>CATORF010001034.1:0-723883 GCA_951804975.1 Anthophora plumipes
AAAACACCAGAAAACGTGTTTTTCGCATTCAAAAGCACGAAAACAGCGATTTCGGTGATTCTGCACAGTGTTACGTCTAGCGACGTTTGACATAGACACTCGCCTGCGACAGTGAGAGTGAGAAGGAACGAACGCTATTAGAATGTAAGATAGCGCAGAACCTTCTAGTATACTAAGATAGCAAGTAAGCACGTAACCAATAATCTTAAGACCGAATTAACCATAACATAGATACTAAGCCACTACCATATCCTATTACCGACATCCGCTCTCACGACATATTCTTATCTATAAACACATTCCTTCATTATCTCCAGACTAAACCTCGACTATCGACATCCGCTCTCACGACCAACTCTTATCTATAAACACATTCCTCCGACATCACATCACACTTCTCCTATATCTAATCTTATAAACATCCTCCTCGACTCCAACTCCTTATCTTATCACATATACACCAGATCCAGTAACATACGAATTCTTCTCTTATCTTATAAACATCCTCCTCGACTCCAACTCCTTATCTTATCTCATAAACACCAGATCCAGTAACATACGAATTCCTCTCCTATCTCTCAAACATCCGCCTACCTAATCTACCCCGGTCTCACGCTCCTCATATCTAATCTCCATTCACCAACACACACTACTGTACACTCCACCGCTATAAAACAAGCAAGCGCCCAGCCTCAGAGTCAGTTTCCCTCTGGACTCCCCAGAGTACGTCAGTATCCCTCTGGACTTCCCAGAGTACGTCAGTCTTCCTCTGGACTTCCCAGAGTACGTCAGTTCCACTCCGGAACTCCCGGAGTACACATCGCGTTACTATCTCAAGCGTTACTATCTCAAGTGTTTCTATTTCTAGTTATTCTATATCCAGCGTTACTATTTCTAAGTCTTCTAGTTCTAGTGTTAGCATATTTGTATACCTTATAATATATTATATTTAATTATCAATTCAGTGTTACATATTCCTATTCCCATAAATCGTAAAGAGTATTAAGACGTTATATTATATTCATTTTACATTGAAAGTGCGTGTTCATACGACGACCAACTACAACGTCGTCATCAACCAACAAGGAGCATTCGGTGAGTAACAATTTACGATCTATCAAATTAGCGAAAGTCCCCGTCAGACGCAGACGTACGTGCTGCGTGGACGTAAAGAACGGTATTTTATTGTGCTCTGTCTCGCGTTCGCCATAACAGCGCGATCCGGGACGTAACAATTGGTGACAGCGGTGGGATAGCTGTTCACTTTCGCGTATTATTTGGTTAGATCAAACATTGGTGATCCTTACCATCTCCTTTTCCACATTTCCAGTTCTTGCATTTGCTTATTGACGCAAGCGCTGACGCTAGTGCTACTGTTCTTGATCTGATGGAATCTCGCAGTTACCTTGCGACTGATCCGGATGTCTTGCACAGAGTCAAGAAGGTGAGTGTCTAGAACTACTTTCCAAAAAAATTTTTTTTTATTCATACATACCATAACCAATCTCAACCCGTCCAGACTGGGAAACGAGGACGCCGTGGTGGTAGAAAGGTGCAAGTGAGGAGGCTTGCAGCTATTCAGCGGGAGTTGAAGGAAATCCAAGCGCAGCAGCCTGCGCCGGAAATCCTGAAACCTTGCGAAAGCGCAGGAGCCGAGCGAATCATCGAGACGATCACCATCGGCGACTCTGACGACGAAACGGTCGATATTCCAATTCCCCCGCCGCCAATAGAGATCGTCGACACAAATACGGCGCTTAAGGTGCGGCACCACCGCGAAATTCCAAGGAAGGTGTTACTGTCCTTCATTCGTGACTTTTCAAAAGAGGATCTACCGTACTTACCAAAAGAAATTGCCGATTGGTGTATCTTCCAATTTCAACATCAATAAATTATAATTCAGCCACATACATTGTTTCAATTTCACTTCCAAAAATGGACACAAGATCCAAAAAGTTCGCGGATAATAGCGATGCAGCGGGTACAGAGCACGACTGTACCACTTTACGGCAGGAGCGCGACGCTGCGCTGGCGGAGATCGACGCTCTTAGAAGAGATCGAAAAACACGTCGTATGTCAGACGACACACCCACTGATTCCTTTACACTTAAAGAAGCGTTGGCTTTGATCCCTTCATTCAACGGTTCTCAACCGTCAGTTCTTACCTTTACACGCGCGTGCACCCGCGCTCGTGACCTACTACCTCCTAGTGCTGAAGGCACGCTTACACGCCTCATCTCCACACGTCTGAGCGGACGCGCGGCAACCGCTACAGAAGACGAACGCTACGTCAGCATCACAGATCTCTGTAACCGACTAAAGAGAATATTTGGACCACAAAAGACCGTAGATCACTACCGAGGTGATATGGCAAATATATTTATGCGCAAAGACGAACACATACTAGATTTTATAACGCGCGTCAAAGATATTAGGAACGCGATCATCGACTGTAATGCTAGCTCTATCGGGGAAGTCGATGATCTCACAGTAGAATGTTTTATACGCGGCGTTACTCCTCAGATCCGAACAGAACTTCGCCATTTGCACAGAAGCCCGTTGTCTACGATATTCAACGAGTCCATAGAGATACACAAAGAACTGGAGCGCGACAACCTTCGTTACGGTCGCGTACCGGAGTCCAAACACGTACAATTTCGGGATCCGACACCGGAGCGTAAATCCTATTACCAAAATTTCCAACCGCGTTCAGATTGGCGAGAACCGTCGCCGATCCCAACGTCCAATCGATATCGCGAACCATATCGCGAACCATATCGCGAATCGTATCGCGATCAGCGTACACCGCCTCGCGAAACATATCGCGATCAACGCGCACCACCGCGAGAGACGTACCGCGATAATCGTTCGTATCGCGACGTGGTAGAACCCCCTCGAAGATCCGCAAGCCCAAGCAGAGTCACAAAAACCTGCAATTACTGCAAGAACCCAGGGCACGACATTCACGAATGTCGTAAAAGGGAGTTTAACAACAAACAGAATCAGGGAAACGCAAACGCCCTCCCGCCCAACCCGGACCGAAGGCGGGAGGCTTCGCCAAGGTCGGTTCGGAAAATCAGCGTGAATCAGCAGGAAAAGGCCGCATCGCCAAATGCGAACTAGATCAGAAGGGAAGAGCCCCACACATCGAAGTAGAGTCAGCAGCACTCCTCAATAAAACTACGCTAATGATCGATACGGGATCGGAGCCGAATTTGATCAAGAAATCTGCGCTACATCCACGATATCGTATAACCAACGACGAAGTGCTCCAGCTGTACGGTATTACAGCGGAAGCGGTCTCCACCTTGGGTTCTGTCGGAATCCCGCTATATGGTACCATAATAAGGTTCCATGTAGTTCCCTCCGACTTCCCCATCCTTACAGATGGAATCCTCGGTGCCCACTTCCTCGAAGAAGGAGCGGAGATCTCTTTTCTGAAAAAGAGAATTCTTTGGAAAGGGATAGAGATTCCTTTCGCGAACTCCCCGCATAATAAGCGGAATCGCACCGGAAATCCTAAATCCTCGAAACAAAGCATACCTACTAACTCCCCAAATCCTACTAATTCGAGCGAAGCAAGCTCAAAACCTACTAAATCGGCGACGACGCGATCGTCCCCAACTTCTAGTTCTTCTAATTCTTCTAATTCTCGTAGTTCTCCCAAACCGACGATGACGAAATCGTCCGGGAGAACAGACATCTCTGTATCCACTGAATCTGCCGTCGCACCCGAGGGACGCGAACACAAGAGGCGCACCGTCGAGGGCCGAACAGCCAGGGTTATTCAGATAATGACCACCGGGCCAGAAATCGGTTACCTCCCTCGGCAGGATATAGCACCGGGCGTGCTTGTGTTCGACGCCCTAGTAAAATCAGTCAACGGCAATGCATATGTACGCGTCGTAAATACGACGGATAGTTCTATTTCCTTCGACGTTCCTACTGTAAAGGTCCAAGAAATCGCCAATCTCAGTGATAGACCGAAAGGGAAAAATTCAAATCACGTATTTCAAATTCAAAATCCCCGCTCACACCAGGAGCGCGAAATCGAAATCGAGAATATTATAAACCTCGATCATTTAAACCGGGAGGAACGCGATCATGTCAAAAAGATAATCGAAGAGAATGGCGATATCTTCCATCTCCCGGGTGAAAAATTATGTAAAACAAACATCGTAGAACACTCAATTCCCACAACAGACGATAAGCCAATCCATGTCAAGCAGTATCGATATCCACCAATTCACAAGGAGGAAATCAACAACCAGATGAAAGAGTTGTTGAGCAGCGACATAGTAAGTCCCTCGACATCTCCCTACAACTCCCCCTTGTGGATTGTTCCCAAGAAGCCGGACGAGGCCGGGAACAAAAGGTGGAGAATGGTGATAGACTTTCGACAGCTCAACGAAAAGACCGAGCCTGATGCGTACCCGTTGCCGAGCATCGTGGAGATTTTGGACCAGCTAGGGTCAGCCAAATACTTCTCCACCTTCGACTTGGCGTCCGGCTTCCATCAGATCGGGATGAGCAGCGAAGACGCTAGGAAAACGGCGTTTTCCACCCCGTATGGTCATTACGAGTACAACCGCATGCCATTCGGGTTGAGAAACGCGCCAGCAACCTTCCAGCGGCTCATGGATTCAGTACTATCTGGCTTGCAGGGAACAGAGATGTTTGTCTACCTGGATGACATCGTCATCTATGCATCGTCACTATCAGAGCATTTGTCAAAATTTAACAAACTAGCAAAACGCCTCCGTAAAGCAAACCTAAAACTACAGCCATCGAAATGTACGTTTCTGCGACGAGAAGTCGCGTACTTAGGTCACGTTATCAGCGACGAGGGTGTCAAACCTTGTCCAAGCAAAATTGCAGCCGTCAAGGAGTTTCCCAGACCCAAAAATACAAAGCAAGTCCGAGAATTCCTCGGTCTCGCGGGTTACTATCGTCGATTTATCGAAAAATTTTCGCACATCTCAAAACCCTTAACACTACTATTACGCAAGGATGCAAAATTCGAGTGGAATCCACCACAGGATAAATCATTCGAAACACTACGCTTGGCATTGTGCACTGAGCCAGTTCTCAGTTATCCAGACTTCAGCAAACCATTCCATATCACAACCGACGCGTCCAATTACGCGATCGGAGCTATACTAAGTCAGGGCGAGATTGGTAAAGACCGACCAATAGCCTACGCGTCACGTCTGTTGCATGGAGCAGAGCTAAATTACGCGACAATAGAGAAAGAATGTTTAGCAATTATTTACGCGGTACAACACTTTCGTTCTTATATTTACGGGAAACAATTCAATCTTATCACGGATCATCAGCCGCTAGTATGGATGAACTATGTGAAAGATCCATCTTCGCGACTCCTCCGCTGGCGATTGAAACTAGCAGAGTATGAGTACAAAATCCTATACAAAGCAGGTAAGTCCAATACCAATGCCGACGCTCTATCTCGCAATCCTGTGCAAACTGCCATATTCCCACTCACCTCCGATTCCACTGCATCCCCTCAACTCTTCTATTCCCAGCAACCGTCAACATCGTCTCCTACATCGGTCGACGTCGAGGAAGAGATTGACTTATCTAGCCCACCGGTATCCCCAGCCCATGTGCGGTATACTCGGGATAGACTAGTGATGAGAAATGACAACTTAGCTTGTTTCATGTCCCTCGCTAGCGAACCGCTAGATAAAGGCGCGATTGACCTCCGTGATAAGAACCGACTACCGAGACTGACGAACGCGACAATCGGCAGAGCCAAAGTGCAAACAGGCAAATTCACTCTCATTCAACTTCCAGTAAAACAAACTCAGAATCATACCGCAACTCTAGAAGACATAATCGAATCGTTGCGAGCATTACGCGACGCGGTAATCGAACTTAATCTACCGACTATTACAATTTCAAAAACTTCAATCGATGATATACCTTGGACGGTAATACGCGACGCGATATTAGAACTACTCGACGAGACAAACGTAAGACTAACTATTTGTACGAATGAAATTATAATTCCTTCGGAAGACATCAGACAGAATATCATTTCAGAAAACCATACATCAGCCTACGCCGGACACAAGGGTGTCACTAAAACGTACCGTAGAATCCGAGAAAAATACTTTTGGCCGCATATGAAAGCGGATATCACAACTTTCGTTACGACATGCGCAGAGTGCCAATCCAAAAAGCTAACGCGAGTAAAAACTAGGAATCCGATGGTATTAACCGACACACCGGGATCGGCATTCGATAAGGTCGCAATCGACGTCGTCGGTCCTCTCCCTACTACTCCTACAGGTTACCAGTATATCCTCACGATGCAGGATCTCCTTACTAAATACTCCATCGCAGTCCCCCTCAAAACCGCCTCGGCAGTAGAAACAGCCGACGCATTGGTGGACAACCTCATCTGCAGATTCGGCTCACCCAAAGCCATACTCACAGACCAAGGCACAAATTTCATCAACGCTCTTATGCGAGCTGTGACCCGGAGATTCCGAATTCAACATACTAAAACCACTGCTTTCCATCCCCAGACGAACGGTTCGTTGGAACGGTCACACCACGTTCTGACAGAGTATCTGAAACAATATATTAATAGTAAAAACGACTGGAACAATTGGCTTCAATGCGCAATGTTCAGCTACAATACCAGCATTCACGAGGGTACTCTTTACACTCCACATGAACTAATCTTCGGCACAAAAGCCAGAGTACCGTCAGCATTCACTTACGATCATCCTGTGGAGGATGAAACTTACTCAGCGTATTACAAACAACTCGAAAATAAACTCACCGAATCCAGAGCGATAGCAGCCGCTAATCTAAACCTTGCAAAGCAGAAGTCAAAACGGTATTACGACCGTAAACTGCACACCCAGGAATTCTCGGAAGGCGATCTGGTATACCTCCTCCGAGAACCCATCAAGGGCAAGTTCGACACCCAATACTCTGGACCGCACAGAGTATCGCGTGTATTAGATAACAATAACGTCCGTCTGACACTTGATACTGGCCGAGAGCGAACGGTCCACAAAAATAAGCTAAAGATAGCCAAAACACCGACTCCTTCAATGTCACCCTCACCCCATTCATGACTAGCATATAAGGGCGAGAGAAGAGCAGAAGAACACAGTCATCAACGAACCACCAACATGTACTTCGCAGCAACAGTGCTACTCATCTCAGCATCCTCAGCCGCAGGTCTCATAGGATACGACTGCAGCGGCCCGACACTCAATCTCACCACATACTCAATCACCGATCCGATACGATGCGGAACTAACTCTCAGAAACCAACGCTCACAAACAAGCAGATCCAACTTCTCCAGCTATCGGAATTCCACACGGCACCAGTTATACAGTGCCAAGTGGAGATCGATAGGACAATCTACCACTGCGGCATGTACTCTCATGTCTCAGCAGTGGAGAACGGGAGACAAATATATCTCCTGAATACACCTAGGGATATGTGCCACATGCTCCACAGCACGGGCACCCTGTTCATCACGCCAGCTTCGCAACTCACCGGCATCTTACCAAATTCAACAGCAACGCGGAGCCTAACACTATCAGGCAAGTTAACCAACGACGGGACGTGCCATGGATCCACTTACAGCGACCCTTTCGGCACTTGGTCCGATGTCGTCGTCCAAGCTGTAATCAGAATAAAGATTACGGACTACGCCGCGTCAATCCAACTGTCATCCAACGAGATCTTGTTACACTCTGGACAACGATGCCCCGTACAACGAGGATCCTGCCTAGACTCTGAAAACGGATACTCCTTCTGGCAGTCTTCCCCGGTAGATAGCTGCAACTTCGAACAGTACGACGTGCTATACTCAGGGCAAGCCACTATCCTCCGTCAAGACAAAGGACTCACACTGTACTCGGTGACGTCACGCGACACCACATTCGCGCTAGCACGCACCACAGAATCCAAAATCTGCGGTTACGCGCTAATTCACACTGAGCATCCCAAGCTGTTCATCTTAGAGGCAGTCGCCGGAGAACAACCTAAAACACGAAAACCCATAGCAGTCAATAACTTGGACATATTCACGTATGTAAATTCGAAATTCATTTACGTAGAGAAGCATTTCAAGACACAACTGACGCAACTCTACGAGGACGTCGTGACACAACGGTGCGCCCTAGAGAAGCAAATTCTCCATAACGCGCTCACCCTTATCCACATCGCACCCGCAGAGGTTGCTTCCATGATCACCAGAGAGCAAGGCTACATGGCTATTCCAACTGGCGAGACGATACATATCATCAAATGTATCCCCGTCATATGCCAACTGCGTCAAACCACGCGCTGCTATGACGAGCTTCCTGTAACGTATAAGAACACTTCGTTATTTCTAACGCCGATCCATAGGATACTTACCACCACTGGAACCAGCAGAGAATGCAGCGACATCCTGCCCAGCATGTATAAGATCCATGGACAATGGTACAAGCTGTCTCCTAAACCTATAGAGACCTTACCACCAACACAGCTAAAACCACTAGCTCAGTCATCGTGGAAGTATATCGATCCACACAACCTAGCAGATGGAGGTATCTATTCACATGACGACATCCAAAAACTCAAGGATAGGATCATGTTTCCGATAGAGCGGCCGACCATCATCAACACGCTAGCTCAAGGCGCAACAGGACGAGATTACAACGCCCAGGGGGTTAACCTATATAACCTTCTGGATGACAAAGCCCTGGACCACATAGCCGCTTCCACAGCCAAGCGGATCTGGTCAGGATTCGTCACTTTCGGCTCCTTCACCGCAGGACTCATCGGAGTATATCTCGCTGTCCGCGCAGTCAAGGCGGCCATCAGCGTGGTCATAAACGGCATCGCGCTGCACTCCATATACGGCTGGAGCATTCAGCTACTCGGCGCCATATGGAGCTCCGCCACCCACTTCCTCTTGTTCCTCAACCAGCGAAGGACGAAGGAGACAAACCCCGTGGAAGGCCAGGAAACCGGCAGTGCCCCGATCGAGGACACCGCATCCCTGGATCCCAAACCCAACCCCGGCAAGGACGAAGATACGACCCTTGCGCCCCACAGAGTTAACAAACTCTATCCCCAGTGTCACCTCTCGAATTCCTACGAACATTAAGAAAATTCTCTTCAAGAATTTTCTCCCCAGGGGGGGAGGTGTTACGTCTAGCGACGTTTGACATAGACACTCGCCTGCGACAGTGAGAGTGAGAAGGAACGAACGCTATTAGAATGTAAGATAGCGCAGAACCTTCTAGTATACTAAGATAGCAAGTAAGCACGTAACCAATAATCTTAAGACCGAATTAACCATAACATAGATACTAAGCCACTACCATATCCTATTACCGACATCCGCTCTCACGACATATTCTTATCTATAAACACATTCCTTCATTATCTCCAGACTAAACCTCGACTATCGACATCCGCTCTCACGACCAACTCTTATCTATAAACACATTCCTCCGACATCACATCACACTTCTCCTATATCTAATCTTATAAACATCCTCCTCGACTCCAACTCCTTATCTTATCACATATACACCAGATCCAGTAACATACGAATTCTTCTCTTATCTTATAAACATCCTCCTCGACTCCAACTCCTTATCTTATCTCATAAACACCAGATCCAGTAACATACGAATTCCTCTCCTATCTCTCAAACATCCGCCTACCTAATCTACCCCGGTCTCACGCTCCTCATATCTAATCTCCATTCACCAACACACACTACTGTACACTCCACCGCTATAAAACAAGCAAGCGCCCAGCCTCAGAGTCAGTTTCCCTCTGGACTCCCCAGAGTACGTCAGTATCCCTCTGGACTTCCCAGAGTACGTCAGTCTTCCTCTGGACTTCCCAGAGTACGTCAGTTCCACTCCGGAACTCCCGGAGTACACATCGCGTTACTATCTCAAGCGTTACTATCTCAAGTGTTTCTATTTCTAGTTATTCTATATCCAGCGTTACTATTTCTAAGTCTTCTAGTTCTAGTGTTAGCATATTTGTATACCTTATAATATATTATATTTAATTATCAATTCAGTGTTACATATTCCTATTCCCATAAATCGTAAAGAGTATTAAGACGTTATATTATATTCATTTTACATTGAAAGTGCGTGTTCATACGACGACCAACTACAACGTCGTCATCAACCAACAAGGAGCATTCGGTGAGTAACAATTTACGATCTATCAAATTAGCGAAAGTCCCCGTCAGACGCAGACGTACGTGCTGCGTGGACGTAAAGAACGGTATTTTATTGTGCTCTGTCTCGCGTTCGCCATAACAGCATGATCCGGGACGTAACAACAGTTGTATCAGCAGAATCGTGAAGATTATCACTGAAAGTGCATATCTCAGCTGGAAACAACAACGATACCGAAGATATCGCAGTTTCCGCATATCAAACGCACTGTGGAGTGCTGAAAACACCAGAAAACGTGTTTTTCGCATTCAAAAGCACGAAAACAGCGATTTCGGTGATTATGCACACTTGTAACAGCAGAATCATGGAGATTATCACTGAAAATGCATATCTTAGCTGGAAACAACAACGATACCGAAGATATCGCAGTTTCCGCATATCAAACGCACTGTGGAGTGCTGAAAACACCAGAAAACGTGTTTTTCGCATTCAAAAGCACGAAAACAGCGATTTCGGTGATTCTGCACACTTGTAACAACAGAATCGTGAAGATTATCACTGAAAGTGCATATCTCAGCTGGAAACAACAACGATGCCGAAGATATCGTAGTTTCTGCATATCAAACGCACTGTGGAGTGCAGAAAACACCAGAAAACGTGTTTTTCGCATTCAAAAGCACGAAAACAGCGATTTCGGTGATTCTGCACACTTGTAACAGCAGAATCGTGAAGATTATCACTGAAAGTGCATATCTCAGCTGGAAACAACAACGATGCCGAAGATATCGTAGTTTCTGCATATCAAACGCACTGTGGAGTGCAGACAACACCAGAAAACGTGTTTTTCGCATTCAAAAGCACGAAAACAGCGATTTCGGTGATTCTGCACACTTGTAACAACAGAATCGTGAAGATTATCACTGAAAATGCATATCTCAGCTGGAAACAACAACGATACCGAAGATATCGTAGTTTCCGCATATCAAACGCACTGTGGAGTGCTGAAAACACCAGAAAACGTGTTTTTCGCTTTCAAAAGCACGAAAACAGCGATTTCGGTGATTCTGCACACTTGTAACAACAGAATCGTGAAGATTATCACTGAAAGTGCATATCTCAGCTGGAAACAACAACGATGCCGAAGATATCGTAGTTTCTGCATATCAAACGCACTGTGGAGTGCAGAAAACACCAGAAAACGTGTTTTTCGCATTCAAAAGCACGAAAACAGCGATTTCGGTGATTCTGCACACTTCTAAAAGCAGAATCGTGAAGATTATCACTGAAAATGCATATCTCAGCTGGAAACAACAACGATACCGAAGATATCGTAGTTTCCGCATATCAAACGCACTGTGGAGTGCTGAAAACACCAGAAAACGTGTTTTTCGCTTTCAAAAGCACGAAAACAGCGATTTCGGTGATTCTGCACACTTGTAACAGCAGAATCATGAAGATTATCACTGAAAATGCATATCTCAGCTGGAAACAACAACGATACCGAAGATATCGTAGTTTCCGCATATCAAACGCACTGTGGAGTGCTGAAAACACCAGAAAACGTGTTTTTCGCTTTCAAAAGCACGAAAACAGCGATTTCGGTGATTCTGCACACTTGTAACAGCAGAATCATGAAGATTATCACTGAAAATGCATATCTCAGCTGGAAACAACAACGATGCCGAAGATATCGTAGTTTCTGCATATCAAACGCACTGTGGAGTGCAGAAAACACCAGAAAACGTGTTTTTCGCATTCAAAAGCACGAAAACAGCGATTTCGGTGATTCTGCACACTTCTAAAAGCAGAATCGTGAAGATTATCACTGAAAATGCATATCTCAGCTGGAAACAACAACGATACCGAAGATATCGCAGTTTCCGCATATCAAACGCACTGTGGAGTGCTGAAAACACCAGAAAACGTGTTTTTCGCATTCAAAAGCACGAAAACAGCGATTTCGGTGATTCTGCACACTTCTAAAAGCAGAATCGTGAAGATTATCACTGAAAATGCATATCTCAGCTGGAAACAACAACGATACCGAAGATATCGTAGTTTCCGCATATCAAACGCACTGTGGAGTGCAGACAACACCAGAAAACGTGTTTTTCGCATTCAAAAGCACGAAAACAGCGATTTCGGTGATTCTGCACACTTGTAACAGCAGAATCATGAAGATTATCACTGAAAATGCATATCTCAGCTGGAAACAACAACGATACCGAAGATATGGTAGTTTCTGCATATCAAACGCACTGTGGAGTGCAGAAAACACCAGAAAACGTGTTTTTCGCATTCAAAAGCACGAAAACAGTGATTTCGGTGATTCTGCACAGTTGTAACAGCAGAATCATGAAGATTATCACTGAAAATGCATATCTCAGCTGGAAACAACAACGATACCGAAGATATCGTAGTTTCCGCATATCAAACGCACTGTGGAGTGCTGAAAACACCAGAAAACGTGTTTTTCGCATTCAAAAGCACGAAAACAGCGATTTCGGTGATTCTGCACACTTCTAAAAGCAGAATCGTGAAGATTATCACTGAAAATGCATATCTCAGCTGGAAACAACAACGATACCGAAGATATCGCAGTTTCCGCATATCAAACGCACTGTGGAGTGCTGAAAACACCAGAAAACGTGTTTTTCGCATTCAAAAGCACGAAAACAGCGATTTCGGTGATTCTGCACACTTGTAACAGCAGAATCGTGAAGATTATCACTGAAAATGCATATCTCAGCTGGAAACAACAACGATACCGAAGATATCGTAGTTTCCGCATATCAAACGCACTGTGGAGTGCTGAAAACACCAGAAAACGTGTTTTTCGCTTTCAAAAGCACGAAAACAGCGATTTCGGTGATTCTGCACACTTGTAACAGCAGAATCATGAAGATTATCACTGAAAATGCATATCTCAGCTGGAAACAACAACGATACCGAAGATATCGCAGTTTCCGCATATCAAACGCACTGTGGAGTGCTGAAAACACCAGAATACGTGTTTTTCGCATTCAAAAGCACGAAAACAGCGATTTCGGTGATTCTGCACACTTGTAACAACAGAATCGTGAAGATTATCACTGAAAGTGCATATCTCAGCTGGAAACAACAACGATACCGAAGATATCGCAGTTTCCGCATATCAAACGCACTGTGGAGTGCTGAAAACACCAGAAAACGTGTTTTTCGCATTCAAAAGCACGAAAACAGCGATTTCGGTGATTCTGCACACTTGTAACAGCAGAATCGTGAAGATTATCACTGAAAATGCATATCTCAGCTGGAAACAACAACGATACCGAAGATATCGTAGTTTCCGCATATCAAACGCTCTGTGGAGTGCTGAAAACACCAGAAAACGTGTTTTTCGCTTTCAAAAGCACGAAAACAGCGATTTCGGTGATTCTGCACACTTGTAACAGCAGAATCATGAAGATTATCACTGAAAATGCATATCTCAGCTGGAAACAACAACGATACCGAAGATATCGCAGTTTCCGCATATCAAACGCACTGTGGAGTGCTGAAAACACCAGAAAACGTGTTTTTCGCATTCAAAAGCACGAAAACAGCGATTTCGGTGATTCTGCACACTTGTAACAACAGAATCGTGAAGATTATCACTGAAAGTGCATATCTCAGCTGGAAACAACAACGATACCGAAGATATCGCAGTTTCCGCATATCAAACGCACTGTGGAGTGCTGAAAACACCAGAAAACGTGTTTTTCGCATTCAAAAGCACGAAAACAGCGATTTCGGTGATTCTGCACACTTGTAACAGCAGAATCGTGAAGATTATCACTGAAAATGCATATCTCAGCTGGAAACAACAACGATACCGAAGATATCGTAGTTTCCGCATATCAAACGCACTGTGGAGTGCTGAAAACACCAGAAAACGTGTTTTTCGCTTTCAAAAGCACGAAAACAGCGATTTCGGTGATTCTGCACACTTGTAACAGCAGAATCATGAAGATTATCACTGAAAATGCATATCTCAGCTGGAAACAACAACGATACCGAAGATATCGCAGTTTCCGCATATCAAACGCACTGTGGAGTGCTGAAAACACCAGAAAACGTGTTTTTCGCATTCAAAAGCACGAAAACAGCGATTTCGGTGATTCTGCACACTTGTAACAACAGAATCGTGAAGATTATCACTGAAAGTGCATATCTCAGCTGGAAACAACAACGATGCCGAAGATATCGTAGTTTCTGCATATCAAACGCACTGTGGAGTGCAGAAAACACCAGAAAACGTGTTTTTCGCATTCAAAAGCACGAAAACAGCGATTTCGGTGATTCTGCACACTTGTAACAGCAGAATCGTGAAGATTATCACTGAAAATGCATATCTCAGCTGGAAACAACAACGATACCGAAGATATCGTAGTTTCCGCATATCAAACGCACTGTGGAGTGCTGAAAACACCAGAAAACGTGTTTTTCGCTTTCAAAAGCACGAAAACAGCGATTTCGGTGATTATGCACACTTGTAACAGCTGAATCATGAAGATTATCACTGAAAATGCATATCTTAGCTGGAAACAACAACGATACCGAAGATATCGCAGTTTCCGCATATCAAACGCATTGTGGAGTGCTGAAAACACCAGAAAACGTGTTTTTCGCATTCAAAAGCACGAAAACAGCGATTTCGGTGATTCTGCACACTTGTAACAACAGAATCGTGAAGATTATCACTGAAAGTGCATATCTCAGCTGGAAACAACAACGATGCCGAAGATATCGTAGTTTCTGCATATCAAACGCACTGTGGAGTGCAGAAAACACCAGAAAACGTGTTTTTCGCATTCAAAAGCACGAAAACAGCGATTTCGGTGATTCTGCACACTTGTAACAGCAGAATCGTGAAGATTATCACTGAAAGTGCATATCTCAGCTGGAAACAACAACGATGCCGAAGATATCGTAGTTTCTGCATATCAAACGCACTGTGGAGTGCAGACAACACCAGAAAACGTGTTTTTCGCATTCAAAAGCACGAAAACAGCGATTTCGGTGATTCTGCACACTTGTAACAACAGAATCGTGAAGATTATCACTGAAAATGCATATCTCAGCTGGAAACAACAACGATACCGAAGATATCGTAGTTTCCGCATATCAAACGCACTGTGGAGTGCTGAAAACACCAGAAAACGTGTTTTTCGCTTTCAAAAGCACGAAAACAGCGATTTCGGTGATTCTGCACACTTGTAACAACAGAATCGTGAAGATTATCACTGAAAGTGCATATCTCAGCTGGAAACAACAACGATGCCGAAGATATCGTAGTTTCTGCATATCAAACGCACTGTGGAGTGCAGAAAACACCAGAAAACGTGTTTTTCGCATTCAAAAGCACGAAAACAGCGATTTCGGTGATTCTGCACACTTGTAACAGCAGAATCGTGAAGATTATCACTGAAAATGCATATCTCAGCTGGAAACAACAACGATACCGAAGATATCGTAGTTTCCGCATATCAAACGCACTGTGGAGTGCTGAAAACACCAGAAAACGTGTTTTTCGCTTTCAAAAGCACGAAAACAGCGATTTCGGTGATTATGCACACTTGTAACAGCAGAATCATGAAGATTATCACTGAAAATGCATATCTTAGCTGGAAACAACAACGATGCCGAAGATATCGTAGTTTCTGCATATCAAACGCACTGTGGAGTGCAGAAAACACCAGAAAACGTGTTTTTCGCATTCAAAAGCACGAAAACAGCGATTTCGGTGATTCTGCACACTTGTAACAGCAGAATCATGAAGATTATCACTGAAAATGCATATCTCAGCTGGAAACAACAACGATACCGAAGATATCGCAGTTTCCGCATATCAAACGCACTGTGGAGTGCTGAAAACACCAGAAAACGTGTTTTTCGCATTCAAAAGCACGAAAACAGCGATTTCGGTGATTCTGCACACTTGTAACAACAGAATCGTGAAGATTATCACTGAAAGTGCATATCTCAGCTGGAAACAACAACGATACCGAAGATATCGCAGTTTCCGCATATCAAACGCACTGTGGAGTGCTGAAAACACCAGAAAACGTGTTTTTCGCATTCAAAAGCACGAAAACAGCGATTTCGGTGATTCTGCACACTTGTAACAGCAGAATCGTGAAGATTATCACTGAAAATGCATATCTCAGCTGGAAACAACAACGATACCGAAGATATCGTAGTTTCCGCATATCAAACGCTCTGTGGAGTGCTGAAAACACCAGAAAACGTGTTTTTCGCTTTCAAAAGCACGAAAACAGCGATTTCGGTGATTCTGCACACTTGTAACAGCAGAATCATGAAGATTATCACTGAAAATGCATATCTCAGCTGGAAACAACAACGATACCGAAGATATCGCAGTTTCCGCATATCAAACGCACTGTGGAGTGCTGAAAACACCAGAAAACGTGTTTTTCGCATTCAAAAGCACGAAAACAGCGATTTCGGTGATTCTGCACACTTGTAACAACAGAATCGTGAAGATTATCACTGAAAGTGCATATCTCAGATGGAAACAACAACGATACCGAAGATATCGCAGTTTCCGCATATCAAACGCACTGTGGAGTGCTGAAAACACCAGAAAACGTGTTTTTCGCATTCAAAAGCACGAAAACAGCGATTTCGGTGATTCTGCACACTTGTAACAGCAGAATCGTGAAGATTATCACTGAAAATGCATATCTCAGCTGGAAACAACAACGATACCGAAGATATCGTAGTTTCCGCATATCAAACGCACTGTGGAGTGCTGAAAACACCAGAAAACGTGTTTTTCGCTTTCAAAAGCACGAAAACAGCGATTTCGGTGATTCTGCACACTTGTAACAGCAGAATCATGAAGATTATCACTGAAAATGCATATCTCAGCTGGAAACAACAACGATACCGAAGATATCGCAGTTTCCGCATATCAAACGCACTGTGGAGTGCTGAAAACACCAGAAAACGTGTTTTTCGCATTCAAAAGCACGAAAACAGCGATTTCGGTGATTCTGCACACTTGTAACAACAGAATCGTGAAGATTATCACTGAAAGTGCATATCTCAGCTGGAAACAACAACGATGCCGAAGATATCGTAGTTTCTGCATATCAAACGCACTGTGGAGTGCAGAAAACACCAGAAAACGTGTTTTTCGCATTCAAAAGCACGAAAACAGCGATTTCGGTGATTCTGCACACTTGTAACAGCAGAATCGTGAAGATTATCACTGAAAATGCATATCTCAGCTGGAAACAACAACGATACCGAAGATATCGTAGTTTCCGCATATCAAACGCACTGTGGAGTGCTGAAAACACCAGAAAACGTGTTTTTCGCTTTCAAAAGCACGAAAACAGCGATTTCGGTGATTATGCACACTTGTAACAGCTGAATCATGAAGATTATCACTGAAAATGCATATCTTAGCTGGAAACAACAACGATACCGAAGATATCGCAGTTTCCGCATATCAAACGCATTGTGGAGTGCTGAAAACACCAGAAAACGTGTTTTTCGCATTCAAAAGCACGAAAACAGCGATTTCGGTGATTCTGCACACTTGTAACAACAGAATCGTGAAGATTATCACTGAAAGTGCATATCTCAGCTGGAAACAACAACGATGCCGAAGATATCGTAGTTTCTGCATATCAAACGCACTGTGGAGTGCAGAAAACACCAGAAAACGTGTTTTTCGCATTCAAAAGCACGAAAACAGCGATTTCGGTGATTCTGCACACTTGTAACAGCAGAATCGTGAAGATTATCACTGAAAGTGCATATCTCAGCTGGAAACAACAACGATGCCGAAGATATCGTAGTTTCTGCATATCAAACGCACTGTGGAGTGCAGACAACACCAGAAAACGTGTTTTTCGCATTCAAAAGCACGAAAACAGCGATTTCGGTGATTCTGCACACTTGTAACAACAGAATCGTGAAGATTATCACTGAAAATGCATATCTCAGCTGGAAACAACAACGATACCGAAGATATCGTAGTTTCCGCATATCAAACGCACTGTGGAGTGCTGAAAACACCAGAAAACGTGTTTTTCGCTTTCAAAAGCACGAAAACAGCGATTTCGGTGATTCTGCACACTTGTAACAACAGAATCGTGAAGATTATCACTGAAAGTGCATATCTCAGCTGGAAACAACAACGATGCCGAAGATATCGTAGTTTCTGCATATCAAACGCACTGTGGAGTGCAGAAAACACCAGAAAACGTGTTTTTCGCATTCAAAAGCACGAAAACAGCGATTTCGGTGATTCTGCACACTTGTAACAGCAGAATCGTGAAGATTATCACTGAAAATGCATATCTCAGCTGGAAACAACAACGATACCGAAGATATCGTAGTTTCCGCATATCAAACGCACTGTGGAGTGCTGAAAACACCAGAAAACGTGTTTTTCGCTTTCAAAAGCACGAAAACAGCGATTTCGGTGATTATGCACACTTGTAACAGCAGAATCATGAAGATTATCACTGAAAATGCATATCTTAGCTGGAAACAACAACGATGCCGAAGATATCGTAGTTTCTGCATATCAAACGCACTGTGGAGTGCAGAAAACACCAGAAAACGTGTTTTTCGCATTCAAAAGCACGAAAACAGCGATTTCGGTGATTCTGCACACTTGTAACAGCAGAATCGTGAAGATTATCACTGAAAGTGCATATCTCAGCTGGAAACAACAACGATGCCGAAGATATCGTAGTTTCTGCATATCAAACGCACTGTGGAGTGCAGACAACACCAGAAAACGTGTTTTTCGCATTCAAAAGCACGAAAACAGCGATTTCGGTGATTCTGCACACTTGTAACAACAGAATCGTGAAGATTATCACTGAAAATGCATATCTCAGCTGGAAACAACAACGATACCGAAGATATCGTAGTTTCCGCATATCAAACGCACTGTGGAGTGCTGAAAACACCAGAAAACGTGTTTTTCGCTTTCAAAAGCACGAAAACAGCGATTTCGGTGATTCTGCACACTTGTAACAGCAGAATCATGAAGATTATCACTGAAAATGCATATCTCAGCTGGAAACAACAACGATACCGAAGATATCGTAGTTTCCGCATATCGAACGCACTGTGGAGTGCTGAAAACACCAGAAAACGTGTTTTTCGCTTTCAAAAGCACGAAAACAGTGATTTCGGTGATTCTGCACACATGTAACAGCAGAATCATGAAGATTATCACTGAAAATGCATATCTCAGCTGGAAACAACAACGATACCGATGATATCGTAGTTTCCGCATATCAAACGCACTGTGGAGTGCTGAAAACACCAGAAAACGTGTTTTTCGCATTCAAAAGCACGAAAACAGCGATTTCGGTGATTCTGCACACTTGTAACAGCAGAATCGTGAAGATTATCACTGAAAGTGCATATCTCAGCTGGAAACAACAACGATACCGAATATATCGCAGTTTCCGCATATCAAACGCACTGTGGAGTGCTGAAAACACCAGAAAACGTGTTTTTCGCATTCAAAAGCACGAAAACAGCGATTTCGGTGATTCTGCACACTTGTAACAGCAGAATCGTGAAGATTATCACTGAAAATGCATATCTCAGCTGGAAACAACAACGATACCGAAGATATCGTAGTTTCCGCATATCAAACGCACTGTGGAGTGCTGAAAACACCAGAAAACGTGTTTTTCGCATTCAAAAGCACGAAAACAGCGATTTCGGTGATTCTGCACACTTGTAACAGCAGAATCATGAAGATTATCACTGAAAATGCATATCTCGGCTGGAAACAACAACGATACCGAAGATATCGTAGTTTCCGCATATCAAACGCACTGTGGAGTGCTGAAAACACCAGAAAACGTGTTTTTCGCTTTCAAAAGCACGAAAACAGCGATTTCGGTGATTCTGCACACTTGTAACAGCAGAATCATGAAGATTATCACTGAAAATGCATATCTTAGCTGGAAACAACAACGATACCGAAGATATCGCAGTTTCCGCATATCAAACGCACTGTGGAGTGCTGAAAACACCAGAAAACGTGTTTTTCGCATTCAAAAGCACGAAAACAGCGATTTCGGTGATTCTGCACACTTGTAACAACAGAATCGTGAAGATTATCACTGAAAGTGCATATCTCAGCTGGAAACAACAACGATGCCGAAGATATCGTAGTTTCTGCATATCAAACGCACTGTGGAGTGCAGAAAACACCAGAAAACGTGTTTTTCGCATTCAAAAGCACGAAAACAGCGATTTCGGTGATTCTGCACACTTGTAACAGCAGAATCATGAAGATTATCACTGAAAATGCATATCTCAGCTGGAAACAACAACGATACCGAAGATATCGTAGTTTCCGCATATCAAACGCACTGTGGAGTGCTGAAAACACCAGAAAACGTGTTTTTCGCATTCAAAAGCACGAAAACAGCGATTTCGGTGATTCTGCACAGTTGTAACAGCAGAATCGTGAAGATTATCACTGAAAGTGCATATCTCAGCTGGAAACAACAACGATACCGAAGATATCGCAGTTTCCGCATATCAAACGCACTGTGGAGTGCTGAAAACACCAGAAAACGTGTTTTTCGCTTTCAAAAGCACGAAAACAGCGATTTCGGTGATTCTGCACACTTGTAACAGCAGAATCATGAAGATTATCACTGAAAATGCATATCTCAGCTGGAAACAACAACGATACCGAAGATATCGCAGTTTCCGCATATCAAACGCACTGTGGAGTGCTGAAAACACCAGAAAACGTGTTTTTCGCATTCAAAAGCACGAAAACAGCGATTTCGGTGATTCTGCACACTTGTAACAGCAGAATCGTGAAGATTATCACTGAAAATGCATATCTCAGCTGGAAACAACAACGATACCGAAGATATCGTAGTTTCCGCATATCAAACGCACTGTGGAGTGCTGAAAACACCAGAAAACGTGTTTTTCGCTTTCAAAAGCACGAAAACAGCGATTTCGGTGATTCTGCACACTTGTAACAGCAGAATCATGAAGATTATCACTGAAAATGCATATCTCAGCTGGAAACAACAACGATACCGAAGATATCGCAGTTTCCGCATATCAAACGCACTGTGGAGTGCTGAAAACACCAGAAAACGTGTTTTTCGCATTCAAAAGCACGAAAACAGCGATTTCGGTGATTCTGCACACTTGTAACAACAGAATCGTGAAGATTATCACTGAAAGTGCATATCTCAGCTGGAAACAACAACGATGCCGAAGATATCGTAGTTTCTGCATATCAAACGCACTGTGGAGTGCAGAAAACACCAGAAAACGTGTTTTTCGCATTCAAAAGCACGAAAACAGCGATTTCGGTGATTCTGCACACTTGTAACAGCAGAATCGTGAAGATTATCACTGAAAATGCATATCTCAGCTGGAAACAACAACGATACCGAAGATATCGTAGTTTCCGCATATCAAACGCACTGTGGAGTGCTGAAAACACCAGAAAACGTGTTTTTCGCTTTCAAAAGCACGAAAACAGCGATTTCGGTGATTATGCACACTTGTAACAGCAGAATCATGAAGATTATCACTGAAAATGCATATCTTAGCTGGAAACAACAACGATACCGAAGATATCGCAGTTTCCGCATATCAAACGCATTGTGGAGTGCTGAAAACACCAGAAAACGTGTTTTTCGCATTCAAAAGCACGAAAACAGCGATTTCGGTGATTCTGCACACTTGTAACAACAGAATCGTGAAGATTAACACTGAAAGTGCATATCTCAGCTGGAAACAACAACGATGCCGAAGATATCGTAGTTTCTGCATATCAAACGCACTGTGGAGTGCAGAAAACACCAGAAAACGTGTTTTTCGCATTCAAAAGCACGAAAACAGCGATTTCGGTGATTCTGCACACTTGTAACAGCAGAATCGTGAAGATTATCACTGAAAGTGCATATCTCAGCTGGAAATAACAACGATGCCGAAGATATCGTAGTTTCTGCATATCAAACGCACTGTGGAGTGCAGACAACACCAGAAAACGTGTTTTTCGCATTCAAAAGCACGAAAACAGCGATTTCGGTGATTCTGCACACTTGTAACAACAGAATCGTGAAGATTATCACTGAAAATGCATATCTCAGCTGGAAACAACAACGATACCGAAGATATCGTAGTTTCCGCATATCAAACGCACTGTGGAGTGCTGAAAACACCAGAAAACGTGTTTTTCGCTTTCAAAAGCACGAAAACAGCGATTTCGGTGATTCTGCACACTTGTAACAGCAGAATCATGAAGATTATCACTGAAAATGCATATCTCAGCTGGAAACAACAACGATACCGAAGATATCGCAGTTTCCGCATATCAAACGCACTGTGGAGTGCTGAAAACACCAGAAAACGTGTTTTTCGCATTCAAAAGCACGAAAACAGCGATTTCGGTGATTCTGCACACTTGTAACAACAGAATCGTGAAGATTATCACTGAAAGTGCATATCTCAGCTGGAAACAACAACGATGCCGAAGATATCGTAGTTTCTGCATATCAAACGCACTGTGGAGTGCAGAAAACACCAGAAAACGTGTTTTTCGCATTCAAAAGCACGAAAACAGCGATTTCGGTGATTCTGCACACTTGTAACAGCAGAATCGTGAAGATTATCACTGAAAATGCATATCTCAGCTGGAAACAACAACGATACCGAAGATATCGTAGTTTCCGCATATCAAACGCACTGTGGAGTGCTGAAAACACCAGAAAACGTGTTTTTCGCTTTCAAAAGCACGAAAACAGCGATTTCGGTGATTATGCACACTTGTTACAGCAGAATCATGAAGATTATCACTGAAAATGCATATCTTAGCTGGAAACAACAACGATACCGAAGATATCGCAGTTTCCGCATATCAAACGCATTGTGGAGTGCTGAAAACACCAGAAAACGTGTTTTTCGCATTCAAAAGCACGAAAACAGCGATTTCGGTGATTCTGCACACTTGTAACAACAGAATCGTGAAGATTATCACTGAAAGTGCATATCTCAGCTGGAAACAACAACGATGCCGAAGATATCGTAGTTTCTGCATATCAAACGCACTGTGGAGTGCAGAAAACACCAGAAAACGTGTTTTTCGCATTCAAAAGCACGAAAACAGCGATTTCGGTGATTCTGCACACTTGTAACAGCAGAATCGTGAAGATTATCACTGAAAGTGCATATCTCAGCTGGAAACAACAACGATGCCGAAGATATCGTAGTTTCTGCATATCAAACGCACTGTGGAGTGCAGACAACACCAGAAAACGTGTTTTTCGCATTCAAAAGCACGAAAACAGCGATTTCGGTGATTCTGCACACTTGTAACAACAGAATCGTGAAGATTATCACTGAAAATGCATATCTCAGCTGGAAACAACAACGATACCGAAGATATCGTAGTTTCCGCATATCAAACGCACTGTGGAGTGCTGAAAACACCAGAAAACGTGTTTTTCGCTTTCAAAAGCACGAAAACAGCGATTTCGGTGATTCTGCACACTTGTAACAACAGAATCGTGAAGATTATCACTGAAAGTGCATATCTCAGCTGGAAACAACAACGATGCCGAAGATGTCGTAGTTTCTGCATATCAAACTTACTGTGGAGTGCTGAAAACACCAGAAAACGTGTTTTTCGCATTCAAAAGCACGAAAACAGCGATTTCGGTGATTCTGCACACTTGTAACAGCAGAATCGTGAAGATTATCACTGAAAATGCATATCTCAGCTGGAAACAACAACGATACCGAAGATATCGTAGTTTCCGCATATCAAACGCACTGTGGAGTGCTGAAAACACCAGAAAACGTGTTTTTCGCATTCAAAAGCACGAAAACAGCGATTTCGGTGATTCTGCACACTTGTAACAGCAGAATCATGAAGATTATCACTGAAAATGCATATCTCGGCTGGAAACAACAACGATACCGAAGATATCGTAGTTTCCGCATATCAAACGCACTGTGGAGTGCTGAAAACACCAGAAAACGTGTTTTTCGCTTTCAAAAGCACGAAAACAGCGATTTCGGTGATTCTGCACACTTGTAACAGCAGAATCATGAAGATTATCACTGAAAATGCATATCTTAGCTGGAAACAACAACGATACCGAAGATATCGCAGTTTCCGCATATCAAACGCACTGTGGAGTGCTGAAAACACCAGAAAACGTGTTTTTCGCATTCAAAAGCACGAAAACAGCGATTTCGGTGATTCTGCACACTTGTAACAACAGAATCGTGAAGATTATCACTGAAAGTGCATATCTCAGCTGGAAACAACAACGATGCCGAAGATATCGTAGTTTCTGCATATCAAACGCACTGTGGAGTGCAGAAAACACCAGAAAACGTGTTTTTCGCATTCAAAAGCACGAAAACAGCGATTTCGGTGATTCTGCACACTTGTAACAGCAGAATCATGAAGATTATCACTGAAAATGCATATCTCAGCTGGAAACAACAACGATACCGAAGATATCGTAGTTTCCGCATATCAAACGCACTGTGGAGTGCTGAAAACACCAGAAAACGTGTTTTTCGCATTCAAAAGCACGAAAACAGCGATTTCGGTGATTCTGCACAGTTGTAACAGCAGAATCGTGAAGATTATCACTGAAAGTGCATATCTCAGCTGGAAACAACAACGATACCGAAGATATCGCAGTTTCCGCATATCAAACGCACTGTGGAGTGCGGAAAACACCAGAAAACGTGTTTTTCGCATTCAAAAGTACGAAAAGAGCGATTTCGGTGATTCTGCACACTTGTAACAGCAGAATCGTGAAGATTATCACTGAAAGTGCATATCTCAGCTGGAAACAACAACGATACCGAAGATATCGCAGTTTCCGCATATCAAACGCACTGTGGAGTGCTGAAAACACCAGAAAACGTGTTTTTCGCATTCAAAAGCACGAAAACAGCGATTTCGGTGATTCTGCACACTTGTAACAGCAGAATCGTGAAGATTATCACTGAAAGTGCATATCTCAGCTGGAAACAACAACGATACCGAAGATATGGCAGTTTCTGCATATCAAACGCACTGTGGAGTGCAGAAAACACCAGAAAACGTGTTTTTCGCATTCAAAAGCACGAAAACAGTGATTTCGGTGATTATGCACACTTGTAACAGCAGAATCATGAAGATTATCACTGAAAATGCATATCTCAGCTGGAAACAACAACGATACCGAAGATATCGTAGTTTCCGCATATCAAACGCACTGTGGAGTGCTGAAAACACCAGAAAACGTGTTTTTCGCATTCAAAAGCACGAAAACAGCGATTTCGGTGATTCTGCACACTTCTAAAAGCAGAATCGTGAAGATTATCACTGAAAATGCATATCTCAGCTGGAAACAACAACGATACCGAAGATATCGCAGTTTCCGCATATCAAACGCACTGTGGAGTGCTGAAAACACCAGAAAACGTGTTTTTCGCATTCAAAAGCACGAAAACAGCGATTTCGGTGATTCTGCACACTTGTAACAGCAGAATCGTGAAGATTATCACTGAAAATGCATATCTCAGCTGGAAACAACAACGATACCGAAGATATCGTAGTTTCCGCATATCAAACGCACTGTGGAGTGCAGAAAACACCAGAAAACGTGTTTTTCGCATTCAAAAGCACGAAAACAGCGATTTCGGTGATTCTGCACACTTGTAACAGCAGAATCGTGAAGATTATCACTGAAAATGCATATCTCAGCTGGAAACAACAACGATACCGAAGATATCGTAGTTTCCGCATATCAAACGCACTGTGGAGTGCTGAAAACACCAGAAAACGTGTTTTTCGCTTTCAAAAGCACGAAAACAGCGATTTCGGTGATTATGCACACTTGTAACAGCAGAATCATGAAGATTATCACTGAAAATGCATATCTTAGCTGGAAACAACAACGATACCGAAGATATCGCAGTTTCCGCATATCAAACGCACTGTGGAGTGCTGAAAACACCAGAAAACGTGTTTTTCGCATTCAAAAGCACGAAAACAGCGATTTCGGTGATTCTGCACACTTGTAACAACAGAATCGTGAAGATTATCACTGAAAGTGCATATCTCAGCTGGAAACAACAACGATGCCGAAGATATCGTAGTTTCTGCATATCAAACGCACTGTGGAGTGCAGAAAACACCAGAAAACGTGTTTTTCGCATTCAAAAGCACGAAAACAGCGATTTCGGTGATTCTGCACACTTGTAACAGCAGAATCGTGAAGATTATCACTGAAAGTGCATATCTCAGCTGGAAACAACAACGATGCCGAAGATATCGTAGTTTCTGCATATCAAACGCACTGTGGAGTGCAGACAACACCAGAAAACGTGTTTTTCGCATTCAAAAGCACGAAAACAGCGATTTCGGTGATTCTGCACACTTGTAACAACAGAATCGTGAAGATTATCACTGAAAATGCATATCTCAGCTGGAAACAACAACGATACCGAAGATATCGTAGTTTCCGCATATCAAACGCACTGTGGAGTGCTGAAAACACCAGAAAACGTGTTTTTCGCTTTCAAAAGCACGAAAACAGCGATTTCGGTGATTCTGCACAGTTGTAACAGCAGAATCGTGAAGATTATCACTGAAAGTGCATATCTCAGCTGGAAACAACAACGATACCGAAGATATCGTAGTTTCTGCATATCAAACGCACTGTGGAGTGCAGAAAACACCAGAAAACGTGTTTTTCGCATTCAAAAGCACGAAAACAGGGATTTCGGTGATTCTGCACAGTTGTAACAGCAGAATCATGAAGATTATCACTGAAAATGCATATCTCAGCTGGAAACAACAACGATACCGAAGATATCGTAGTTTCTGCATATCAAACGCACTGTGGGGTGCAGAAAACACCAGAAAACGTGTTTTTCGCATTCAAAAGCACGAAAACAGCGATTTCGGTGATTCTGCACAGTTGTAACAGCAGAATCGTGAAGATTATCACTGCAAGTGCATATCTCAGCTGGAAACAACAACGATACCGAAGATATCGCAGTTTCCGCATATCAAACGCACTGTGGAGTGCTGAAAACACCAGAAAACGTGTTTTTCGCATTCAAAAGCACGAAAACAGCGATTTCGGTGATTCTGCACACTTGTAACAGCAGAATCGTGAAGATTATCACTGAAAATGCGTATCTCAGCTGGAAACAACAACGATACCGAAGATATCGTAGTTTCCGCATATCAAACGCACTGTGGAGTGCTGAAAACACCAGAAAACGTGTTTTTCGCTTTCAAAAGCACGAAAACAGCGATTTCGGTGATTCTGCACACTTGTAACAGCAGAATCATGAAGATTATCACTGAAAATGCATATCTCAGCTGGAAACAACAACGATACCGAAGATATCGCAGTTTCCGCATATCCAACGCACTGTGGAGTGCTGAAAACACCAGAAAACGTGTTTTTCGCATTCAAAAGCACGAAAACAGCGATTTCGGTGATTCTGCACACTTGTAACCGCAGAATCGTGAAGATTATCACTGAAAGTGCATATCTCAGCTGGAAACAACAACGATACCGAAGATATCGCAGTTTCCGCATATCAAACGCACTGTGGAGTGCTGAAAACACCAGAAAACGTGTTTTTCGCATTCAAAAGCACGAAAACAGCGATTTCGGTGATTCTGCACACTTGTAACAGCAGAATCGTGAAGATTATCACTGAAAGTGCATATCTCAGCTGGAAACAACAACGATACCGAAGATATCGTAGTTTCTGCATATCAAACGCACTGTGGGGTGCAGAAAACACCAGAAAACGTGTTTTTCGCATTCAAAAGCACGAAAACAGCGATTTCGGTGATTCTGCACAGTTGTAACAGCAGAATCGTGAAGATTATCACTGCAAGTGCATATCTCAGCTGGAAACAACAACGATACCGAAGATATCGCAGTTTCCGCATATCAAACGCACTGTGGAGTGCTGAAAACACCAGAAAACGTGTTTTTCGCATTCAAAAGCACGAAAACAGCGATTTCGGTGATTCTGCACACTTGTAACAGCAGAATCGTGAAGATTATCACTGAAAATGCGTATCTCAGCTGGAAACAACAACGATACCGAAGATATCGTAGTTTCCGCATATCAAACGCACTGTGGAGTGCTGAAAACACCAGAAAACGTGTTTTTCGCTTTCAAAAGCACGAAAACAGCGATTTCGGTGATTCTGCACACTTGTAACAGCAGAATCATGAAGATTATCACTGAAAATGCATATCTCAGCTGGAAACAACAACGATACCGAAGATATCGTAGTTTCCGCATATCAAACGCACTGTGGAGTGCTGAAAACACCAGAAAACGTGTTTTTTGCTTTCAAAAGCACGAAAACAGCGATTTCGGTGATTCTGCACACTTGTAACAGCAGAATCATGAAGATTATCACTGAAAATGCATATCTCAGCTGGAAACAACAACGTTACCGAAGATATCGTAGTTTCCGCATATCAAACGCACTGTGGAGTGCTGAAAACACCAGAAAACGTGTTCTTCGCATTCAAAAGCACGAAAAGAGCGATTTCGGTGATTCTGCACACTTGTAACAACAGAATCGTGAAGATTATCACTGAAAGTGCATATCTCAGCTGGAAACAACAACGATGCCGAAGATATCGTAGTTTCTGCATATCAAACGCACTGTGGAGTGCAGAAAACACCAGAAAACGTGTTTTTCGCATTCAAAAGCACGAAAACAGCGATTTCGGTGATTCTGCACACTTGTAACAGCAGAATCGTGAAGATTATCACTGAAAGTGCATATCTCAGCTGGAAACAACAACGATGCCGAAGATATCGTAGTTTCTGCATATCAAACGCACTGTGGAGTGCTGAAAACACCAGAAAACGTGTTTTTCGCATTCAAAAGCACGAAAACAGCGATTTCGGTGATTCTGCACACTTGTAACAGCAGAATCGTGAAGATTATCACTGAAAGTGCATATCTCAGCTGGAAACAACAACGATACCGAAGATATCGCAGTTTCCGCATATCAAACGCACTGTGGAGTGCTGAAAACACCAGAAAACGTGTTTTTCGCTTTCAAAAGCACGAAAACAGCGATTTCGGTGATTCTGCACACTTGTAACAGCAGAATCATGAAGATTATCACTGAAAATGCATATCTCAGCTGGAAACAACAACGATACCGAAGATATCGCAGTTTCCGCATATCAAACGCACTGTGGAGTGCTGAAAACACCAGAAAACGTGTTTTTCGCATTCAAAAGCACGAAAACAGCGATTTCGGTGATTCTGCACACTTGTAACAACAGAATCGTGAAGATTATCACTGAAAGTGCATATCTCAGCTGGAAACAACAACGATACCGAAGATATCGTAGTTTCTGCATATCAAACGCACTGTGGAGTGCTGAAAACACCAGAAAACGTGTTTTTCGCTTTCAAAAGCACGAAAAAAGTGATATCGGTGATTCTGCACACTTGTAACAGCAGAATCATGAAGATTATCACTGAAAATGCATATCTCAGCTGGAAACAACAACGATACCGAAGATATCGTAGTTTCCGCATATCAAACGCACTGTGGAGTGCTGAAAACACCAGAAAACGGGTTTTTCGCATTGAATAGCGCGAGAACAGCGATTTCGGTGATTCTGCACACTTGTAACAGCAGATTCATGAAGATTATCACTGATAATGCATATCTCAGCTGGAAACAACAACGATACCGAAGATATCGCAGTTTCCGCATATCAAACGCACTGTGGAGTGCTGAAAACACCAGAAAACGTGTTTTTCGCATTGAATAGCGCCAGAACAGCGATTTCGGTGATTCTGCACACTTGTAACAGCAGATTCATGAAGATTATCACTGATAATGCATATCTCAGCTGGAAACAACAACGATACGGAAGATATGGCAGTTTCCGCATATCAAACGCACTGTGGAGTGCTGAAAACACCAGAAAACGTGTTTTTCGCATTCAATAGCACGAAAACAGCGATTTCGGTGATTCTGCACACTTGTAACAGCAGAATCGTGAAGATTATCACTGAAAATGCATATCTCAGCTGGAAACAACAACGATACCGAAGATATCGTAGTTTCCGCATATCAAACGCACTGTGGAGTGCTGAAATCACCAGAAAACGTGTTTTTCGCATTCAAAAGCACGAAAACAGCGATTTCGGTGATTCTGCACACTTGTAACAACAGAATCGTGAAGATTATCACTGAAAGTGCATATCTCAGCTGGAAACAACAACGATACCGAAGATATCGTAGTTTCTGCATATCAAACGCACTGTGGAGTGCTGAAAACACCAGAAAACGTGTTTTTCGCATTCAAAAGCACGAAAACAGCGATTTCGGTGATTCTGCACACTTGTAACAGCAGAATCGTGAAGATTATCACTGAAAATGCATATCTCAGCTGGAAACAACAACGATACCGAAGATATCGTAGTTTCCGCATATCAAACGCACTGTGGAGTGCTGAAAACACCAGAAAACGTGTTTTTCGCATTCAAAAGCACGAAAACAGCGATTTCGGTGATTCTGCACACTTGTAACAGCAGAATCATGAAGATTATCACTGAAAATGCATATCTCAGCTGGAAACAACAACGATACCGAAGATATGGCAGTTTCCGCATATCAAACGCACTGTGGAGTGCTGAAAACACCAGAAAACGTGTTTTTCGCATTCAATAGCACGAAAACAGCGATTTCGGTGATTCTGCACACTTGTAACAGCAGAATCATGAAGATTATCACTGAAAATGCATATCTCAGCTGGAAACAACAACGATACCGAAGATATCGTAGTTTCCGCATATCAAACGCACTGTGGAGTGCTGAAAACACCAGAAAACGTGTTTTTCGCTTTCAAAAGCACGAAAAAAGCGATATCGGTGATTCTGCACACTTGTAACAGCAGAATCATGAAGATTATCACTGAAAATGCATATCTCAGCTGGAAACAACAACGATACCGAAGATATCGTAGTTTCCGCATATCAAACGCACTGTGGAGTGCTGAAAACACCAGAAAACGGGTTTTTCGCATTCAAAAGCACGAAAACAGCGATTTCGGTGATTCTGCACACTTGTAACAGCAGAATCGTGAAGATTATCACTGAAAATGCATATCTCAGCTGGAAACAACAACGATGCCGAAGATATCGTAGTTTCCGCATATCAAACGCACTGTGAAGTGCTGAAAACACCAGAAAACTTGTTCTTCTCATTAAATAGCACGAAAACAGCGATTTCGGTGATTCTGCATACTTATCACAGAAGAATATCCAAGATTATCGCAGAAAATGCATATCTCAGCTTGAAACCCGACGAAAACCGAGTTATCTCCGGTTCTGCACATCAAACGTACCGTGGAGTGGTGAAAACATCAGAAAACGTGATTCGTCCATTAAGTAGCTCGAAAAGAGCGATCTAGATGATTCTGCATACTTCTGACTGAAGTCTCACCAATATTATCGCAGAAAATGCATATCTCAGCTTGAAACCCCACGAAAACCAAGATATCGCTGGTTCTGCATATCAAACGCACTGTGGAGTGGTGAAAACACCAGATACGTGTTTCTCGCATTAAATAGCTCGAAAAGAGCGATCTAGATGATTCAGCATACTTCGGACTGAAGTCTCACCAAGATTATCGCAGGAAATGCATATCTCAGCTTGAAACCCCACGAAAACCAAGATATCTCCGGTTCTGCATATCCAACGAACTGGAGAGTGGTCAAAACACCAGAAAACTTGTTTTTTCGCATTAAATGGCTCGAAACGAGCGATCTAGATGATTCTGCATACTTCTGACAGAAGACTCGCCAAGATTATCGCAGAAAGTGCATATCTCAGCTTGAAACCTCACGAAAACCAAGATATCTCCGGTTCTGCACATCAAACGTACTGTGGAGTGGTGAAAACACCACAAAACGTGTTTCTCGCATTAAGAAGCTCGAAAAGAGCATTCTCGAAGATTCTGCATACTTCTGACAGAGGTCTCACCAATATTATCGTAGAAAATGCATATCTCAGCTTGAAACACGACCGAAACCAAGATATCTCCGGTTCTGCATGTCAAACGTACAGTGGAGTGGTGAAAACACCAGAAAACGTGTTTCGTGCACTAAATAGCTCGAAAAGAGCGATCTAGATGATTCTGCATACTTCTGACTGAAGTCTCACCAATATTATCGCAGAAAATGCATATCTCAGCTTGAAACCCCACGAAAACCAAGATATCGCTGGTTCTGCATATCAAACGCACTGTGGAGTGGTGAAAACACCAGATACGAGTTTCTCGCATTAAATAGCTCGAAAGGAGCGATCTAGATGATTCAGCATACTTCGGACTGAAGTCTCACCAAGATTATCGCAGGAAATGCATATCTCAGCTTGAAACCCCACGAAAACCAAGATATCTCCGGTTCTGCATATCCAACGAACTGTGGAGTGGTCAAAACACCAGAAAACGTGTTACTCGCATTAAATAGCTCGAAAAGAGCGATCTAGATGATTCTGCATACTTCTGACAAAAGACCCACCAAGATTATTGCAGAAAATGCATATCTCATCTGGAAACACCACGAAAATCAAGATATCGCCTGTTCTGCATATCAAACGCAATGTGGAGTCGTGAAAACAACCAGAGAACGTGTTTCTCGCATTAAATAGCTCGAAAAGAGCGATCCCGATGATTCAGCAAACTTCGGACAGAAGTCTCACCAAGATTATCGCAGGAAATGCATATCACAGCATGAAACCCCACGAAAATCAAGATATCGCCGGCTCTGCATATCAAACGCACTGTGGAGTGGTGAAAACACCAGATAACGTGTTTCTCGCATTAAATAGCTCGAAAAGAGCGTTCTCGAAGATCCTGCATACTTCTGACAGAAGTCTCACCAAGATTATCGTAGAAAATGCATATCTCAGCTTGAAACCCGACGAAAACCAAAATATCGCCGGTTCTGCATGTCAAACGTACTGTGGAGTGGTGAAAACACCAGAAAACGTGTTTCGTGCATTAAGTAGCTCGAAAAGAGCGAACTAGATGATTCTGTATACTTCTGACTGAAGTCTCACCAATATTATCGCAGAAAATGCATATCTCAGCTCGAAACCTCACGAAAATCAAGATGTTGCCGGTTCTGCATATCAAACGCACTGTGGAGTGGTGAAAACAACCAGAGAACGTGTTTCGCGCATTAAATAGCTCGAATAGAGCGATCTCGATGATTCTGCATACTTCGGACAGATGTTTCACCAAGATTATCGTAGAAAATATATATCTCAGCTTGAAACCCGACGAAAACTAAAATATCGCCGGTTCTGCATATCAAACCAACTATGGAGTGGTGAAAACACCAGATAACGTGTTTCTCGCATTAAATAGCTCGAAAAGCGCGATCTAGATGATTCTGCATACTTCTGACAAAAGACCCACCAAGATTATCGCAGAAAATGCATATCTCATCTGGGAACACCACGAAAATCAAGATATCGCCTGTTCTGCATAACAAACGCACTGTGGAGTGGTGAAAACAACCAGAGAACGTGTTTCTCGCATTAAATAGCTCGAAAAGAGCGATCCCGATGATTCAGCAAACTTCGGACAGAAGTCTCACCAAGATTATCGCAGGAAATGCATATCTCAGCTTGAAACCCCACGAAAACCAAGATATCTCCGGTTCTGCATATCCAACGAACTGTGGAGTGGTGAACACCCCAGAAAACGAGTTTCTCGCATTAAATAGCTCGATAAGAGCGCTCTTGATGTTTCTGCATACTTCGGACACATGTTTCACCAAGATTGTCGTAGAAAATGCATATCTAAGCTTGAAACCCGACGAAAACCAAAATATCGCCGGTTCTGCATATCAAACCAACTGTGGAGTGGTGAAAACACCAGATAACGTGTTTCTCGCATTAAATAGCTCGAAAAGTGCGATCTCGATGATTCTGCAGACTTCTAACAGAAGTCTCACCAAGATTATCGCAGAAAATGCATATCTCAGCTTGAAATGCCACGATAACCAAGATATCGCTGGTTCTGCATATCAAACGAACTGTGGAGTGTTGAATACCCCAGAAAACGAGTTTCTCGCATTAAATAGCTCGAAAAGAGCGATCTAGATGATTCTGCATACTTCTGACAGAAGACTCACCAAGATTATCGCAGAAAATGCATATCTCAGCTCGAAACATCACGAAAATCAAGATGTTGCCGGTTCTGCACATCAAACGTACTGTGGAGTGGTGAAAACACCAGAAAACGTGTTTCTCGCATTAAGAAGCTCGAAAAGAGCATTCTCGAAGATTCTGCATACTTCTGACAGAGGTCTCACCAATATTATCGTAGAAAATGCATATCTCAGCTTGAAACACGACCGAAACCAAGATATCTCCGGTTCTGCACATCAAACGTACTGTGGAGTGGTGAAAACACCAGAAAACGTGTTTCTCGCATTAAGAAGCTCGAAAAGAGCATTCTCGAAGATTCTGCATACTTCTGACAGAGGTCTCACCAATATTATCGTAGAAAGTGCATATCTCAGCTTGAAACACGACCGAAACCAAGATATCTCCGGTTCTGCATGTCAAACGTACTGTGGAGTGGTGAAAACACCTGAAAACGTGTTTCGTGCATTAAGTAGCTCGAACAGAGCGATCTAGATGATTCTGCATACTTCTGACTGAAGTCTCACCAATATTATCGCAGAAAATGCACATCTCAGCTCGAAACCTCACGAAAATCAAGATGTTGCCGGTTCTGCATATCAAACGCACTGTGGAGTGGTGAAAACAACCAGAGAACGTGTTTCTCGCATTAAATAGCTCGAATAGAGCGATCTCGATGATTCTGCATACTTCAGACAAATGTTTCACCAAGATAATCGTAGAAAATGCATATCTCAGCTTGAAACCCGACGAAAACCAACATATCGCCGGTTCTGCATATCCAACGAACTGTGGAGTGGTGAAAACCCCAGAAAACGTGTTTCTCGCATTAGCTAGCTCGAAAAGAGCGTTCTCGATGATTCTGCATACTTCTCATAAATGAAACACCAAGATTATCGCAGAAAATTCATATTTCAGCTGGAAACCCCACCAAAACCAAGTTATCGGCGGCTCTACATATCAAACGCACTGTGGAGTGGTCAAAACACCAGGTAACGTGTTTCTCGCATTAAATAGCTCGAAAAGAGCGCTCTCGACGTTTCTGCATACTTCGGACAGATGTTTCACCAAGCTTATCGTAGAAAATGCATATATCAGCTCGAAACCCGACGAAAACCAAAATATCTCCGGCTCTGCACATCCAACGAACTGTGGAGTGGTGAAAACCCCAGAAAACGAGTTTCTCGCAATAAATAGCTCGGAAAGAGCGCTCTCGATGTTTCTGCATACTTCGGACAGATGTTTCACCAAGATTATCATAGAAAATGCATATCTCAGCTTGAAACCCGACCGAAACCAAGATATCTCCGGTTCTGCATGTCAAACGTACTGTGGAGTGGTGAAAACACCTGAAAACGTGTTTCGTGCATTAAGTAGCTCGAACAGAGCGATCTAGATGATTCTGCATACTTCTGACAAAAGACCCACAAAGATTATCGCAGAAAATGCATATCTCAGCTGGAAACACCACGAAAATCAAGATATCGCCTGTTCTGCACATCAAACGCACTGTGGAGTGGTGAAAACACCCAGAGAACGTGTTTCTCGCATTAAATAGCTCGAAAAGAGCGATCCCGATGATTCTGCATACTTCTAACAGAAGTCTCAAAAAGATTATCGCAGAAAATGCATATCTCAGCTGGAAACCCTACGAAAACCAAGATATCGCCGGTTCTCCATATCAGACGCACTGTGGAGAGGTTAAAACACCAGAAAACGTGTTTCTCGCATTAACTAGATCGACAAGAGCGTTCTCGATGATTCTGGATACTTCTCATAAATGAAACACCAAGATTATCGCAGAAAATGCATATTTCAGCTGGAAACCCCACCAAAACCAAGTTATCGGCGGCTCTACATATCAAACGCCCTGTGGAGTGGTGAAAACAACCAGATAACGTGTTTCTCGCATTAAATAGCTCGAAACGAGCGATCTAGGTGATTCTGCATACATCGGACAGAAGTCTCACCAAGATTATCGCAGAAAATGCATATCTCAGCTTGAAACCCCACGAAAACGATGATATCGCAGTTTCCGCATATCAAACGCACTGTGAAGTGCTGAAAACACCAGAAAACTTGTTCTTCGCATTAAATAGCACGAAAACTGCGATTTCGGTGATTCTGCATACTTCTCACAGAAGAATATCCAAGATTATCGCAAAAAATGCATATCTCAGCGGGAAACACCACGAAAATCAAGATATCGCCGGCTCTGCATATCAAACGCACTGTGGAGTGGTGAAAACACCAGATAACGTGTTTCTCGCATTAAATAGCTCGAAAAGAGCGTTCTGGAAGATCCTGCATACTTCTGACAGAAGTCTCACCAAGATTATCGTAGAAAATGCATATCTCAGCTTGAAACCCGACGAAAACCAAAATATCGCCGGTTCTGCATATCAAACCAACTGTGGAGTGGTGAAAACACCAGATAACGTGTTTCTCGCATTAAATAGCTCGAAGAGCGCGATCTAAATGATTCTGCATACTTCTGACAAAAGACCCACCAAGATTATCGCAGAAAATGCATATCTCATCTGGAAACACCACGAAAATCAAGATATCGCCTGTTCTGCATATCAAACGCACTGTGGAGTGGTGAAAACAACCAGAGAACGTGTTTCTCGCATTAAATAGCTCGAAAAGAGCGATCCCGATGATTCAGCAAACTTCGGACTGAAGTCTCACCAAGATTATCGCAGGAAATGCATATCTCAGCTTGAAACCCCACGAAAACCAAGATATCTCCGGTTCTGCATATCCAACGAACTGTGGAGTGGTGAACACCCCAGAAAACGAGGTTCTCGCATTAAATAGCTCGAAAAGAGCGCTCTTGATGTTTCTGCATACTTCGGACACATGTTTCACCAAGATTGTCGTAGAAAATGCATATCTAAGCTTGAAACCCGACGAAAACCAAAATATCGCCGGTTCTGCATATCAAACCAACTGTGGAGTGGTGAAAACACCAGATAACGTGTTTCTCGCATTAAATAGCTCGAAAAGTGCGATCTCGATGATTCTGCATACTTCTAACAGAAGTCTCACCAAGATTATCGCAGAAAATGCATATCTCAGCTTGAAATGCCACGAAAACCAAGATATCGCTGGTTCTGCATATCAAACGCACTGTGGAGTGGTGAAATCACCAGATAACGTGTTTCTCGCATTAAATAGCTCGAAAAGAGCGATCTAGATGATTCAGCATACTTCGGACAGAAGTCTCACCAAGATTATCGCAGGAAATGCATATCGCAGCTTGAAACCCCACGAAAACCAAGATATCTCCGGTTCTGCATTTCCAACGAACTGTGGAGTGTTGAATACCCCAGAAAACGAGTTTCTCGCATTAAATAGCTCGAAAAGTGCGCTCTCGATGTTTCTGCATACTTCGGACAGATGTTTCACCAAGATTATCGTAGAAAATGCATATCTCAGCTTGAAACCCGACGAAACCCAAAATATTGCCGGTTCTGCATATCAAACCAACTGTGGAGTGGTGAAAACAGCAGATAACGTGTTTCTCGCATTAAATAGCTCGAAAAGTGCGATCTCGATGATTCTGCATACTTCTAACAGAAGTCTCACCAAGATTATCGCAGAAAATGCATATCTCTGCTTGAAACCCGACGAATACCAAAATATCGCCGGTTCTGCATATCAAACCAACTGTGGAGTGGTGAAAACACCAGATAACGTGTTTCTCGCATTGAATAGCTCGAAAAGAGCTCTCTCGATGTTTCTGCATACTTCGGACAGAAGTCTCACCAAGATTATCGCAGGAAATGCATATCTCAGCTTGAAACCCCACGAAAACCAAGATACCTCCGGTTCTGCATATCCAACGAACTGTGGAGTGTTGAATACCCCAGGAAACGAGTTTCTCGCATTAAATAGCTCGAAAAGTGCGCTCTCGATGTTTCTGCATACTTCGGACACATGTTTCACCAGGATTGTCGTAGAAAATGCATATCTCAGCTTGAAACCCCACGAAAACCAAGATATCTCTGGTTCTGCATATCCAACGAACTGTGGAGTGGTGAAAACCCCAGAAAACGTGTTTCTCGCATTAAATAGCTCGAAAAGTGCGATCTCGATGATTCTGCATACTTCTGACAAAAGACCCACCAAGATTAGCGCAGAAAATGCATATCTCAGCTGGAAACAGCACGATAATCAAGATATCGCCTGTTCTGCACATCAAACGCACTGTGGAGTTGTGAAAACAACCAGAGAACGTGTTTCTCGCATTAAATTGCTCGAAAAGAGCGATCCCGTTGATTCAGCATACTTCGGACAGAAGTCTCACCAAGATTATCGCAGGAAATGCATATCTCAGCATGAAACCCGACCGAAACCAAGATATCTCCGGTTCTGCATGTCAAACGTACTGTGGAGTGGTGAAAACACCAGAAAACGTGTTTCGTGCATTAAGTAGCTCGAAAAGAGCGAACTAGATGATTCTGCATACTTCTGACTGAAGTCTCACCAATATTATCGCAGAAAATGCATATCTCAGCTCGAAACCCGACGAATACCAAAATATCGCCGGTTCTGCATATCAAACGCACTGTGGAGTGGTGAAAACAACCAGAGAACGTGTTTCTCGCATTAAATAGCTCGAAAAGAGCGATGCCGATGATTCAGCAAACTTCGGACAGAAGTCTCACCAAGATTATCGCAGGAAGTGCATATCTCAGCTCGAAACCCCACGAAAACCAAGATATCTCCGGTTCTGCATATCCAACGAACTGTGGAGTGGTGAAAACCCCAGAAAACGAGTTTCTCGCATTAAATAGCTCGAAAAGAGCGCTGTTGATGTTTCTGCATACTTCGGACATATGTTTCACCAAGATTATCGTAGAAAATGCATATCTCAGCTGGAAACCCGACGAAAACCAAAATATCGCCGGTTCTGCATATCAAACCAACTGTGGAGTGGAGAAAACACCAGATAACGTGTTTCTCGCATTAAATAGCTCGAAAAGTGCGATCTCGATGATTCTGCATACTTCTAACAGAAGTCTCACCAGGATTATCGCAGAAAATGCATATCTCTGCTTGAAACCCCACGAAAACCAAGATATCTACTGTTCTGCATATCCAACGAACTGTGGAGTGATGAAAACCCCAGAAAACGTGTTTCGTGCATTAAGTAGCTCGAAAAGAGCGATCTAGATGATTCTGCATACTTCTGACAAAAGACCCACCAAGATTAGCGCAGAAAATGCATATCTCAGCTGGAAACAGCACGAAAATCAAGATATCGCCTGTTCTGCACATCAAACGCACTGTGGAGTTGTGAAAACAACCAGAGAACGTGTTTCTCGCATTAAATAGCTCGAAAAGTGCGATCCCGATGATTCAGCAAACTTCGGACAGAAGTCTCACCAAGATTATCGCAGGAAATGCATATCTCAGCTTGAAACCCCACGAAAACCAAGATATCTCCGGTTCTGCATATCCAACGAACTGTGGAGTGGTGATCACCCCAGAAAACGAGTTTCTCGCATTAAATAGCTCGAAAAGAGCGCTCTTGATGTTTCTGCATACTTCGGACACATGTTTCACCAAGATTGTCGTAGAAAATGCATATCTAAGCTTGAAACCCGACGAAAACCAAAATATCGCCGGTTCTGCATATCAAACCAACTGTGGAGTGGTGAAAACACCAGATAACGTGTTTCTCGCATTAAATAGCTCGAAAAGTGCGATCTCGATGATTCTGCATACTTCTAACAGAAGTCTCACCAAGATTATCGCAGAAAATGCATATCTCAGCTTGAAATGCCACGAAAACCAAGATATCGCTGGTTCTGCATATCAAACGCACTGTGGAGTGGTGAAATCACCAGATAACGTGTTTCTCGCATTAAATAGCTCGAAAAGAGCGATCTAGATGATTCAGCATACTTCGGACAGAAGTCTCACCAAGATTATCGCAGGAAATGCATATCGCAGCTTGAAACCCCACGAAAACCAAGATATCTCCGGTTCTGCATATCCAACGAACTGTGGAGTGTTGAATACCCCAGAAAACGAGTTTCTCGCATTAAATAGCTCGAAAAGTGCGCTCTCGATGTTTCTGCATACTTCGGACAGATGTTTCACCAAGATTATCGTAGAAAATGCATATCTCAGCTTGAAACCCGACGAAAACCAAAATATTGCCGGTTCTGCATATCAAACCAACTGTGGAGTGGTGAAAACAGCAGATAACGTGTTTCTCGCATTAAATAGCTCGAAAAGTGCGATCTCGATGATTCTGCATATTTCTAACAGAAGTCTCACCAAGATTATCGCAGAAAATGCATATCTCTGCTTGAAACCCGACGAATACCAAAATATCGCCGGTTCTGCATATCAAACCAACTGTGGAGTGGTGAAAACACCAGATAACGTGTTTCTCGCATTGAATAGCTCGAAAAGAGCGCTCTCGATGTTTCTGCATACTTCGGACAGATGTTTCACCAAGATTATCGTAGAAAATGCATATCTCAGCTTGAAACCCGACCGAAACCAAGATATCTCCGGTTCTGCATATCAAACCAACTGTGGAGTGGTGAAAACACCAGATAACGTGTTTCTCGCATTAAATAGCTCGAAAAGCGCAATCTACATGATTCTGCATACTTCTGACAAAAGATCCACCAAGATTATCGCAGAAAATGCATATCTCAGCTTGAAATGCCACGAAAACCAAGATATCGCTGGTTCTGCATATCAAACGCACTGTGGAGTGGTGGAATCACCAGATAACGTGTTTCTCGCATTAAATAGCTCGAAAAGAGCGATCTAGATGATTCAGCATACTTCGGACAGAAGTCTCACCAAGATTATCGCAGGAAATGCATATCTCAGCTTGAAACCCCACGAAAACCAAGATACCTCCGGTTCTGCATATCCAACGAACTGTGGAGTGTTGAATACCCCAGGAAACGAGTTTCTCGCATTAAATAGCTCGAAAAGTGCGCTCTCGATGTTTCTGCATACTTCGGACACATGTTTCACCAAGATTGTCGTAGAAAATGCATATCTCAGCTTGAAACCCCACGAAAACCAAGATATCTCTGGTTCTGCATATCCAACGAACTGTGGAGTGGTGAAAACCCCAGAAAACGTGTTTCTCGCATTAAATAGCTCGAAAAGTGCGCTCTTGATGTTTCTGCATGCTTTCGACAGATGTTTCACCAAGATTATCGTAGAAAATGCATATCTCAACTTGAAACCCGACGAAAACAAAACATCGCCGGTTCTGCATATCAAACCAACTGTGGAGTGGTGAAAACACCAGACAACGTGCTTCTCGCATTAAATAGCTCGAAACGAGCGATCTCGATGATTAAGCATACTTCGGACAGAAGTCTCACCAAGATTATCGTATAAAATGCATATCTCAGCTTGAAACCCGACGAAAACAAAACATCGCCGGTTCTGCATATCAAACCAACTGTGGAGTGGTGAAAACACCAGACACCGTGTTTCTCGCATTAAATAGCTCGCAACGAGCGATCTCGATGATTAAGCATACTTCGGACAGAAGTCTCACCAAGATTATCGTAAAAAATGCATATCTCAGCTTGAAACTCCACGAAAACCAAGATATCGCTGGTTCTGCATATCAAACGCACTCTGGAGTGGTGATTGCACCAGATAACGTGTCTCTCGCATTAGATAGCTCGAAAAGAGCGATCTAGATGATTCTGCTTACTTCGGACAGAGGTCTCACCAAGATTACCGCAGAAAATGCATATCTCAGCTTGAAACCCGACGAAAACCAAGATATCTCCGGTTCTGCACATCCAACGAACTGTGGTGTGGTGAAAACCCCAGAAAACGTGTTTCTCGCATTAAATAGCTCGAAAAGAGCGCTCTTGATGTTTCTGCATGCTTTTGACAGATGTTTCACCAAGATTATCGTAGAAAATGTATATCTCAACTTGAAACCCGACGAAAACAAAACATCGCCGGTTCTGCCTATCAAACCAACTGTGGAGTGGTGATAACACCAGACAACGTGTTTCTCGCATTAAATAGCTCGAAACGAGCGATCTCGATGATTAAGCATACTTCGGACAGAAGTCTCACCAAGATTATCGTAAAAAATGCATATCTCAGCTTGAAACCCGACGAAAACAAAACATCGCCGGTTCTGCATATCAAACCAACTGTGGAGTGGTGAAAACACCAGACAACGTGTTTCTCGCATTAAATAGCTCGAAACGAGCGATCTCGATGATTAAGCATACTTCGGACAGAAGTCTCACCATGATTATCGTAAAAAATGCATATCTCAGCTTGAAACTCCACGAAAACCAAGATATCGCTGGTTCTGCATATCAAACGCACTCTGGAGTGGTGAATGCACCAGATAACGTGTTTCTCGCATTAGATAGCTCGAAAAGAGCGATCTAGATGATTCTGCATACTTCGGACAGAGGTTTCACCAAGATTATCGCAGAAAATGCATATATGAGCTTGAAACCCCATGAAAACCAAGATATCGCTGGTTCTGCATATCAAACGCACTGTGGAGTGGTGAAAACACCAGATAACTTGTTTCTCCCATTAAATAGCTCGAGAAGAACGCTCTCGATGTTTCTGCATACTTCGGACAGAAGTCTCACCAAGATTATCGTAAAAAATGCATATCTCAGCTTGAAACTCCACGAAAACCAAGATATCGCTGGTTCTGCATATCAAACGCACTCTGGAGTGGTGAATGCACCAGATAACGTGTTTCTCGCATTAGATAGCTCGAAAAGAGCGCTCTCGATGTTTCTCCATACTTCGGACAGAAGTCTCACCAAGATTATCGTAAAAAATGCATATCTCAGCTTGAAACTCCACGAAAACCAAGATATCGCTGGTTCTGCATATCAAACGCACTCTGGAGTGGTGAATGCACCAGATAACGAGTTTCTCGCATTAGATAGCTCGAAAAGAGCGATCTAGATGACTCTGCATACTTCGGACAGAGGTTTCACCAAGATTATCGCAGACAATGCATATCTCAGCTTGAAACCCCACGAAAACCAAGATATCTCCTGTTCTGCTTATCCAACGAACTGTGGAGTGGTGAAAACCCCAGAAAACGTGTTTCTCGCATTAAATAGATAGAAAAGAGCGCTCTCGATGTTTCTGCATACTTCGGACAGAGGTTTCACCAAGATTATCGCAGAAAATGCATATCTGAGCTTGAAACCCCACGAAAACCAAGATATCGCTGGTTCTGCATATCAAACGCACTGTGGAGTGGTGAAAACAATAGATAACATGTTTCTCGCATTAAATAGCTCGAAACGAGCGATCGCGATGATTAAGCATACTTCGGACAGAAGTCTCACCAAGCTTATCGTAAAAAATGCATATCTCAGCTTGAAGCTCCACGAAAACCAAGATATCGCTGGTTCTGCATATCAAACGCACTCTGGAGGGGTGAATGCACCAGATGACGTGTTTCTCGCATTAGATAGCTCGAAAAGAGCGATCTAGATGATTCTGCATACTTCGGACAGAGGTTTCACCAAGATTATCGCAGAAAATGCATATCTCAGCTTGAAACCCCATGAAAACCAAGATATCGCTGGTTCTGCATATCAAACGAACTGTGGTGTGGTGAAAACCCCAGAAAACGTGTTTCTCGCATTAAATAGCTCGAAAAGAGCGCTCTTGATGTTTCTGCATGCTTTCGACAGATGTTTCACCAAGATTATCGTAGAAAATGCATATCTCAACTTGAAACCCGACGAAAACAAAACATCGCCGGTTCTGCATATCAAACCAACTGTGGAGTGGTGAAAACACCAGACAACGTGTTTCTCGCATTAAATAGCTCGAAACGAGCGATCTCGATGATTAAGCATACTTCGGACAGAAGTCTCACCATGATTATCGTAAAAAATGCATATCTCAGCTTGAAACTCCACGAAAACCAAGATATCGCTGGTTCTGCATATCAAACGCACTCTGGTGTGGTGAATGCACCAGATAACGTGTTTCGAGCATTAGATAGCTCGAAACGAGCGATCTAGATGATTCTGCATACTTCTGACTGAAGTCTCACCAATATTATCGCAGAAAATGCACATCTCAGCTCGAAACCTCACGAAAATCAAGATGTTGCCGGTTCTGCATATCAAACGCACTGTGGAGTGGTGAAAACAACCAGAGAACGTGTTTCTCGCATTAAATAGCTCGAATAGAGCGATCTCGATGATTCTGCATACTTCGGACAAATGTTTTACCAAGATATACGTAGAAAATGCATATCTCAGCTTGAAACCCGACGAAAACCAACATATCGCCGGTTCTGCATATCAAACCAACTGTGGAGTGGTGAAAACACCAGAAAACGTGTTTCTCGCATTAAATAGCTCGAAAAGCGCGATCTAGATGATTCTGCATACTTCTGACAAATGACCCACCAAGATTATCGCAGAAAATGCATATCTCATCTGGAAACACCACGAAAATCAAGATATCTACTGTTCTGCATATCCAACGAACTGTGGAGTGATGAAAACCCCAGAAAACGTGTTTCTCGCATTAAATAGCTCGAAAAGAGCACTCTCGACGTTTCTGCATACTTCGGACAGATGTTTCACCAAGCTTATCGTAGAAAATGCATATCTCAGCTCGAAACCCGACGAAAACCAAAATATCTCCGGCTCTGCATATCCAACGAACTGTGGAGTGGTGAAAACCCCAGAAAACGAGTTTCTCGCATTAAATAGCTCGGAAAGAGCGCTCTCGATGATTCAGCATACTTGGGACAGAAGTCTCACCACGATTATCGCAGGAAATGCATATCTCAGCTTGAAACCCGACCGAAACCAAGATATCTCCGGTTCTGCATGTCAAACGTACTGTGGTGTGGTGAAAACACCATAAAACGTGTTTCGTGCATTGAGTAGCTCGAACAGAGCGATCTAGATGATTCTGCATACTTCGGACAAAAGACCCACCAAGATTATCGCAGAAAATGCATATCTCAGCTGGAAACACCACGAAAATCAAGATATCGCCTGTTCTGCACATCAAACGCACTGTGGAGTGGTGAAAACACCCAGAGAACGTGTTTCTCGCATTAAATAGCTCGAAAAGAGCGATCCCGATGATTCAGCATACTTGGGACAGAAGTCTCACCAAGATTATCGCAGGAAATGCATATCTCAGCTTGAAACCCGACCGAAACCAAGATATCTCCGGTTCTGCATGTCAAACGTACTGTGGTGTGGTGAAAACACCTGAAAACGTGTTTCGTGCATTAAGTAGCTCGAACAGAGCGATCTAGATGATTCTGCATACTTCTGACAAAAGACCCACCAAGATTATAGCAGAAAATGCATATCTCATCTGGAAACACCACGAAAATAAAGATATCGCCTGTTCTGCATATCAAACGCACTGTCGAGTGGTGAAAACAACCAGAGAACGTGTTTCTCGCATTAAATAGCTCGAAAAGAGCGATCCCGATGATTCAGCAAACTTCGGACAGTAGTCTCACCAAGATTATCGCAGGAAATGCATATCTCAGCTTGAAACCCGACGAAAACCAAAATATCGCCGGTTCTGCATATCAAACCAACTGTGGAGTGGTGAAAACACCAGATAACGTGTTTCTCGCATTAAATAGCTCGAAAAGTGCGATCTCGATGATTCTGCATACTTCTAACAGAAGTCTCAAAAAGATTATCGCAGAAAATGCATATCTCATCTTGAAACCCCACGAAAACCAAGATATCTACTGTTCTGCATATCAAACGCACTGTGGAGTGGTGAAAACACCAGAAAACGTGTTTCTCGCATTAGCTAGCTCGAAAAGAGCGTTCTCGATGATTCTGCATACTTCTCATAAATGAAACACCAAGATTATCGCAGAAAATGCATATTTCAGCTGGAAGACCCACCAAAACCAAGTTATCGGCGGCTCTACATATCAAACGCCCTGTGGAGTGGTGAAAACAACCAGATAACGTGTTTCTCGCATTAAATAGCTCGAAACGAGCGAGCTAGGTGATTCTGCATACATCGGACAGAAGTCTCACCAAGATTATCGCAGAAAATGCATATCTCAGCTTGAAACCCCTCGAAAACGAAGATATCGCAGTTTCCGCATATCAAACGCACTGTGAAGTGCTGAAAACACCAGAAAACTTGTTCTTCGCATTAAATAGCACGAAAACAGCGATTTCGGCGATTCTGCATACTTCTCACAGAAGAATATCCAAGATTATCGCAGAAAATGCATATCTCAGCGGGAAACACCACGAAAATCAAGATATCGCCGGCTCTGCATATCAAACGCACTGTGGAGTGGTGAAAACACCAGATAACGTGTTTCTCGCATTAAATAGCTCGAAAAGAGAGTTCTCGAAGATCCTGCATACTTCTGACAGAAGTCTCACCAAGATTATCGTAGCAAATGCATATCTCAGCTTGAAACCCGACGAAAACCAAAATATCGCCGGTTCTGCATATCAAACCAACTGTGGAGTGGTGAAAACACCAGATAACGTGTTTCTCGCATTAAATAGCTCGAAAAGCGCGATCTAGATGATTCTGCATACTTCTGACAAAAGACCGACCAAGATTAGTGCAGAAAATGCATATCTCATCTGGAAACACCACGAAAATCAAGATATCGCATGTTCTGCATATCAAACGCACTGTGGAGTTGTGAAAACAACCAGAGAACGTGTTTCTCGCATTAAATAGCTCGAAAAGAGCGATCCCGATGATTCAGCAAACTTCGGACAGAAGTCTCACCAAGATTATCGCAGGAAATGCATATCACAGCATGAAACCCCACGAAAACCAAGATATCTCCGGTTCTGCATATCCACCGAACTGTGGAGTGGTGAAAATCCCAGAAAACGAGTTTCTCGCATTAAATAGCTCGAAAAGAGCGATCTAGATGATTCAGCATACTTCGGACAGAAGTCTCACCCAGATTATCGCAGGAAATGCATATCTCTGCTTGAAACCCGGCGAAAACCAAAATATCGCCGATTCTGCATATCAAACCAACTGTGGAGTGGTGAAAACACCAGATAACGTGTTTCTCGCATTAAATAGCTCAAAAAGAGCGCTCTCGATGTTTCTGCATACTTCGGACAGATGTTTCACCAAAATTATCGTAGAAAATGCATATCTCAGCTTGAAACCCGACCGAAACCAAGATATCTCTGGTTCTGCATATCAAACCAACTGTGGATTGGTGAAAACACCAGATAACGTGTTTCTCTCATTAAATAGCTCGAAAAGCGCGATCTAGATGATTCTGCATACTTCTGACAAAAGATCCACCAAGATTATCGCAGAAAATGCATATCTCAGCTTGAAATGCCACGAAAACCAAGATATCGCTGTTTCTGCATATCAAACGCTCTGTGGAGTGGTGAAATCACCAGATAACGTGTTTCTCGCATTAAATAGCTCGAAAAGTGCGATCTCGATGATTCTGCATACTTCTAACAGAAGTCTCACCAAGATTATCGCAGGAAATGCATATCTCAGCTTGAAACCCGACCGAAACCAAGATATCTCCGGTTCTGCATGTCAAACGTACTGTGGAGTGGTGAAAACACCAGAAAACGTGTTTCGTGCATTAAGTAGCTCGAAAAGAGCGATCTCGATGATTCTGCATACTTCGGACAGATGTTTCACCAAGATTATCGTAGAAAATATATATCTCAGCTTGAAACCCGACGAAAACTAAAATATCGCCGGTTCTGCATATCAAACCAACTGTGGAGTGCTGAAAACACCAGATAACGTGTTTCTCGCATTAAATAGCTCGAAAAGCGCGATCTAGATGATTCTGCATACTTCTGACAAAAGACCCACCAAGATTATCGCAGAAAATGCATATCTCATCTGGAAACACCACGAAAATCAAGATATCGCCTGTTCTGCATATCAAACGCACTGTGGAGTGGTGAAAACAACCAGAGAACGTGTTTCTCGCATTAAATAGCTCGAAAAGAGCGATCCCGATGATTCAGCAAACTTCGGACAGAAGTCTCACCAAGATTATCGCAGGCAATGTATATCTCAGCTTGAAACCCCACGAAAACCAAGATATCTCCGGTTCTGCATATCCAACGAACTGTGGAGTGGTGAACACCCCAGAAAACGAGTTTCTCGCATTAAATAGCTCGAAAAGAGCGCTCTCGATGTTTCTGCATACTTCGGACAGATGTTTCTCCAAGATTATCGTAGAAAATGCATATCTCAGCTTGAAACCCGACCGAAACCAAGATATCTCCGGTTCTGCATGTCAAACGTACTGTGGAGTGGTGAAAACACCTGAAAACGTGTTTCGTGCATTAAGTAGCTCGAACAGAGCGATCTAGATGATTCTGCATACTTCTGACAAAAGACCCACCAAGATTATCGCAGAAAATGCATATCTCAGCTGGAAACACCACGAAAATCAAGATATCGCCTGTTCTGCACATCAAACGCACTGTGGAGTGGTGAAAACACCCAGAGAACGTGTTTCTCGCATTAAATAGCTCGAAAAGAGCGATCCCGATGATTCAGCATACTTGGGACAGAAGTCTCACCACGATAATCGCAGGAAATGCATATCTCAGCTTGAAACCCGACCGAAACCAAGATATCTCCGGTTCTGCATGTCAAACGTACTGTGGTGTGGTGAAAACACCATAAAACGTGTTTCGTGCATTGAGTAGCTCGAACAGAGCGATCTAGATGATTCTGCATACTTCGGACAAAAGACCCACCAAGATTATCGCAGAAAATGCATATCTCAGCTGGAAACACCACGAAAATCAAGATATCGCCTGTTCTGCACATCAAACGCACTGTGGAGTGGTGAAAACACCCAGAGAACGTGTTTCTCGCATTAAATAGCTCGAAAAGAGCGATCCCGATGATTCAGCATACTTGGGACAGAAGTCTCACCAAGATTATCGCAGGAAATGCATATCTCAGCTTGAAACCCGACCGAAACCAAGATATCTCCGGTTCTGCATGTCAAACGTACTGTGGTGTGGTGAAAACACCTGAAAACGTGTTTCGTGCATTAAGTAGCTCGAACAGAGCGATCTAGATGATTCTGCATACTTCTGACAAAAGACCCACCAAGATTATAGCAGAAAATGCATATCTCATCTGGAAACACCACGAAAATAAAGATATCGCCTGTTCTGCATATCAAACGCACTGTCGAGTGGTGAAAACAACCAGAGAACGTGTTTCTCGCATTAAATAGCTCGAAAAGAGCGATCCCGATGATTCAGCAAACTTCGGACAGAAGTCTCACCAAGATTATCGCAGGAAATGCATATCTCAGCTTGAAACCCGACGAAAACCAAAATATCGCCGGTTCTGCATATCAAACCAACTGTGGAGTGGTGAAAACACCAGATAACGTGTTTCTCGCATTAAATAGCTCGAAAAGTGCGATCTCGATGATTCTGCATACTTCTAACAGAAGTCTCAAAAAGATTATCGCAGAAAATGCATATCTCATCTTGAAACCCCACGAAAACCAAGATATCTACTGTTCTGCATATCAAACGCACTGTGGAGTGGTGAAAACACCAGAAAACGTGTTTCTCGCATTAGCTAGCTCGAAAAGAGCGTTCTCGATGATTCTGCATACTTCTCATAAATGAAACACCAAGATTATCGCAGAAAATGCATATCTCAGCTTGAAATGCCACGAAAACCAAGATATCGCTGTTTCTGCATATCAAACGCTCTGTGGAGTGGTGAAATCACCAGATAACGTGTTTCTCGCATTAAATAGCTCGAAAAGTGCGATCTCGATGATTCTGCATACTTCTAACAGAAGTCTCACCAAGATTATCGCAGGAAATGCATATCTCAGCTTGAAACCCGACCGAAACCAAGATATCTCCGGTTCTGCATGTCAAACGTACTGTGGAGTGGTGAAAACACCAGAAAACGTGTTTCGTGCATTAAGTAGCTCGAAAAGAGCGAACTAGATGATTCTGTATACTTCTGACTGAAGTCTCACCAAGATTATCGCAGAAAATGCATATCTCAGCTGGAAACACCACGAAAATCAAGATATCGCCTGTTCTGCACATCAAACGCACTGTGGAGTGGTGAAAACACCCCGAGAACGTGTTTCTCGCATTAAATAGCTCGAAAAGAGCGATCCCGATGATTCAGCATACTTGAGACAGAAGTCTCACCAAGATTATCGCAGGAAATGCATATCTCAGCTTGAAACCCGACCGAAACCAAGATATCTCCGGTTCTGCATGTCAAACGTACTGTGGTGTGGTGAAAACACCTGAAAACGTGTTTCGTGCATTAAGTAGCTCGAACAGAGCGATCTAGATGATTCTGCATACTTCTGACAAAAGACCCACCAAGATTATAGCAGAAAATGCATATCTCATCTGGAAACACCACGAAAATAAAGATATCGCCTGTTCTGCATATCAAACGCACTGTGGAGTGGTGAAAACAACCAGAGAACGTGTTTGTCGCATTAAATAGCTCGAAAAGAGCGATCCCGATGATTCAGCAAACTTCGGACAGAAGTCTCACCAAGATTATCGCAGGAAATGCATATCTCAGCATGAAACCCCACGAAAACCAAGATATCTCCGGTTCTGCATATCCACCGAACTGTGGAGTGGTGAAAACCCCAGAAAACGAGTTTCTCGCATTAAATAGCTCGAAAAGAGCGCTCTGGATTTTTCTGCATACTTCGGACACATGTTTCACCAAGATTATCGTAGAAAATGCATATCTCAGCTTGAAACCCGACGAAAACCAAAATATCGCCGGTTCTGCATATCAAACCAACTGTGGAGTGGTGAAAACACCAGATAACGTGTTTCTCGCATTAAATAGCTCGAAAAGTGCGATCTCGATGATTCTGCATACTTCTAACAGAAGTCTCAAAAAGATTATCGCAGAAAATGCATATCTCATCTTGAAACCCCACGAAAACCAAGATATCTACTGTTCTGCATATCAAACGCACTGTGGAGTGGTGAAAACACCAGAAAACGTGTTTCTCGCATTAGCTAGCTCGAAAAGAGCGTTCTCGACGATTCTGCATACTTCTCATAAATGAAACACCAAGATTATCGCAGAAAATGCATATCTCAGCTGGAAACCCCACCAAAACCAAGTTATCGGCGGCTCTACATATCAAACGCCCTGTGGAGTGGTGAAAACAACCAGATAACGTGTTTCTCGCATTAAATAGCTCGAAACGAGCGAACTAGGTGATTCTGCATACATCGGACAGAAGTCTCACCAAGATTATCGCAGAAAATGCATATCTCAGCTTGAAACCCCTCGAAAACGAAGATATCGCAGTTTCCGCATATCAAACGCACTGCGAAGTGCTGAAAACACCAGAAAACTTGTTCTTCGCATTAAATAGCACGAAAACAGCGATTTCGGTGATTCTGCATACTTCTCACAGAAGAATATCCAAGATTATCGCAGAAAATGCATATCTCAGCGGGAAACACCACGAAAATCAAGATATCGCCGGCTCTGCATATCAAACGCACTGTGGAGTGGTGAAAACACCAGATAACGTGTTTCTCGCATTAAATAGCTCGAAAAGAGAGTTCTCGAAGATCCTGCATACTTCTGACAGAAGTCTCACCAAGATTATCGTAGAAAATGCATATCTCAGCTTGAAACCCGACGAAAACCAAAATATCGCCGGTTCTGCATATCAAACCAACTGTGGAGTGGTGAAAACACCAGATAACGTGTTTCTCGCATTAAATAGCTCGAAAAGCGCGATCTAGATGATTCTGCATACTTCTGACAAAAGACCGACCAAGATTAGTGCAGAAAATGCATATCTCATCTGGAAACACCACGAAAATCAAGATATCGCCTGTTCTGCATATCAAACGCACTGTGGAGTTGTGAAAACAACCAGAGAACGTGTTTCTCGCATTAAATAGCTCGAAAAGAGCGATCCCGATGATTCAGCAAACTTCGGACAGAAGTCTCACCAAGATTATCGCAGGAAATGCATATCACAGCATGAAACCCCACGAAAACCAAGATATCTCCGGTTCTGCATATCCACCGAACTGTGGAGTGGTGAAAATCCCAGAAAACGAGTTTCTCGCATTACCTAGCACGAAAAGAGCGATCTCGATGTTTCAGCATACTTCGGACGGAAGTCTCAACAAGATTATCGCAGAAAATGCATATCTCAGCTTCAAACCCGACGAAAACCGAGTTATCTCCGGTTCTGCACTTCAAACGTACCGTGGAGTGGTGAAAACACCAGAAAACGAGTTTCGCGCATTAAGAAGCTCGAAAAGATCGTTCTCGAAGATTCTGCATACTTCTGACAGAAGTCTCACCAGGATTATCGTAGAAAATGCATATCTCAGCTGGAAACACCACGAAAATCAAGATATCGCCTGTTCTGCATATCAAACGCACTGTGGAGTGGTGAAAACACCAGATAACCTGTTTCTCGCACTAACTAGCTCGAAAAGAGCGATCTCGATGATTAAGCATACTTCTGACAAAAGACCCACCAAGATTATCGCAGAAAATGCATATCTCAGCTGGAAACACCACGAAAATCAAGATATCGCCTGTTCTGCATATCAAACGCACTGTGGAGTGATGAAAACACCGGATAACGCGTTTCTCGCATTAAGTAGATCGAAAAGAGCGTTCTCGAAGATTCTGCATACTTCTGACAGAAGTCTCACCAGGATTATCGCAGAAAATGCATATCTCAGCTTGAAACCCCACGATAACCAAGATATCGCTGGTTCTGCATATCAAACGCACTGTGGAGTGGTGAAAACACCAGATAACGTGTTTCTCGCATTAAATAGCTCGAAAAGAGCGATCTAGATGATTCAGCATACTTCGGACAGATGTTTCACGAAGATTATCGTAGAAAATGCATATCTCAGCTTGACACCCGACGAAAACCGAAATATCGCCGGTTCTGCATATCAAACCAACTGTGGAGTGGTGAAAACACCAGATAACGTGTTTCTCGCATTAAATAGCTCGAAAAGCGCGATCTCGATGATTCTGCATACTTCTAACAGAAGTCTCACGAAGATTATCGCAGAAAATGCATATCTCTGCTTGAAACCCCACGAAAACCAAGATATCTACTGTTCTGCATATCCAACGAACTGTGGGGTGGTGAAAACCCCAGAAAACGTGTTTCTCGCATTAAATAGCTCGAAAAGAGCGCTCTCGATGTTTCTGCATACTTCGGACAGATGTTTCACCAAGCTTATCGTAGAAAATGCATATCTGAGCTTGAAAACCGACAAAAACCAAAATATCGCCGGTTCTGCATATCCAACGCACTGTGGAGTGGTGAAAACACCAGATAACGTGTTTCTCGCATTAAGTAGCTCGAAAAGAGCGTTCTCGATGTTTCTGCATACTTCGGACAGATGTTTCACCAAGCTTATCGTAGAAAATGCATATCTGAGCTTGAAAACCGACAAAAACCAAAATATCGCCGGTTCTGCATATCTAACGCACTGTGGAGTGGTGAAAACACCGGATAAGGCTTTTCTCGCATTACCTAGCACGAAAAGAGCGATCTCGATGTTTCAGCATACTTCGGACGGAAGTCTCACCAAGATTATCGCAGAAAATGCATATCTCACCTTGAAACCCCACGAAAACCAAGATATCGCCGGTTCTGCATATCATACGCACTGTGGAGTGGTGAAAACACCAGATTACGTGTTTCTCGCATTAAATAGCTCGAAAAGAGCGTTCTCGAAGATCCTGCATACTTCTGACAGAAGTCTCACCAAGATTATCGTAGAAAATGCATATCTCAGCTTGAAACCCGACGAGAACCGAGTTATCTCCGGTTCTGCACATCAAACGCACCGTGGAGTGGTGAAAACACCAGAAAACGTGTTTCGCGCATTAAGTAGCTCGAAAAGAGCGATCTCGATGATTCTGCATACTTCGGACAGAAGTCTCAACAAGATTATCGCAGAAAATGCATATCTCAGCTTCAAACCCGACGAAAACCGAGTTATCTCCGGTTCTGCACTTCAAACGTACCGTGGAGTGGTGAAAACACCAGAAAACGAGTTTCGCGCATTAAGAAGCTCGAAAAGATCGTTCTCGAAGATTCTGCATACTTCTGACAGAAGTCTCACCAGGATTATCGTAGAAAATGCATATCTCAGCTGGAAACACCACGAAAATCAAGATATCACCTGTTCTGCATATCAAACGCACTGTGGAGTGGTGAAAACACCAGATAACGTGTTTCTCGCACTAACTAGCTCGAAAAGAGCGATCTCGATGATTAAGCATACTTCTGACAAAAGACCCACCAAGATTATCGCAGAAAATGCATATCTCAGCTGGAAACACCACGAAAATCAAGATATCGCCTGTTCTGCATATCAAACGCACTGTGGAGTGATGAAAACACCGGATAACGCGTTTCTCGCATTAAGTAGATCGAAAAGAGCGTTCTCGAAGATTCTGCATACTTCTGACAGAAGTCTCACCAGGATTATCGCAGAAAATGCATATCTCAGCTTGAAACCCCACGATAACCAAGATATCGCTGGTTCTGCATATCAAACGCACTGTGGAGTGGTGAAAACACCAGATAACGTGTTTCTCGCATTAAATAGCTCGAAAAGAGCGATCTAGATGATTCAGCATACTTCGGACAGATGTTTCACGAAGATTATCGTAGAAAATGCATATCTCAGCTTGACACCCGACGAAAACCGAAATATCGCCGGTTCTGCATATCAAACCAACTGTGGAGTGGTGAAAACACCAGATAACGTGTTTCTCGCATTAAATAGCTCGAAAAGCGCGATCTCGATGATTCTGCATACTTCTAACAGAAGTCTCACGAAGATTATCGCAGAAAATGCATATCTCTGCTTGAAACCCCACGAAAACCAAGATATCTACTGTTCTGCATATCCAACGAACTGTGGGGTGGTGAAAACCCCAGAAAACGTGTTTCTCGCATTAAATAGCTCGAAAAGAGCGCTCTCGATGTTTCTGCATACTTCGGACAGATGTTTCACCAAGCTTATCGTAGAAAATGCATATCTGAGCTTGAAAACCGACAAAAACCAAAATATCGCCGGTTCTGCATATCCAACGCACTGTGGAGTGGTGAAAACACCAGATAACGTGTTTCTCGCATTAAGTAGCTCGAAAAGAGCGTTCTCGATGTTTCTGCATACTTCGGACAGATGTTTCACCAAGCTTATCGTAGAAAATGCATATCTGAGCTTGAAAACCGACAAAAACCAAAATATCGCCGGTTCTGCATATCTAACGCACTGTGGAGTGGTGAAAACACCGGATAAGGCTTTTCTCGCATTACCTAGCACGAAAAGAGCGATCTCGATGTTTCAGCATACTTCGGACGGAAGTCTCACCAAGATTATCGCAGAAAATGCATATCTCACCTTGAAACCCCACGAAAACCAAGATATCGCCGGTTCTGCATATCATACGCACTGTGGAGTGGTGAAAACACCAGATTACGTGTTTCTCGCATTAAATAGCTCGAAAAGAGCGTTCTCGAAGATCCTGCATACTTCTGACAGAAGTCTCACCAAGATTATCGTAGAAAATGCATATCTCAGCTTGAAACCCGACGAGAACCGAGTTATCTCCGGTTCTGCACATCAAACGCACCGTGGAGTGGTGAAAACACCAGAAAACGTGTTTCGCGCATTAAGTAGCTCGAAAAGAGCGATCTCGATGATTCTGCATACTTCGGACAGAAGTCTCAACAAGATTATCGCAGAAAATGCATATCTCAGCTTCAAACCCGACGAAAACCGAGTTATCTCCGGTTCTGCACTTCAAACGTACCGTGGAGTGGTGAAAACACCAGAAAACGAGTTTCGCGCATTAAGAAGCTCGAAAAGATCGTTCTCGAAGATTCTGCATACTTCTGACAGAAGTCTCACCAGGATTATCGTAGAAAATGCATATCTCAGCTGGAAACACCACGAAAATCAAGATATCACCTGTTCTGCATATCAAACGCACTGTGGAGTGGTGAAAACACCAGATAACGTGTTTCTCGCACTAAGTAGCTCGAAACGAGCGCTCTCCATGTTTCTGCATACTTCGGACAGATGTTTCACCAAGATTATCGTAAAAATGCATATCTCAGCTTGACACCCGACGAAAACCAAAATATCGCCGGTTCTGCATATCTAACGCACTGTGGAGTGGTGAAAACACCGGATAAGGCTTTTCTCGCATTACCTAGCACGAAAAGAGCGATCTCGATGTTTCAGCATACTTCGGACGGAAGTCTCACCAAGATTATCGCAGAAAATGCATATCTCACCTTGAAACCCCACGAAAACCAAGATATCGCCGGTTCTGCATATCATACGCACTGTGGAGTGGTGAAAACACCAGATAACGTGTTTCTCGCATTAAGTAGCTCGAAACGAGCGCTCTCGATGTTTCTGCATACTTCGGACAGATGTTTCACCAAGATTATCGTAAAAATGCATATCTCAGCTTGACACCCGACGAAAACCAAAATATCGCCGGTTCTGCATATCTAACGCACTGTGGAGTGGTGAAAACACCAGATAACGTGTTTCTCGCATTAAGTAGCTCGAAACGAGCGCTCTCGATGTTTCTGCATACTTCGGACAGATGTTTCACCAAGATTATCGTAAAAATGCATATCTCAGCTTGATACCCGACGAAAACCAAAATATCGCCGGTTCTGCATATCTAACGCACTGTGGAGTGGTGAAAACACCGGATAAGGCTTTTCTCGAATTACCTAATACGAAAAGAGCGATCTCGATCTTTCAGCATACTTCGGACAGATGTTTCACCAAGATTATCGCAGAAAATGCATATCTCACCTTGAAACCCCACGAAAACCAAGATATCGCCTGTTCTGCATATCAAACGCACTGTGGAGTGATGAAAACACCGGATAACGTGTTTCTCGCATTAAGTAGATCGAAAAGAGCGTTCTCGAAGATTCTGCATACTTCTGACAGAAGTCTCACCAGGATTATCGTAGAAAATGCATATCTCAGCTTGAAACCCGACCGAAACCAAGATATCTCCGGTTCTGCATGTCAAACGTACTGTGGTGTGGTGAAAACACCAGAAAACGTGTTTCGTGCATAAAGTAGCTCGAAAAGAGCGATCTAGATGATTCTGCACACTTCTGACTGAAGTCTCACCAATATTATCGCAGAAAATGCATATCTCAGCTTGAAACCCCACGATAACCAAGATATCGCTGGTTCTGCATATCAAACGCACTGTGGAGTGGTGAAAACACCAGATAACGTGTTTCTCGCATTAAATAGCTCGAAAAGAGCGATCTAGATGATTCAGCATACTTCGGACAGATGTTTCACGAAGATTATCGTAGAAAATGCATATCTCAGCTTGACACCCGACGAAAACCGAAATATCGCCGGTTCTGCATATCAAACCAACTGTGGAGTGGTGAAAACACCAGATAACGTGTTTCTCGCATTAAATAGCTCGAAAAGCGCGATCTCGATGATTCTGCATACTTCTAACAGAAGTCTCACGAAGATTATCGCAGAAAATGCATATCTCTGCTTGAAACCCCACGAAAACCAAGATATCTACTGTTCTGCATATCCAACGAACTGTGGGGTGGTGAAAACCCCAGAAAACGTGTTTCTCGCATTAAATAGCTCGAAAAGAGCGCTCTCGATGTTTCTGCATACTTCGGACAGATGTTTCACCAAGCTTATCGTAGAAAATGCATATCTGAGCATGAAACCCGACAAAAACCAAAATATCGCCGGTTCTGCATATCCAACGCACTGTGGAGTGGTGAAAACTCCAGATAACGTGTTTCTCGCATTAAGTAGCTCGAAACGAGCGCTCTCGATGTTTCTGCATACTTTGGACAGATGTTTCACCAAGATTATCGTAAAAATGCATATCTCAGCTTGACACCCGACGAAAACCAAAATATCGCCGGTTCTGCATATCTAACGCACTGTGGAGTGGTGAAAACACCGGATAAGGCTTTTCTCGCATTACCTAGCACGAAAAGAGCGATCTCGATGTTTCAGCATACTTCGGACGGAAGTCTCACCAAGATTATCGCAGAAAATGCATATCTCACCTTGAAACCCCACGAAAACCAAGATATCGCCGGTTCTGCATATCATACGCACTGTGGAGTGGTGAAAACACCAGATTACGTGTTTCTCGCATTAAATAGCTCGAAAAGAGCGTTCTCGAAGATCCTGCATACTTCTGACAGAAGTCTCACCAAGATTATCGTAGAAAATGCATATCTCAGCTTGAAACCCGACGAGAACCGAGTTATCTCCGGTTCTGCACATCAAACGCACCGTGGAGTGGTGAAAACACCAGATAACGTGTTTCGCGCTTTAAGTATCTCGAAAAGAGCGATCTAGATGATTCTGCACACTTCTGACTGAAGTCTCACCAATATTATCGCAGAAAATGCATATCTCAGCTTGAAACCCGACGAAAACCGAAATATCGCCGGTTCTGCATATCAAACCAACTGTGGAGTGGTGAAAACACCAGATAACGTGTTTCTCGCATTAAGTAGCTCGAAACGAGCGCTCTCGATGTTTCTGCATACTTCGGACAGATGTTTCACCAAGATTATCGTAAAAATGCATATCTCAGCTTGACACCCGACGAAAACCAAAATATCGCCGGTTCTGCATATCTAACGCACTGTGGAGTGGTGAAAACACCAGATAACGTGTTTCTCGCATTAAGTAGCTCGAAACGAGCGCTCTCGATGTTTCTGCATACTTCGGACAGATGTTTCACCAAGATTATCGTAAAAATGCATATCTCAGCTTGATACCCGACGAAAACCAAAATATCGCCGGTTCTGCATATCTAACGCACTGTGGAGTGGTGAAAACACCGGATAAGGCTTTTCTCGCATTACCTAGCACGAAAAGAGCGATCTCGATCTTTCAGCATACTTCGGACAGATGTTTCACCAAGATTATCGCAGAAAATGCATATCTCACCTTGAAACCCCACGAAAACCAAGATATCGCCTGTTCTGCATATCAAACGCACTGTGGAGTGATGAAAACACCGGATAACGTGTTTCTCGCATTAAGTAGATCGAAAAGAGCGTTCTCGAAGATTCTGCATACTTCTGACAGAAGTCTCACCAGGATTATCGTAGAAAATGCATATCTCAGCTTGAAACCCGACCGAAACCAAGATATCTCCGGTTCTGCATGTCAAACGTACTGTGGTGTGGTGAAAACACCAGAAAACGTGTTTTGTGCATTAAGTAGCTCGAAAAGAGCGATCTAGATGATTCTGCACACTTCTGACTGAAGTCTCACCAATATTATCGCAGAAAATGCATATCTCAGCTTGAAACCCCACGATAACCAAGATATCGCTGGTTCTGCATATCAAACGCACTGTGGAGTGGTGAAAACACCAGATAACGTGTTTCTCGCATTAAATAGCTCGAAAAGAGCGATCTAGATGATTCAGCATACTTCGGACAGATGTTTCACGAAGATTATCGTAGAAAATGCATATCTCAGCTTGACACCCGACGAAAACCGAAATATCGCCGGTTCTGCATATCAAACCAACTGTGGAGTGGTGAAAACACCAGATAACGTGTTTCTCGCATTAAATAGCTCGAAAAGCGCGATCTCGATGATTCTGCATACTTCTAACAGAAGTCTCACGAAGATTATCGCAGAAAATGCATATCTCTGCTAAAAACCCCACGAAAACCAAGATATCTACTGTTCTGCATATCCAACGAACTGTGGGGTGGTGAAAACCCCAGAAAACGTGTTTCTCGCATTAAATAGCTCGAAAAGAGCGCTCTCGATGTTTCTGCATACTTCGGACAGATGTTTCACCAAGCTTATCGTAGAAAATGCATATCTGAGCTTGAAACCCGACAAAAACCAAAATATCGCCGGTTCTGCATATCCAACGCACTGTGGAGTGGTGAAAACTCCAGATAACGTGTTTCTCGCATTAAGTAGCTCGAAACGAGCGCTCTCGATGTTTCTGCATACTTTGGACAGATGTTTCACCAAGATTATCGTAAAAATGCATATCTCAGCTTGACACCCGACGAAAACCAAAATATCGCCGGTTCTGCATATCTAACGCACTGTGGAGTGGTGAAAACACCGGATAAGGCTTTTCTCGCATTACCTAGCACGAAAAGAGCGATCTCGATGTTTCAGCATACTTCGGACGGAAGTCTCACCAAGATTATCGCAGAAAATGCATATCTCACCTTGAAACCCCACGAAAACCAAGATATCGCCGGTTCTGCATATCATACGCACTGTGGAGTGGTGAAAACACCAGATTACGTGTTTCTCGCATTAAATAGCTCGAAAAGAGCGTTCTCGAAGATCCTGCATACTTCTGACAGAAGTCTCACCAAGATTATCGTAGAAAATGCATATCTCAGCTTGAAACCCGACGAGAACCGAGTTATCTCCGGTTCTGCACATCAAACGCACCGTGGAGTGGTGAAAACACCAGAAAACGTGTTTCGCGCATTAAGTAGCTCGAAAAGAGCGATCTCGATGATTCTGCATACTTCGGACAGAAGTCTCAACAAGATTATCGCAGAAAATGCATATCTCAGCTTCAAACCCGACGAAAACCGAGTTATCTCCGGTTCTGCACTTCAAACGTACCGTGGAGTGGTGAAAACTCCAGAAAACGAGTTTCGCGCATTAAGAAGCTCGAAAAGATCGTTCTCGAAGATTCTGCATACTTCTGACAGAAGTCTCACCAGGATTATCGTAGAAAATGCATATCTCAGCTGGAAACACCACGAAAATCAAGATATCACCTGTTCTGCATATCAAACGCACTGTGGAGTGGTGAAAACAACCAGAGAACGTGTTTCTCGCATTAAATAGCTCGAGAAGAGCGATCTCGAAGATCCTGCATACTTCTGACAGAAGTTTCACCAGGATTATCGTAGAAAATGCATATCTCAGCTTGAAACCCGACGAAAACCGAGTTATCTCCGGTTCTGCACATCAAACGTACCGTGGAGTGGTGAAAACACCAGAAAACGTGTTTCGCGCATTAAGTAGCTCGAAAAGAGCGATCTAGATGATTCTGCACACTTCTGACTGAAGTCTCACCAATATTATCGCAGAAAATGCATATCTCAGCTTGAAACCCGACGAAAACCGAAATATCGCCGGTTCTGCATATCAAACCAACTGTGGAGTGGTGAAAACACCAGATAACGTGTTTCTCGCATTAAATAGCTCGAAAAGCGCGATCTCGATGATTCTGCATACTTCTAACAGAAGTCTCACGAAGATTATCGCAGAAAATGCATGTCTCTGCTTGAAACCCCACGAAAACCAAGATATCTACTGTTCTGCATATCCAACGAACTGTGGGGTGGTGAAAACCCCAGAAAACGTGTTTCTCGCATTAAATAGCTCGAAAAGAGCGCTCTCGATGTTTCTGCATACTTCGGACAGATGTTTCACCAAGCTTATCGTAGAAAATGCATATCTGAGCTTGAAACCCGACAAAAACCAAAATATCGCCGGTTCTGCATATCCAACGCACTGTGGAGTGGTGAAAACACCAGATAACGTGTTTCTCGCATTAAGTAGCTCGAAACGAGCGCTCTCGATGTTTCTGCATACTTCGGACAGATGTTTCACCAAGATTATCGTAAAAATGCATATCTCAGCTTGACACCCGACGAAAACCAAAATATCGCCGGTTCTGCATATCTAACGCACTGTGGAGTGGTGAAAACACCGGATAAGGCTTTTCTCGCATTACCTAGCACGAAAAGAGCGATCTCGATGTTTCAGCATACTTCGGACGGAAGTCTCACCAAGATTATCGCAGAAAATGCATATCTCACCTTGAAACCCCACGAAAACCAAGATATCGCCGGTTCTGCATATCATACGCACTGTGGAGTGGTGAAAACACCAGATAACGTGTTTCTCGCATTAAGTAGCTCGAAACGAGCACTCTCGATGTTTCTGCATACTTCGGACAGATGTTTCACCAAGATTATCGTAAAAATGCATATCTCAGCTTGACACCCGACGAAAACCAAAATATCGCCGGTTCTGCATATCTAACGCACTGTGGAGTGGTGAAAACACCAGATAACGTGTTTCTCGCATTAAGTAGCTCGAAACGAGCGCTCTCGATGTTTCTGCATACTTCGGACAGATGTTTCACCAAGATTATCGTAAAAATGCATATCTCAGCTTGACACCCGACGAAAACCAAAATATCGCCGGTTCTGCATATCTAACGCACTGTGGAGTGGTGAAAACACCAGATTACGTGTTTCTCGCATTAAATAGCTCGAAAAGAGCGTTCTCGAAGATCCTGCATACTTCTGACAGAAGTCTCACCAAGATTATCGTAGAAAATGCATATCTCAGCTTGAAACCCGACGAGAACCGAGTTATCTCCGGTTCTGCACATCAAACGCACCGTGGAGTGGTGAAAACACCAGAAAACGTGTTTCGCGCATTAAGTAGCTCGAAAAGAGCGATCTCGATGATTCTGCATACTTCGGACAGAAGTCTCAACAAGATTATCGCAGAAAATGCATATCTCAGCTTCAAACCCGACGAAAACCGAGTTATCTCCGGTTCTGCACTTCAAACGTACCGTGGAGTGGTGAAAACACCAGAAAACGAGTTTCGCGCATTAAGAAGCTCGAAAAGATCGTTCTCGAAGATTCTGCATACTTCTGACAGAAGTCTCACCAGGATTATCGTAGAAAATGCATATCTCAGCTGGAAACACCACGAAAATCAAGATATCGCCTGTTCTGCATATCAAACGCACTGTGGAGTGGTGAAAACACCAGATAACGTGTTTCTCGCACTAACTAGCTCGAAAAGAGCGATCTCGATGATTCAGCATACTTCTGACAAAAGACCCACCAAGATTATCGCAGAAAATGCATATCTCAGCTGGAAACACCACGAAAATCAAGATATCGCCTGTTCTACATATCAAACGCACTGTGGAGTGATGAAAACACCGGATAACGTGTTTCTCGCATTAAGTAGATCGAAAAGAGCGTTCTCGAAGATTCTGCATACTTCTGACAGAAGTCTCACCAGGATTATCGTAGAAAATGCATATCCCAGCTTGAAACCCGACCGAAACCAAGATATCTCCGGTTCTGCATGTCAAACGTACTGTGGTGTGGTGAAAACACCAGAAAACGTGTTTCGTGCATTAAGTAGCTCGAAAAGAGCGATCTAGATGATTCTGCACACTTCTGACTGAAGTCTCACCAATATTATCGCAGAAAATGCATATCTCAGCTTGAAACCCCACGATAACCAAGATATCGCTGGTTCTGCATATCAAACGCACTGTGGAGTGGTGAAAACACCAGATAACGTGTTTCTCGCATTAAATAGCTCGAAAAGAGCGATCTAGATGATTCAGCATACTTCGGACAGATGTTTCACGAAGATTATCGTAGAAAATGCATATCTCAGCTTGACACCCGACGAAAACCGAAATATCGCCGGTTCTGCATATCAAACCAACTGTGGAGTGGTGAAAACACCAGATAACGTGTTTCTCGCATTAAATAGCTCGAAAAGCGCGATCTCGATGATTCTGCATACTTCTAACAGAAGTCTCACGAAGATTATCGCAGAAAATGCATATCTCTGCTTGAAACCCCACGAAAACCAAGATATCTACTGTTCTGCATATCCAACGAACTGTGGGGTGGTGAAAACCCCAGAAAACGTGTTTCTCGCATTAAATAGCTCGAAAAGAGCGCTCACGATGTTTCTGCATACTTCGGACAGATGTTTCACCAAGCTTATCGTAGAAAATGCATATCTGAGCTTGAAACCCGACAAAAACCAAAATATCGCCGGTTCTGCATATCCAACGCACTGTGGAGTGGTGAAAACACCAGATAACGTGTTTCACGCATTACGTAGCTCGAAACGAGCGCTCTCGATGTTTCTGCATACTTTGGACAGATGTTTCACCAAGATTATCGTAAAAATGCATATCTCAGCTTGACACCCGACGAAAACCAAAATATCGCCGGTTCTGCATATCTAACGCACTGTGGAGTGGTGAAAACACCGGATAAGGCTTTTCTCGCATTACCTAGCACGAAAAGAGCGATCTCGATGTTTCAGCATACTTCGGACGGAAGTCTCACCAAGATTATCGCAGAAAATGCATATCTCACCTTGAAACCCCACGAAAACCAAGATATCGCCGGTTCTGCATATCATACGCACTGTGGAGTGGTGAAAACACCAGATTACGTGTTTCTCGCATTAAATAGCTCGAAAAGAGCGTTCTCGAAGATCCTGCATACTTCTGACAGAAGTCTCACCAAGATTATCGTAGAAAATGCATATCTCAGCTTGAAACCCGACGAGAACCGAGTTATCTCCGGTTCTGCACATCAAACGCACCGTGGAGTGGTGAAAACACCAGAAAACGTGTTTCGCGCATTAAGTAGCTCGAAAAGAGCGATCTCGATGATTCTGCATACTTCGGACAGAAGTCTCAACAAGATTATCGCAGAAAATGCATATCTCAGCTTCAAACCCGACGAAAACCGAGTTATCTCCGGTTCTGCACTTCAAACGTACCGTGGAGTGGTGAAAACGCCAGAAAACGAGTTTCGCGCATTAAGAAGCTCGAAAAGATCGTTCTCGAAGATTCTGCATACTTCTGACAGAAGTCTCACCAGGATTATCGTAGAAAATGCATATCTCAGCTGGAAACACCACGAAAATCAAGATATCACCTGTTCTGCATATCAAACGCACTGTGGAGTGGTGAAAACAACCAGAGAACGTGTTTCTCGCATTAAATAGCTCGAGAAGAGCGATCTCGATGATTCAGCATACTTCTGACAAAAGACCCACCAAGATTATCGCAGAAAATGCATATCTCAGCTGGAAACACCACGAAAATCAAGATATCGCCTGTTCTGCATATCAAACGCACTGTGGAGTGATGAAAACACCGGATAACGTGTTTCTCGCATTAAGTAGATCGAAAAGAGCGTTCTCAAAGATTCTGCATACTTCTGACAGAAGTCTCACCAGGATTATCGTAGAAAATGCATATCTCAGCTTGAAACCCGACCGAAACCAAGATATCTCCGGTTCTGCATGTCAAACGTACTGTGGTGTGGTGAAAACACCAGAAAACGTGTTTCGTGCATTAAGTAGCTCGAAAAGAGCGATCTAGATGATTCTGCACACTTCTGACTGAAGTCTCACCAATATTATCGCAGAAAATGCATATCTCAGCTTGAAACCCGACGAAAACCGAAATATCGCCGGTTCTGCATATCAAACCAACTGTGGAGTGGTGAAAACACCAGATAACGTGTTTCTCGCATTAAATAGCTCGAAAAGCGCGATCTCGATGATTCTGCATACTTCTAACAGAAGTCTCACGAAGATTATCGCAGAAAATGCATATCTCTGCTTGAAACCCCACGAAAACCAAGATATCTACTGTTCTGCATATCCAACGAACTGTGGGGTGGTGAAAACCCCAGAAAACGTGTTTCTCGCATTAAATAGCTCGAAAAGAGCGCTCTCGATGTTTCTGCATACTTCGGACAGATGTTTCACCAAGATTATCGTAAAAATGCATATCTCAGCTTGACACCCGACGAAAACCAAAATATCGCCGGTTCTGCATATCTAACGCACTGTGGAGTGGTGAAAACACCGGATAAGGCTTTTCTCGCATTACCTAGCACGAAAAGAGCGATCTCGATGTTTCAGCATACTTCGGACGGACGTCTCACCAAGATTATCGCAGAAAATGCATATCTCACCTTGAAACCCCACGAAAACCAAGATATCGCCGGTTCTGCATATCATACGCACTGTGGAGTGGTGAAAACACCAGATTACGTGTTTCTCGCATTAAATAGCTCGAAAAGAGCGTTCTCGAAGATCCTGCATACTTCTGACAGAAGTCTCACCAAGATTATCGTAGAAAATGCATATCTCAGCTTGAAACCCGACGAAAACCGAGTTATCTCCGGTTCTGCACATCAAACGTACCGTGGAGTGGTGAAAACACCAGAAAACGTATTTCGCGCATTAAGTAGCTCGAAAAGAGCGTTCTCGAAGATTCTGCATACTTCAGACAGAAGTCTCACCAGGATTATCGTAGAAAATGCATATCTCAGCTTGAACCCCGACCGAAACCAAGATATCTCCGGTACTGCATGTCAAACGTACTGTGGTGTGGTAAAAACACCAGAAAACGTGTTTCGTGCATTAAGTAGCTCGAAAAGAGCGATCTAGATGATTCTGCATACTTCTGACTGAAGTCTCACCAATATTATCGCAGAAAATGCATATCTCAGCTTGAAACCCGACGAAAACCAATATATCGCCGGTTCTGCATATCAGACCAACTGTGGAGTGGTGAAAACACCAGATAACGTGTTTCTCGCATTAAATAGCTCGAAAAGAGCGCTCTCGACGTGTCTGCATACTTCGGACAGATGTTTCACCAAGCTTATCGTAGAAAATGAATATCTCAGCTTGAAACCCGGCGAAAACCAAAATATCTCCGGTTCTGCATATCCAACGCACTGTGGAGTGGTAAAAACACCAGATAACGTGTTTCTCGCATTAAATAGCTCGAAACGAGCGATCTCGATGATTCTGCATACTTCGGACAGAAGTCTCAACAAGATTATCGCAGAAAATGCATATCTCAGCTTGAAACCCCACGAAAACCAAGATATCTACTGTTCTGCATATCCAACGAACTGTGGAGTGGTGAAAACCCCAGAAAACGTGTTTCGCGCATTAAATAGCTCGAAAAGAGCCCTCTCGATGTTTCTGCATACTTTGGACAGATGTTTCACCAAGCTTATCGTAGAAAATGCATATCTCAGCTTGAAACCCGACGAAAACCAAAATATCGCCGGTTCTGCATATCCAACGCACTGTGGAGTGGTGAAAACCCCCTGAAAACGTGTTTCTCGCATTAAATAGCTCGAATAGAGCCATCTCGATAATTCTTCATACTTCGGACAGAAGTCTCACCAAGGTTATCGTAAAAAATGCATATCTCAGCTTGAAACCCAACGAAAGTCAAGATATCGCTGGTTCTGCATATCAAACGCACTGTGGAGTGCTGAAAACACCAGATAACGTGTTTGTCGCATTAAATAGCTCGAATTGAGCGATCTCGATGATTCTGCATCCTTCGGACAGAAGTCTCACCAAGATTATCGTATAAAATGCATGTCTCAGCTTGAAACCCCACGAAAATCGAGTTATCTCCGGTTCTGCACATCAAACGTACCGTGGAGTGGTGAAAACACCAGAAAACGTGTTTCGCGCATTAAGTAGATCGAAAAGAGCGTTCTCGAAGATTCTGCATACTTCTGACAGAAGTCTCACCAGGATTATCGTAGAAAATGCATATCTCAGCTTGAACCCCGACCGAAACCAAGATATCTCCGGTTCTGCATGTCAAACGTACTGTGGTGTGGTAAAAACACCAGTAAACGTGTTTCGTGCATTAAGTAGCTCGAAAAGAGCGATCTGGATGATTCTGCATACTTCTGACTGAAGTCTCACCAATATTATCGCAGAAAATGCATATCTCAGCTTGAAACCCGACGAAAACCAATATATCGCCGGTTCTGCATATCAGACCAACTGTGGAGTGGTGAAAACACCAGATAACGTGTTTCTCGCATTAAATAGCTCGAAAAGAGCGCTCTCGATGTTTCTGCATACTTCGGACAGATGTTTCACCAAGATTATCGTAGAAAATGCATATTTCAGCTGGAAACACCACGAAAATCAAGATATCGCCTGTTCTGCATATCAAACGCACTGTGGAGTGGTGAAACAACCAGAGAACGTGTTTCTCGCATTAAATAGCTCGAGAAGAGCGATCTCGATGATTCAGCATACTTCGGACAGAAGTCTCACCAAGATTATCGCAGGAAATGCATATCTCATCTTGAAACCCCACGAAAACCAAGATATCTCCGGTTCTGCATATCTAACGAACTGTGGAGTGGTGAAAACAACCAGAGAACGTGTTTCTCGCATTAAATAGCTCGAGAAGAGCGATCTCGATGATTCAGCATACTTCGGACAGAAGTCTCACCAAGATTATCGCAGGAAATGCATATCTCATCTTGAAACCCCACGAAAACCAAGATATCCCCGGTTCTGCATATCCAACGTACTGTGGAGTGGTGAAAACACCAGAAAACGTGTTTCGTGCATTAAGTAGCTCGAAAAGAGCGATCTAGTTGATTCTGCATACTTCTGACAAAAGACCCACCAAGATTATCGCAGAAAATGCATATCTCAGCTGGAAACACCACGAAAATCAAGATATCGCCTGTTCTGCATATCAAACGCACTGTGGAGTGGTGAAAACAACCAGAGAACGTGTTTCTCGCATTAAATAGCTCGAAAAGAGCGATCTCGATGATTCAGCATATTTCGGACAGGAGTCTCACCAAGATTATCGCAGGAAATGCATATCTCAGCTTGAAACCCCACGAAAACCAAGATATCTCCGGTTCTGCATATCCAACGAACTGTGGAGTGGTGAAAACCCCTGAAAACGTATTTCGCGCATTAAGTAGCTCGAAAAGAGCGTTCTCGAAGATTCTGCATTCTTCTGACAGAAGTCTCACCAGGATTATCGTAGAAAATGCATATCTCAGCTTGAAACCCGACCGAAACCAAGATATCTCCGGTTCTGCATGTCAAACGTACTGTGGAGTGGTAAAAACACCAGATAACGTGTTTCTCGCATTAAATAGCTCGAAACGAGCGATCTCGATGATTCTGCATACTTCAGACAGAAGTCTCAACAAGATTATCGCAGAAAATGCATATCTCAGCTTGAAACCCCACGAAAACCAAGATATCTACTGTTCTGCATATCCAACGAACTCTGGAGTGGTGAAAACCCCAGAAAACGTGTTTCGCGCATTAAATAGCTCGAAAAGAGCACTCTCGATGTTTCTGCATACTTTGGACAGATGTTTCACCAAGCTTATCGTAGAAAATGCATATCTCAGCTTGAAACCCGACGAAAACCAAAATATCGCCGGTTCTGCATATCCAACGCACTGTGGAGTGGTGAAAACCCCCTGAAAACGTGTTTCTCGCATTAAATAGCTCGAATAGAGCCATCTCGATAATTCTTCATACTTCGGACAGAAGTCTCACCAAGGTTATCGTAAAAAATGCATATCTCAGCTTGAAACCCAACGAAAGCCAAGATATCGCTGGTTCTGCATATCAAACGCACTGTGGAGTGCTGAAAACACCAGATAACGTGTTTCTCGCATTAAATAGCTCGAAAAACGCGATCTCGATGATTCTGCATACTTCTAACAGAAGTCTCACGAAGATTATCGCAGAAAATGCATATCTCTGCTTGAAACCCCACGAAAACCAAGATATCTACTGTTCTGCATATCCAACGAACTGTGGGGTGGTGAAAACCCCAGAAAACGTGTTTCTCGCATTAAATAGCTCGAAAAGAGCGCTCTCGATGTTTCTGCATACTTCGGACAGATGTTTCACCAAGCTTATCGTAGAAAATGCATATCTGAGCTTGAAACCCGACAAAAACCAAAATATCGCCGGTTCTGCATATCCAACGCACTGTGGAGTGGTGAAAACACCAGATAACGTGTTTCTCGCATTAAGTAGCTCGAAACGAGCGCTCTCGATGTTTCTGCATACTTCGGACAGATGTTTCACCAAGATTATCGTAAAAATGCATATCTCAGCTTGACACCCGACGAAAACCAAAATATCGCCGGTTCTTCATATCCAACGCACTGTGGAGTGGTGAAAACTCCACATAACGTGTTTCTCGCATTAAGTAGCTCGAAACGAGCGATCTCGATGATTCTGCATACTTCGGACAGAAGTCTCAACAAGATTATCGCAGAAAATGCATATCTCAGCTTGAAACCCCACGAAAACCAAGATATCGCCGGTTCTGCATATCAAACGCACTGTGGAGTGGTGAAAACACCGGATAAGGTTTTACTAGCATTAAATAGCTCGAAAAGAGCGTTCTCGAAAATCCTGCATACTTCTGACAGAAGTCTCACCAAGATTATCGTAGAAAATGCATATCTCAGCTTGAATCCCGAAGAAAACCGAGTTATCTCCGGTTCTGCACATCAAACGTACCGTGGAGTGGTGAAAACACCAGAAAACGTATTTCGCGCATTAAGTAGCTAGAAAAGAGCGATCTAGATGATTCTGCACACTTCTGACTGAAGTCTCACCAATATTATCGCAGAAAATGCATATCTCAGCTTGAAACCCGACGAAAACCGAGTTATCCCCGGTTCTGCACATCAAACGTACCGTGGAGTGGTGAAAACACCAGAAAACGTATTTCGCGCAGTAAGTAACTCGAAAAGAGCGTTCTCGAAGATTCTGCATACTTCTGACAGAAGTCTCACCAGGATTATCGTAGAAAATGCATATCTCAGCTTGAAACCCGACCGAAACCAATATATCTCCGGTTCTGCATGTCAAACGTACTGTGGAGTGGTAAAAACACCAGAAAACGTGTTTCGTGCATTAAGTAGCTCGAAAAGAGCGATCTAGATGATTCTGCATACTTCTGACTGAAGTCTCACCAATATTATCGCAGAAAATGCATATCTCAGCTTGAAACCCGACGAAAACCGAGTTATCTCCGGTTCTGCACATCAAACGTACCGTGGAGTGGTGAAAACACCAGAAAACGTATTTCGCGCATTAAGTAGCTCGAAAAGAGCGTTCTCGAAGATTCTGCATACTTCTGACAGAAGTCTCACCAGGATTATCGTAGAAAATGCATATCTCAGCTTGAAACCCGACCGAAACCAAAATATCGCCGGTTCTGCATATCATACGCACTGTGGAGTGGTGAAAACACCAGATTACGTGTTTCTCGCATCTAATAGCTCGAAAAGAGCGTTCTCGAAGATCCTGCATACTTCTGATAGAAGTCTCACCAAGATTATCGTAGAAAATGCATATCTCATCTTGAACCCCGACGAAAACCGAGTTATCTCCGGTTCTGCACATCAAACGTACCGTGGAGTGGTGAAAACACCAGAAAACGAGTTTCGCGCATTAAGTAGCTCGAAAAGAGCGTTCTCGAAGATTCTGCATACTTCTGACAGAAGTCTCACCAGGATTATCGTAGAAAATGAATATCTCAGCTTGAAACCCGACCGAAACCAAGATATCTCCGGTTCTGCATGACAAACGTACTGTAGAGTGGTGAAAACACCAGAAAACGTGTTTCGTGCACTAAATAGCTCGAAAAGAGCACTCTCGATGTTTCTGCATACTTTGGACAGATGTTTCACCAAGCTTATCGTAGAAAATGCATATCTCAGCTTGAAACCCGAAGAAAACCAAAATATCGCCGGTTCTTCATATCCAACGCACTGTGGAGTGGTGAAAACTCCACATAACGTGTTTCTCGCATTAAGTAGCTCGAAACGAGCGATCTCGATGATTCTGCATACTTCGGACAGAAGTCTCAACAAGATTATCGCAGAAAATGCATATCTCAGCTTGAAACCCCACGAAAACCAAGATATCGCCGGTTCTGCATATCAAACGCACTGTGGAGTGGTGAAAACACCGGATAAGGTTTTACTAGCATTAAATAGCTCGAAAAGAGCGTTCTCGAAAATCCTGCATACTTCTGACAGAAGTCTCACCAAGATTATCGTAGAAAATGCATATCTCAGCTTGAATCCCGAAGAAAACCGAGTTATCTCCGGTTCTGCACATCAAACGTACCGTGGAGTGGTGAAAACACCAGAAAACGTGTTTCGCGCATTAAGTAGCACGAAAAGAGCGTTCTCGAAGATTCTGCATACTTCTGACAGAAGGCTCACCAGGATTATCGTAGAAAATACATATCTCAGCTGGAAACACCACGAAAATCAAGATATCGCCTGTTCTGCATATCAAACGCACTGTGGAGTGGTAAAAACAACCAGAGAACGTGTTTCCCCCATTATATAGCTCGCGAAGAGCGATCTCGATGATTCAGCATACTTCGGACAGAAGTCTCACCAAGATTATCGCAGGAAATGCATATCTCATCTTGAAACCCCACGAAAACCCAGATATCTCCGGTTCTGCATATCCAACGAACTGTGGAGTGGTGAAAACCCCAGAAAACGTGTTTCTCGCATTAAATAGCTCGAAAAGAGCGCTCTCGATGTTTCCGCATACTTCGGACAGATGTTTCACCAAGATTATCGTAGATAATGCATATCTCGGCTTGAAACCCGACCGAAACAAGATATCTCCGGTTCTGCATGTCAAACGTACTGTGGAGTGGTGAAAACACCAGAAAACGTGTTTCGTGCATTAAGTAGCTCGAAAAGAGCGATCTAGTTGATTCTGCATCCTTCTGACAAAAGACCCACCAAGATTATCGCAGTAAATGCATATCTCAGCTGGAAACACCACGAAAATCAAGATATCGCCTGTTCTGCATATCAAACGCACTGTGGAGTGGTAAAAACAACCAGAGAACGTGTTTCCCCCATTATATAGCTCGCGAAGAGCGATCTCGATGATTCAGCATACTTCGGACAGAAGTCTCACCAAGATTATCGCAGGAAATGCATATCTCATCTTGAAACCCCACGAAAACCCAGATATCTCCGGTTCTGCATATCCAACGAACTGTGGAGTGGTGAAAACCCCAGAAAACGTGTTTCTCGCATTAAATAGCTCGAAAAGAGCGCTCTCGATGTTTCCGCATACTTCGGACAGATGTTTCACCAAGATTATCGTAGATAATGCATATCTCGGCTTGAAACCCGACCGAAACAAGATATCTCCGGTTCTGCATGTCAAACGTACTGTGGAGTGGTGAAAACACCAGAAAACGTGTTTCGTGCATTAAGTAGCTCGAAAAGAGCGATCTAGTTGATTCTGCATCCTTCTGACAAAAGACCCACCAAGATTATCGCAGTAAATGCATATCTCAGCTGGAAACACCACGAAAATCAAGATATCGCCTGTTCTGCATATCAAACGCACTGTGGAGTGGTGAATACAACCAGAGAACGTGTTTCTCGTATTATATAGCTCGAAAAGAGCGATCTCGATGATTCAGCATATTTCGGACAGGAGTCTCACCAAGATTATCGTAAAAAATGCATATCTCAGCTTGAAACCCGACCGAAACCAAGATATCTCCGGTTCTGCATGCCAAACGTACTGTGGTGTGGTGAAAACACCAGAAAACGTGTTTCGTGCATTAAGTAGCTAGAAAAGAGCGATCTAGATGATTCTGCACACTTCTGACTGAAGTCTCACCAATATTATCGCAGAAAATGCATATCTCAGCTTGAAACCCGACCGAAACCAAGATATCTCCGGTTCTGCATGCCAAACGTACTGTGGTGTGGTGAAAACACCAGAAAACGTGTTTCGTGCATTAAGTAGCTAGAAAAGAGCGATCTAGATGATTCTGCACACTTCTGACTGAAGTCTCACCAATATTATCGCAGAAAATGCATATCTCAGCTTGAAACCCGACGAAAACCGAGTTATCCCCGGTTCTGCACATCAAACGTACCGTGGAGTGGTGAAAACACCAGAAAACGTATTTCGCGCAGTAAGTAACTCGAAAAGAGCGTTCTCGAAGATTCTGCATACTTCTGACAGAAGTCTCACCAGGATTATCGTAGAAAATGCATATCTCAGCTTGAAACCCGACCGAAACCAATATATCTCCGGTTCTGCATGTCAAACGTACTGTGGAGTGGTGAAAACACCAGAAAACGTGTTTCGTGCATTAAGTAGCTCGAAAAGACCGATCTAGTTGATTCTGCATCCTTCTGACAAAAGACCCACCAAGATTATCGCAGTAAATGCATATCTCAGCTGGAAACACCACGAAAATCAAGATATCGCCTGTTCTGCATATCAAACGCACTGTGGAGTGGTGAATACAACCAGAGAACGTGTTTCTCGTATTAAATAGCTCGAAAAGAGCGATCTCGATGATTCAGCATATTTCGGACAGGAGTCTCAACAAGATTATCGTAAAAAATGCATATCTCAGCTTGAAACCCGACCGAAACCAAGATATCTCCGGTTCTGCATGCCAAACGTACTGTGGTGTGGTGAAAACACCAGAAAACGTGTTTCGTGCATTAAGTAGCTAGAAAAGAGCGATCTAGATGATTCTGCACACTTCTGACTGAAGTCTCACCAATATTATCGCAGAAAATGCATATCTCAGCTTGAAACCCGACCGAAACCAAGATATCTCCGGTTCTGCATGCCAAACGTACTGTGGTGTGGTGAAATACCAGAAAACGTGTTTCGTGCATTAAGTAGCTAGAAAAGAGCGATCTAGATGATTCTGCACACTTCTGACTGAAGTCTCACCAATATTATCGCAGAAAATGCATATCTCAGCTTGAAACCCGACGAAAACCGAGTTATCCCCGGTTCTGCACATCAAACGTACCGTGGAGTGGTGAAAACACCAGAAAACGTATTTCGCGCAGTAAGTAACTCGAAAAGAGCGTTCTCGAAGATTCTGCATACTTCTGACAGAAGTCTCACCAGGATTATCGTAGAAAATGCATATCTCAGCTTGAAACCCGACCGAAACCAATATATCTCCGGTTCTGCATGTCAAACGTACTGTGGAGTGGTAAAAACACCAGAAAACGTGTTTCGTGCATTAAGTAGCTCGAAAAGAGCGTTCTCGAAGATCCTGCATACTTCTGACAGAAGTCTCACCAAGATTATCGCAGGAAATGCATATCTCAGCTTGAAACCCCACGAAAACCAAGATATCTCCGGTTCTGCACATCAAACGTACCGTGGAGTGGTGAAAACACCAGAAAACGTATTTCGCGCATTAAGTAGCTAGAAAAGAGCGATCTAGTTGATTCTGCACACTTCTGACTGAAGTCTCACCAATATTATCGCAGAAAATGCATATCTCAGCTTGAAACCCGACGAAAACCGAGTTATCCCCGGTTCTGCACATCAAACGTACCGTGGAGTGGTGAAAACACCAGAAAACGTATTTCGCGCAGTAAGTAACTCGAAAAGAGCGTTCTCGAAGATTCTGCATACTTCTGACAGAAGTCTCACCAGGATTATCGTAGAAAATGCATATCTCAGCTTGAAACCCGACCGAAACCAATATATCTCCGGTTCTGCATGTCAAACGTACTGTGGAGTGGTAAAAACACCAGAAAACGTGTTTCGTGCATTAAGTAGCTCGAAAAGAGCGATCTAGATGATTCTGCATCCTTCTGACTGAAGTCTCACCAATATTATCGCAGAAAATGCATATCTCAGCTTGAAACCCGAAGAAAACCGAGTTATCTCCGGTTCTGCACATCAAACGTACCGTGGAGTGGTGAAAACACCAGAAAACGTATTTCGCGCATTAAGTAGCTCGAAAAGAGCGTTCTCGAAGATTCTGCATACTTCTGACAGAAGTCTCACCAGGATTATCGTAGAAAATGCATATCTCAGCTTGAAACCCGACCGAAACCAAAATATCGCCGGTTCTGCATATCATACGCACTGTGGAGTGGTGAAAACACCAGATTACGTGTTTCTCGCATCTAATAGCTCGAAAAGAGCGTTCTCGAAGATCCTGCATACTTCTGATAGAAGTCTCACCAAGATTATCGTAGAAAATGCATATCTCATCTTGAACCCCGACGAAAACCGAGTTATCTCCGGTTCTGCACATCAAACGTACCGTGGAGTGGTGAAAACACCAGAAAACGAGTTTCGCGCATTAAGTAGCTCGAAAAGAGCGTTCTCGAAGATTCTGCATACTTCTGACAGAAGTCTCACCAGGATTATCGTAGAAAATGCATATCTCAGCTTGAAACCCGACCGAAACCAATATATCTCCGGTTCTGCATGTCAAACGTACTGTGGAGTGGTAAAAACACCAGAAAACGTGTTTCGTGCATTAAGTAGCTCGAAAAGAGCGTTCTCGAAGATCCTGCATACTTCTGACAGAAGTCTCACCAAGATTATCGCAGGAAATGCATATCTCAGCTTGAAACCCCACGAAAACCAAGATATCTCCGGTTCTGCACATCAAACGTACCGTGGAGTGGTGAAAACACCAGAAAACGTATTTCGCGCATTAAGTAGCTAGAAAAGAGCGATCTAGTTGATTCTGCACACTTCTGACTGAAGTCTCACCAATATTATCGCAGAAAATGCATATCTCAGCTTGAAACCCGACGAAAACCGAGTTATCCCCGGTTCTGCACATCAAACGTACCGTGGAGTGGTGAAAACACCAGAAAACGTATTTCGCGCAGTAAGTAACTCGAAAAGAGCGTTCTCGAAGATTCTGCATACTTCTGACAGAAGTCTCACCAGGATTATCGTAGAAAATGCATATCTCAGCTTGAAACCCGACCGAAACCAATATATCTCCGGTTCTGCATGTCAAACGTACTGTGGAGTGGTGAAAACACCAGAAAACGTGTTTCGTGCATTAAGTAGCTCGAAAAGACCGATCTAGTTGATTCTGCATCCTTCTGACAAAAGACCCACCAAGATTATCGCAGTAAATGCATATCTCAGCTGGAAACACCACGAAAATCAAGATATCGCCTGTTCTGCATATCAAACGCACTGTGGAGTGGTGAATACAACCAGAGAACGTGTTTCTCGTATTAAATAGCTCGAAAAGAGCGATCTCGATGATTCAGCATATTTCGGACAGGAGTCTCAACAAGATTATCGTAAAAAATGCATATCTCAGCTTGAAACCCGACCGAAACCAAGATATCTCCGGTTCTGCATGCCAAACGTACTGTGGTGTGGTGAAAACACCAGAAAACGTGTTTCGTGCATTAAGTAGCTAGAAAAGAGCGATCTAGATGATTCTGCACACTTCTGACTGAAGTCTCACCAATATTATCGCAGAAAATGCATATCTCAGCTTGAAACCCGACCGAAACCAAGATATCTCCGGTTCTGCATGCCAAACGTACTGTGGTGTGGTGAAAACACCAGAAAACGTGTTTCGTGCATTAAGTAGCTAGAAAAGAGCGATCTAGATGATTCTGCACACTTCTGACTGAAGTCTCACCAATATTATCGCAGAAAATGCATATCTCAGCTTGAAACCCGACGAAAACCGAGTTATCCCCGGTTCTGCACATCAAACGTACCGTGGAGTGGTGAAAACACCAGAAAACGTATTTCGCGCAGTAAGTAACTCGAAAAGAGCGTTCTCGAAGATTCTGCATACTTCTGACAGAAGTCTCACCAGGATTATCGTAGAAAATGCATATCTCAGCTTGAAACCCGACCGAAACCAATATATCTCCGGTTCTGCATGTCAAACGTACTGTGGAGTGGTAAAAACACCAGAAAACGTGTTTCGTGCATTAAGTAGCTCGAAAAGAGCGTTCTCGAAGATCCTGCATACTTCTGACAGAAGTCTCACCAAGATTATCGCAGGAAATGCATATCTCAGCTTGAAACCCCACGAAAACCAAGATATCTCCGGTTCTGCACATCAAACGTACCGTGGAGTGGTGAAAACACCAGAAAACGTATTTCGCGCATTAAGTAGCTAGAAAAGAGCGATCTAGTTGATTCTGCACACTTCTGACTGAAGTCTCACCAATATTATCGCAGAAAATGCATATCTCAGCTTGAAACCCGACGAAAACCGAGTTATCCCCGGTTCTGCACATCAAACGTACCGTGGAGTGGTGAAAACACCAGAAAACGTATTTCGCGCAGTAAGTAACTCGAAAAGAGCGTTCTCGAAGATTCTGCATACTTCTGACAGAAGTCTCACCAGGATTATCGTAGAAAATGCATATCTCAGCTTGAAACCCGACCGAAACCAATATATCTCCGGTTCTGCATGTCAAACGTACTGTGGAGTGGTAAAAACACCAGAAAACGTGTTTCGTGCATTAAGTAGCTCGAAAAGAGCGATCTAGATGATTCTGCATCCTTCTGACTGAAGTCTCACCAATATTATCGCAGAAAATGCATATCTCAGCTTGAAACCCGAAGAAAACCGAGTTATCTCCGGTTCTGCACATCAAACGTACCGTGGAGTGCTGAAAACACCAGAAAACGTATTTCGCGCATTAAGTAGCTCGAAAAGAGCGTTCTCGAAGATTCTGCATACTTCTGACAGAAGTCTCACCAGGATTATCGTAGAAAATGCATATCTCAGCTTGAAACCCGACCGAAACCAAAATATCGCCGGTTCTGCATATCATACGCACTGTGGAGTGGTGAAAACACCAGATTACGTGTTTCTCGCATCTAATAGCTCGAAAAGAGCGTTCTCGAAGATCCTGCATACTTCTGATAGAAGTCTCACCAAGATTATCGTAGAAAATGCATATCTCATCTTGAACCCCGACGAAAACCGAGTTATCTCCGGTTCTGCACATCAAACGTACCGTGGAGTGGTGAAAACACCAGAAAACGAGTTTCGCGCATTAAGTAGCTCGAAAAGAGCGTTCTCGAAGATTCTGCATACTTCTGACAGAAGTCTCACCAGGATTATCGTAGAAAATGAATATCTCAGCTTGAAACCCGACCGAAACCAAGATATCTCCGGTTCTGCATGACAAACGTACTGTAGAGTGGTGAAAACACCAGAAAACGTGTTTCGTGCACTAAATAGCTCGAAAAGAGCGCTCTCGATGTTTCTGCATACTTTGGACAGATGTTTCACCAAGCTTATCGTAGAAAATGCATATCTCAGCTTGAAACCCGAAGAAAACCAAAATATCGCCGGTTCTTCATATCCAACGCACTGTGGAGTGGTGAAAACTCCAGATAACGTGTTTCTCGCATTAAGTAGCTCGAAACGAGCGATCTCGATGATTCTGCATACTTCGGACAGAAGTCTCAACAAGATTATCGCAGAAAATGCATATCTCAGCCCGAAACCCCACGAAAACCAAGATATCGCCGGTTCTGCATATCAAACGCACTGTGTTGTGGTGAAAACACCGGATAAGGTTTTCCTCGCATTAAATAGCTCGAAAAGAGCGTTCTCGAAAATCCTGCATACTTCTGACAGAAGTCTCACCAAGATTATCGTAGAAAATGCATATCTCAGCTTGAAACCCGACCGAAACCAAGATATCTCCGGTTCTGCATGACAAACGTACCGTGGAGTGGTGAAAACACCAGAAAACGAGTTTCGCGCATTAAGTAGCTCGAAAAGAGCGTTCTCGAAGATTCTGCATACTTCTGACAGAAGTCTCACCAGGATTATCGTAGAAAATGCATATCTCAGCTTGAAACCCGACCGAAACCAAGATATCTCCGGTTCTGCATGACAAACGTACCGTGGAGTGGTGAAAACACCAGAAAACGAGTTTCGCGCATTAAGTAGCTCGAAAAGAGCGTTCTCGAAGATTCTGCATACTTCTGACAGAAGTCTCACCAGGATTATCGTAGAAAATGCATATCTCAGCTTGAAACCCGACCGAAACCAAAATATCGCCGGTTCTGCATATCATACGCACTGTGGAGTGGTGAAAACTCCAGATAACGTGTTTCTCGCATTAAGTAGCTCGAAACGAGCGATCTCGATGATTCTGCATACTTCGGACAGAAGTCTCAACAAGATTATCGCAGAAAATGCATATATCAGCTTGAAACCCCACGAAAACCAAGATATCGCCGGTTCTGCATATCAAACGCACTGTGGAGTGGTGAAAACACCGGATAAGGTTTTCCTCGCATTAAATAGCTCGAAAAGAGCGTTCTCGAAAATCCTGCATACTTCTGACAGAAGTCTCACCAAGATTATCGTAGAAAATGCATATCTCAGCTTGAATCCCGACGAAAACCGAGTTATCTCCGGTTCTGCACATCAAACGTACCGTGGAGTGTTGAAAACACCAGAAAACGTGTTTCGCGCATTAAGTAGCACGAAAAGAGCGTTCTCGAAGATTCTGCATACTTCTGGCAGAAGGCTCACCAGGATTATCGTAGAAAATACATATCTCAGCTGGAAACACCACGAAAATCAAGATATCGCCTGTTCTGCATATCAAACGCACTGTGGAGTGGTAAAAACAACCAGAGAACGTGTTTCCCCCATTATATAGCTCGCGAAGAGCGATCTCGATGATTCAGCATACTTCGGACAGAAGTCTCACCAAGATTATCGCAGGAAATGCATATCTCATCTTGAAACCCCACGAAAACCCAGATATCTCCGGTTCTGCATATCCAACGAACTGTGGAGTGGTGAAAACCCCAGAAAACGTGTTTGTCGCATTAAATAGCTCGAAAAGAGCGCTCTCGACGTTTCCGCATACTTCGGACAGATGTTTCACCAAGATTATCGTAGAAAATGCATATCTCGGCTTGAAACCCGACCGAAACAAGATATCTCCGGTTCTGCATGTCAAACGTACTGTGGAGTGGTGAAAACACCAGAAAACGTGTTTCGTGCATTAAGTAGCTCGAAAAGAGCGATCTAGTTGATTCTGCATCCTTCTGACAAAAGACCCACCAAGATTATCGCAGTAAATGCATATCTCAGCTGGAAACACCACGAAAATCAAGGTATCGCCTGTTCTGCATATCAAACGCACTGTGGAGTGGTGAATACAACCAGAGAACGTGTTTCTCGTATTAAATAGCTCGAAAAGAGCGATCTCGATGATTCTGCACACTTCTGACTGAAGTCTCACCAATATTATCGCAGAAAATGCATATCTCAGCTTGAAACCCGACGAAAACCGAGTTATCCCCGGTTCTGCACATCAAACGTACCGTGGAGTGGTGAAAACACCAGAAAACGTATTTCGCGCAGTAAGTAACTCGAAAAGAGCGTTCTCGAAGATTCTGCATACTTCTGACAGAAGTCTCACCAGGATTATCGTAGAAAATGCATATCTCAGCTTGAAACCCGACCGAAACCAATATATCTCCGGTTCTGCATGTCAAACGTACTGTGGAGTGGTAAAAACACCAGAAAACGTGTTTCGTGCATTAAGTAGCTCGAAAAGAGCGATCTAGATGATTCTGCATACTTCTGACTGAAGTCTCACCAATATTATCGCAGAAAATGCATATCTCAGCTTGAAACCCGACGAAAACCGAGTTATCTCCGGTTCTGCACATCAAACGTACCGTGGAGTGGTGAAAACACCAGAAAACGTATTTCGCGCATTAAGTAGCTCGAAAAGAGCGTTCTCGAAGATTCTGCATACTTCTGACAGAAGTCTCACCAGGATTATCGTAGAAAATGCATATCTCAGCTTGAAACCCGACCGAAACCAAAATATAGCCGGTTCTGCATATCATACGCACTGTGGAGTGGTGAAAACACCAGATTACGTGTTTCTCGCATCTAATAGCTCGAAAAGAGCGTTCTCGAAGATCCTGCATACTTCTGATAGAAGTCTCACCAAGATTATCGTAGAAAATGCATATCTCATCTTGAACCCCGACGAAAACCGAGTTATCTCCGGTTCTGCACATCAAACGTACCGTGGAGTGGTGAAAACACCAGAAAACGAGTTTCGCGCATTAAGTAGCTCGAAAAGAGCGTTCTCGAAGATTCTGCATACTTCTGACAGAAGTCTCACCAGGATTATCGTAGAAAATGAATATCTCAGCTTGAAACCCGACCGAAACCAAGATATCTCCGGTTCTGCATGACAAACGTACTGTAGAGTGGTGAAAACACCAGAAAACGTGTTTCGTGCACTAAATAGCTCGAAAAGAGCGCTCTCGATGTTTCTGCGTACTTTGGACAGATGTTTCACCAAGCTTATCGTAGAAAATGCATATCTCAGCTTGAAACCCGAAGAAAACCAAAATATCGCCGGTTCTTCATATCCAACGCACTGTGGAGTGGTGAAAACTCCAGATAACGTGTTTCTCGCATTAAGTAGCTCGAAACGAGCGATCTCGATGATTCTGCATACTTCGGACAGAAGTCTCAACAAGATTATCGCAGAAAATGCATATCTCAGCTTGAAACCCCACGAAAACCAAGATATCGCCGGTTCTGCATATCAAACGCACTGTGGAGTGGTGAAAACACCGGATAAGGTTTTCCTCGCATTAAATAGCTCGAAAAGAGCGTTCTCGAAAATCCTGCATACTTCTGACAGAAGTCTCACCAAGATTATCGTAGAAAATGCATATCTCAGCTTGAATCCCGACGAAAACCGAGTTATCTCCGGTTCTGCACATCAAACGTACCGTGGAGTGGTGAAAACACCAGAAAACGTGTTTCGCGCATTAAGTAGCACGAAAAGAGCGTTCTCGAAGATTCTGCATACTTCTGACAGAAGGCTCACCAGGATTATCGTAGAAAATACATATCTCAGCTGGAAACACCACGAAAATCAAGATATCGCCTGTTCTGCATATCAAACGCACTGTGGAGTGGTAAAAACAACCAGAGAACGTGTTTCCCCCATTATATAGCTCGCGAAGAGCGATCTCGATGATTCAGCATACTTCGGACAGAAGTCTCACCAAGATTATCGCAGGAAATGCATATCTCATCTTGAAACCCCACGAAAACCCAGATATCTCCGGTTCTGCATATCCAACGAACTGTGGAGTGGTGAAAACCCCAGAAAACGTGTTTGTCGCATTAAATAGCTCGAAAAGAGCGCTCTCGATGTTTCCGCATACTTCGGACAGATGTTTCACCAAGATTATCGTAGAAAATGCATATCTCGGCTTGAAACCCGACCGAAACAAGATATCTCCGGTTCTGCATGTCAAACGTACTGTGGAGTGGTGAAAACACCAGAAAACGTGTTTCGTGCATTAAGTAGCTCGAAAAGAGCGATCTAGTTGATTCTGCATCCTTCTGACAAAAGACCCACCAAGATTATCGCAGTAAATGCATATCTCAGCTGGAAACACCACGAAAATCAAGATATCGCCTGTTCTGCATATCAAACGCACTGTGGAGTGGTGAATACAACCAGAGAACGTGTTTCTCGTATTAAATAGCTCGAAAAGAGCGATCTCGATGATTCTGCACACTTCTGACTGAAGTCTCACCAATATTATCGCAGAAAATGCATATCTCAGCTTGAAACCCGACGAAAACCGAGTTATCCCCGGTTCTGCACATCAAACGTACCGTGGAGTGGTGAAAACACCAGAAAACGTATTTCGCGCAGTAAGTAACTCGAAAAGAGCGTTCTCGAAGATTCTGCATACTTCTGACAGAAGTCTCACCAGGATTATCGTAGAAAATGCATATCTCAGCTTGAAACCCGACCGAAACCAAGATATCTCCGGTTCTGCATGTCAAACGTACTGTGGAGTGGTAAAAACACCAGAAAACGTGTTTCTCGCTTCTAATAGCTCGAAAAGAGCGTTCTCGAAGATCCTGCATACTTCTGATAGAAGTCTCACCAAGATTATCGTAGAAAATGCATATCTCATCTTGAACCCCGACGAAAACCGAGTTATCTCCGGTTCTGCACATCAAACGTACCGTGGAGTGGTGAAAACACCAGAAAACGAGTTTCGCGCATTAAGTAGCTCGAAAAGAGCGTTCTCGAAGATTCTGCATACTTCTGACAGAAGTCTCACCAGGATTATCGTAGAAAATGCATATCTCAGCTTGAAACCCGACCGAAACCAAGATATCTCCGGTTCTGCATGACAAACGTACCGTGGAGTGGTGAAAACACCAGAAAACGAGTTTCGCGCATTAAGTAGCTCGAAAAGAGCGTTCTCGAAGATTCTGCATACTTCTGACAGAAGTCTCACCAGGATTATCGTAGAAAATGCATATCTCAGCTTGAAACCCGACCGAAACCAAAATATCGCCGGTTCTGCATATCATACGCACTGTGGAGTGGTGAAAACTCCAGATAACGTGTTTCTCGCATTAAGTAGCTCGAAACGAGCGATCTCGATGATTCTGCATACTTCGGACAGAAGTCTCAACAAGATTATCGCAGAAAATGCATATCTCAGCTTGAAACCCCACGAAAACCAAGATATCGCCGGTTCTGCATATCAAACGCACTGTGGAGTGGTGAGAACACCGGATAAGGTTTTCCTCGCATTAAATAGCTCGAAAAGAGCGTTCTCGAAAATCCTGCATACTTCTGACAGAAGTCTCACCAAGATTATCGTAGAAAATGCATATCTCAGCTTGAATCCCGACGAAAACCGAGTTATCTCCGGTTCTGCACATCAAACGTACCGTGGAGTGGTGAAAACTCCAGATAACGTGTTTCTCGCATTAAGTAGCACGAAAAGAGCGTTCTCGAAGATTCTGCATACTTCTGACAGAAGGCTCACCAGGATTATCGTAGAAAATACATATCTCAGCTGGAAACACCACGAAAATCAAGATATCGCCTGTTCTGCATATCAAACGCACTGTGGAGTGGTAAAAACAACCAGAGAACGTGTTTCCCCCATTATATAGCTCGCGAAGAGCGATCTCGATGATTCAGCATACTTCGGACAGAAGTCTCACCAAGATTATCGCAGGAAATGCATATCTCATCTTGAAACCCCACGAAAACCGATATATCTCCGGTTCTGCATATCCAACGAACTGTGGAGTGGTGAAAACCCCAGAAAACGTGTTTCTCGCATTAAATAGCTCGAAAAGAGCGCTCTCGATGTTTCCGCATACTTCGGACAGATGTTTCACCAAGATTATCGTAGAAAATGCATATCTCGGCTTGAAACCCGACCGAAACAAGATATCTCCGGTTCTGCATGTCAAACGTACTGTGGAGTGGTGAAAACACCAGAAAACGTGTTTCGTGCATTAAGTAGCTCGAAAAGAGCGATCTAGTTGATTCTGCATCCTTCTGACAAAAGACCCACCAAGATTATCGCAGTAAATGCATATCTCAGCTGGAAACACCACGAAAATCAAGATATCGCCTGTTCTGCATATCAAACGCACTGTGGAGTGGTGAATACAACCAGAGAACGTGTTTCTCGTATTAAATAGCTCGAAAAGAGCGATCTCGATGATTCAGCATATTTCGGACAGGAGTCTCACCAAGATTATCGCAGGAAATGCATATCTCAGCTTGAAACCCCACGAAAACCAAGATATCTCCGGTTCTGCATATCCAACGAACTGTGGAGTGGTGAAAACCCCAGAAAACGAGTTTCTCGCATTAAATAGCTCGAAAAGAGCGCTCTCGATGTTTCTGCATACTTCGGGCAGATGTTTCACCAAGATTATCGTAGAAAATGCATATCTCAGCTTGAAACCCGACGAAAACCAAGATATCTCCGGTTCTGCATATCCAACGAACTGTGGAGTGGTGAAAACCCCAGAAAACGAGTTTCTCGCATTAAATAGCTCGAAAAGGGCGCTCTCGATGTTTCTGCATACTTCGGACAGATGTTTCACCAAGATTATCGTAGAAAATGCATATCTCAGCTTGAAACCCGACCGAAACCAAGATATCTCCGGTTCTGCATGTCAAACGTACTGTGGAGTGGTGAGAACACCAGAAAACGTGTTTCGTGCATTAAGTAGCTCGAAAAGAGCGATCTAGATGATTCTGCATACTTCTGACTGAAGTCTCACCAATCTAATCGCAGAAAATGCATATCTCAGCTTGAAACCCGACGAAAACCGAGTTATCTCCGGTTCTGCACATCAAACGTACCGTGGAGTGGTGAAAACACCAGAAAACGTGTTTCGCGCATTAAGTAGCTCGAATAGAGCGTTCTCGAAGATTCTGCATACTTGTGACAGAAGTCTCACCAGGATTATCGTAGAAAATGCATATCTCAGCTTGAAACCCGACCGAAACCAAGATATCTCCGGTTCTGCATGTCAAACGTACTGTGGAGTGGTGAGTACACCAGAAAACGTGTTTCGTGCATTAAGTAGCTCGAAAAGAGCGATCTAGATGATTCTGCATACTTCTGACAGAAGTCTCACCAATATTAATGCAGAAAATGCATATCTCAGCTGGAAACCCCACGAAAACCAAGATATCGCCGGTTCTGCATATCAGTCGCACTGTGGAGTGCTGAAAACACCAGAAAACGTGTTACTCGCATTAACTAGCTCGAAAAGAGCGTTCTGGATGATTCTGCATACTTCTCATAGATGAAACACAAAGATTATCGCAGAAAATGCATATTTCAGCTGGAAATCCCACGAAAACCAAGTTATCGGCGGCTCTACATATCAAACGCACTGTGGAGTGGTCAAAACACCAGAAAACTTGTTTTTTCGCATTAAATAGCGCAAACGAGCGATCTAGATGATTCTGCATACTTCTGACTAAAGTCTCACCAAGATTATCGCAGAAAATGCATATCTCCGCTGGAAACCCCACGAAAACCAAGATATCGCCGGTTCTGCATATCAAACGCCCTGTGGAGTGATGAAAACACCAGATAACGTGTTTCTCGCATTAAATAGCTCGAATAGAGCGATCTCGATGATTCTGCATACTTCTGACAGAAGACTCACCAAGATTATCGCAGAAAATGCATATTTCAGCTGGAAACACCACGAAAATCAAGATATCGCCTGTTCTGCATATCAAACGCACTGTGGAGTGGTAAAAACAACCAGAGAACGTGTTTCCCCCATTATATAGCTCGCGAAGAGCGATCTCGATGATTCAGCATACTTCGGACAGAAGTCTCACCAAGATTATCGCAGGAAATGCATATCTCATCTTGAAACCCCACGATAACCCTTATATCTCCGGTTCTGCATATCCAACGAACTGTGGAGTGGTGAAAACCCCAGAAAACGTGTTTCTCGCATTAAATAGCTCGAAGAGAGCGCTCTCGATGTTTCCGCATTCTTCGGACAGATGTTTCACCAAGATTATCGTAGAAAATGCATATCTCGGCTTGAAACCCGACCGAAACAAGATATCTCCGGTTCTGCATGTCAAACGTACTGTGGAGTGGTGAAAACACCAGAAAACGTGTTTCGTGCATTAAGTAGCTCGAAAAGAGCGATCTAGTTGATTCTGCATCCTTCTGACAAAAGACCCACCAAGATTATCGCAGTAAATGCATATCTCAGCTGGAAACACCACGAAAATCAAGATATCGCCTGTTCTGCATATCAAACGCACTGTGGAGTGGTGAAAACCCCAGAAAACGAGTTTCTCGCATTAAATAGCTCGAAAAGAGCGCTCTCGATGTTTCTGCATACTTCGGACAGATGTTTCACCAATATTATCGTAGAAAATGCATATCTCAGCTTGAAACCCGACGAAAACCAAGATATCTCCGGTTCTGCATATCCAACGAACTGTGGAGTGGTGAAAACCCCAGAAAACGAGTTTCTCGCATTAAATAGCTCGAAAAGGGCGCTCTCGATGTTTCTGCATACTTCGGACAGATGTTTCACCAAGATTATCGCAGAAAATGCATATTTCAGCTGGAAACACCACGAAAATCAAGATATCGCCTGTTCTGCATATCAAACGCACTGTGGAGTGGTAAAAACAACCAGAGAACGTGTTTCCCCCATTATATAGCTCGCGAAGAGCGATCTCGATGATTCAGCATACTTCGGACAGAAGTCTCACCAAGATTATCGCAGGAAATGCATATCCCATCTTGAAACCCCACGAAAACCCTTATATCTCCGGTTCTGCATATCCAACGAACTGTGGAGTGGTGAAAACCCCAGAAAACGTGTTTCTCGCATTAAATAGCTCGAAGAGAGCGCTCTCGATGTTTCCGCATTCTTCGGACAGATGTTTCACCAAGATTATCGTAGAAAATGCATATCTCGGCTTGAAACCCGACCGAAACAAGATATCTCCGGTTCTGCATGTCAAACGTACTGTGGAGTGGTGAAAACACCAGAAAACGTGTTTCGTGCATTAAGTAGCTCGAAAAGAGCGATCTAGTTGATTCTGCATCCTTCTGACAAAAGACCCACCAAGATTATCGCAGTAAATGCATATCTCAGCTGGAAACACCACGAAAATCAAGATATCGCCTGTTCTGCATATCAAACGCACTGTGGAGTGGTGAATACAACCAGAGAACGTGTTTCTCGTATTAAATAGCTCGAAAAGAGCGATCTCGATGATTCAGCATATTTCGGACAGGAGTCTCACCAAGATTATCCCAGGAAATGCATATCTCAGCTTGAAACCCCACGAAAACCAAGATATCTCCGGTTCTGCATATCCAACGAACTGTGGAGTGGTGAAAACCCCAGAAAACGAGTTTCTCGCATTAAATAGCTCGAAAAGAGCGCTCTCGATGTTTCTGCATACTTCGGACAGATGTTTCACCAAGATTATCGTAGAAAATGCATATCTCAGCTTGAAACCCGACGAAAACCAAGATATCTCCGGTTCTGCATATCCAACGAACTGTGGAGTGGTGAAAACCCCAGAAAACGAGTTTCTCGCATTAAATAGCTCGAAAAGGGCGCTCTCGATGTTTCTGCATACTTCGGACAGATGTTTCACCAAGATTATCGTAGAAAATGCATATCTCAGCTTGAAACCCGACCGAAACCAAGATATCTCCGGTTCTGCATGTCAAACGTACTGTGGAGTGGTGAGAACACCAGAAAACGTGTTTCGTGCATTAAGTAGCTCGAAAAGAGCGATCTAGATGATTCTGCATACTTCTGACTGAAGTCTCACCAATCTAATCGCAGAAAATGCATATCTCAGCTTGAAACCCGACGAAAACCGAGTTATCTCCGGTTCTGCACATCAAACGTACCGTGGAGTGGTGAAAACACCAGAAAACGTGTTTCGCGCATTAAGTAGCTCGAATAGAGCGTTCTCGAAGATTCTGCATACTTCTGACAGAAGTCTCACCAGGATTATCGTAGAAAATGCATATCTCAGCTTGAAACCCGACCGAAACCAAGATATCTCCGGTTCTGCATGTCAAACGTACTGTGGAGTGGTGAGAACACCAGAAAACGTGTTTCGTGCATTAAGTAGCTCGAAAAGAGCGATCTAGATGATTCTGCATACTTCTGACAGAAGTCTCACCAATATTAATGCAGAAAATGCATATCTCAGCTGGAAACCCCACGAAAACCAAGATATCGCCGGTTCTGCATATCAGTCGCACTGTGGAGTGCTGAAAACACCAGAAAACGTGTTACTCGCATTAACTAGCTCGAAAAGAGCGTTCTGGATGATTCTGCATACTTCTCATAGATGAAACACAAAGATTATCGCAGAAAATGCATATTTCAGCTGGAAATCCCACGAAAACCAAGTTATCGGCGGCTCTACATATCAAACGCACTGTGGAGTGGTCAAAACACCAGAAAACTTGTTTTTTCGCATTAAATAGCGCAAACGAGCGATCTAGATGATTCTGCATACTTCTGACTAAAGTCTCACCAAAATTATCGCAGAAAATGCATATCTCCGCTGGAAACCCCACGAAAACCAAGATATCGCCGGTTCTGCATATCAAACGCCCTGTGGAGTGATGAAAACACCAGATAACGTGTTTCTCGCATTAAATAGCTCGAATAGAGCGATCTCGATGATTCTGCATACTTCTGACAGAAGACTCACCAAGATTATCGCAGAAAATGCATATTTCAGCTGGAAACACCACGAAAATCAAGATATCGCCTGTTCTGCATATCAAACGCACTGTGGAGTGGTAAAAACAACCAGAGAACGTGTTTCCCCCATTATATTGCTCGCGAAGAGCGATCTCGATGATTCAGCATACTTCGGACAGAAGTCTCACCAAGATTATCGCAGGAAATGCATATCTCATCTTGAAACCCCACGAAAACCCATATATCTCCGGTTCTGCATATCCAACGAACTGTGGAGTGGTGAAAACCCCAGAAAACGTGTTTCTCGCATTAAATAGCTCGAAGAGAGCGCTCTCGATGTTTCCGCATTCTTCGGACAGATGTTTCACCAAGATTATCGTAGAAAATGCATATCTCGGCTTGAAACCCGACCGAAACAAGATATCTCCGGTTCTGCATGTCAAACGTACTGTGGAGTGGTGAAAACACCAGAAAACGTGTTTCGTGCATTAAGTAGCTCGAAAAGAGCGATCTAGTTGATTCTGCATCCTTCTGACAAAAGACCCACCAAGATTATCGCAGTAAATGCATATCTCAGCTGGAAACACCACGAAAATCAAGATATCGCCTGTTCTGCATATCAAACGCACTGAGGAGTGGTGAATACAACCAGAGAACGTGTTTCTCGTATTAAATAGCTCGAAAAGAGCGATCTCGATGATTCAGCATATTTCGGACAGGAGTCTCACCAAGATTATCGCAGGAAATGCATATCTCAGCTTGAAACCCCACGAAAACCAAGATATCTCCGGTTCTGCATATCCAACGAACTGTGGAGTGGTGAAAACCCCAGAAAACGAGTTTCTCGCATTAAATAGCTCGAAAAGAGCGCTCTCGATGTTTCTGCATACTTCGGACAGATGTTTCACCAAGATTATCGTAGAAAATGCATATCTCAGCTTGAAACCCGACCGAAACCAAGATATCTCCGGTTCTGCATGTCAAACGTACTGTGGAGTGGTGAGAACACCAGAAAACGTGTTTCGTGCATTAAGTAGCTCGAAAAGAGCGATCTAGATGATTCTGCATACTTCTGACTGAAGTCTCACCAATATTAATGCAGAAAATGCATATCTCAGCTGGAAACCCCACGAAAACCAAGATATCGCCGGTTCTGCATATCAGTCGCACTGTGGAGTGCTGAAAACACCAGAAAACGTGTTACTCGCATTAACTAGCTCGAAAAGAGCGTTCTGGATGATTCTGCATACTTCTGACAGAAGACTCACCAAGATTATCGCAGAAAATGCATATTTCAGCTGGAAACCCCACGAAAACCAAGCTATCGGCGGCTCTACATATCAAACGCACTGTGGAGTGGTCAAAACACCAGAAAACTTGTCTTTTCGCATTAAATAGCTCGAAACGAGCGATCTAGATGATTCTGCATACTGCTGTCTGAAGTCTCACCAATATTATCGCAGAAAATGCATATCTCAGCTGGAAACACCACGCAAATCAAGATATCGCCGGTTCTGCATATCAAACGCACTGTGGAGTGGTCAATACACCAGTTAACGTGTTTCTCGCATTAAATAGCTCGAAAAGAGCGATCTCGATGATTCTGCATACTTCTGACAGAAGTCGCAGCAAGATTATCGCAGAAAATGCATACCTCAGCATGAAAACCAACAAAAACAAGATTTCGCCATTTCTGCATATCAAACGCACTGTGCTGTGGTCAAATCACCAGAAAACTGGTTTTTTCGCATTAAATAGCGCGAAACGAGCGATCTAGATGATTCTGCATACTTCTGATAGATGACTCACCAAGATTATCGCTGTAAATGCATATCTCAGTTGGAAACCCTACGAAAAACAAGATATCGCCGTTTCTCCATATCAGACGCACTGTGGAGTGGTGAAATCACCAGAAAACGTGTTTCTCGCATTAACTAGCTCGAAAAGAGCGTTCTTGATGATTCTGCATACTTCTCATAGATGAAACACCAATATTATCGCAGAGAATGCATATCTCAGCTAGAAACATCACGAAAATCAAGATGTCGCCGGTTCTGCATATCAAACGCACTGTGGGGTGGTGAAAACACCAGAAAACGTGTTTCTCGCATTAAATAGCTCGAAAAGAGCGATCTAGATGATTCTGCATACTTCTGACAGAGGACTCACCAAGATTATCGCAGAAAATGCATATCTCAGCTGGAAACCCTACGAAAACCAAGATATCGCCGGTTCTCCATGTCAGACGCACTGTGGAGTGGTAAAAACACCAGAAAACGTGTTTCTCGCATTACCTAGCTCGGTAAGTGCGTTCTCGATGATTCTGCATACTTCTCATAGATGAAACACCAAGATTATCGCAGAAAATGCATATTTCTGCTGGAAACCCCACGAAAACCAAGTTATCGTCGGTTCTGCATATCAGACGCACTGTGGAATGTTGAAAACACCAGAAAACGTGTTTCTCGCATTAACTAACTCGAAAAGAGCGTTCTCGATGATTCTGCATACTTCTCATAGATGAAACACCAAGATTATCGCAGAAAATGCATATTTCAGCTGGAAACCCCACGAAAACCAAGTTATCGGCGGCTCTACATATCAAACGCACTGTGGAGTGGTCAAAACACCAGAAAACGTGTTTCTCGCATTAAGTAGCTCGAAAAGAGCATTCTCGAAGATTCTGCATACTTCTGACAGAGGTCTCACCAATATTATCGTAGAAAATGCATATCTCAGCTTGAAACACGACCGAAACCAAGATATCTCCGGTTCTGCACATCAAACGTACTGTGGAGTGGTGAAAACACCAGAAAACGCGTTTCTCGCATTAAGAAGCTCGAAAAGAGCATTCTCGAAGATTCTGCATACTTCTGACAGAGGTCTCACCAATATTATCGTAGAAAATGCATATCTCAGCTTGAAACACGACCGAAACCAAGATATCTCCGGTTCTGCATGTCAAACGTACAGTGGAGTGGTGAAAACACCAGAAAACGTGTTTCTCGCATTAAGTAGCTCGAAAAGAGCATTCTCGAAGATTCTGCATACTTCTGACAGAGGTCTCACCAATATTATCGTAGAAAATGCATATCTCAGCTTGAAACACGACCGAAACCAAGATATCTCCGGTTCTGCACATCAAACGTACTGTGGAGTGGTGAAAACACCAGAAAACGTGTTTCGTGCATTAAGTAGCTCGAAAAGAGCGATCTAGTTGATTCTGCATCCTTCTGACAAAAGACCCACCAAGATTATCGCAGTAAATGCATATCTCAGCTGGAAACACCACGAAAATCAAGATATCGCCTGTTCTGCATATCAAACGCACTGTGGAGTGGTGAATACAACCAGAGAACGTGTTTCTCGTATTAAATAGCTCGAAAAGAGCGATCTCACTGATTCAGCATATTTCGGACAGGAGTCTCACCAAGATTATCGCAGGAAATGCATATCTCAGCTTGAAACCCCACGAAAACCAAGATATCTCCGGTTCTGCATATCCAACGAACTGTGGAGTGGTGAAAACCCCAGAAAACGAGTTTCTCGCATTAAATAGCTCGAAAAGAGCGCTCTCGATGTTTCTGCATACTTCGGACAGATGTTTCACCAAGATTATCGTAGAAAATGCATATCTCAGCTTGAAACCCGACCGAAACCAAGATATCTCCGGTTCTGCATGTCAAACGTACTGTGGAGTGGTGAGAACACCAGAAAACGTGTTTCGTGCATTAAGTAGCTCGAAAAGAGCGATCTAGATGATTCTGCATACTTCTGACTGAAGTCTCACCAATCTAATCGCAGAAAATGCATATCTCAGTTTGAAACCCGACGAAAACCGAGTTATCTCCGGTTCTGCACATCAAACGTACCGTGGAGTGGTGAAAACACCAGAAAACGTGTTTCGCGCATTAAGTAGCTCGAATAGAGCGTTCTCGAAGATTCTGCATACTTCTGACAGAAGTCTCACCAGGATTATCGTAGAAAATGCATATCTCAGCTTGAAACCCGACCGAAACCAAGATATCTCCGGTTCTGCATGTCAAACGTACTGTGGAGTGGTGAGAACACCAGAAAACGTGTTTCGTGCATTAAGTAGCTCGAAAAGAGCGATCTAGATGATTCTGCATACTTCTGACAGAAGTCTCACCAATATTAATGCAGAAAATGCATATCTCAGCTGGAAACCCCACGAAAACCAAGATATCGCCGGTTCTGCATATCAGTCGCACTGTGGAGTGCTGAAAACACCAGAAAACGTGTTACTCGCATTAACTAGCTCGAAAAGAGCGTTCTGGATGATTCTGCATACTTCTGACAGAAGACTCACCAAGATTATCGCAGAAAATGCATATTTCAGCTGGAAACCCCACGAAAACCAAGCTATCGGCGGCTCTACATATCAAACGCACTGTGGAGTGGTCAAAACACCAGAAAACTTGTCTTTTCGCATTAAATAGCTCGAAACGAGCGATCTAGATGATTCTGCATACTGCTGTCTGAAGTCTCACCAATATTATCGCAGAAAATGCATATCTCAGCTGGAAACACCACGCAAATCAAGATATCGCCGGTTCTGCATATCAAACGCACTGTGGAGTGGTCAATACACCAGTTAACGTGTTTCTCGCATTAAATAGCTCGAAAAGAGCGATCTCGATGATTCTGCATACTTCTGACAGAAGTCGCAGCAAGATTATCGCAGAAAATGCATACCTCAGCATGAAAACCAACAAAAACAAGATTTCGCCATTTCTGCATATCAAACGCACTGTGCTGTGGTCAAATCACCAGAAAACTGGTTTTTTCGCATTAAATAGCGCGAAACGAGCGATCTAGATGATTCTGCATACTTCTGATAGATGACTCACCAAGATTATCGCTGTAAATGCATATCTCAGTTGGAAACCCTACGAAAAACAAGATATCGCCGTTTCTCCATATCAGACGCACTGTGGAGTGGTGAAATCACCAGAAAACGTGTTTCTCGCATTAACTAGCTCGAAAAGAGCGTTCTTGATGATTCTGCATACTACTCATAGATGAAACACCAATATTATCGCAGAGAATGCATATCTCAGCTAGAAACATCACGAAAATCAAGATGTCGCCGGTTCTGCATATCAAACGCACTGTGGGGTGGTGAAAACACCAGAAAACGTGTTTCTCGCATTAAATAGCTCGAAAAGAGCGATCTAGATGATTCTGCATACTTCTGACAGAGGACTCACCAAGATTATCGCAGAAAATGCATATCTCAGCTGGAAACCCTACGAAAACCAAGATATCGCCGGTTCTCCATGTCAGACGCACTGTGGAGTGGTAAAAACACCAGAAAACGTGTTTCTCGCATTACCTAGCTCGGTAAGTGCGTTCTCGATGATTCTGCATACTTCTCATAGATGAAACACCAAGATTATCGCAGAAAATTCATGTTTCTGCTGGAAACCCCACGAAAACCAAGTTATCGTCGGTTCTGCATATCAGACGCACTGTGGAATGTTGAAAACACCAGAAAACGTGTTTCTCGCATTAACTAACTCGAAAAGAGCGTTCTCGATGATTCTGCATACTTCTGACAGAGGTCTCACCAATATTATCGTAGAAAATGCATATCTCAGCTTGAAACACGACCGAAACCAAGATATCTCCGGTTCTGCACATCAAACGTACTGTGGAGTGGTGAAAACACCAGAAAACGCGTTTCTCGCATTAAGAAGCTCGAAAAGTGCATTCTCGAAGATTCTGCATACTTCTGACAGAGGTCTCACCAATATTATCGTAGAAAATGCATATCTCAGCTTGAAACACGACCGAAACCAAGATATCTCCGGTTCTGCATGTCAAACGTACAGTGGAGTGGTGAAAACACCAGAAAACGTGTTTCGTGCACTAAATAGCTCGAAAAGAGCGATCTAGATGATTCTGCATACTTCTGACTGAAGTCTCTCCAATATTATCGCAGAAAATGCATATCTCAGCTTGAAACCCCACGAAAACCAAGATATCTCCGGTTCTGCATATCCAACGAACTGTGGAGTGGTCAAAACACCAGAAAACTTGTTTTTTCGCATTAAATAGCTCGAAACGAGCGATCTAGATGATTCTGCATACTTCTGACAGAAGACTCGCCAAGATTATCGCAGAAAGTGCATATCTCAGCTTGAAACCTCACGAAATCCAAGATATCTCCGGTTCTGCACATCAAACGTACTGTGGAGTGGTGAAAACACCAGAAAACGTGTTACTCGCATTAAATAGCTCGAAAAGAGCGATCTAGATGATTCTGCATACTTCTGACAGAAGACTCACCAAGATTATCGCAGAAAGTGCATATCTCAGCTTGAATCCTCACGAAAACCAAGATATCTCCGGTTCAGCACATCAAACGTACTGTGGAGTGGTGAAAACACCAGAAAACGTGTTTCTCGCATTAAGAAGCTCGAAAAGAGCATTCTCGAAGATTCTGCATACTTCTGACAGAGGTCTCACCAATATTATCGTAGAAAATGCATATCTCAGCTTGAAACACGACCGAAACCAAGATATCTCCGGTTCTGCACATCAAACGTACTGTGGAGTGGTGAAAACACCAGAAAACGCGTTTCTCGCATTAAGAAGCTCGAAAAGAGCATTCTCGAAGATTCTGCATACTTCTGACAGAGGTCTCACCAATATTATCGTAGAAAATGCATATCTCAGCTTGAAACACGACCGAAACCAAGATATCTCCGGTTCTGCATGTCAAACGTACAGTGGAGTGGTGAAAACACCAGAAAACGTGTTTCGTGCACTAAATAGCTCGAAAAGAGCGATCTAGATGATTCTGCATACTTCTGACTGAAGTCTCTCCAATATTATCGCAGAAAATGCATATCTCAGCTTGAAACCCCACAAAAACCAAGATATCTCCGGTTCTGCATATCCAACGAACTGTGGAGTGTTCAAAACACCAGAAAACTTGTTTTTTCGCATTAAATAGCTCGAAACGAGCGATCTAGATGATTCTGCATACTTCTGACAGAAGACTCGCCAAGATTATCGCAGAAAGTGCATATCTCAGCTTGAAACCTCACGAAAACCAAGATATCTCCGGTTCTGCACATCAAACGTACTGTGGAGTGGTGAAAACACCAGAAAACGTGTTACTCGCATTAAATAGCTCGAAAAGAGCGATCTAGATGATTCTGCATACTTCTGACAGAAGACTCACCAAGATTATCGCAGAAAGTGCATATCTCAGCTTGAAACCTCACGAAAACCAAGATATCTCCGGTTCTGCACATCAAACGTACTGTGGAGTGGTGAAAACACCAGAAAACGTGTTTCTCGCATTAAGAAGCTCGAAAAGAGCATTCTCGAAGATTCTGCATACTTCTGACAGAGGTCTCACCAATATTATCGTAGAAAATGCATATCTCAGCTTGAAACACGACCGAAACCAAGATATCTCCGGTTCTGCATGTCAAACGTACAGTGGAGTGGTGAAAACATCAGAAAGCGTGATTCGTGCATTAAGTAGCTCGACACGAGCGATCTAGATGATTCTGCATACTTCTGACTGAAGTCTCACCAAGATTATCGCAGAAAATGCATGTCTCAGCTGGAAACCCCACGAAAACGAAGATATCGCAGTTTCCGCATATCAAACGCACTGTAAAGTGCTGAAAACACCAGAAAACTTGTTCTTCGCATTAAATAGCACGAAAACAGCGATTTCGGTGATTCTGCATACTTATCACAGAAGAATATCCAAGATTATCGCAGAAAATGCATATCTCAGCTTGAAACCCGACGAAAACCGAGTTATCTGCGGTTCTGCACATCAAACGAACCGTGGAGTGGTGAAAACATCAGAAAACGTGATTCGTCCATTAAGTAGCTCCAAAAGAGCGATCTAGATGATTCTGCATACTTCTGACTGAAGTCTCACCAAGATTATCGCAGAAAATGCATGTCTCAGCTGGAAACCCCACGAAAACGAAGATATCGCAGTTTCCGCTTATCAAACGCACTGTGAAGTGCTGAAAACACCAGAAAACTTGTTCTTCGCATTAAATAGCACGAAAACAGCGATTTCGGTGATTCTGCATACTTATCACAGAAGAATATCCAAGATTATCGCAGAAAATGCATATCTCAGCTTGAAACCCGACGAAAACCGAGTTATCTGCGGTTCTGCACATCAAACGTACCGTGGAGTGGTGAAAACATCAGAAAACGTGATTCGTCCATTAAGTAGCTCCAAAAGAGCGATCTAGATGATTCTGCATACTTCTGACTGAAGTCTCACCAATATTATCGCAGAAAATGCACATCTCAGCTCGAAACCTCACGAAAATCAAGATGTTGCCGGTTCTGCATATCAAACGCACTGTGGAGTGGTGAAAACAACCAGAGAACGTGTTTCTCGCATTTAATAGCTCGAATAGAGCGATCTCGATGATTCTGCATACTTCGGACAAATGTTTCACCAAGATAATCGTAGAAAATGCATATCTCAGCTTGAAACCCGACGAAAACCAACATATCGCCGATTCTGCATATCAAACCAACTGTGGAGTGGTGAAAACACCAGATAACGTGTTACTCGCATTAAATAGCTCGAAAAGCGCGATCTAGATGATTCTGCATACTTCTGACAAATGACCCACCAAGATTATCGCAGAAAATGCATATCTCAGCTGGAAACACCACGAAAATCAAGATATCGCCTGTTCTGCACATCAAACGCACTGTGGAGTGGTGAAAACACCCAGAGAACGTGTTTCTCGCATTAAATAGCTCGAAAAGAGCGATCCCGATGATTCAGCATACTTGGGACAGAAGTCTCACCAAGATTATCGCAGGAAATGCATATCTCAGCTTGAAACCCGACCGAAACCTAGATATCTCCGGTTCTGCATGTCAAACGTACTGTGGTGTGGTGAAAACATCAGAAAACGTGTTTCGTGCATTAAGTAGCTCGAAAAGAGCGAACTAGCTGATTCTGCATACTTCTGACTGAAGTCTCACCAATATTATCGCAGAAAATGCATATCTCAGCTCGAAACCTCACGAAAATCAAGATGTTGCCGGTTCTGCATATCAAACGCACTGTGGAGTGGTGAAAACAACCAGAGAACGTGTTTCTCGCATTAAATAGCTCGAATAGAGCGATCTCGATGATTCTGCATACTTCGGACAGATGTTTCACCAAGATTATCGTAGAAAATGCATATCTCAGCTTGAAACCCGACGAAAACCAAAATATCGCCGGTTCTGCATATCAAACGCACTGTGGAGTGGTGAAAACAACCAGAGAACGTGTTTCTCGCATTAAATAGCTCGAAAAGCGCGATCTAGATGATTCTGCATACTTCTGACAAAAGACCCACCAAGATTATAGCAGAAAATGCATATCTCATCTGGAAACACCACGAAAATAAAGATATCGCCTGTTCTGCATATCAAACGCACTGTGGAGTGGTGAAAACAACCAGAGAACGTGTTTCTCGCATTAAATAGCTCGAAAAGAGCGATCCCGATGATTCAGCAAACTTCGGACAGAAGTCTCACCAAGATTATCGCAGGAAATGCATATCTCAGCATGAAACCCCACGAAAACCAAGATATCTCCGGTTCTGCATATCCACCGAACTGTGGAGTGGTGAAAACCCCAGAAAACGAGTTTCTCGCATTAAATAGCTCGAAAAGAGCGCTCTGGATGTTTCTGCATACTTCGGACACATGTTTCACCAAGATTATCGTAGAAAATGCATATCTCAGCTTGAAACCCGACGAAAACCAAAATATCGCCGGTTCTGCATATCAAACCAACTGTGGAGCGGTGAAAACACCAGATAACGTGTTTCTCGCATTAAATAGCTCGAAAAGTGCGATCTCGATGATTCTGCATACTTCTAACAGAAGTCTCAAAAAGATTATCGCAGAAAATGCATATCTCATCTTGAAACCCCACGAAAACCAAGATATCTACTGTTCTGCATATCAAACGCACTGTGGAGTGGTGAAAACACCAGAAAACGTGTTTCTCGCATTAGCTAGCTCGAAAAGAGCGTTCTCGATGATTCTGCATACTTCTCATAAATGAAACACCAAGATTATCGCAGAAAATGCATTTTTCAGCTGGAAACCCCACCAAAACCAAGTTATCGGCGGCTCTACATATCAAACGCACTGTGGAGTGGTCAAAACACCAGGTAACGTGTTTCTCGCATTAAATAGCTCGAAAAGAGCGATCTAGATGATTCTGCATACTTCTGACAGAGGACTCACCAAGATTATCGCAGAAAATGCATATCTCAGCTGGAAACCCTACGAAAACCAAGATATCGCCGGTTCTCCATATCAGACGCACTGTGGAGTGGTTAAAACACCAGAAAACGTGTTTCTCGCATTAACTAGCTCGACAAGAGCGTTCTCGATGATTCTGGATACTTCTCATAAATGAAACACCAAGATTATCGCAGAAAATGCATATTTCAGCTGGAAACCCCACCAAAACCAAGTTATCGGCGGCTCTACATATCAAACGCCCTGTGGAGTGGTGAAAACAACCAGATAACGTGTTTCTCGCATTAAATAGCTCGAAACGAGCGATCTAGGTGATTCTGCATACATCGGACAGAAGTCTCACCAAGATTATCGCAGAAAATGCATATCTCAGCTTGAAACCCCACGAAAACGAAGATATCGCAGTTTCCGCATATCAAACGCACTGTGAAGTGCTGAAAACACCAGAAAACTTGTTCTTCGCATTAAATAGCACGAAAACAGCGATTTCGGTGATTCTGCATACTTCTCACGGAAGAATATCCAAGATTATCGCAGAAAATGCATATCTCAGCGGGAAACACCACGAAAATCAAGATATCGCCGGCTCTGCATATCAAACGCACTGTGGAGTGGTGAAAACAACCAAAGAACGTGTTTCTCGCATTAAATAGCTCGAAAAGAGCGATCCCGATGATTCAGCAAACTTCGGACAGAAGTCTCACCAAGATTATCGCAGGAAATGCATATCACAGCATGAAACCCGACGAAAACCAAAATATCGCCGGTTCTGCATATCAAACCAACTGTGGAGTGGTGAAAACACCAGATAACGTGTTTCTCGCATTAAATAGCTCGTAGAGCGCGATCTAGATGATTCTGCATACTTCTGACAAAAGACCCACCAAGATTATTGCAGAAAATGCATATCTCATCTGGAAACACCACGAAAATCAAGATATCGCCTGTTCTGCATATCAAACGCACTGTGGAGTCGTGAAAACAACCAAAGAACGTGTTTCTCGCATTAAATAGCTCGAAAAGAGCGCTCTTGATGTTTCTGCATACTTCGGACACATGTTTCACCAAGATTATCGCAGGAAATGCATATCACAGCATGAAACCCCACGAAAACCAAGATATCTCCGGTTCTGCATATCCACCGAACTGTGGAGTGGTGAAAACCCCAGAAAACGAGTTTCTCGCATTAAATAGCTCGAAAAGAGCGATCTAGATGATTCAGCATACTTCTAACAGAAGTCTCACCAAGATTATCGCAGGAAATTCATATCTCAGCTTGAAACCCGACCGAAACCAAGATATCTCCGGTTCTGCAGGTCAAACGTACTGTGGAGTGGTGAAAACACCAGAAAACGTGTTTCGTGCATTAAGTAGCTCGAAAAGAGCGAACTAGATGATTCTGTATACTTCTGACTGAAGTCTCACCAATATTATCGCAGAAAATGCATATCTCAGCTCGAAACCTCACGAAAATCAAGATGTTGCCGGTTCTGCATATCAAACGCACTGTGGAGTGGTGAAAACAACCAGAGAACGTGTTTCGCGCATTAAATAGCTCGAATAGAGCGATCTCGATGATTCTGCATACTTCGGACAGATGTTTCACCAAGATTATCGTAGAAAATATATATCTCAGCTTGAAACCCGACGAAAACTAAAATATCGCCGGTTCTGCATATCAAACCAACTGTGGAGTGGTGAAAACACCAGATAACGTGTTTCTCGCATTAAATAGCTCGAAAAGCGCGATCTAGATGATTCTGCATACTTCTGACAAAAGACCCACCAAGATTATCGCAGAAAATGCATATCTCATCTGGAAACACCACGAAAATCAAGATATCGCCTGTTCTGCATATCAAACGCACTGTGGAGTGGTGAAAACAACCAGAGAACGTGTTTCTCGCATTAAATAGCTCGAAAAGAGCGATCCCGATGATTCAGCAAACTTCGGACAGAAGTCTCACCAAGATTATCGCAGGAAATGCATATCTCAGCTTGGACCCCACGAAAACCAAGATATCTCCGGTTCTGCATATCCAACGAACTGTGGAGTGGTGAAAACACCAGAAAACGTGTTACTCGCATTAAATAGCTCGAAAAGAGCGATCTAGATGATTCTGCATACTTCTGACAGAAGACACACCAAGATTATCGCAGAAAGTGCATATCTCAGCTTGAAACCTCACGAAAACCAAGATATCTCCGGTTCTGCACATCAAACGTACTGTGGAGTGGTGAAAACACCAGAAAACGTGTTTCTCGCATTAAGAAGCTCGAAAAGAGCATTCTCGAAAATTCTGCATACTTCTGACTGAAGTCTCACCAATATTATCGCAGAAAATGCACATCTCAGCTCGAAACCTCACGAAAATCAAGATGTTGCCGGTTCTGCATATCAAACGCACTGTGGAGTGGTGAAAACAACCAGAGAACGTGTTTCTCGCATTTAATAGCTCGAATAGAGCGATCTCGATGATTCTGCATACTTCGGACAAATGTTTCACCAAGATAATCGTAGAAAATGCATATCTCAGCTTGAAACCCGACGAAAACCAACATATCGCCGGTTCTGCATATCAAACCAACTGTGGAGTGGTGAAAACACCAGATAACGTGTTACTCGCATTAAATAGCTCGAAAAGCGCGATCTAGATGATTCTGCATACTTCTGACAAATGACCCACCAAGATTATCGCAGAAAATGCATATCTCAGCTGGAAACACCACGAAAATCAAGATATCGCCTGTTCTGCACATCAAACGCACTGTGGAGTGGTGAAAACACCCAGAGAACGTGTTTCTCGCATTAAATAGCTCGAAAAGAGCGATCCCGATGATTCAGCATACTTGGGACAGAAGTCTCACCAAGATTATCGCAGGAAATGCATATCTCAGCTTGAAACCCGACCGAAACCTAGATATCTCCGGTTCTGCATGTCAAACGTACTGTGGTGTGGTGAAAACATCAGAAAACGTGTTTCGTGCATTAAGTAGCTCGAAAAGAGCGAACTAGCTGATTCTGCATACTTCTGACTGAAGTCTCACCAATATTATCGCAGAAAATGCATATCTCAGCTCGAAACCTCACGAAAATCAAGATGTTGCCGGTTCTGCATATCAAACGCACTGTGGAGTGGTGAAAACAACCAGAGAACGTGTTTCTCGCATTAAATAGCTCGAATAGAGCGATCTCGATGATTCTGCATACTTCGGACAGATGTTTCACCAAGATTATCGTAGAAAATGCATATCTCAGCTTGAAACCCGACGAAAACCAAAATATCGCCGGTTCTGCATATCAAACCAACTGTAGGGGTGGTGAAAACACCAGATAACGTGTTTCTCGCATTAAATAGCTCGAAAAGCGCGATCTAGATGATTCTGCATACTTCTGACAAAAGACCCACCAAGATTATAGTAGAAAATGCATATCTCATCTGGAAACACCACGAAAATAAAGATATCGCCTGTTCTGCATATCAAACGCACTGTGGAGTGGTGAAAACAACCAGAGAACGTGTTTCTCGCATTAAATAGCTCGAAAAGAGCGATCCCGATGATTCAGCAAACTTCGGACAGAAGACACACCAAGATTATCGCAGAAAGTGCATATCTCAGCTTGAAACCTCACGAAAACCAAGATATCTCCGGTTCTGCACATCAAACGTACTGTGGAGTGGTGAAAACACCAGAAAACGTGTTTCTCGCATTAAGAAGCTCGAAAAGAGCATTCTCGAAAATTCTGCATACTTCTGACAGAGGTCTCACCAATATTATCGTAGAAAATGCATATCTCAGCTTGAAACACGACCGAAACCAAGATATCTCCGGTTCTGCATGTCAAACGTACAGTGGAGTGGTGAAAACATCAGAATGCGTGATTCGTGCATTAAGTAGCTCGAAAAGAGCGATCTAGATGATTCTGCATACTTCTGACTGAAGTCTCACCAAGATTATCGCAGAAAATGCATGTCTCAGGTGGAAACCCCACGAAAACGAAGATATCGCAGTTTCCGCATATCAAACGCACTGTGAAGTGCTGAAAACACCAGAAAACTTGTTCTTCGCATTAAATAGCACGAAAACAGCGATTTCGGTGATTCTGCATACTTATCACAGAAGAATATCCAAGATTATCGCAGAAAATGCATATCTCAGCTTGAAACCCGACGAAAACCGAGTTATCTCCGGTTCTGCACATCAAACGTACCGTGGAGTGGTCAAAACACCAGAAAACGTGTTTCTCGCATTAAGTAGCTCGAAAAGAGCGTTCTCGAAGATTCTGCATACTTCTGACAGTGGTCTCACCAATATTATCGTAGAAAATGCATATCTCAGCTTGAAACACGACCGAAACCAAGATATCTCCGGTTCTGCATGTCAAACGTACAGTGGAGTGGTGAAAACATCAGAAAGCGTGATTCGTGCATTAAGTAGCTCGAAAAGAGCGATCTAGATGATTCTGCATACTTCTGACTGAAGTCTCACCAAGATTATCGCAGGAAATGCATATCTCAGCTTGAAACCCCACGAAAACCAAGATATCTCCGGTTCTGCATATCCAACGAACTGGGGAGTGGTCAAAACACCAGAAAACTTGTTTTTTCGCATTAAATAGCTCGAAACGAGCGATCTAGATGATTCTGCATACTTCTGACAGAAGACTCGCCAAGATTATCGCAGAAAGTGCATATCTCAGCTTGAAACCTCACGAAAACCAAGATATCTCCGGTTCTGCACATCAAACGTACTGTGGAGTGGTGAAAACACCACAAAACGTGTTTCTCGCATTAAGAAGCTCGAAAAGAGCATTCTCGAAGATTCTGCATACTTCTGACAGAGGTCTCACCAATATTATCGTAGAAAATGCATATCTCAGCTTGAAACACGACCGAAACCAAGATATCTCCGGTTCTGCATGTCAAACGTACAGTGGAGTGGTGAAAACACCAGAAAACGTGTTTCGTGCACTAAATAGCTCGAAAAGAGTGATCTAGATGATTCTGCATACTTCTGACTGAAGTCTCACCAATATTATCGCAGAAAATGCATATCTCAGCTTGAAACCCCACGAAAACCAAGATATCTCCGGTTCTGCATATCCAACGAACTGTGGAGTGGTCAAAACACCAGAAAACTTGTTTTTTCGCATTAAATAGCTCGAAACGAGCGATCTAGATGATTCTGCATACTTCTGACAGAAGACTCGCCAAGATTATCGCAGAAAGTGCATATCTCAGCTTGAAACCTCACGAAAACCAAGATATCTCCGGTTCTGCACATCAAACGTACTGTGGGGTGGTGAAAACACCAGAAAACGTGTTACTCGCATTAAATAGCTCGAAAAGAGCGATCTAGATGATTCTGCATACTTCTGACAGAAGACTCACCAAGATTATCGCAGAAAGTGCATATCTCAGCTTGAAACCTCACGAAAACCAAGATATCTCCGGTTCTGCACATCAAACGTACTGTGGAGTGGTGAAAACACCAGAAAACGAGTTTCTCGCATTAAGAAGCTCGAAAAGAGCATTCTCGAAGATTCTGCATACTTCTGACAGAGGTCTCACCAATATTATCGTAGAAAATGCATATCTCAGCTTGAAACACGACCGAAACCAAGATATCTCCGGTTCTGCACATCAAACGTACTGTGGAGTGGTGAAAACACCAGAAAACGCGTTTCTCGCATTAAGAAGCTCGAAAAGAGCATTCTCGAAGATTCTGCATACTTCTGACAGAGGTCTCACCAATATTATCGTAGAAAATGCATATCTCAGCTTGAAACACGACCGAAACCAAGATATCTCCGGTTCTGCATGTCAAACGTACAGTGGAGTGGTGAAAACACCAGAAAACGTGTTTCGTGCACTAAATAGCTCGAAAAGAGCGATCTAGATGATTCTGCATACTTCTGACTGAAGTCTCTCCAATATTATCGCAGAAAATGCATATCTCAGCTTGAAACCCCACAAAAACCAAGATATCTCCGGTTCTGCATATCCAACGAACTGTGGAGTGTTCAAAACACCAGAAAACTTGTTTTTTCCCATTAAATAGCTCGAAACGAGCGATCTAGATGATTCTGCATACTTCTGACGGAAGTCTCACCAAGATTATCGCAGAAAATGCATGTCTCAGCTGGAAACCCCACGAAAACGAAGATATCGCAGTTTCCGCATATCAAACGCACTGTGAAGTGCTGAAAACACCAGAAAACTTGTTCTTCGCATTAAATAGCACGAAAACAGCGATTTCGGTGATTCTGCATACTTATCACAGAAGAATATCCAAGATTATCGCAGAAAATGCATATCTCAGCTTGAAACCCGACGAAAACCGAGTTATCTGCGGTTCTGCAGATCAAACGTACCGTGGAGTGGTGAAAACATCAGAAAACGTGATTCGTCCATTAAGTAGCTCGAAAAGAGCGATCTAGATGATTCTGCATACTTCTGACTGAAGTCTCACCAATATTATCGCAGAAAATGCACATCTCAGCTCGAAACCCCACAAAAACCAAGATATCTCCGGTTCTGCATATCCAACGAACTGTGGAGTGTTCAAAACACCAGAAAACTTGTTTTTTCCCATTAAATAGCTCGAAACGAGCGATCTAGATGATTCTGCATACTTCTGACGGAAGTCTCACCAAGATTATCGCAGAAAATGCATGTCTCAGCTGGAAACCCCACGAAAACGAAGATATCGCAGTTTCCGCATATCAAACGCACTGTGAAGTGCTGAAAACACCAGAAAACTTGTTCTTCGCATTAAATAGCACGAAAACAGCGATTTCGGTGATTCTGCATACTTATCACAGAAGAATATCCAAGATTATCGCAGAAAATGCATATCTCAGCTTGAAACCCGACGAAAACCAACATATCGCCGGTTCTGCATATCAAACCAACTGTGGAGTGGTGAAAACACCAGATAACGTGTTACTCGCATTAAATAGCTCGAAAAGCGCGATCTAGATGATTCTGCATACTTCTGACTGAAGTCTCACCAATATTATCGCAGAAAATGCATATCTCAGCTCGAAACCTCACGAAAATCAAGATGTTGCCGGTTCTGCATATCAAACGCACTGTGGAGTGGTGAAAACAACCAGAGAACGTGTTTCTCGCATTAAATAGCTCGAAAAGTGCGATCTCGATGATTCTGCATACTTCTAACAGAAGTCTCAAAAAGATTATCGCAGAAAATGCATATCTCAGCTTGAAACCCCACGAAAACGAAGATATCGCAGTTTCCGCATATCAAACGCACTGTGAAGTGCTGAAAACACCAGAAAACTTGTTCTTCGCATTAAATAGCACGAAAACAGCGATTTCGGTGATTCTGCATACTTCTCACAGAAGAATATCCAAGATTATCGCAGAAAATGCATATCTCAGCGGGAAACACCACGAAAATCAAGATATCGCCGGCTCTGCATATCAAACGCACTGTGGAGTGGTGAAAACACCAGATAACGTGTTTCTCGCATTAAATAGCTCGAAAAGAGCGTTCTCGAAGATCCTGCATACTTCTGACAGAAGTCTCACCAAGATTATCGTAGAAAATGCATATCTCAGCTTGAAACCCGACGAAAACCAAAATATCGCCGGTTCTGCATATCAAACCAACTGTGGAGTGGTGAAAACACCAGATAACGTGTTTCTCGCATTAAATAGCTCGTAGAGCGCGATCTAGATGATTCTGCATACTTCTGACAAAAGACCCACCAAGATTATTGCAGAAAATGCATATCTCATCTGGAAACACCACGAAAATCAAGATATCGCCTGTTCTGCACATCAAACGCACTGTGGAGTGGTGAAAACACCCAGAGAACGTGTTTCTCGCATTAAATAGCTCGAAAAGAGCGATCCCGATGATTCAGCATACTTGGGACAGAAGTCTCACCAAGATTATCGCAGGAAATGCATATCTCAGCTTGAAACCCGACCGAAACCAAGATATCTCCGGTTCTGCATGTCAAACGTACTGTGGTGTGGTGAAAACAACAGAAAACGTGTTTCGTGCATTAAGTAGCTCGAAAAGAGCGAACTAGCTGATTCTGCATACTTCTGACTGAAGTCTCGACAATATTATCGCAGAAAATGCATATCTCAGCTCGAAACCTCACGAAAATCAAGATGTTGCCGGTTCTGCATATCAAACGCACTGTGGAGTGGTGAAAACAACCAGAGAACGTGTTTCTCGCATTAAATAGCTCGAATAGAGCGATCTCGATGATTCTGCATACTTCGGACAGATGTTTCACCAAGATTATCGTAGAAAATGCATATCTCAGCTTGAAACCCGACGAAAACCAAAATATCGCCGGTTCTGCATATCAAACCAACTGTGGGGTGGTGAAAACACCAGATAACGTGTTTCTCGCATTAAATAGCTCGAAAAGCGCGATCTAGATGATTCTGCATACTTCTGACAAAAGACCCACCCAGATTATAGCAGAAAATGCATATCTCATCTGAAAACACCACGAAAATAAAGATATCGCCTGTTCTGCATATCAAACGCACTGTGGAGTGGTGAAAACAACCGGAGAACGTGTTTCTCGCATTAAATAGCTCGAAAAGAGCGATCCCGATGATTCAGCAAACTTCGGACAGAAGTCTCACCAAGATTATCGCAGGAAATGCATATCTCAGCATGAAACCCCACGAAAACCAAGATATCTCCGGTTCTGCATATCCACCGAACTGTGGAGTGGTGAAAACCCCAGAAAACGAGTTTCTCGCATTAAATAGCTCGAAAAGAGCGCTCTGGATGTTTCTGCATACTTCGGACACATGTTTCACCAAGATTATCGTAGAAAATGCATATCTCATCTGAAAACACCACGAAAATAAAGATATCGCCTGGTCTGCATATCAAACGCACTGTGGAGTGGTGAAAACACCAGAAAACGTGTTTCTCGCATTAGCTAGCTCGAAAAGGGCGTTCTCGATGATTCTGCATACTTCTCATAAATGAAACACCAAGATTATCGCAGAAAATGCATATTTCAGCTTGAAACCCCACCAAAACCAAGTTATCGGCGGCTCTACATATCAAACGCACTGTGGAGTGGTCAAAACACCAGGTAACGTGTTTCTCGCATTAAATAGCTCGAAAAGAGCGATCTAGATGATTCTGCATACTTCTGACAGAGGACTCACCAAGATTATCGCAGAAAATGCATATCTCAGCTGGAAACCCTACGAAAACCAAGATATCGCCGGTTCTCCATATCAGACGCACTGTGGAGTGGTTAAAACACCAGAAAACGTGTTTCGTGCATTAAGTAGCTCGAAAAGAGCGAACTAGATGATTCTGTATACTTCTGACTGAAGTCTCACCAATATTATCGCAGAAAATGCATATCTCAGCTCGAAACCTCACGAAAATCAAGATGTTGCCGGTTCTGCATATCAAACCAACTGTGGAGTGGTGAAAACACCAGATAACGTGTTTCTCGCATTAAATAGCTCGAAAAGCGCGATCTAGATGATTCTGCATACTTCTGACAAAAGACCCACCAAGATTATCGCAGAAAATGCATATCTCAGCTTGAAACCCGACGAAAACTAAAATATCGCCGGTTCTGCATATCAAACCAACTGTGGAGTGGTGAAAACACCAGATAACGTGTTTCTCGCATTAAATAGCTCGAAAAGCGCGATCTAGATGATTCTGCATACTTCTGACAAAAGACCCACCAAGATTATCGCAGAAAATGCATATCTCATCTGGAAACACCACGAAAATCAAGATATCGCCTGTTCTGCATATCAAACGCTCTGTGGAGTGGTGAAAACAACCAGAGAACGTGTTTCTCGCATTAAATAGCTCGAAAAGAGCGATCCCGATGATTCAGCAAACTTCGGACAGAAGTCTCACCAAGATTATCGCAGGAAATGCATATCTCAGCTTGAAACCCCACGAAAACCAATATATCTCCGGTTCTGCATATCCAACGAACTGTGGAGTGGTGAACACCCCAGAAAACGAGTTTCTCGCATTAAATAGCTCGAAAAGAGCGCTCTTGATGTTTCTGCATACTTCGGACACATGTTTCACCAAGATTGTCGTAGAAAATGCATATCTAAGCTTGAAACCCGACGAAAACCAAAATATCGCCGGTTCTGCATATCAAACCAACTGTGGAGTGGTGAAAACACCAGATAACGTGTTTCTCGCATTAAATAGCTCGAAAAGTGCGATCTCGATGATTCTGCATACTTCTAACAGAAGTCTCACCAAGATTATTGCAGAAAATGCATATCTCAGCTTGAAATGCCACGAAAACCAAGATATCGCTGGTTCTGCATTTCAAACGCACTGTGGAGTGGTGAAATCACCAGATAACGTGTTTCTCGCATTAAATAGCTCGAAAAGAGCGATCTAGATGATTCAGCATACTTCGGACAGAAGTCTCACCAAGGTTATCGCAGGAAATGCATATCGCAGCTTGAAACCCCACGAAAACCAAGATATCTCCGGTTCTGCATTTCCAACGAACTGTGGAGTGTTGAATACCCCAGAAAACGAGTTTCTCGCATTAAATAGCTCGAAAAGTGCGCTCTCGATGTTTCTGCATACTTCGGACAGATGTTTCACCAAGATTATCGTAGTAAATGCATATCTCAGCTTGAAACCCGACCGAAACCAAGATATCTCCGGTTCTGCATATCAAACCAACTGTGGAGTGGTGAAAACACCAGATAACGTGTTTCTCGCATTAAATAGCTCGAAAAGCGCGATCTAGATGATTCGGCATACTTCTGACAAAAGATCCACCAAGATTATCGCAGAAAATGCATATCTCAGCTTGAAATGCCACGAAAACCAAGATATCGCTGGTTCTGCATATCAAACGCACTGTGGAGTGGTGAAAACAACCAGAGAACGTGTTTCTCGCATTAAATAGCTCGAAAAGAGCGATGCCGATGATTCAGCAAACTTCGGACAGAAGTCTCACCAAGATTATCGCAGGAAGTGCATATCTCAGCTCGAAACCCCACGAAAACCAAGATATCTCCGGTTCTGCATATCCATCGAACTGTGGAGTGGTGAAAACCCCAGAAAACGAGTTTCTCGCATTAAATAGCTCGAAAAGAGCGCTGTTGATGTTTCTGCATACTTCGGACATATGTTTCACCAAGATTATCGTAGAAAATGCATATCTCAGCTTGAAACCCGACGAAAACCAAAATATCGCCGGTTCTGCATATCAAACCAACTGTGGAGTGGTGAAAACACCAGACAACGTGTTTCTCGCATTAAATAGCTCGAAACGAGCGATCTCGATGATTAAGCATACTTCGGACAGAAGTCTCACCAAGATTATCGTAAAAAATGCATATCTCATCTTGAAACACGACGAAAACAAAACATCGCCGGTTCTGCATATCAAACCAACTGTGGAGTGGTGAAAACACCACACACCGTGTTTCTCGCATTAAATAGCTCGAAACGAGCGATCTCGATGATTAAGCATACTTCGGACAGAAGTCTCACCAAGATTATCGTAAAAAATGCATATCTCAGCTTGAAACTCCACGAAAACCAAGATATCGCTGGTTCTGCATATCAAACGCACTCTGGAGTGGTGATTGCACCAGATAACGTGTTTCTCGCATTAGATAGCTCGAAAAGAGCGATCTAGATGATTAAGCATACTTCGGACAGAAGTCTCACCAAGCTTATCGTAAAAAATGCATATCTCAGCTTGAAACTCCACGAAAACCAAGACATCGCTGGTTCTGCATATCAAACGAACTGTGGTGTGGTGAAAACCCCAGAAAACGTGTTTCTCACATTAAATAGCTCGAAAAGAGCGCTCTTGATGTTTCTGCATGCTTTGGACAGATGTTTCACCAAGATTATCGTAGAAAATGCATATCTCAACTTGAAACCCGACGAAAACAAAACATCGCCGGTTCTGCATATCAAACCAACTGTGGAGTGGTGAAAACACCAGACAACGTGTTTCTCGCATTAAATAGCTCGAAACGAGCGATCTCGATGATTAAGCATACTTCGGACAGAAGTCTCACCAAGATTATCGTAAAAAATGCATATCTCAGCTTGAAACCCGACGAAAACAAAACATCGCCGGTTCTGCATATCAAACCAACTGTGGAGTGGTGAAAACACCAGACACCGTGTTTCTCGCATTAAATAGCTCGAAACGAGCGATCTCGATGATTAAGCATACTTCGGACAGAAGTCTCACCAAGATTATCGTAAAAAATGCATATCTCAGCTTGAAACTCCACGAAAACCAAGATATCGCTGGTTCTGCATATCAAACGCACTCTGGAGTGGTGATTGCACCAGATAACGTGTTTCTCGCATTAGATAGCTCGAAAAGAGCGATCTAGATGATTCTGCATACTTCTAACAGAAGTCTCACCATGATTATCGCAGAAAATGCATATCTCTGCTAGAAACCCCACGAAAACCAAGATATCTCCTGTTCTGCTTATCCAACGAACTGTCGAGTGGTGAAAACCCCAGAAAAAGTGTTTCTCGGATTAAATAGATAGAAAAGAGCGCTCTCGATGTTTCTGCATACTTCGGACAGAGGTTTCACCAAGATTATCGCAGAAAATGCATATCTGAGCTTGAAACCCCACGAAAACCAAGATATCGCTGGTTCTGCATATCAAACGCACTGTGGAGTGGTGAAAACAATAGATAACATGTTTCTCGCATTAAATAGCTCGAAACGAGCGATCTCGATGATTAAGCATACTTCGGACAGAAGTCTCACCAAGCTTATCGTAAAAAATGCATATCTCAGCTTGAAACTCCACGAAAACCAAGATATCGCTGGTTCTGCATATCAAACCAACTGTGGAGTGGTGAAAACACCAGATAACGTGTTTCTCGCATTAAATAGCTCGAAGAGCGCGATCTAGAAGATTCTGTATACTTCTGACTGAAGTCTCACCAATATTATCGCAGAAAATGCATATCTCAGCTCGAAACCTCACGAAAATCAAGATGTTGCCGGTTCTGCATATCAAACGCACTGTGGAGTGGTGAAAACAACCAGAGAACGTGTTTCGCGCATTAAATAGCTCGAATAGAGCGATCTCGATGATTCTGCATACTTCGGACAGATGATTCACCAAGATTATCGTAGAAAATATATATCTCAGCTTGAAACCCGACGAAAACTAAAATATCGCCGGTTCTGCATATCAAACCAACTGTGGAGTGGTGAAAACACCAGATAACGTGTTTCTCGCATTAAATAGCTCGAAAAGCGCGATCTAGATGATTCTGCATACTTCTGACAAAAGACCCACCAAGATTATCGCAGAAAATGCATATCTCATCTGGAAACACCACGAAAATCAAGATATCGCCTGTTCTGCATATCAAACGCTCTGTGGAGTGGTGAAAACAACCAGAGAACGTGTTTCTCGCATTAAATAGCTCGAAAAGAGCGATCCCGATGATTCAGCAAACTTCGGACAGAAGTCTCACCAAGATTATCGCAGGAAATGCATATCTCAGCTTGAAACCCCACGAAAACCAAGATATCTCCGGTTCTGCATATCCAACGAACAGTGGAGTGGTGAACACCCCAGAAAACGAGTTTCTCGCATTAAATAGCTCGAAAAGAGCGCTCTTGATGATTCTGCATACTTCGGACACATGTTTCACCAAGATTGTCGTAGAAAATGCATATCTAAGCTTGAAACCCGACGAAAACCAAAATATCGCCGGTTCTGCATATCAAACCAACTGTGGAGTGGTGAAAACACCAGATAACGTGTTTCTCGCATTAAATAGCTCGAAAAGTGCGATCTCGATGATTCTGCATACTTCCAACAGAAGTCTCACCAAGATTATTGCAGAAAATGCATATCTCAGCTTGAAATGCCACGAAAACCAAGATATCGCTGGTTCTGCATTTCAAACGCACTGTGGAGTGGTGAAATCACCAGATAACGTGTTTCTCGCATTAAATAGCTCGAAAAGAGCGATCTAGATGATTCAGCATACTTCGGACAGAAGTCTCACCAAGGTTATCGCAGGAAATGCATATCGCAGCTTGAAACCCCACGAAAACCAAGATATCTCCGGTTCTGCATTTCCAACGAACTGTGGAGTGTTGAATACCCCAGAAAACGAGTTTCTCGCATTAAATAGCTCGAAAAGTGCGCTCTCGATGTTTCTGCATACTTCGGACAGATGTTTCACCAAGATTATCGTAGAAAATGCATATCTCAGCTTGAAACCCGACCGAAACCAAGATATCTCCGGTTCTGCATATCAAACCAACTGTGGAGTGGTGAAAACACCAGATAACGTGTTTCTCGCATTAAATAGCTCGAAAAGCGCGATCTAGATGATTCGGCATACTTCTGACAAAAGATCCACCAAGATTATCGCAGAAAATGCATATCTCAGCTTGAAATGCCACGAAAACCAAGATATCGCTGGTTCTGCATATCAAACGCACTGTGGAGTGGTGAAAACAACCAGAGAACGTGTTTCTCGCATTAAATAGCTCGAAAAGAGCGATGCCGATGATTCAGCAAACTTCGGACAGAAGTCTCACCAAGATTATCGCAGGAAGTGCATATCTCAGCTCGAAACCCCACGAAAACCAAGATATCTCCGGTTCTGCATATCCAACGAACTGTGGAGTGGTGAAAACCCCAGAAAACGAGTTTCTCGCATTAAATAGCTCGAAAAGAGCGCTGTTGATGTTTCTGCATACTTCGGACATATGTTTCACCAAGATTATCGTAGAAAATGCATATCTCAGCTTGAAACCCGACGAAAACCAAAATATCGCCGGTTCTGCATATCAAACCAACTGTGGAGTGGTGAAAACACCAGACAACGTGTTTCTCGCATTAAATAGCTCGAAACGAGCGATCTCGATGATTAAGCATACTTCGGACAGAAGTCTCACCAAGATTATCGTAAAAAATGCATATCTCATCTTGAAACCCGACGAAAACAAAACATCGCCGGTTCTGCATATCAAACGAACTGTGGTGTGGTGAAAACCCCAGAAAACGTGTTTCTCGCATTAAATAGCTCGAAAAGAGCGCTCTTGATGTTTCTGCATGCTTTGGACAGATGTTTCACCAAGATTATCGTAGAAAATGCATATCTCAACTTGAAACCCGACGAAAACAAAACATCGCCGGTTCTGCATATCAAACCAACTGTGGAGTGGTGAAAACACCAGACAACGTGTTTCTCGCATTAAATAGCTCGAAACGAGCGATCTCGATGATTAAGCATACTTCGGACAGAAGTCTCACCAAGATTATCGTAAAAAATGCATATCTCAGCTTGAAACCCGACGAAAACAAAACATCGCCGGTTCTGCATATCAAACCAACTGTGGAGTGGTGAAAACACCAGACACCGTGTTTCTCGCATTAAATAGCTCGAAACGAGCGATCTCGATGATTAAGCATACTTCGGACAGAAGTCTCACCAAGATTATCGTAAAAAATGCATATCTCAGCTTGAAACTCCACGAAAACCAAGATATCGCTGGTTCTGCATATCAAACGCACTGTGGAGTGGTGAAAACAATAGATAACATGTTTCTCGCATTAAATAGCTCGAAACGAGCGATCTCGATGATTAAGCATACTTCGGACAGAAGTCTCACCAAGCTTATCGTAAAAAATGCATATCTCAGCTTGAAACTCCACGAAAACCAAGATATCGCTGGTTCTGCATATCAAACCAACTGTGGAGTGGTGAAAACACCAGATAACGTGTTTCTCGCATTAAATAGCTCGAAGAGCGCGATCTAGAAGATTCTGTATACTTCTGACTGAAGTCTCACCAATATTATCGCAGAAAATGCATATCTCAGCTCGAAACCTCACGAAAATCAAGATGTTGCCGGTTCTGCATATCAAACGCACTGTGGAGTGGTGAAAACAACCAGAGAACGTGTTTCGCGCATTAAATAGCTCGAATAGAGCGATCTCGATGATTCTGCATACTTCGGACAGATGATTCACCAAGATTACCGTAGAAAATATATATCTCAGCTTGAAACCCGATGAAAACTAAAATATCGCCGGTTCTGCATATCAAACCAACTGTGGAGTGGTGAAAACACCAGATAACGTGTTTCTCGCATTAAATAGCTCGAAAAGCGCGATCTAGATGATTCTGCATACTTCTGACAAAAGACCCACCAAGATTATCGCAGAAAATGCATATCTCATCTGGAAACACCACGAAAATCAAGATATCTCCTGTTCTGCATATCAAACGCTCTGTGGAGTGGTGAAAACAACCAGAGAACGTGTTTCTCGCATTAAATAGCTCGAAAAGAGCGATCCCGATGATTCAGCAAACTTCGGACAGAAGTCTCACCAAGATTATCGCAGGAAATGCATATCTCAGCTTGAAACCCCACGAAAACCAAGATATCTCCGGTTCTGCATATCCAACGAACAGTGGAGTGGTGAACACCCCAGAAAACGAGTTTCTCGCATTAAATAGCTCGAAAAGAGCGCTCTTGATGTTTCTGCATACTTCGGACACATGTTTCACCAAGATTGTCGTAGAAAATGCATATCTAAGCTTGAAACCCGACGAAAACCAAAATATCGCCGGTTCTGCATATCAAACCAACTGTGGAGTGGTGAAAACACCAGATAACGTGTTTCTCGCATTAAATAGCTCGAAAAGTGCGATCTCGATGATTCTGCATACTTCTAACAGAAGTCTCACCAAGATTATTGCAGAAAATGCATATCTCAGCTTGAAATGCCACGAAAACCAAGATATCGCTGGTTCTGCATTTCAAACGCACTGTGGAGTGGTGAAATCACCAGATAACGTGTTTCTCGCATTAAATAGCTCGAAAAGAGCGATCTAGATGATTCAGCATACTTCGGACAGAAGTCTCACCAAGGTTATCGCAGGAAATGCATATCGCAGCTTGAAACCCCACGAAAACCAAGATATCTCCGGTTCTGCATTTCCAACGAACTGTGGAGTGTTGAATACCCCAGAAAACGAGTTTCTCGCATTAAATAGCTCGAAAAGTGCGCTCTCGATGTTTCTGCATACTTCGGACAGATGTTTCACCAAGATTATCGTAGAAAATGCATATCTCAGCTTGAAACCCGACCGAAACCAAGATATCTCCGGTTCTGCATATCAAACCAACTGTGGAGTGGTGAAAACACCAGATAACGTGTTTCTCGCATTAAATAGCTCGAAAAGCGCGATCTAGATGATTCGGCATACTTCTGACAAAAGATCCACCAAGATTATCGCAGAAAATGCATATCTCAGCTTGAAATGCCACGAAAACCAAGATATCGCTGGTTCTGCATATCAAACGCACTGTGGAGTGGTGAAAACAACCAGAGAACGTGTTTCTCGCATTAAATAGCTCGAAAAGAGCGATGCCGATGATTCAGCAAACTTCGGACAGAAGTATCACCAAGATTATCGCAGGAAGTGCATATCTCAGCTCGAAACCCCACGAAAACCAAGATATCTCCGGTTCTGCATATCCAACGAACTGTGGAGTGGTGAAAACCCCAGAAAACGAGTTTCTCGCATTAAATAGCTCGAAAAGAGCGCTGTTGATGTTTCTGCATACTTCGGACATATGTTTCACCAAGATTATCGTAGAAAATGCATATCTCAGCTTGAAACCCGACGAAAACCAAAATATCGCCGGTTCTGCATATCAAACCAACTGTGGAGTGGTGAAAACACCAGACAACGTGTTTCTCGCATTAAATAGCTCGAAACGAGCGATCTCGATGATTAAGCATACTTCGGACAGAAGTCTCACCAAGATTATCGTAAAAAATGCATATCTCAGCTTGAAACCCGACGAAAACAAAACATCGCCGGTTCTGCATATCGAACCAACTGTGGAGTGGTGAAAACACCACACACCGTGTTTCTCGCATTAAATAGCTCGAAACGAGCGATCTCGATGATTAAGCATACTTCGGACAGAAGTCTCACCAAGATTATCGTAAAAAATGCATATCTCAGCTTGAAACTCCACGAAAACCAAGATATCGCTGGTTCTGCATATCAAACGCACTCTGGAGTGGTGATTGCACCAGATAACGTGTTTCTCGCATTAGATACCTCGAAAAGAGCGATCTAGATGATTAAGCATACTTCGGACAGAAGTCTCACCAAGCTTATCGTAAAAAATGCATATCTCAGCTTGAAACTCCACGAAAACCAAGACATCGCTGGTTCTGCATATCAAACGAACTGTGGTGTGGTGAAAACCCCAGAAAACGTGTTTCTCGCATTAAATAGCTCGAAAAGAGCGCTCTTGATGTTTCTGCATGCTTTGGACAGATGTTTCACCAAGATTATCGTAGAAAATGCATATCTCAACTTGAAACCCGACGAAAACAAAACATCGCCGGTTCTGCATATCAAACCAACTGTGGAGTGGTGAAAACACCAGACAACGTGTTTCTCGCATTAAATAGCTCGAAACGAGCGATCTCGATGATTAAGCATACTTCGGACAGAAGTCTCACCAAGATTATCGTAAAAAATGCATATCTCAGCTTGAAACCCGACGAAAACAAAACATCGCCGGTTCTGCATATCAAACCAACTGTGGAGTGGTGAAAACACCAGACACCGTGTTTCTCGCATTAAATAGCTCGAAACGAGCGATCTCGATGATTAAGCATACTTCGGACAGAAGTCTCACCAAGATTATCGTAAAAAATGCATATCTCAGCTTGAAACTCCACGAAAACCAAGATATCGCTGGTTCTGCATATCAAACGCACTCTGGAGTGGTGATTGCACCAGATAACGTGTTTCTCGCATTAGATAGCTCGAAAAGAGCGATCTAGATGATTCTGCATACTTCGGACAGAGGTTTCACCAAGATTATCGCAGAAAATGCATATCTCAACTTGAAACCCGACGAAAACAAAACATCGCCGGTTCTGCATATCAAACCAACTGTGGAGTGGTGAAAACACCAGACACCGTGTTTCTCGCATTAAATAGCTCGAAACGAGCGATCTCGATGATTAAGCATACTTCGGACAGAAGTCTCACCAAGATTATCGTAAAAAATGCATATCTCAGCTTGAAACTCCACGAAAACCAAGATATCGCTGGTTCTGCATATCAAACGCACTCTGGAGTGGTGATTGCACCAGATAACGTGTTTCTCGCATTAGATAGCTCGAAAAGAGCGATCTAGATGATTCTGCATACTTCTAACAGAAGTCTCACCATGATTATCGCAGAAAATGCATATCTCTGCTAGAAACCCCACGAAAACCAAGATATCTCCTGTTCTGCTTATCCAACGAACTGTCGAGTGGTGAAAACCCCAGAAAAAGTGTTTCTCGGATTAAATAGATAGAAAAGAGCGCTCTCGATGTTTCTGCATACTTCGGACAGAGGTTTTACCAAGATTATCGCAGAAAATGCATATCTGAGCTTGAAACCCCACGAAAACCAAGATATCGCTGGTTCTGCATATCAAACGCACTGTGGAGTGGTGAAAACAATAGATAACATGTTTCTCGCATTAAATAGCTCGAAACGAGCGATCTCGATGATTAAGCATACTTCGGACAGAAGTCTCACCAAGCTTATCGTAAAAAATGCATATCTCAGCTTGAAACTCCACGAAAACCAAGATATCGCTGGTTCTGCATATCAAACGCACTCTGGAGTGGTGAATGCACCAGATAACGTGTTTCTCGCATTAGATAGCTCGAAAAGAGCGATCTAGATGATTCTGCATACTTCGGACAGAGGTTTCACCAAGATTATCGCAGAAAATGCATATCTGAGCTTGAAACCCCATGAAAACCAAGATATCGCTGGTTCTGCATATCAAACGAACTGTGGTGTGGTGAAAACCCCAGAAAACGTGCTTCTCGCATTAAATAGCTCGAAAAGAGCGCTCTTGATGTTTCTGCATGCTTTGGACAGATGTTTCACCAAGATTATCGTAGAAAATGCATATCTCAACTTGAAACCCGACGAAAACAAAACATCGCCGGTTCTGCATATCAAACCAACTGTGGAGTGGTGAAAACACCAGACAACGTGTTTCTCGCATTAAATAGCTCGAAACGAGCGATCTCGATGATTAAGCATACTTCGGACAGAAGTCTCACTAAGATTATCGTAAAAAATGCATATCTCAGCTTGAAACCCGACGAAAACAAAACATCGCCGGTTCTGCATATCAAACGCACTGTGGAGTGGTGAAAACACCAGATAACTTGTTTCTCGCATTAAATAGCTCGAGAAGAGCGCTCTCGATGTTTCTGCATACTTCGGCCAGAAGTCTCACCAAGATTATCGCAGAAAATGCATATCTCAGCTTGAAACCCCACGAAAACCCAGATATCGCTGGTGCTGCATATTAAACGCACTACGGAGTGCTGAAAACACCAGAGAACGTGTTTCTCGCATTAAATAGCTCGAAAAGAGGGATCTCGATGATTCTGCATACTTCTGACGGAAGACTCACCAAGATTATCGCTGAAAATGCATATCTCAGCTGGAAACACCCTGAAAAACAAGATATCGCCCGTTCTGCATATTAAACGCACTGTGGAATGTTGAAAACACCAGAAAACTTGTTTTTTCGCATTAAATAGCTCGAAAAGAGCGATCTAGATGTTTCTGCATACTTCTGACTGAAGTCTCACCAAGATTATCGCAGAACATGCAGATCTCAGCTTGAAACCTCACGAAAATCAAGATGTCGCCGGTTCTGCATATCAAACGCACTGTAGAGTGGTGAAAACAACCAGGTAACGTGTTTCTCGCATTAAATAGCTCGAAAAGAGCGATCTATATGATTCTGCATACTTCGTGGCAGAAGACTCACCTAGATTATCGCAGAACATGCAGATCTCAGCTTGAAACCTCACGAAAATCAAGATGTCGCCGGTTCTGCATATCAAACGCACTGTGGAGTGGTGAAAACACCAGATAACGTTTTTCTCGCATTAAATAGCTCGAAAAGAGCGATCCTGATGATTCTGCATACTTCTGACAGAAGTCTCACCAAGATTATCGAAAAAAATGCATATCACAGCTTGAACCCCGACGAAATCCAAGATGTCGACGGTTCTGCATATCAAACGCACTGTGGAGTGGTGAAAACAACCAGAGAACGTGTTTCTCGCATTAAATAGCTCGAAAAGAGCGTTCTCGAAGATGCTGCATACTTCGGACAGATGTCTCACCAAGATTATCGCAGAAAATGCATATCTGAGCTTGAAACCCCACGAAAACCAAGATATCGCAGGTTCTGCATATCAAACGCACTGTGGAGTGGTGAAAACACCAGATAACTTGTTTCTCCCATTAAATAGCTCGAGAAGAACGCACTCGATGTTTCTGCATACTTCGGACAGAAGTCTCACCAAGATTATCGTAGAAAATGCATATCTCAGCTTGAAACTCCACGAAAACCAAGATATCGCTGGTTCTGCATATCGAACGCACTCTGGAGTGGTGAATGCACCAGATAACGTGTTTCTCGCATTAGATAACTCGAAAAGAGCGATCTAGATGACTCTGCATAGTGCGGACAGAGGTTTCACCAAGATTATCGCAGAAAATGCATATCTGAGCTTGAAACCCCATGAAAACCAAGATATCGCTGGTTCTGCATATCAAACGCACTGTGGAGTGGTGAAAACACCAGTTAACATGTTTCTCGCATTAAAAAGCTCGAAAAGAGCGATCTCGATGATTGTGCATACTTCGGACAGAAGTCTCACCAAGATTATCGCAGACAATGCATTTCTCAGCTTGAAACCCCACGAAAACCAAGATATCGTCGGTTCTGCATATCATACGCACTGTGGAGTGGTGAAAACACCAGATAACGTGTTTCTCGCATTAAATAGCTCGAAACGAGCGATCTCGATGATTAAGCATACTTCGGACAGAAGTATCACCAAGATTATCGCAGAAAATGCATATCTCTGCTAGAAACCCCACGAAAACCAAGATATCTCCTGTTCTGCTTATCCAACGAACTGTGGAGTGGTGAAAACCCCAGAAAACGTGTTTCTCGGATTAAATAGATAGAAAAGAGCGCTCTCGATGTTTCTGCATACTTCGGACAGAGGTTTCACCAAGATTATCGCGGAAAATGCATATCTGAGCTTGAAACCCCACGAAAACCAAGATATCGCTGGTTCTGCATATCAAACGCACTGTGGAGTGGTGAAAACAATAGATAACGTGTTTCTCGCATTAAATAGCTCGAAACGAGCGATCTCGATGATTAAGCATACTTCGGACAGAAGTATCACCAAGATTATCGCAGAAAATGCATATCTCTGCTAGAAACCCCACGAAAACCAAGATATCTCCTGTTCTGCTTATCCAACGAACTGTGGAGTGGTGAAAACCCCAGAAAACGTGTTTCTCGGATTAAATAGATAGAAAAGAGCGCTCTCGATGTTTCTGCATACTTCGGACAGAGGTTTCACCAAGATTATCGCGGAAAATGCATATCTCAGCTTGAAACTCCACGAAAACCAAGATATCGCTGGTTCTGCATATCAAACGCACTCTGGAGTGGTGAATACACCAGATAACGTGTTTCTCGCATTAGATAGCTCGAAAAGAGCGATCTAGATGATTCTGCATACTTCGGACAGAGGTTTCACCAAGATTATCGCAGAAAATGCATATCTGAGCTTGAAACCCCATGAAAACCAAGATATCGCTGGTTCTGCATATCAAACGAACTGTGGTGTGGTGAAAACCCCAGAAAACGTGTTTCTCGCATTAAATAGCTTGAAAAGAGCGCTCTTGATGTTTCTGCATGCTTTGGACAGATGTTTCACCAAGATTATCGTAGAAAATGCATATCTCAACTTGAAACCCGACGAAAACAAAACATCGCCGGTTCTGCATATCAAACCAACTGTGGAGTGGTGAAAACACCAGACAACGTGTTTCTCGCATTAAATAGCTCGAAACGAGCGATCTCGATGATTAAGCATACTTCGGACAGAAGTCTCACCAAGATTATCGTAAAAAATGCATATCTCAGCTTGAAACCCGACGAAAACAACACATCGCCGGTTCTGCATATCAAACCAACTGTGGAGTGGTGAAAACACCAGACACCGTGTTTCTCGCATTAAATAGCTCGAAACGAGCGATCTCGATGATTAAGCATACTTCGGACAGAAGTCTCACCAAGATTATCGTAAAAAATGCATATCTCAGCTTGAAACTCCACGAAAACCAAGATATCGCTGGTTCTGCATATCAAACGCACTCTGGAGTGGTGATTGCACCAGATAACGTGTTTCTCGCATTAGATAGCTCGAAAAGAGCGATCTAGATGATTCTGCTTACTTCGGACAGAGGTCTCACCAAGATTATCGCAGAAAATGCATATCTCAGCTTGAAACCCGACGAAAACCAAGATATCTCCGGTTCTGCACATCCAACGAACTGTGGTGTGGTGAAAACCCCAGAAAACGTGTTTCTCGCATTAAATAGATAGAAAAGAGCGCTCTCGATGTTTCTGCATACTTCGGACAGAGGTTTCACCAAGATTATCGCAGAAAATGCATATCTGAGCTTGAAACCCCACGAAAACCAAGATATCGCTGGTTCTGCATATCAAACGCACTGTGGAGTGGTGAAAACAATAGATAACATGTTTCTCGCATTAAATAGCTCGAAACGAGCGATCTCGATGATTAAGCATTCTTCGGACAGAAGTCTCACCAAGCTTATCGTAAAAAATGCATATCTCAGCTTGAAACTCCACGAAAACCAAGATATCGCTGGTTCTGCATATCAAACGCACTCTGGAGTGGTGAATACACCAGATAACGTGTTTCTCGCATTAGATAGCTCGAAAAGAGCGATCTAGATGATTCTGCATACTTCGGACAGAGGTTTCACCAAGATTATCGCAGAAAATGCATATCTGAGTTTGAAACCCCATCAAAACCAAGATATCGCTGGTTCTGCATATCAAACGAACTGTGGTGTGGTGAAAACCCAAGAAAACGTGTTTCTCGCATTAAATAGCTTGAAAAGAGCGCCCTTGATGTTTCTGCATGCTTTGGACAGATGTTTCACCAAGATTATCGTAGAAAATGCATATCTCAACTTGAAACCCGACGAAAACAAAACATCGCCGGTTCTGCATATCAAACCAACTGTGGAGTGGTGAAAACACCAGACAACGTGTTTCTCGCATTAAATAGCTCGAAACGAGCGATCTCGATGATTAAGCATACTTCGGACAGAAGTTTCACCAAGATTATCGTAAAAAATGCATATCTCAGCTTGAAAGCCGACGAAAACAAAACATCGCCGGTTCTGCATATCAAACCAACTGTGGAGTGGTGAAAACACCAGACACCGTGTTTCTCGCATTAAATAGCTCGAAACGAGCGATCTCGATGATTAAGCATACTTCGGACAGAGGTCTCACCAAGATTATCGTAAAAAATGCATATCTCAGCTTGAAACTCCACGAAAACCAAGATATCGCTGGTTCTGCATATCAAACGCACTCTGGAGTGGTGATTGCACCAGATAACGTGTTTCTCGCATTAGATAGCTCGAAAAGAGCGATCTAGATGATTCTGCATACTTCGGACAGAGGTTTCACCAAGATTATAGCAGAAAATGCATATCTGAGCTTGAAACCCCATGAAAACCAAGATATCGCTGGTTCTGCATATCAAACGCACTGTGGAGTGCTGAAAACACCAGATAACGTGTTTCTCGCATTAAATAGCTCGAAAAGTGCGATCTCGATGATTCTGCATACTTCGGACAGAAGTCTCACCATGATAATCGTAAAAAATGCATATCTCAACTTGAAACCCCACGAAAACCAAGATTTTGCTGGTTCTGCATATCAAACGCACAGTGGAGTGGTGAAAACACCAGACAACGTGTTTCTCGCATTAAATAGCTCGAAACGAGCGATCTCGATGATTAAGCATACTTCGGACAGAAGTCTCACCAAGATTATCGTAAAAAATGCATATCTCAGCTTGAAACCCGACGAAAACAAAACATCGCCGGTTCTGCATATCGAACCAACTGTGGAGTGGTGAAAACACCACACACCGTGTTTCTCGCATTAAATAGCTCGAAACGAGCGATCTCGATGATTAAGCATACTTCGGACAGAAGTCTCACCAAGATTATCGTAAAAAATGCATATCTCAGCTTGAAACTCCACGAAAACCAAGATATCGCTGGTTCTGCATATCAAACGCACTCTGGAGTGGTGATTGCACCAGATAACGTGTTTCTCGCATTAGATACCTCGAAAAGAGCGATCTAGATGATTAAGCATACTTCGGACAGAAGTCTCACCAAGCTTATCGTAAAAAATGCATATCTCAGCTTGAAACTCCACGAAAACCAAGACATCGCTGGTTCTGCATATCAAACGAACTGTGGTGTGGTGAAAACCCCAGAAAACGTGTTTCTCGCATTAAATAGCTCGAAAAGAGCGCTCTTGATGTTTCTGCATGCTTTGGACAGATGTTTCACCAAGATTATCGTAGAAAATGCATATCTCAACTTGAAACCCGACGAAAACAAAACATCGCCGGTTCTGCATATCAAACCAACTGTGGAGTGGTGAAAACACCAGACAACGTGTTTCTCGCATTAAATAGCTCGAAACGAGCGATCTCGATGATTAAGCATACTTCGGACAGAAGTCTCACCAAGATTATCGTAAAAAATGCATATCTCAGCTTGAAACCCGACGAAAACAAAACATCGCCGGTTCTGCATATCAAACCAACTGTGGAGTGGTGAAAACACCAGACACCGTGTTTCTCGCATTAAATAGCTCGAAACGAGCGATCTCGATGATTAAGCATACTTCGGACAGAAGTCTCACCAAGATTATCGTAAAAAATGCATATCTCAGCTTGAAACTCCACGAAAACCAAGATATCGCTGGTTCTGCATATCAAACGCACTCTGGAGTGGTGATTGCACCAGATAACGTGTTTCTCGCATTAGATAGCTCGAAAAGAGCGATCTAGATGATTCTGCATATTTCGGACAGAGGTTTCACCAAGATTATCGCAGAAAATGCATATCTCAACTTGAAACCCGACGAAAACAAAACATCGCCGGTTCTGCATATCAAACCAACTGTGGAGTGGTGAAAACACCAGACACCGTGTTTCTCGCATTAAATAGCTCGAAACGAGCGATCTCGATGATTAAGCATACTTCGGACAGAAGTCTCACCAAGATTATCGTAAAAAATGCATATCTCAGCTTGAAACTCCACGAAAACCAAGATATCGCTGGTTCTGCATATCAAACGCACTCTGGAGTGGTGATTGCACCAGATAACGTGTTTCTCGCATTAGATAGCTCGAAAAGAGCGATCTAGATGATTCTGCATACTTCTAACAGAAGTCTCACCATGATTATCGCAGAAAATGCATATCTCTGCTAGAAACCCCACGAAAACCAAGATATCTCCTGTTCTGCTTATCCAACGAACTGTCGAGTGGTGAAAACCCCAGAAAAAGTGTTTCTCGGATTAAATAGATAGAAAAGAGCGCTCTCGATGTTTCTGCATACTTCGGACAGAGGTTTTACCAAGATTATCGCAGAAAATGCATATCTGAGCTTGAAACCCCACGAAAACCAAGATATCGCTGGTTCTGCGTATCAAACGCACTGTGGAGTGGTGAAAACAATAGATAACATGTTTCTCGCATTAAATAGCTCGAAACGAGCGATCTCGATGATTAAGCATACTTCGGACAGAAGTCTCACCAAGCTTATCGTAAAAAATGCATATCTCAGCTTGAAACTCCACGAAAACCAAGATATCGCTGGTTCTGCATATCAAACGCACTCTGGAGTGGTGAATGCACCAGATAACGTGTTTCTCGCATTAGATAGCTCGAAAAGAGCGATCTAGATGATTCTGCATACTTCGGACAGAGGTTTCACCAAGATTATCGCAGAAAATGCATATCTGAGCTTGAAACCCCATGAAAACCAAGATATCGCTGGTTCTGCATATCAAACGAACTGTGGTGTGGTGAAAACCCCAGAAAACGTGCTTCTCGCATTAAATAGCTCGAAAAGAGCGCTCTTGATGTTTCTGCATGCTTTGGACAGATGTTTCACCAAGATTATCGTAGAAAATGCATATCTCAACTTGAAACCCGACGAAAACAAAACATCGCCGGTTCTGCATATCAAACCAACTGTGGAGTGGTGAAAACACCAGACAACGTGTTTCTCGCATTAAATAGCTCGAAACGAGCGATCTCGATGATTAAGCATACTTCGGACAGAAGTCTCACTAAGATTATCGTAAAAAATGCATATCTCAGCTTGAAACCCGACGAAAACAAAACATCGCCGGTTCTGCATATCAAACCAACTGTGGAGTGGTGAAAACACCAGACACCGTGTTTCTCGCATTAAATAGCTCGAAACGAGCGATCTCGATGATTAAGCATACTTCGGACAGAAGTCTCACCAAGATTATCGTAAAAAATGCATATCTCAACTTGAAACTCCACGAAAACCAAGATATCGCTGGATCTGCATATCAAACGCACTCTGGAGTGGTGAATGCACCAGATAACGTGTTTCTCGCATTAGATAGCTCGAAAAGAGCGATCTAGATGATTCTGCATACTTCGGACAGAGGTTTCACCAAGATTATCGCAGAAAATGCATATCTGAGCTTGAAACCTCACGAAAACCAAGATATCGCTGGTTCTGCATATCAAACGCACTGTGGAGTGGTGAAAACACCAGATAACTTGTTTCTCGCATTAAATAGCTCGAGAAGAGCGCTCTCGATGTTTCTGCATACTTCGGCCAGAAGTCTCACCAAGATTATCGCAGAAAATGCATATCTCAGCTTGAAACCCCACGAAAACGCAGATATCGCTGGTGCTGCATATTAAACGCACTACGGAGTGCTGAAAACACCAGAGAACGTGTTTCTCGCATTAAATAGCTCGAAAAGAGGGATCTCGATGATTCTGCATACTTCTGACGGAAGACTCACCAAGATTATCGCTGAAAATGCATATCTCAGCTGGAAACACCCTGAAAAACAAGATATCGCCCGTTCTGCATATCAAACGCACTGTGGAATGTTGAAAACACCAGAAAACTTGTTTTTTCGCATTAAATAGCTCGAAAAGAGCGATCTAGATGTTTCTGCATACTTCTGACTGAAGTCTCACCAAGATTATCGCAGAACATGCAGATCTCAGCTTGAAACCTCACGAAAATCAAGATGTCGCCGGTTCTGCATATCAAACGCACTGTAGAGTGGTGAAAACAACCAGGTAACGTGTTTCTCGCATTAAATAGCTCGAAAAGAGCGATCTATATGATTCTGCATACTTCTGGCAGAAGACTCACCTAGATTATCGCAGAACATGCAGATCTCAGCTTGAAACCTCACGAAAATCAAGATGTCGCCGGTTCTGCATATCAAACGCACTGTGGAGTGGTGAAAACACCAGATAACGTTTTTCTCGCATTAAATAGCTCGAAAAGAGCGATCCTGATGATTCTGCATACTTCTGACAGAAGTCTCACCAAGATTATCGAAAAAAATGCATATCACAGCTTGAACCCCGACGAAATCCAAGATGTCGACGGTTCTGCATATCAAACGCACTGTGGAGTGGTGAAAACAACCAGAGAACGTGTTTCTCGCATTAAATAGCTCGAAAAGAGCGTTCTCGAAGATGCTGCATACTTCGGACAGATGTCTCACCAAGATTATCGCAGAAAATGCATATCTGAGCTTGAAACCCCACGAAAACCAAGATATCGCAGGTTCTGCATATCAAACGCACTGTGGAGTGGTGAAAACACCAGATAACTTGTTTCTCCCATTAAATAGCTCGAGAAGAACGCACTCGATGTTTCTGCATACTTCGGACAGAAGTCTCACCAAGATTATCGTAGAAAATGCATATCTCAGCTTGAAACTCCACGAAAACCAAGATATCGCTGGTTCTGCATATCGAACGCACTCTGGAGTGGTGAATGCACCAGATAACGTGTTTCTCGCATTAGATAACTCGAAAAGAGCGATCTAGATGACTCTGCATAGTGCGGACAGAGGTTTCACCAAGATTATCGCAGAAAATGCATATCTGAGCTTGAAACCCCATGAAAACCAAGATATCGCTGGTTCTGCATATCAAACGCACTGTGGAGTGGTGAAAACACCAGTTAACATGTTTCTCGCATTAAAAAGCTCGAAAAGAGCGATCTCGATGATTGTGCATACTTCGGACAGAAGTCTCACCAAGATTATCGCAGACAATGCATTTCTCAGCTTGAAACCCCACGAAAACCAAGATATCGTCGGTTCTGCATATCATACGCACTGTGGAGTGGTGAAAACACCAGATAACGTGTTTCTCGCATTAAATAGCTCGAAACGAGCGATCTCGATGATTAAGCATACTTCGGACAGAAGTATCACCAAGATTATCGCAGAAAATGCATATCTCTGCTAGAAACCCCACGAAAACCAAGATATCTCCTGTTCTGCTTATCCAACGAACTGTGGAGTGGTGAAAACCCCAGAAAACGTGTTTCTCGGATTAAATAGATAGAAAAGAGCGCTCTCGATGTTTCTGCATACTTCGGACAGAGGTTTCACCAAGATTATCGCGGAAAATGCATATCTGAGCTTGAAACCCCACGAAAACCAAGATATCGCTGGTTCTGCATATCAAACGCACTGTGGAGTGGTGAAAACAATAGATAACGTGTTTCTCGCATTAAATAGCTCGAAACGAGCGATCTCGATGATTAAGCATACTTCGGACAGAAGTATCACCAAGATTATCGCAGAAAATGCATATCTCTGCTAGAAACCCCACGAAAACCAAGATATCTCCTGTTCTGCTTATCCAACGAACTGTGGAGTGGTGAAAACCCCAGAAAACGTGTTTCTCGGATTAAATAGATAGAAAAGAGCGCTCTCGATGTTTCTGCATACTTCGGACAGAGGTTTCACCAAGATTATCGCGGAAAATGCATATCTCAGCTTGAAACTCCACGAAAACCAAGATATCGCTGGTTCTGCATATCAAACGCACTCTGGAGTGGTGAATACACCAGATAACGTGTTTCTCGCATTAGATAGCTCGAAAAGAGCGATCTAGATGATTCTGCATACTTCGGACAGAGGTTTCACCAAGATTATCGCAGAAAATGCATATCTGAGCTTGAAACCCCATGAAAACCAAGATATCGCTGGTTCTGCATATCAAACGAACTGTGGTGTGGTGAAAACCCCAGAAAACGTGTTTCTCGCATTAAATAGCTTGAAAAGAGCGCTCTTGATGTTTCTGCATGCTTTGGACAGATGTTTCACCAAGATTATCGTAGAAAATGCATATCTCAACTTGAAACCCGACGAAAACAAAACATCGCCGGTTCTGCATATCAAACCAACTGTGGAGTGGTGAAAACACCAGACAACGTGTTTCTCGCATTAAATAGCTCGAAACGAGCGATCTCGATGATTAAGCATACTTCGGACAGAAGTCTCACCAAGATTATCGTAAAAAATGCATATCTCAGCTTGAAACCCGACGAAAACAACACATCGCCGGTTCTGCATATCAAACCAACTGTGGAGTGGTGAAAACACCAGACACCGTGTTTCTCGCATTAAATAGCTCGAAACGAGCGATCTCGATGATTAAGCATACTTCGGACAGAAGTCTCACCAAGATTATCGTAAAAAATGCATATCTCAGCTTGAAACTCCACGAAAACCAAGATATCGCTGGTTCTGCATATCAAACGCACTCTGGAGTGGTGATTGCACCAGATAACGTGTTTCTCGCATTAGATAGCTCGAAAAGAGCGATCTAGATGATTCTGCTTACTTCGGACAGAGGTCTCACCAAGATTATCGCAGAAAATGCATATCTCAGCTTGAAACCCGACGAAAACCAAGATATCTCCGGTTCTGCACATCCAACGAACTGTGGTGTGGTGAAAACCCCAGAAAACGTGTTTCTCGCATTAAATAGATAGAAAAGAGCGCTCTCGATGTTTCTGCATACTTCGGACAGAGGTTTCACCAAGATTATCGCAGAAAATGCATATCTGAGCTTGAAACCCCACGAAAACCAAGATATCGCTGGTTCTGCATATCAAACGCACTGTGGAGTGGTGAAAACAATAGATAACATGTTTCTCGCATTAAATAGCTCGAAACGAGCGATCTCGATGATTAAGCATACTTCGGACAGAAGTCTCACCAAGCTTATCGTAAAAAATGCATATCTCAGCTTGAAACTCCACGAAAACCAAGATATCGCTGGTTCTGCATATCAAACGCACTCTGGAGTGGTGAATACACCAGATAACGTGTTTCTCGCATTAGATAGCTCGAAAAGAGCGATCTAGATGATTCTGCATACTTCGGACAGAGGTTTCACCAAGATTATCGCAGAAAATGCATATCTGAGTTTGAAACCCCATCAAAACCAAGATATCGCTGGTTCTGCATATCAAACGAACTGTGGTGTGGTGAAAACCCAAGAAAACGTGTTTCTCGCATTAAATAGCTTGAAAAGAGCGCTCTTGATGTTTCTGCATGCTTTGGACAGATGTTTCACCAAGATTATCGTAGAAAATGCATATCTCAACTTGAAACCCGACGAAAACAAAACATCGCCGGTTCTGCATATCAAACCAACTGTGGAGTGGTGAAAACACCAGACAACGTGTTTCTCGCATTAAATAGCTCGAAACGAGCGATCTCGATGATTAAGCATACTTCGGACAGAAGTCTCACCAAGATTATCGTAAAAAATGCATATCTCAGCTTGAAACCCGACGAAAACAAAACATCGCCGGTTCTGCATATCAAACCAACTGTGGAGTGGTGAAAACACCAGACACCGTATTTCTCGCATTAAATAGCTCAAAACGAGCGATCTCGATGATTAAGCATACTTCGGACAGAAGTCTCACCAAGATTATCGTAAAAAATGCATATCTCAGCTTGAAACTCCACGAAAACCAAGATATCGCTGGTTCTGCATATCAAACGCACTCTGGAGTGGTGATTGCACCAGATAACGTGTTTCTCGCATTAGATAGCTCGAAAAGAGCGATCTAGATGATTCTGCTTACTTCGGACAGAGGTCTCACCAAGATTATCGCAGAAAATGCATATCTCAGCTTGAAACCCGACGAAAACCAAGATATCTCCGGTTCTGCACATCCAACGAACTGTGGTGTGGTGAAAACCCCAGAAAACGTGTTTCTCGCATTAAATAGATAGAAAAGAGCGCTCTCAATGTTTCTGCATACTTCGGACACAGGTTTCAACAAGATTATCGCAGAAAATGCATATCTGAGCTTGAAACCCCACGAAAACCAAGATATCGCTGGTTCTGCATATCAAACGCACTGTGGAGTGGTGAAAACAATAGATAACATGTTTCTCGCATTAAATAGCTCGAAACGAGCGATCTCGATGATTAAGCATACTTCGGACAGAAGTCTCACCAAGCTTATCGTAAAAAATGCATATCTCAGCTTGAAACTCCACGAAAACCAAGATATCGCTGGTTCTGCATATCAAACGCACTCTGGAGTGGTGAATACACCAGATAACGTGTTTCTCGCATTAGATAGCTCGAAAAGAGCGATCTAGATGATTCTGCATACTTCGGACAGAGGTTTCACCAAGATTATCGCAGAAAATGCATATCTGAGTTTGAAACCCCATCAAAACCAAGATATCGCTGGTTCTGCATATCAAACGAACTGTGGTGTGGTGAAAACCCAAGAAAACGTGTTTCTCGCATTAAATAGCTTGAAAAGAGCGCTCTTGATGTTTCTGCATGCTTTGGACAGATGTTTCTCCAAGATTATCGTAAAAAATGCATATCTCAACTTGAAACCCGACGAAAACAAAACATCGCCGGTTCTGCATATCAAACCAACTGTGGAGTGGTGAAAACACCAGACAACGTGTTTCTCGCATTAAATAGCTCGAAACGAGCGATCTCGATGATTAAGCATACTTCGGACAGAAGTCTCACCAAGATTATCGTAAAAAATGCATATCTCAGCTTGAAACCCGACGAAAACAATACATCGCCGGTTCTGCATATCAAACCAACTGTGGAGTGGTGAAAACACCAGACACCGTATTTCTCGCATTAAATAGCTCAAAACGAGCGATCTCGATGATTAAGCATACTTCGGACAGAAGTCTCACCAAGATTATCGTAAAAAATGCATATCTCAGCTTGAAACTCCACGAAAACCAAGATATCGCTGGTTCTGCATATCAAACGCACTCTGGAGTGGTGATTGCACCAGATAACGTGTTTCTCGCATTAGATAGCTCGAAAAGAGCGATCTAGATGATTCTGCTTACTTCGGACAGAGGTCTCACCAAGATTATCGCAGAAAATGCATATCTCAGCTTGATACCCGACGAAAACCAAGATATCTCCGGTTCTGCACATCCAACGAACTGTGGTGTGGTGAAAACCCCAGAAAACGTGTTTCTCGCATTAAATAGATAGAAAAGAGCGCTCTCAATGTTTCTGCATACTTCGGACACAGGTTTCAACAAGATTATCGCAGAAAATGCATATCTGAGCTTGAAACCCCACGAAAACCAAGATATCGCTGGTTCTGCATATCAAACGCACTGTGGAGTGGTGAAAACAATAGATAACATGTTTCTCGCATTAAATAGCTCGAAACGAGCGATCTCGATGATTAAGCATACTTCGGACAGAAGTCTCACCAAGCTTATCGTAAAAAATGCATATCTCAGCTCGAAACCCGACGAAAACAAAACATCGCAGGTTCTGCATATCAAACGCACTCTGGAGTGGTGAATGCACCAGATAACGTGTTTCTCGCATTAGATAGCTCGAAAAGAGCGATCTAGATGATTCTGCATACTTCGGACAGAGGTTTCTCCAAGATGATCGCAGAAAATGCATATCTGAGCTTGAAACCCCATGAAAACCAAGATATCGCTGGTTCTGCATATCAAACGAACTGTGGTGTGGTGAAAACCCCAGAAAACGTGTTTCTCTCATTAAATAGCTCGAAAAGAGCGCTCTTGATGTTTCTGCATGCTTTGGACAGATGTTTCACCAAGATTATCGTAGAAAATGCATATCTCAACTTGAAACCCGACGAAAACAAAACATCGCCGGTTCTGCATATCAAACCAACTGTGGAGTGGTGAAAACACCAGACAACGTGTTTCTCGCATTAAATAGCTCGAAACGAGCGATCTCGATGATTAAGCATACTTCGGACAGAAGTTTCACCAAGATTATCGTAAAAAATGCATATCTCAGCTTGAAAGCCGACGAAAACAAAACATCGCCGGTTCTGCATATCAAACCAACTGTGGAGTGGTGAAAACACCAGACACCGTGTTTCTCGCATTAAATAGCTCGAAACGAGCGATCTCGATGATTAAGCATACTTCGGACAGAGGTCTCACCAAGATTATCGTAAAAAATGCATATCTCAGCTTGAAACTCCACGAAAACCAAGATATCGCTGGTTCTGCATATCAAACGCACTCTGGAGTGGTGATTGCACCAGATAACGTGTTTCTCGCATTAGATAGCTCGAAAAGAGCGATCTAGATGATTCTGCATACTTCGGACAGAGGTTTCACCAAGATTATAGCAGAAAATGCATATCTGAGCTTGAAACCCCATGAAAACCAAGATATCGCTGGTTCTGCATATCAAACGCACTGTGGAGTGCTGAAAACACCAGATAACGTGTTTCTCGCATTAAATAGCTCGAAAAGTGCGATCTCGATGATTCTGCATACTTCGGACAGAAGTCTCACCATGATAATCGTAAAAAATGCATATCTCAACTTGAAACCCCACGAAAACCAAGATTTTGCTGGTTCTGCATATCAAACGCACAGTGGAGTGTTGAAAACACCAGATAACGTGTTTCTCGCATTAAATAGGTCGAAAAGAGCGATCTCGATGATTCTGCATACTTCTAACAGAAGTCTCACCATGATTATCGCAGAAAATGCATATCTCTGCTAGAAACCCCACGAAAACCAAGATATCTCCTGTTCTGCTTATCCAACGAACTGTCGAGTGGTGAAAACCCCAGAAAACGTGTTTCTCGCATTAAATAGATAGAAAAGAGCGCTCTCGATGTTTCTGCATACTTCGGAGAGAGGTTTCACCAAGATTATCGCAGAAAATGCATATCTGAGCATGAAACCCCACGAAAACCAAGATATCGCTGGTTCTGCATATCAAACGCACTCTGGAGTGGTGATTGCACCAGATAACGTGTTTCTCGCATTAGATAGCTCGAAAAGAGCGATCTAGATGATTCTGCATACTTCGGACAGAGGTTTCACCAAGATTATAGCAGAAAATGCATATCTGAGCTTGAAACCCCATGAAAACCAAGATATCGCTGGTTCTGCATATCAAACGCACTGTGGAGTGCTGAAAACACCAGATAACGTGTTTCTCGCATTAAAAAGCTCGAAAAGAGCGATCTCGATGATTGTGCATACTTCGGACGGAAGTCTCACCAAGATTATCGCAGACAATGCGTATCTCAGCTTGAAACCCCACGAAAACCAAGATATCGCCGGTTCTGCATATCAAACGCACTGTGGAGTGGTGAAAACACCAAATAACATGTTTCTCGCATAAAATAGCTCGAAAAGTGCGATCTCGATGATTCTGCATACTTTGGACAGAAGTGTCACCAAGACTATCGCAGAAAATGCATATCTGTCTTTGAAACCCCACGAAAACCAAGATGTCGCTTGTTCTGCATATCAAACGCACTGTGGAGTGGTGAAAACACCAGATAACGTGTTTCTCGCATTAAATAGCTCGAAAAGAGCGATCTCGATGATTCTGCATACTTCGGACAGAGGTTTCACCAAGATTATCGCAGAAAATGCATATCTGAGCATGAAACCCCACGAAAACCAAGATATCGCTGGTTCTGCATATCAGACGCACTGTGGAATGTTCAAAACACCAGAAAACGTGTTTCTCGCATTAACTAGCTCGAAAAGAGAGTTCTCGATGATTCTGCATACTTATCATAGATGAAACACCAATATTATCGCAGAAAATGCATATCTCAGCTAGAAACCTCACGAAAATCAAGATGTCGCCGGTTATGCATATCAAACGCACTGTGGAGTGGTGAAAACAACCAGATAACGAGTTTCTCGCATTAAATAGCTCGAAACGAGCGATATTGATGATTCTGCATACTTCGGACAGAAGTCTCACCAAGATTGCCGCAGAAAATGCATATCTCAGCTTGAAACCTCACGAAAACCAAGATATCTACGGTTCTGCACATTAAACGTACTGTGGAGTGGCGAACACACCAGAAAACGTGTTTCTCGTATTAAGTTGCTCGAAAAGAGCGATCTCGATGATTCTGCATACTTCTGACAGATCTCTCACCAAGATTATAGCAGAAAATGCATATATCAGCTGGAAACCTCACGAAAATCAAGATGTCGCCGGTTCTGCATATCAAACGCACCATGGAGTGGTGAAAACAACCAGATAACGTGTTTCTCGCGTTAAATAGCTCGAAACGATCGATCTAGATGATTCTGCATACTTCTGACAGAACACTCACCAAGATTATCGCAGAAAATGCATATCTCACCTGGAAACACCACGAAAATCAGGATATCGCCGTTCTGCATATCAAACGCACTGTGGAATGTTGAAAACACTAGAAAACTGGTTTTTTCGCATTAAATAGCTCAAAAAGAGCGATCTAGATGTTCCTGCATACTTCTGACAGAGGTCTCATCAATATTATCGTAGAAAATGCATATCTCAGCTTGAAACCCGACCGAAACGAAGATATCTCCGGTTCTGCATGTCTAACGTACTGTGGAGTGGTGAATTCACCAGAAAACGGGTTTCTCGCATTAAATAGCTCGAAAAGAGCGATCTAGATGATTCTGCATACTTCTGGCTGAAGACTCACCAAGCTTATCGCAGAAAATGCATATCTCAGCTGGAAACACCACGAAAATCAAGATATAGCCGGTTCTGCATGTCAAAAGCACTGTGGAATGTTGAAAATACCAGAAAACTTGTTTTTTCGCATTAAATAGCTCTAAACGAGCGATCTAGATGATTCTGCAAACTTCTGACTGAAGACTCACCAAGATTATCGTAGAAAATACATATCTCAGCTTGAAACCCGACGAAATCCAAGATGTCGCCGGTTCTGCATATCAAACGCACTATGGAGTTTTGAAAACAACCAGATAACGTGTTTCTCGCATTAAATAGCTCGAAACGAGCGATCTAGATGATTCTGCATACTTCTGACAGAACACTCACCAAGATGATCGCAGAAAATGCATATCTCAGCTGGAAACACCGCGAAAATCAAGATATAGCCGGTTCTGCATATCAAACGCACTGTGGAATGTTGAAAACACCAGAAAACTTGTTTTTTCGCATTAAATAGCTCGAAACGAGCGATCTAGATGATTCTGCATACTGTTGACTGAAGTCTCACCAAGATTGACGCAGAAAATGCATATCTCAGCTTGAAACCTCACGAAAACCAAGATATCTACGGTTCTGCACATCAAACGTACTGTGGAGTGGCGAAAACACCAGAAAACGTGTTTCTCGTATTAAGTTGCTCGAAAAGAGCGATCTCGATGATTCTGCATACTTCTGACAGAACTCTCACCAAGATTATCGCAGAAAATGCATATATCAGCTGGAAACCTAACGAAAATCAAGATGTCGCCGGTTCTGCATATCAAACGCACTATGGAGTTTTGAAAACAACCAGATAACGTGTTTCTCGCATTAAATAGCTCGAAACGAGCGATCTAGATGATTCTGCATACTTCTGACAGAACACTCACCAAGATGATCGCAGAAAATGCATATCTCAGCTGGAAACACCGCGAAAATCAAGATATAGCCGGTTCTGCATATCAAACGCACTGTGGAATGTTGAAAACACCAGAAAACTTGTTTTTTCGCATTAAATAGCTCGAAACGAGCGATCTAGATGATTCTGCATACTGTTGACTGAAGTCTCACCAATATTATCGCAGAAAATGCATATCTCAGCTAGAAACCTCACGAAAATCAAGATGTCGCCGGTTCTGCATATCAAACGCACTATGGGGTGGTGAAGACAACCAGATAACGTGTTTCTCGTATTAAGTTGCTCGAAAAGAGCGATCTCGATGATTCTGCATACTTTTGACAGAACTCTCACCAAGATTATCGCAGAAAATGCATATCTGAGCTTGAAACCCCACGAAAACCAAGATATCGCTGGTTCTGCATATCAAACGCACTGTCGAGTGGTGAAAAAACCAGATAACATGTTTCTCGCATTATAAAGCTCGAAAAGAGCGTTCTCGATGATTGTGCATACTTCGGACGGAAGTCTCACCAAGATTATCGCAGACAATGCATATCTCAGCTTGAAACCCCACGAAAACCAAGATATCGCCGGTTCTGCATATCAAACGCACTGTGGAGTGGTGAAAACACCAAATAACATGTTTCTCGCATAAAATAGCTCGAAAAGTGCGATCTCGATGATTCTGCATACTTTGGACAGAAGTGTCACCAAGACTATCGCAGAAAATGCATATCTGAGCATGAAACCCCACGAAAACCAAGATATCGCTGGTTCTGCATATCAGACGCACTGTGGAATGTTCAAAACACCAGAAAACGTGTTTCTCGCATTAACTAGCTCGAAAAGAGAGTTCTCGATGATACTGCATACTTCGGACAGAAGTCTCACCATGATAATCGTAAAAAATGCATATCTCAACTTGAAACCCCACGAAAACCAAGATTTTGCTGGTTCTGCATATCAAACGCACAGTGGAGTGGTGAAAACACCAGATAACGTGTTTCTCGCATTAAATAGGTCGAAACGAGCGATCTAGATGATTCTGCATACTTCGGACAGAAGTCTCACCAAGATTGCCGCAGAAAATGCATATCTCAGCTGGAAACACCACGAAAATCAAGATGTAGCCGGTTCTGCATATCAAACGCACTGTGGAATTTTGAAAATACCAGAAAACTTGTTTTTTCGCATTAAATAGCTCGAAACGAGGCGATCTAGATGATTCTGCAAACTTCTGACTGAAGACTCACCAAGATTATCGTAGAAAATACATATCTCAGCTTGAAACCCGACGAAATCCAAGATGTCGCCGGTTCTGCATATCAAACGCACTGTGGAGTGGTGAAAACACCAGATAACGTGTTTCTCGCATTAGATAGCTCGAAAAGAGCGATCTAGATAATTCTGCATACTTCTGACAGAACACTCACCAAGATTATCGCAGAAAATGCATATCTCACCTGGAAACACCACGAAAATCAGGATATCGCCGGTTCTGCATATCAAACGCACTGTGGAATGTTGAAAACACTAGAAAACTGGTTTTTTCGCATTAAATAGCTCAAAAAGAGCGATCTAGATGTTCCAGCATACTTCTGACAGAGGTCTCATCAATATTATCGTAGAAAATGCATATCTCAGCTTGAAACCCGACCGAAACGAAGATATCTCCGGTTCTGCATGTCTAACGTACTGTGGAGTGGTGTATTCACCAGAAAACGGGTTTCTCGCATTAAATAGCTCGAAAAGAGCGATCTAGATGATTCTGCATACTTCTGGCAGAAGACTGACCAAGCTTATCGCAGAAAATGCATATCTCAGCTGGAAACACCACGAAAATCAAGATGTAGCCGGTTCTGCATATCAAACGCACTGTGGAATTTTGAAAATACCAGAAAACTTGTTTTTTCGCATTAAATAGCTCGAAACGAGGCGATCTAGATGATTCTGCAAACTTCTGACTGAAGACTCACCAAGATTATCGTAGAAAATACATATCTCAGCTTGAAACCCGACGAAATCCAAGATGTCGCCGGTTCTGCATATCAAACGCACTGTGGAGTGGTGAAAACACCAGATAACGTGTTTCTCGCATTAGATAGCTCGAAAAGAGCGATCTAGATGATTCTGCATACTTCGGACAGAGGTTTCACCAAGATTATAGCAGAAAATGCATATCTGAGCTTGAAACCCCATGAAAACCAAGATATCGCTGGTTCTGCATATCAAACGCACTGTGGAGTGCTGAAAACACCAGATAACGTGTTTCTCGCATTAAATAGCTCGAAAAGTGCGATCTCGATGATTCTGCATACTTCGGACAGAAGTCTCACCATGATAATCGTAAAAAATGCATATCTCAACTTGAAACCCCACGAAAACCAAGATTTTGCTGGTTCTGCATATCAAACGCACAGTGGAGTGGTGAAAACACCAGATAACGTGTTTCTCGCATTAAATAGGTCGAAAAGAGCGATCTCGATGATTCTGCATACTTCTAACAGAAGTCTCACCATGATTATCGCAGAAAATGCATATCTCTGCTAGAAACCCCACGAAAACCAAGATATCTCCTGTTCTGCTTATCCAACGAACTGTGGAGTGGTGAAAACCCCAGAAAACGTGTTTCTCGCATTAAATAGCTCGAAAAGAGCGATCTCGATGATTCTGCATACTTCGGACAGAAGTCTCACCAAGATTATCGCAGAAAATGCATATCTCAGCTTGAAACCCCACGAAAACCAAGATATCTCCGGTTCTGCATATCAAACGCACTGTGGAATGTTGAAAACACCAGAAAACTTGTTTTTTCGCATTAAATAGCTCGAAACGAGCGATCTAGATGATTCTGCATACTGTTGACTGAAGTCTCACCAATATTATCGCAGAAAATGCATATCTCAGCTAGAAACCTCACGAAAATCAAGATGTCGCCGGTTCTGCATATCAAACGCACTATGGGGTGGTGAAGACAACCAGATAACGTGTTTCTCGCATTAAATAGCTCGAAAAGAGCGATCTAGATGATTCTGCATACTGTTGACTGAAGTCTCACCAATATTATCGCAGAAAATGCATATCTCAGCTAGAAACCTCACGAAAATCAAGATGTCGCCGGTTCTGCATATCAAACGCACTATGGGGTGGTGAAGACAACCAGATAACGTGTTTCTCGCATTAAATAGCTCGAAAAGTGCGATCTCGATGATTCTGCATACTTCTGACAGAACACTCACCAAGATTATCGCAGAAAATGCATATCTCAGCTGGATACACCACGAAAATCAAGATATCGCCGGTTCTGCATATCAAACGCACTGTGGAATGTTGAAAACACCAGAAAACTGGTTTTTTCGCATTAAATAGCTCAAAAAGAGCGATCTAGATGATCCTGCATACTTCTGACAGAGGTCTCACCAATATTATCGTAGAAAATGCATATCTCAGCTTGAAACCCGACCGAAACGAAGATATCTCCGGTTCTGCATGTCTAACGTACTGTGGAGTGGTGAATTCACCAGAAAACGTGTTTCTCGCATTAAATAGCTCAAAAAGAGCGATCTAGATGATCCTGCATACTTCTGACAGAGGTCTCACCAATATTATCGTAGAAAATGCATTTCTCAGCTTGAAACCCGACCGAAACGAAGATATCTCCGGTTCTGCATGTCTAACGTACTGTGGAGTGGTGAATTCACCAGAAAACGTGTTTCTCGCATTAAATCGCTCGAAAAGAGCGATCTAGATGATTCTGCATACTTCTGGCAGAAGACTCACCAAGCTTATCGCAGAAAATGCATATCTCAGCTGGAAACACCACGAAAATCAAGATATAGCCGGTTCTGCATATCAAACGCACTGTGGAATGTTGAAAACACCAGAAAACTTGTTTTTTCGCATTAAATAGCTCGAAACGAGCGATCAAGATGATTATGCATACTTCTGACTGAAGTCTCACCAATATTATCGCAGAAAATGCATATCTCAGCTAGAAACCTCACGAAAATCAAGATGTCGCCGGTTCTGCATATCAAACGCACTTTGCAATGTTGAAAACACCAGAAAACTTGTTTTTCCGCATTAAATAGCTCGAAAAGAGCGATCTCGATGATTCTGCATACTTCGGACAGAAGTCTCACCAAGATTATCGCAGAAAATGCATATCTCAGCTTGAAACCCCACGAAAACCAAGATGTCTCCGGTTCTGCATATCAAACCAACTGTGGTGTGGTGAAAACCGCAGAAAACGTGTTTCTCGCATTAAATAGCTCGAAAAGAGCGCTCTCGATGTTTCTGCATACTTCGGACAGAAGTCTCACCAATATTATCGCAGAAAATGCATATCTGAGCTTGAAACCCCACGAAAACCAGGATATCGTCGGTTCTGCACATCATACGCACTGTGGAGTGGAGAAAACACCAAATAACGTGTTTCTCGCATAAAATAGCTCGAAAAGTGCGATCTCGATGATTCTGCATGCTTCGGACAGGAGTCTCACCAAGATTATTGCACAAAATGCATATCTGAGCTTGAAACCCCACGAAAACCAGGATATCGTCGCTTCTGCACATCATACGCTCTGTGGAGTGGGGAAAACACCAGATAACGTGTTTCTCGCATTAAATAGCTCGAAATGTGCGAACTGGATGATTCTGCATACTTCGGACAGAAGTCTCACCAAGACTATCGCAGAAAACGCATATCTCTGCTTGAAACCCCACGAAAACCAAGATATCTCCGGTTCTGCATATCCAACGAACTGTGGTGTGGTGAAAACCCCAGAAAACGTGTTTCTCGCATTAAATAGCTCGAAAAGTGCGAACTGGATGATTCTGCATACTTCGGACAGAAGTCTCACCAAGATTATCGTAGAAAATGCATACCTCAGCTTGAACCCCGACGAAATCCAAGATGTCGCCGGTTCTGCATATCAAACGCACTGTGGAGTGGTGAAAACACCAGTTAACGTGTTTCTCGCATTAAATAGCTCGAAAAGAGGGATCCCGATGATTCTGCATACTTCTGACAGAAGTCTCACGTAGATTATCGTAGAAAATGCATACCTCAGTTTGAACCGCGACGAAATCCAAGATGTCACCGGTTCTTCATATCAAACGCACTGTGGAGTGGTGAAAACACCAGTTAACGTGTTTCTCGCATTAAATAGCTCGAAAAGAGGGATCCCGATGATTCTGCAATCTTCTGTCTGAAGTCTCACCAATATTATCGCAGAAAATGCATATCTGAGCTTGAAACCCCACGAAATCCAGGACATCGCTGGTTCTGCATATCAAACGCACTGTGGAATGTTGAAAACACCAGAAAACTTGTTTTTTCGCATTAAATAGCTCGAAAAGAGCGATCTAGATGATTCTGCATACTTCGGACAGAAGTCTCACCAAGATTATCGCAGAAAATGAATATCTCAGCTTGAAAGCCCACGAAATCCAAGATATCTGCGGTTCTGCATATCCAACGCACTGTGGAGTGCTGAAAACACCAGATAACGTGTTTCTCGCATTAAATAGCTCGAAAAGAGCGATCTCGATGATTCTGCATACTTCGGACAGAAGTCTCACCAATATTATCGCAGAAAATGCATATCTGAGCTTGAAACCCCACGAAAACCAGGATATCGTCGGTTCTGCACATCATACGCACTGTGGAGTGGAGAAAACACCAGATAACGTGTTTCTCGCATTAAATAGCTCGAAACGAGCGATCTCGATGATTAAGCATACTTCGGACAGAAGTCTCACCAAGATTATCGCAGGAATTGCATATCTCAGCTTGAAACCCCACGAAAACACAGATATCGCTGGTTCTGCATATCAAACGCACTGTGGAGTGGTGAAAACACCAGATAACGTGTTTCTCGCATTAAATAGCTCGAAAAGAGCGATCTCGATGATTCTGCATACTTCGGACAGAAGTCTCACCAAGATTATCGCAGAAAATGCATATCTCAGCTTGAAACCCCACGAAAACCAAGATATCTCCGGTTCTGCATATCAAACCAACTGTGGAGTGACGAAAACACCAGATAACGTGCTTCTCGGATTAAATAGCTCGAAAAGTGTGATCTCGATGATTCTGCATACTTCGGACAGAAGTCTCACCAAGATTATCGCAGAAAATGCATATCTCAGCTGGAAACACCACGAAAAACAAGATATCGCCCGTTCTGCATATCAAACCAACTGTGGAGTGACGAAAACACCAGATAACGTGCTTCTCGGATTAAATAGCTCGAAAAGTGTGATCTCGATGATTCTGCATACTTCGGACAGAAGTCTCACCAAGATTATCGCAGAAAATGCATATCTCAGCTTGATACCCCACGAAAACCAAGATATCTCCGGTTCTGCATATCAAACGCACTGTGGAATGTTGAAAACACCAGAAAACTTGTTGTTTCGCATTAAATAGCTCGAAAAGAGCGATCTTGATGATTCTGCATACTTCTGTCTGACGTCTCACCAATATTATCGCAGAAAATGCATATCTGAATTTGAAACCCCACGAAAACCAGGATATCGTCATTCTGCACATCATACGCACTGTGGAGTGGTGAAAACACCAGATAACGTGTTTCTCGCATTAAGTAGCTCGAAACGAGCGATCTCGATGATTCTGCATACTTCGGCCAGGAGTCTCACCAAGATTATCGCAGAAAATGCATATCTCAGCTTGAAACCCCACGAAAACCAAGATATCTACGGTTCTGCATATCAAACCAACTGTGGAGTGGTGAAAACACCAGATAACTTGTTTCTCGCATTAAATAGCTCGAGAAGAGCGCTCTCGATGTTTCTGCATACTTCGGACAGAAGTCTCACCAAGATTATCGCAGAAAATGCATATCTCAGCTTGAAACCCCACGAAAACCCAGATATCGCTGGTTCTGCATATCCAACGAACTGTGGTGTGGTGAAAACACCAGAAAACGTGTTTCCCGCATTAAATAGCTCGAAAAGAGCGATCTCGATGATTCTGCACACTTCGGAAAGAAGTCTCACTAAGATTATCGCAGAAAATGCATATCTCAGGTTGAACCCCGACGAAATCCAAGATGTCGACGGTTCTGCATATCAAACGCACTGCGGAGTGGTGAAAACACCAGATAACTTGTTTCTCCCATTAAATAGCTCGAGAAGAATGCTCTCGATGTTTCTGCATACTTCGGACAGAGGTCTCACCAAGATTATCGTAAAAAATGCATATCTCAGCTTGAAACTCCACGAAAACCAAGATATCGCTGGTTCTGCATATCAAACGCACTCTGGAGTGGTGAATGCACCAGATAACGTGTTTCTCGCATTAGATAGCTCGAAAAGAGCGCTCTCGATGTTTCTGCATACTTCGGACAAAAGTCTCACCAAGATTATCGTAAAAAATGCATATCTCAGCTTGAAACTCCACGAAAACCAAGATATCGCTGGTTCTGCATATCAAACGCACTCTGGAGTGGTGAATGCACCAGATAACGTGTTTCTCGCATTAGATAGCTCGAAAAGAGCGATCTAGATGACTCTGCATACTTCGGACAGAGGTTTCACCAAGATTATCGCAGAAAATGCATATCTGAGCTTGAAACCCCATGAAAACCAAGATATCGCTGGTTCTGCATATCAAACGCACTGTGGAGTGGTGAAAACACCAGTTAACATGTTTCTCGCATTAAAAAGCTCGAAAAGAGCGATCTCGATGATTGTGCATACTTCGGACAGAAGTCTCACCAAGATTATCGCAGACAATGCATATCTCAGCTTGAAACCCCACGAAAACCAAGATATCTCCTGTTCTGCTTATCCAACGAACTGTGGAGTGGTGAAAACCCCAGAAAGCGTGTTTGTCGCATTAAATAGATAGAAAAGAGCGCTCTCGATGTTTCTGCATACTTCGGACAGAGGTTTCACCAAGATTATCGCAGAAAATGCATATCTGAGCTTGAAACCCCACGAAAACCAAGATATCGCTGGTTCTGCATATCAAACGCACTGTGGAGTGGTGAAAACAATAGATAACATGTTTCTCGCATTAAACAGCTCGAAACGAGCGATCGCGATGATTAAGCATACTTCGGACAGAAGTCTCACCAAGCTTATCGTAAAAAATGCATATCTCAGCTTGAAACTCCACGAAAACCAAGATATCGCTGGTTCTGCACATCAAACGCACTCTGGAGTGGTGATTGCACCAGATAACGTGTTTCTCGCATTAGATAGCTCGAAAAGAGCGATCTAGACGATTCTGCTTACTTCGGACAGAGGTCTCACCAAGATTATCGCAGAAAATGAATATCTCAGCTTGAAACCCGACGAAAACCAAGATATCTCCGGTTCTGCACATCCAACGAACTGTGGTGTGGTGAAAACCCCAGAAAACGTGTTTCTCGCATTAAATAGCTCGAAAAGAGCGCTCTTGATGTTTCTGCATGCTTTGGACAGATGTTTCACCAAGAATATCGTAGAAAATGCATATCTCAACTTGAAACCCGACGAAAACAAAACATCGCCGGTTCTGCATATCAAACCAACAGTGGAGTGGTGATAACACCAGACAACGTGTTTCTCGCATTAAATAGCTCGAAACGAGCGATCTCGATGATTAAGCATACTTCGGACAGAAGTCTCACCAAGATTATCGTAAAAAATGCATATCTCAGCTTGAAACCCGACGAAAACAAAACATCGCCGGTTCTGCATATCAAACCAACTGTGGAGTGGTGAAAACACCAGACAACGTGTTTCTCGCATTAAATAGCTCGAAACGAGCGATCTCGATGATTAAGCATACTTCGGACAGAAGTCTCACCAAGATTATCGTAAAAAATGCATATCTCAGCTTGAAACTCCACGAAAACCAAGATATCGCTGGTTCTGCATATCAAACGCACTCTGGAGTGGTGAATGCACCAGATAACGTGTTTCTCGCATTAGATAGCTCGAAAAGAGCGATCTAGATGATTCTGCATACTTCGGACAGAGGTTTCACCAAGATTATAGCAGAAAATGCATATCTGAGCTTGAAACCCCATGAAAACCAAGATTTCGCTGGTTCTGCATATCAAACGCACTGTGGAGTGCTGAAAACACCAGATAACGTGTTTCTCGCATTAAATAGGTCGAAAAGAGCGATCTCGATGATTCTGCATACTTCGGACAGAAGTCTCACCAAGATTATCGCAGAAAATGCATATCTCAGCTTGAAACCCCACGAAAACCAAGATATCGCTGGTTCTGCATATCAAACGCACTGTGGAGTGGTGAAAACACCAGATAACGTGTTTCTCGCATTAAAAAGCTCGAAAAGAGCGATCTCGATGATTGTGCAAACTTCGGACGGAAGTCTCACGAAGATTATCGCAGACAAGGCATATCTCAGCTTGAAACCCCACGAAAACCAAGATATCTCCGGTTCTGCATGTCTAACGTACTGTGGAGTGGTGAATTCACCAGAAAACGTGTTTCTCGCATTAAATAGCTCGAAAAGAGCGATCTAGATGATTCTGCATACTTCTGGCAGAAGACTCACCAAGCTTATCGCAGAAAATGCATATCTCAGCTGGAAACACCACGAAAATCAAGATATAGCCGGTTCAGCATATCAAACGCACTGTGGAATGATGAAAACACGAGAAAACTAGTTTTTTCGCATTAAATAGCTCGAAACGAGCGATCTAGATGATTCTGCATACTTCTGACTGAAGTCTCTCCAAGATTATCGCAGAAAATGCATATCTCAGCTTGAAACCTCACGAAAACCAAGATATCTCCGGTTCTGCACATCAAACGTACTGTGGAGTGGTGAAAACACCAGAAAACGTGTTTCTCGCATTAAGTAGCTCGAAAAGAGCGATCTAGATGATTCTGCATACTTCTGGCAGAACACTCACCAAGTGTTGCGTACGTCTTGTCTATTGCCTTTACTGAATAGCGCAATTCGTACTTCGCACGCCGACTTATCTTTGTGCGTTCGAAAATTCGTTAGTGGACTGTATAAAATGTTTTATTCGATTTACTATGCTATCTATGCTAAGTTTCCCATGAAACTGTTTACTATGTTTACGTGTTAATGATTCCAAATCTAGCTAGTCACTGATGATAACCTCCTTTCGAGAGGATCCCGCGATGCCTCGGAGCAAAGACGCATCGCGGGGGTGAGACATTCGGATAGGTGGAAATCTAATTGTCGATTATGGTGGGGAAGGGTGGCTGACACTACCTATTGGTTAAAATAAAAAGAGGGGAAACTAGACAAATTGCCACCCCGCAGACCATTCGTCACTCTCAGGTACCGAGCGTACCCTTGAGTGACGCACGCGGAATTTCCGAATATCTCGAACAATGAACGTAGCAGACAATAACCTTAAGAAGCGCTTCGGCTCTCGTAACCGTATGGTCACGAAAAAGGTACCGGTAAAAAAGGACGAAGCTTCTATCTGGAAAAGAAACAAAAGGCAAAGCGAAAAACTACGATCGCCGTGGTATCATAAAGTTATTGTCGCTAAGGCTTAAAATGTACAAATGAATTGAATACGAGGGTTAGACGGCAGTTATACCTCGAAAACGAACGATTACTTCTAAATAATATAATATAAAGTAATGTAAAAAATGCTCATCCTTGGACGTATAATGCGTGGCTACCTGGTCCGCGACGCAACACCAAGATTATCGCAGAAAATGCATATCTCAGCTGGAAACACCACGAAAATCAAGATATCGCCGGTTCTGCATATCAAACGCACTGTGGAATGTTGAAAACACCAGAAAACTGGTTTTTTCGCATTAAATAGCTCAAAAAGAGCGATCTAGATGATCCTGCATACTTCTGACAGAGGTCTCACCAATATTATCGTAGAAAATGCATATCTCAGCTTGAAACCCGACCGAAACGAAGATATCTCCGGTTCTGCATGTCTAACGTACTGTGGAGTGGTGAATTCACCAGAAAACGTGTTTCTCGCATTAAATAGCTCAAAAAGAGCGATCTAGATGATCCTGCATACTTCTGACAGAGGTCTCACCAATATTATCGTAGAAAATGCATTTCTCAGCTTGAAACCCGACCGAAACGAAGATATCTCCGGTTCTGCATGTCTAACGTACTGTGGAGTGGTGAATTCACCAGAAAACGTGTTTCTCGCATTAAATCGCTCGAAAAGAGCGATCTAGATGATTCTGCATACTTCTGGCAGAAGACTCACCAAGCTTATCGCAGAAAATGCATATCTCAGCTGGAAACACCACGAAAATCAAGATATAGCCGGTTCTGCATATCAAACGCACTGTGGAATGTTGAAAACACCAGAAAACTTGTTTTTTCGCATTAAATAGCTCGAAACGAGCGATCAAGATGATTATGCATACTTCTGACTGAAGTCTCACCAATATTATCGCAGAAAATGCATATCTCAGCTAGAAACCTCACGAAAATCAAGATGTCGCCGGTTCTGCATATCAAACGCACTTTGCAATGTTGAAAACACCAGAAAACTTGTTTTTCCGCATTAAATAGCTCGAAAAGAGCGATCTCGATGATTCTGCATACTTCGGACAGAAGTCTCACCAAGATTATCGCAGAAAATGCATATCTCAGCTTGAAACCCCACGAAAACCAAGATGTCTCCGGTTCTGCATATCAAACCAACTGTGGTGTGGTGAAAACCGCAGAAAACGTGTTTCTCGCATTAAATAGCTCGAAAAGAGCGCTCTCGATGTTTCTGCATACTTCGGACAGAAGTCACACCAATATTATCGCAGAAAATGCATATCTGAGCTTGAAACCCCACGAAAACCAGGATATCGTCGGTTCTGCACATCATACGCACTGTGGAGTGGAGAAAACACCAAATAACGTGTTTCTCGCATAAAATAGCTCGAAAAGTGCGATCTCGATGATTCTGCATGCTTCGGACAGGAGTCTCACCAAGATTATTGCACAAAATGCATATCTGAGCTTGAAACCCCACGAAAACCAGGATATCGTCGCTTCTGCACATCATACGCTCTGTGGAGTGGGGAAAACACCAGATAACGTGTTTCTCGCATTAAATAGCTCGAAATGTGCGAACTGGATGATTCTGCATACTTCGGACAGAAGTCTCACCAAGACTATCGCAGAAAACGCATATCTCTGCTTGAAACCCCACGAAAACCAAGATATCTCCGGTTCTGCATATCCAACGAACTGTGGTGTGGTGAAAACCCCAGAAAACGTGTTTCTCGCATTAAATAGCTCGAAAAGTGCGAACTGGATGATTCTGCATACTTCGGACAGAAGTCTCACCAAGATTATCGTAGAAAATGCATACCTCAGCTTGAACCCCGACGAAATCCAAGATGTCGCCGGTTCTGCATATCAAACGCACTGTGGAGTGGTGAAAACACCAGTTAACGTGTTTCTCGCATTAAATAGCTCGAAAAGAGGGATCCCGATGATTCTGCATACTTCTGACAGAAGTCTCACCTAGATTATCGTAGAAAATGCATACCTCAGTTTGAACCGCGACGAAATCCAAGATGTCACCGGTTCTTCATATCAAACGCACTGTGGAGTGGTGAAAACACCAGTTAACGTGTTTCTCGCATTGAATAGCTCGAAAAGAGGGATCCCGATGATTCTGCAATCTTCTGTCTGAAGTCTCACCAATATTATCGCAGAAAATGCATATCTGAGCTTGAAACCCCACGAAATCCAGCACATCGCTGGTTCTGCATATCAAACGCACTGTGGAATGTTGAAAACACCAGAAAACTTGTTTTTTCGCATTAAATAGCTCGAAAAGAGCGATCTAGATGATTCTGCATACTTCGGACAGAAGTCTCACCAAGATTATCGCAGAAAATGAATATCTCAGCTTGAAAGCCCACGAAATCCAAGATATCTGCGGTTCTGCATATCCAACGCACTGTGGAGTGCTGAAAACACCAGATAACGTGTTTCTCGCATTAAATAGCTCGAAAAGAGCGATCTCGATGATTCTGCATACTTCGGACAGAAGTCTCACCAATATTATCGCAGAAAATGCATATCTGAGCTTGAAACCCCACGAAAACCAGGATATCGTCGGTTCTGCACATCATACGCACTGTGGAGTGGAGAAAACACCAGATAACGTGTTTCTCGCATTAAATAGCTCGAAACGAGCGATCTCGATGATTAAGCATACTTCGGACAGAAGTCTCACCAAGATTATCGCAGGAATTGCATATCTCAGCTTGAAACCCCACGAAAACACAGATATCGCTGGTTCTGCATATCAAACGCACTGTGGAGTGGTGAAAACACCAGATAACGTGTTTCTCACATTAAATAGCTCGAAAAGAGCGATCTCGATGATTCTGCATACTTCGGACAGAAGTTTCACCAAGATTATCGCAGAAAATGCATATCTCAGCTTGAAACCCCACGAAAACCAAGATATCTCCGGTTCTGCATATCAAACCAACTGTGCAGTGACGAAAACACCAGATAACGTGCTTCTCGGATTAAATAGCTCGAAAAGTGTGATCTCGATGATTCTGCATACTTCGGACAGAAGTCTCACCAAGATTATCGCAGAAAATGCATATCTCAGCTGGAAACACCACGAAAAACAAGATATCGCCCGTTCTGCATATCAAACCAACTGTGGAGTGGTGAAAACACCAGATAACTTGTTTCTCGCATTAAATAGCTCGAGAAGAGCGCTCTCGATGTTTCTGCATACTTCGGACAGAAGTCTCACCAAGATTATCGCAGAAAATGCATATCTCAGCTTGAAACCCCACGAAAACCCAGATATCGCTGGTTCTGCATATTAAACGCACTGTGGAGTGCTGAAAACACCAGAGAACGTGTTTCTCGCATTAAATAGCTCGAAAAGAGGGATCTCGATGATTCTGCATAGTTCTGACAGAAGACTCACCAAGATTATCGCAGAAAATGCATATCTCAGCTGGAAACACCACGAACAACAAGATATCGCCCGTTCTGCATATCAAACGCACTGTGGAATGTTGAAAACACCAGAAAACTTGTTTTGTCGCATTAAATAGCTCGAAAAGAGCGATCTAGATGATTCTGCATACTTCTGGCAGAAGACTCACCTAGATTATTGCCGAAAATGCATATCTCAGCTGGAAACACCACGAAAATCAAGATATCGCCGGTTCTGCATATCAAACGCACTGTGGAGTGGTGAAAACAACCAGATATCGTGTTTCTCGCATTAAGTTGCTCGAAAAGAGCGATCTCGAAGATTCTGCATACTTCTGACAGACATCTCTCCAAGATTATAGTAGACAATGCATATCTCAGCTTGAAACCCGACGAAATCCAAGATGTCGCCGGTTCTGCATATCAAACGCACTGTGGAGTGGTGAAAACACCGGATAACGTGTTTCTCGCATTAAATAACTCGAAAAGAGCGATCCCGATGATTCTGCATACTTCTGACAGAAGTCTCACCAAGATTATCGTTGAAAATGCATATCTCAGCTTGAACCCCGACGAAACCTAAGATGTCGCCGGTTCTGCATATCAAACGCACTGCGGAGTGGTGAAAACTCCAGTTAACGTGTTTCTCGCATATAATAGCTCGAAAAGTGCGATCTCGATGATTCTGCATACTTCGGACAGAAGACTCACAAAGATTAGCGCAGAAAATGCATATCTCAGCTTGAAACCCGACCGAAACCAGGATATCTTCGGTTCTGCATATCCAACGAACTGTGGTGTGGTGAAAACACCAGAAAACGTGTTTCTCGCATTAAATAGCTCGAAAAGAGCGATCTCGATGATTCTGCACACTTCGGAAAGAAGTCTCACTAAGATTATCGCAGAAAATGCATATCTCAGGTTGAACCCCGACGAAATCCAAGATGTCGACGGTTCTGCATATCAAACGCACTGCGGAGTGGTGAAAACACCAGATAACTTGTTTCTCCCATTAAATAGCTCGAGAAGAACGCTCTCGATGTTTCTGCATACTTCGGACAGAAGTCTCACCAAGATTATCGTAAAAAATGCATATCTCAGCTTGAAACTCCACGAAAACCAAGATATCGCTGGTTCTGCATATCAAACGCACTCTGGAGTGGTGAATGCACCAGATAACGTGTTTCTCGCATTAGATAGCTCGAAAAGAGCGCTCTCGATGTTTCTGCATACTTCGGACAGAAGACTCACCAAGATTATCGTAAAAAATGCATATCTCAGCTTGAAACTCCACGAAAACCAAGATATCGCTGGTTCTGCATATCAAACGCACTCTGGAGTGGTGAATGCACCAGATAACGTGTTTCTCGCATTAGATAGCTCGAAAAGAGCGATCTAGATGACTCTGCATACTTCGGACAGAGGTTTCACCAAGATTATCGCAGAAAATGCATATCTGAGCTTGAAACCCCATGAAAACCAAGATATCGCTGGTTCTGCATATCAAACGCACTGTGGAGTGGTGAAAACACCAGTTAACATGTTTCTCGCATTAAAAAGCTCGAAAAGAGCGATCTCGATGATTGTGCATACTTCGGACAGAAGTCTCACCAAGATTATCGCAGACAATGCATATCTCAGCTTGAAACCCCACGAAAACCAAGATATCTCCTGTTCTGCTTATCCAACGAACTGTGGAGTGGTGAAAACCCCAGAAAACGTGTTTGTCGCATTAAATAGATAGAAAAGAGCGCTCTCGATGTTTCTGCATACTTCGGACAGAGGTTTCACCAAGATTATCGCAGAAAATGCATATCTGAGCTTGAAACCCCACGAAAACCAAGATATCGCTGGTTCTGCATATCAAACGCACTGTGGAGTGGTGAAAACACCAGATAACGTGTTTCTCGCAATAGATAGCTCGAAAAGAGCGATCTAGATGATTCTGCATACTTCGGACAGAAGTCTCACCAAGCTTATCGTAAAAAATGCATATCTCAGCTTGAAACTCCACGAAAACCAAGATATCGCTGGTTCTGCACATCAAACGCACTCTGGAGTGGTGATTGCACCAGATAACGTGTTTCTCGCATTAGATAGCTCGAAAAGAGCGATCTAGATGATTCTGCTTACTTCGGACAGAGGTCTCACCAAGATTATCGCAGAAAATGCATATCTCAGCTTGAAACCCGACGAAAACCAAGATATCTCCGGTTCTGCACATCCAACGAACTGTGGTGTGGTGAAAACCCCAGAAAACGTGTTTCTCGCATTAAATAGCTCGAAAAGAGCGCTTTTGATGTTTCTGCATGCTTTGGACAGATGTTTCACCAAGAATATCGTAGAAAATGCATATCTCAACTTGAAACCCGACGAAAACAAAACATCGCCGGTTCTGCATATCAAACCAACTGTGGAGTGGTGATAACACCAGACAACGTGTTTCTCGCATTAAATAGCTCGAAACGAGCGATCTCGATGATTAAGCATACTTCGGACAGAAGTCTCACCAAGATTATCGTAAAAAATGCATATCTCAGCTTGAAACCCGACGAAAACAAAACATCGCCGGTTCTGCATATCAAACCAACTGTGGAGTGGTGAAAACACCAGACAACGTGTTTCTCGCATTAAATAGCTCGAAACGAGCGATCTCGATGATTAAGCATACTTCGGACAGAAGTCTCACCAAGATTATCGTAAAAAATGCATATCTCAGCTTGAAACTCCACGAAAACCAAGATATCGCTGGTTCTGCATATCAAACGCACTCTGGAGTGGTGAATGCACCAGATAACGTGTTTCTCGCATTAGATAGCTCGAAAAGAGCGATCTAGATGATTCTGCATACTTCGGACAGAGGTTTCACCAAGATTATAGCAGAAAATGCATATCTGAGCTTGAAACCCCATGAAAACCAAGATATCGCTGGTTCTGCATATCAAACGCACTGTGGAGTGCTGAAAACACCAGATAACGTGTTTCTCGCATTAAATAGGTCGAAAAGAGCGATCTCGATGATTCTGCATACTTCGGACAGAAGTCTCACCAAGATTATCGCAGAAAATGCATATCTCAGCTTGAAACCCCACGAAAACCAAGATATCGCTGGTTCTGCATATCAAACGCACTGTGGAGTGGTGAAAACACCAGATAACGTGTTTCTCGCATTAAAAAGCTCGAAAAGAGCGATCTCGATGATTGTGCATACTTCGGACGGAAGTCTCACGAAGATTATCGCAGACAAGGCATATCTCAGCTTGAAACCCCACGAAAACCAAGATATCGCCGGTTCTGCATATCAAACGCACTGTGGAGTGGTGAAAACACCAAATAACATGTTTCTCGCATAAAATAGCTCGAAAAATGCGATCTCGATGATTCTGCATACTTCGGACAGAAGTGTCACCAAGACTATCGCAGAAAATGCATATCTGACTTTGAAACCCCACGAAAACCAAGATGTCGCTTGTTCTGCATATCAAACGCACTGTGGAGTGGTGAAAACACCAGATAACGTGTTTCTCGCATTAAATAGCTCGAAAAGAGCGATCTCGATGATTCTGCATACTTCGGACAGAAGTCTCACCAAGATTATCGCAGAAAATGCATATATCATCTTGAAACCCCACGAAAACCAAGATATCTCCGGTTCTGCTTATCAAACCAACTGTGGAGTGGTGAAAACACCAGATAACGTGTTTCTCGCATCAAATAGCTCGAGAAGAGCGCTCTCGATGTTTCTGCATACTTCGGACAGAAGTCTCACCAAGATTATCGCAGAAAATGCATATCTCAGCTTGAAACCCAACGAAAACCAAGATATCGCTGGTTCTGCATATCAAACGCACTGTGGAGTGGTGAAAACACCAGATAACGTGTTTCTCGCAATAGATAGCTCGAAAAGAGCGATCTAGATGATTCTGCATACTTCGGACAGAGGTTTCACCAAGATTATCGCAGAAAATGCATATCTGAGCATGAAACCCCACGAAAACCAAGATATCGCTGGTTCTGCATATCAGACGCACTGTGGAATGTTGAAAACACCAGAAAACGTGTTTCTCGCATTAAATAGCTCAAAAAGAGCGATCTAGATGATTCTGCATACTTCGGACAGAAGTCTCACCAAGATTGCCGCAGAAAATGCATATCTCAGCTGGAAACACCACGAAAATCAAGATATCGCCGGTTCTGCATATCAAACGCACTGTGGAATGTTGAAAACACCAGAAAACTGGTTTTTCGCATTAAATAGCTCAAAAAGAGCGATCTAGATGTTCCTGCATACTTCTGACAGAGGTCTCACCAATATTATCGTCGAAAATGCATATCTCAGCTTGAAACCCGACCGAAACGAAGATATCTCCGGTTCTGCATGTCTAACGTACTGTGGAGTGGTGAATTCACCAGAAAACGTGTTTCTCGCATTAAATAGCTCGAAAAGAGCGATCTAGATGATTCTGCATACTTCTGGCAGAAGACTCACCAAGCTTATCGCAGAATATGCATATCTCAGCTAGAAACCTCACGAAAATCAAGATGTCGCCGGTTCTGCATATCAAACGCACTATGGGGTGGTGAAGACAACCAGATAACGTGTTTCTCGTATTAAGTTGCTCGAAAAGAGCGATCTCGATGATTCTGCATACTTTTGACAGAACTCTCACCAAGATTATCGCAGAAAATGCATATATCAGCTGGAACCCTCACGAAAATCAAGATGTCGCCGGTTCTGCATATCAAACGCGTTATGGAGTGGTGAAAACACCAGAAAACTGGTTTTTCGCATTAAATAGCTCAAAAAGAGCGATCTAGATGATCCTGCATACTTCTGACAGAGGTCTCACCAATATTATCGCAGAAAATGCATATCTCAGCTAGAAACCTCACGAAAATCAAGATGTCGCCGGTTCTGCATATCACACCAACTGTGTAGTGGTGAAAACACCAGATAACGTGTTTCTCGCATTAAATAGCTCGAAAAGTGCGATCTCGATGATTCTGCATACTTCGGACAGAAGTCTCACCAAGATTATCGCAGAAAATGCATATCTCAGCTTGAAACCCCACGAAAACCAAGATATCTCCGGTTCTGCATATCAAACCAACTGTGGAGTGGTGAAAACACCAGATAACGTGCTTCTCGCATTAAATAGCTCGAAAAGTGCGATCTCGATGATTCTGCATACTTCTGTCTGAAGTCTCACCAATATTATCGCAGAAAATGCATATCTGAGCTTGAATCCCCACGAAAACCAGGATATCGTCGGTTCTGCACATCATACGCACTGTGGAGTGGAGAAAACACCAGAAAACTTGTGTTTTCTTATTAAATAGCTCGAAACGAGCGATCTAGATGATTCTGCTTACTTCTGACAGAACACTCACCAAGATTATCGCAGAAAATGCATATCTCAGCTGGAAACCCCACGAAAATCAAGATATCGCCGGTTCTGCATATCAAACGCACTGTGGAATGTTGAAAACACCAGAAAACTGGTTTATTCGCATTAAATAGCTCAAAAAGAGCGATCTAGATGATCCTGCATACTTCTGACAGAGGTCTCACCAATATTATCGTAGGAAATGCATATCTCAGCTTGAAACCCGACCGAAACGAAGATATCTCCGGTTCTGCATGTCTAACGTACTGTGGAGTGGTGAATTCACCAGAAAACGTGTTTCTCGCATTAAATAGCTCGAAAAGAGCGATCTCGATGATTCTGCATACTTCTGTCTGAAGTCTCACCAATATTATCGCAGAAAATGCATATCTGAGCTTGTATCCCCACGAAAACCAGGATATCGTCGGTTCTGCACATCATACGCACTGTGGAGTGGAGAAAACACCAGATAACATGTTTCTCGCATAAAATAGCTCGAAAAGTGCGATCTCGGTGATTCTGCATGCTTCGGACAGGAGTCTCACCAAGATTATTGCAGAAAATGCACATCTGTGCTTGAAACCCCACGAAAACCAAAATATTGCTGGTTCTGCATATCAAACGCACTGTGGAGTGCAGAAAACACCAGATAACGTGTTTCTCGCATTAATTAGCTCGAAAAGAGCGATCTCGATGATTCTGCATACTTCGGACAGAAGTCTCACCAAGATTATCGCAGAAAATGCATATCTCAGCTTGAAACCCCACGAAAACCAAGATGTCTCCGGTTCTGCATATCAAACCAACTGTGGTGTGGTGAAAACCGCAGAAAACGTGTTTCTCGCATTAAATAGCTCGAAAAGAGCGCTCTCGATGTTTCTGCATACTTCGGACAGAAGTCTCACCAATATTATCGCAGAAAATGCATTTCTGAGCTTGAAACCCCACGAAAACCAGGATATCGTCGGTTCTGCACATCATACGCACTGTGGAGTGGAGAAAACACCAAATAACGTGTTTCTCGCATAAAATAGCTCGAAAAGTGCGATCTCGATGATTCTGCATGCTTCGGACAGGAGTCTCACCAAGATTATTGCAGAAAATGCATAATCTGAGCTTGAAACCCCACGAAAACAAGATATCGCTGGTTCTGCATATCAAACCAACTGTGGAGTGGTGAAAACACCTGATAACGTGTTTCTCGCAGTAAACAGCTCGAAAAGTGCGATCTCGATGATTCTGCATGCTTCGGACAGGAGTCTCACCAAGATTATTGCAGAAAATGCACATCTGAGCTTGAAACACCACGAAAACCAAAATATTGCTGGTTCTGCATATCAAACGCACTGTGGAGTGCAGAAAACACCAGATAACGTGTTTCTCGCATTAAATAGCTCGAAAAGAGCGATGTCGATGATTCTGCATACTTCGGACAGAAGTCTCACCAAGCCTATCGCAGAAAACGCATATCTCAGCTTGAAACCCCACGAAAACCAAGATATCTCCGGTTGTGCATATGAAACGCATTGTGGAGTGCTGAAAACACCAGATAACGTGTTTCTCGCATTAAATAGCCCGAACAGAGCGATCTCGATGATTCTGCATACTTCGGACAGATGTTTCACCAAGATTATCGTAGAAAATGCATATCTCAGCTTGAAACCCGACGAAAACCGAGTTATCTCCGGTTCTGCATATCCAACGCACTGTGGAGTGGTGATAACACCAGATAACGTGTTTCTCGCATTGAATGGATCGAAACGAGCGATCTCGATGATTCTGCATACTTCGGACAGAAGTATCAACAAGATTATCGCAGAAAATGCATATCTCAGCTTGAAACCCCACGAAAACCAAGATATCTACTGTTCTGCATATCAAATGCACTGTGGAGTGGTGAAAACACCAGAAAACATGTTTCTCGCACTAAATAGCTCGAAAAGAGCGCTCTCGACGTTTCTGCATACTTCGGACAGAAGTCTCACCAAGATTATCGTAAAAAATGCATATCTCAGCTTGAAACCCCACGAAAACCAAGATATCGCTGGTACTGCATATCAAACGCACTGTGGAGTGGTGAATTCATCAGATAACGTGTTTCTCGCATTAAATAGCTCGAAAAGAGCGATCTCGATGATTCTGCATACTTCGGACAGAAGTCTCACCAAGATTATCGCAGAAAATGCATATCTCAGCTTGAAACCCGACGAAAAACGAGTTATCTCCGGTTCTGCATATCCAACGAACTGTGGAGTGGTCAAAACACCAGATAACGTGTTTCTCGCATTAAATAGCTCGAAACGAGCGATCTAGATGATTCTGCATACTTCTGACTGAAGTCTCACCAATATTATCGCAGAAAATGCATATCTCAGCTTGAAACCCGACGAAAACCAAGATGGCGCCGGTTCTGCATATCAAACGCACTGTGGGGTAGTGAAAACACCAGAAAACGTGTTACTCGCATTAAATAGCTCGAAAAGAGCGATCTAGATGATTGTGCATACTTCTGACAGAAGACTCACCAAGAGTAACGCAGAAAGTGCATATCTCAGCTTGAAACCTCACGAAAACCAAGATATCTACGGTTCTGCACATCAAACGTACTGTGGAGTGGTGAAAACACCAGAGAACGTGTTTCTCGCATTAAGTAGCTCGAAAAGAGCGTTCTCGAAGATTCTGCATACTTCTGACAGAGGTCTCACCAATATTATCGTAGAAAATGCATATCTCAGCTTGAAACTCGACCGAATCCAAGATATCTCCGGTTCTGCATGTCAAACGTACAGTGGAGTGGTGAATACACCAGAAAATGTTTTTCTCGCATTAAATAGCTCGAAAAGAGCGATCTAGATGATTCTGCATACTTCTGACAGAAGACTCACCAAGATGATCGCAGAAAATGCATATCTCAGCTGGAAGCCCCACGAAAACCAAGATATCGTCGGTTCTGCATAGCAGACGCACTGTGGAATGTTGAAAACACCAGAAAACGTGTTTCTCGTATTAACTAACTCGAAAACAGCGATCTAGATGATTCTGCATACTTCTGACAGAAGACTCGGCAAGATTATCGCAGAAAGTGCATATCTCAGCTGGAAACCCCACGAAAACCAAGTTATCGGCGGCTCTACATATCAAACGCACTGTGGAGTGGTCAAAACACCAGAAAACGTGTTTCTCGCATTAAGTAGCTCGAAAAGAGCGTTTTCGAAGATTCTGCATACTTCTGACAGAGGTCTCACCAATATTATCGTAGAACATGCATATCTCAGCTTGAAACCCGACCGAAACGAAGATATCTCCGGTTCTGCATGTCTAACGTACTGTGGAGTGGTGAATACACCAGAAAACGTGTTTCTCGCATTAAATAGCTCGAAACGAACGATCTAGATGATTGTGCATACTTCTGACTGAAGTCTCACCAAGATTATCGCAGAAAATTCATATCTCAGCTTGAAACCCGACGAAAACCAAGATGTCGCCGGTTCTGTATATCAAACGCACTGTGGGGTGGTGAAAACACCAGAAAACGTGTTACTCGCATTAAATAGCTCGAATAGTGCGATCTCGATGATTCTGCATACTTCGGACAGAAGTCTCACCATGATTATCGTAAAAAATGCATATCTCAGCTTGAAACCCCGCGAAAACCAAGATTGCGCTGGTTCTGCATATCAAACGCACTGTGGAGTGGTGAAAACACCAGATAACGAGTTTCTCGCATTAAATAGGTCGAAAAGAGCGATCTCGATGATTCTGCATACTTCTAACAGAAGTCTCACCAAGATTATCGCAGAAAATGCATATCTGAGCTTGAAACCCCACGAAAACCAAGATATCGTCGGTTCTGCATATCATACGCACTGCGGTGTGGTGAAAACGCCAGATAACGTGTTTCTCGCATTAAATAGCTCGAAAAGAGCGATCTCGATGATTCTGCATACTTCTAACAGAAGTCTCACCATGATTATCGCAGAAAATGCATATCTCTGCTAGAAACCCCACGAAAACCAAGACATCTCCGGTTTTGCACATCCAACGAACTGTGGTGAGGTGAAAACCCCAGAAAACGTGTTTCTCGCATTAACTAGCTCGAAAAGAGCGATCTCGATGATTCAGCATATTTCGGACAGAAGTCTCACCAAGTTTATCGCAGAAAATGCATATCTCTGCTTGAAACCCCACGAAAACCAAGGTATCTACTGTTCTGCATATCCAACGAACTGTGGAGTGGTGAAAACAACCAGATAACGTGTTTCTCGAATTAACTAGCACGAATAGAGCGTTCTGGATGATTCTGCATACTTCTCATAGATGAAACACAAAGATTATCGCAGAAAATGCATATTTCAGCTGGAAACCACACGAAAACCAAGATATCGCTGGTTCTGCATATCAAACTCACTGTGGAGTGGTGAAAACACCAGATAACGTGTTTCTCGAATTAAATAGCTCGAAAAGAGCGATCTAGATGATTCAGCATACTTCGGACAGAAGTCTCACCAAGATTATCGCAGAAAATGCATATCTCTGCTTGAAACCCCACGAAAACCAAGGTATCTACTGTTCTGCATATCCAACGAACTGTGGAGTGGTGAAAACCCCAGAAAACGTGTTTCTCGGATTAAATAGCTCGAAAAGAGCGCTCTCGACGTTTCTGCATACTTCGGACAGATGTTTCAGCAAGCTTATCGTAGAAAATGCATATCTGAGCTTGAAACCCGACAAAAACCAAAATATCTCCGGTTCTGCATATCCAACGCACTGTGGAGTGGTGAATACACCAGATAACGTGTTTCTCGCATTAAATAGCTCGAAACGAGCGATCTCGATGATTCTGCATACTTCGGACGGAAGTCTCAACAAGATTATCGCAGAAAATGCATATCTCAGCTTGAAACCCCACGAAAACCAAGATATCGCTGGTTCTGCATATCAAACGCACTGTGGAGTGCTGAAAACCCCAGATAACGTATTTGTCGCATTAAATAGCTCGAATAGAGCAATCTCGATGATTCTGTATACTTCGGACAGAAGTCTCACCAAGATTATCGTAGAAAATGCATATCTCAGCTTGAAACCCCACGAACACCAAGATATCGCAGGTACTGCATATCAAACGCACTGTGGAGTGGTGAATACATCAGATAACGTGTTTCTCGCATTAAATAGCTCGAAAAGAGCGATCTCGATGATTCTGCATACTTCGGACAGAAGTCTCACCAAGATTATCGCAGAAAATGCATATCTCAGCTTGAAACCCGACGAAAAACGAGTTATCTCCGGTTCTGCATATCCAACGAACTGTGGAGTGGTGAAAACACCAGAAAACGAGTTTCTCGCATTAAATAGCTCGAAAAGAGCGCTCTCGATGTTTCTGCATACTTCGGACAGATGTTTCACCAAGATTATCGTAGAAAATGCATATCTCAGCTTGAAATACGACGAAAACCAGAATATCGCCGGTTCTGCATATCAAACGCACTGTGGAGTGGTGAAAACACCAGATAACGTGTTTCTCGCTTTAAATAGCTCGAAACGCGCGATCTTGATGATTCTGCATGCTTCTAACTGAAGTCTCAAAAAGATTATCGCAGAAAATGCATATTTCAGCTGGAACCCCCACGAAAACCAAGTTATTGGCGGCTCTACATATTAAACGCACTGTGGAGTGGTCAAAACACCAGATAACGTGTTTCTCGCATTACATAGCTCGAAACGAGCGATCTAGATGATTCTGCATACTTCTGACTGAAGTCTCACCAATAAGATCGCAGAAAATGCATATCTCAGCTTGAAACCCGACGAAAACCACGATGTCGCCGGTTCTGCATATCAAACGCACTGTGGGGTGGTGAAATCACCAGAAAACGTGTTTCTCGCATTAACTAGCTCGAAAAGAGCGATCTAGATGATTCTGCATACTTCTCATAGATGAAACACCAATATTATCGCAGAAAATGCATATCTCAGCTTGAAACCCGACGAAAACCAAGATGGCGCCGGTTCTGCATATCAAACGCACTGTGGGGTGGTGAAAACACCAGAAAACGTGTTACTCGCATTAAATAGCTCGAAAAGAGCGATCTAGATGATTGTGCATACTTCTGACAGAAGACTCACCAAGAGTATCGCAGAAAGTGCATATCTCAGCTTGAAACCTCACGAAAACCAAGATGTCTCCGGTTCTGCACATCAAACGTACTGTGGAGTGGTGAAAACACCAGAGAACGTGTTTCTCGCATTAAGTAGCTCGATAAGAGCGTTCTCGAAGATTCTGCATACTTCTGACAGAGGTCTCACCAATATTATCGTAGAAAATGCATATCTCAGCTTGAAACTCGACCGAAACCAAGATATCTCCGGTTCTGCATGTCAAACGTACAGTGGAGTGGTGAATACACCAGAAAATGTTTTTCTCGCATTAAATAGCTCGAGAAGAGCGATCTAGATGATTCTGCATACTTCTGACAGAAGACTCACCAAGATGATCGCAGAAAATGCATATCTCAGCTGGAAGCCCCACGAAAACCAAGATATCGTCGGTTCTGCATAGCAGACGCACTGTGGAATGTTGAAAACACCAGAAAACGTGTTTCTCGTATTAACTAACTCGAAAACAGCGATCTAGATGATTCTGCATACTTCTGACAGAAGACTCGGCAAGATTATCGCAGAAAGTGCATATCTCAGCTGGAAACCCCACGAAAACCAAGTTATCGGCGGCTCTAAATATCAAACGCACTGTGGAGTGGTCAAAACACCAGATAACGTGTTTCTCGCATTAAATAGCTCGAAAAGAGCGTTCCCGATGATTCTGCATACTTCTCATAGATGAAACACCTAGCTTATCGCAGAAAATGCATATTTCAGCTGGAAACCCCACGAAAACCAAGTTATCGGCGGCTCTACATATCAAACGCACTGTGGAGAGGTCAAAACACCAGAAAACGTGTTTCTCGCATTAAGTAGCTCGAAAAGAGCGTTTTCGAAGATTCTGCATACTTCTGACAGAGGTCTCACCAATATTATCGTAGAACATGCATATCTCAGCTTGAAACCCGACCGAAACGAAGATATCTCCGGTTCTGCATGTCTAACGTACTGTGGAGTGGTGAATACACCAGAAAACGTGTTTCTCGCATTAAATAGCTCGAAACGAACGATCTAGATGATTGTGCATACTTCTGACTGAAGTCTCACCAAGATTATCGCAGAAAATTCATATCTCAGCTTGAAACCCGACGAAAACCAAGATGTCGCCGGTTCTGTATATCAAACGCACTGTGGGGTGGTGAAAACACCAGAAAACGTGTTACTCGCATTAAATAGCTCGAAAAGAGGGATCTAGATGATTCTGCATACTTCTGACAGAAGACTCACCAAGATTATCGCACAAAGTGCATATCTCAGCTTGAATCCTCACGAAAACCAAGATATCGCCGGTTCTCCATATCAGACGCACTGTGGAGTGGTTAAAACACCAGAAAACGTGTTTCTCGCGTTAACTAGCTCGAAAAGAGCGTTCTCGATGATTCTGCATACTTCTCATAGATGAAACACCAAGATTATCGCAGAAAATGCATATTTCAGCTGGAAACGCCACGAAAATCAAGTTATCGGCGGATCTACATATCAAACGCACTGTGGAGTGGTCAAAACACCAGATAACGTGTTTCTCGCATTAAATAGCTCGAAAAGGGCGATATCGATAATTCTGCATACTTCGGACAGAAGACTCACCAATATTATCGCAGAAAATGCATATATCAGCTTGAAACCTCACGTAAATCAAGATGACGCCGGTTCTGCATATCAAACGCACTGTGGAGTGGTGAAAACAACCAGATAACGTGTTTCTCGCATTGAATAGCTCGAAACGAGCGATCTAGGTGATTCTGCATACTTCTGACTGAAGTCTCACCAAGATTATCGCAGAAAATGCATATCTCAGCTGGAAACCCCACGAAAACCAAGATATCGTCTGTTCTGCATATCAGACGTACTGTGGAGTGGTGAAAACACCAGAAAACGTGTTTCTCGCATTAACTAGCTCGAAAAGAGCGTTCTCGATGATTCTGCATACTTCTCATAGATGAAACACCAAGATTATCGCAGAAAATGAATATTTCAGCTGGAAACCCCACGAAAACCAAGATATCGGCGGCTCTACATATCAAACGCACTGTGGAGTGGTTAAAACACCAGAAAACGTGTTTCTCGCGTTAACTAGCTCGAAAAGAGCGATATCGATGATTCTGCATACTTCTGACAGAAGACTCACGCCGATTATCGCAGAAAATGCATATCTCAGCTGGAAACACCACGAAAATCAAGATATTGCCGGTTCTGCATATCAAACGCAGTGTGGAGTGGTCAGTACACCAGATAACGTGTTTCTCGCATTAAATTGCTCAAAAAGAGCGATCTCGATGATTCTGCATACTTCTGACAGAAGTTGCACCAAGATTATCGCAGAAAATGCATACCTCAGCATGAAGTCCGACGAAAACCAAGATTTCGCAATTTCTGCATATCAAACGCACTGTGGTGTGGCCAAAACACCAGAAAACTGGTTTTTTCGCATTAAATAGCTCGAAACGAGCGATCTAGATGATTCTGCATTCTTCTGACAGAAGACTCACCAAGATTATCGCAGAAAATGCATATCTCAGCTGGAACCCCTACGAAAACCAAGATATCGCCGGTTCTCCATAACAGACGCACTGTGGAGTGGTGAAAACACCAGAAAACGTGTTTCTCGGATTAACTAGCTCGAAAAGAGCGTTCTCGATGATTCTGCATACTTCTGACAGAAGACTCACCAAGATTATCGCAGAAAATGCATATCTCAGCTGGAAACACCACGAAGATCAAGATGTCGCCGGTCCTGCATATCAAACGCACTGTGGGGTGGTGAAAACACCAGAAAACGTGTTACTCGCATTAAATAGCTCGAAAAGAGCGATCTAGATGATTCTGCATACATCTGACAGAAGACTCACCAAGATTATCGCAGAAAGTGCATATCTCAGCTGGAAACCCCACGAAAACCAAGTTATCGGCGGCTCTACATATCAAACGCACTGCGGAGTGGTCAAAACACCAGATAATGTGTTTCTCGCAGTAACTAGCTCGAAAAGAGCGTTCTCGATGATTATGCATACTTCTCATAGATGAAACACCAATATTATCGCAGAAAATGCATATCTCAGCTAGAAACATCTCGAAAATCAAGATGTCGCCGGTTCTGCATATCAAACGCACTGTGGGGTGGAGAAAAAACCAGAAAACGTGTTTCTCGCATTAACTAGCTCGAAAAGATCGTTCTTGATGATTCTGCATACTTCTCATAGATGAAACACCAATATTATCGCAGAAAATGCATATCTCAGCTAGAAACATCTCGAAAATCAAGATGTCGCCGGTTCTGCATATCAAACGCACTGTGGGGTGGAGAAAAAACCAGAAAACGTGTTTCTCGCATTAAATAGCTCGAAAAGAGCGATGTAGATGATTCTGCATACTTCTGACAGAAGACTCACCAAGATTATCGCAGAAAATGCATATCTCAGCTGGAAACCCTACGAAAACCAAGATATCGCCGGTTCTCCATAACAGACGCACTGTGGAGTGGTGAAAACACCAGAAAACGTGTTTCTCGGATTAACTAGCTCGAAAAGAGCGTTCTCGATGATTCTGCATACTTCTCATAGATGAAACACCAAGATTATCGCAGAAAATGCATATTTCAGCTGGAAACCCCACGAAAACCGAGTTATCGGCGGCACTACATATCAAACGCACTGTGGAGTGGTCAAAACACCAGATAACGTGTTTCTCGCACTAAATAGCTCGAAAAGAGCGATATCGATGATTCTGCATACTTCTGACAGAAGACTCACCAAGATTATCGCAGAAAATGCATATCTCAGCTGGAAACACCACGAAAATCAAGATGACGCCGGTTCTGCATATCAAACGCACTGTGGGGTGGTGAAAACACCAGAAAACGTGTTACTCGCATTAAATAGCTCGAAAAGAGCGATCTAGATGATTCTGCATACATCTGACAGAAGACTCACCAAGATTATCGCAGAAAGTGCATATCTCAGCTGGAAACCCCACGAAAACCAAGTTATCGGCGGCTCTACATATCAAACGCACTGTGGAGTGGTCAAAACACCAGATAACGTGTTTCTCGCAGTAACTAGCTCGAAAAGAGCGTTCTCGATGATTCTGCATACTTCTCATAGATGAAACACCAAGATTATCGCAGAGAATGCATATTTCAGCTGGAAACACCACGAAAACCAAGTTGTCGGCGGCTCTACATATCAAACGCACTGTGGAGTGGTGAAAACACCAGAAAACGTGTTTCTCGCATTAACTAACTCGAAAAGAGCGTTCCCGATGATTCTGCATACTTCTCATAGATGAAGCACCAAGATTATCACAGAAAATGCATATTTGAGCTGGAAACCCCACGAAAACCAAGTTATCGGCGGCTCTACATAGCAAACGCACTGTGGAGTGGTCAAAACACCAGAAAACGTGTTTCTCGCATTAAGTAGCTCGAAAAGAGCGCTCTCGAAGATTCTGCATACTTCTGACAGAGGTCTGACCAATATTATCGTAGAAAATGGATATCTCAGCTTGAAACCCGACCGAAACGAAGATATCTCCGGTTCTGCATGTCTAACGTACTGTGGAGTGGTGAATACACCAGAAAACGTGTTTCTCACATTAAATAGCTCGAAACGAGCGATCTAGATGGTTCTGCATACTTCTGACTGAAGTCTCACCAATATTATCGCAGAAAATGCATATCTCAGCTAGAAACCTCACGAAAATCAAGATCTCGCCGGTTCTGCATATCAAACGCACTATGGAGTGGTGAAAACAACCAGATAACGTGTTTCTCGCATTAAATAGCTCGAAACGAACGATCTAGATGATTGTGCATACTTCAGACTGAAGTCTCACCAAGATTATCGCAGAAAATGCATATCTCAGCTTGAAACCCGACGATAACCAAGATGTCGCCGGTTCTGCATATCAAACGCACTGTGGAGTGGTGAAAACACCAGATAACGAGTTTCTCGCATTAAATAGGTCGAAAAGAGCGATCTCGATGTTTCTGCATACTTCGGACAGAATTCTCACCAAGATTATCGCAGAAAATGCATATCTCAGCTTGACACCCCACGAAAACCAAGATATCTCCGGTTCTGCACATCCAACGAACTGTGCTGTTGTGAAAACCCCAGAAGACGTGTTTCTCGCATTAAATAGCTCGAAAAGTACGATCTCGATGACACTGGATACTTCGGACAGAAGTCTCACCAAGATTATCGCAGAAAATGCATATCTGAGCTTGAAACCCCACGAAAACCAAGATATCGTCGGTTCTGCATATCATACGCACTGCGGTGTGGTGAAAACGCCAGATAACGTGTTTCTCGCATTAAATAGCTCGAAAAGATCGATCTCGATGATTCTGCATACTTCTAACAGAAGTCTCACCAAGATTATCGCAGAAAATGCATATCTCAGCTTGACACCGCACCAAAATCAAGATGTCGCCGGTTCTGCAAATCAAACGCACTGTGGAGTGGTGAAAACAGCAGATAACGTGTTTCTCGCCTTAAGTAGCTCGAAAAGAGCGATCTCGTAGATTCTGCATACTTCTGACAGAAGTCCCACCAAGATTATCGCAGAAAATGCATATCTCAGCTTGAAACCCGACGAAATCCAAGATGTCGCCGGTTCTGCATATCAAACGCACTGTGGAGTGGTGAAAACACCAGATAACGTGTTTCTCAAATTAAATAGCTCGAAGAGAGGGATCTCGATGTTTCTGCATAATTCTGACAGAAGACTCACCAAGATTATCGCAGAAAATGCATATCTCAGCTTGAAACCTTACCAAAATCAAGATGTCGCCGGATCTTCAATTCTAACGCACTGTGGAGTGGTGAAAACAACCAGATAACATGTTTCACGCATTAAATAGCTCGAAAAGAGCGATACCGATGATTCTGCATACTTCTGACAGAAGTCTCACCAAGATTATCGTAGAAAATGCATATCTCAGCTTGATTCCCGACCGAAACCAAGATATCTCCGGTTCTGCATGTCAAACGTACTGTGGAGTGGTGAATACACCAGAAAACGTGTTTCTCGCATTAAATAGTTCGAAAAGAGCGATCTAGATGATTCTGCATACTTCTGACAGAAGTCTCACCAAGATTATCGCAGAAAATGCATACCTCAGCTTGAAACACCACGAAAATCAAGATATCGCCGGTTCTGCATATCAAACGCACTGTGGAATGTTGAAAACACCAGAAAACTTGTTTTTTCGCATTAGATAGCTCGAAACGAGCGATCTAGATGATTCTGCATCCTTCTGACTGAAGTCTCACCAAAGATTATCGTAGAAAATGCATATCTCAGCTTGAAACCCGACGAAATCCATGATGTTGCCTGTTCTGCATATCAAACGCACTGTGGAGTGGTGAAAACACCAGATAACGTGTTGCTCGCATTAAGTAGCTCGAACAGAGCGATCCCGATGATTCTGCATACTTCTGACAGAAGTCTCACCAAGATTATCGTAGAAAATGGATATCTCAGCTTGAACCCCGACGAAATCCATGATGTTGCCGGTTCTGCATATCAAACGCACTGTGAAGTTGTGAAAACACCAGATAACGTGTTTCTCGCATTAAGTAGCACGAAAAGATCGATCCCGATGATTCCGCATACTTCTGACAGACGTCTCACCAAGATTATCGTAGAAAATGCATATCTCAGATTGAAACCTCACCGAAACCAAGATGTCGCCGGTTCCGCAAATCAAACGCACTGTGGAGTGGTGAAAACACCAGATAACGTGTTTCTCGCATTAAGTAGCTCGAAAAGGGCGATCTCGATGATTAAGCATACTTCGGACAGAAGTCTCACCAAGATTATCGCAGAAAATGCATATCTCTGCATGAAACCTAACGAAAACCAAAATATCGCCGGTTCTGCATATCAAACCAACTGTGGAGTGGTGAAAACACCAGATAACGTGTTTCTCGCATTAAATAGCTCGAAAAGCGCGATCTCGACGATTCTGCATACTTCTAACAGAGGTCTCACCAAGATTATCGCAGAAAATGCATATCTCTGCTTGAAAACCCACGAAAACCAAGATATCTACTGTTCTGCATATCCAACGAACTGTGGAGTGGTGAAAACCTCAGAAAACGTGTTTCTCGAATTAAATAGCTCGAAAAGAGCGCTCTCGATGTTTCTGCATACTTCGGACAGATGTTTCAACAAGCTTATCGTAGAAAATGCATATCTCAGCTTGAAACACGACGAAAACCAAGATATCGACGGATCTGCATATCATACGCACTGTGGAGTAGTGAAAACACCAGATAACGTGTTTCTCGCATTAAATAGCTCGAAACGAGCGATCTCGATGTTCAAGCCCACTTCGGACAGAAGTCTCACCAAGATTATCGTAAAAAATGCATATCTCAGCTTGAAACCCCACGAAAACCAAGATATCGCTGGTTCTGCATATCAAACGCACTGTGGAGTGGTGAAAACCCCAGAAAACGTGTTTCTCTCATTAAATAGCTCGAAAAGAGCGCTCTCGACGTTTCTGCATACTTCGGACAGATGTTTCACCAAGTTTATCGTAGAAAATGCATATCTCAGCTTGAAACCCGACGAAAACCGAAATATCTCCGGTTCTGCATATCCAACGCACTGTGGAGTGGTGAAAACACCAGATAACGTGTTTCTCGCATTAAGTAGCTCGAAACGAGCGATCTCGATGATCAAGCATACTTCGGACAGAAGTCTCACCAAGATTATCGTAAAAAATGCATATCTCAGCTTGAAACTCCACGAAAACAAAGATATCGCTGGTACTGCATATCAAACGCACTGTGGAGTGGTGAAAACACCAGAAAACGTGTTTCGTGCATTAAGTAGCTCGAAAAGAGCGATCTAGATGATTCTGCATACTTCTGACAAAAGACCCACCAAGATTATCGCAGAAAATGCATATCTCTGCTTGAAACCCGACGAAAACCAAGATATCGACGGTTCTGCATATCATACGCACTGTGGAGTGGTGAAAACACCAGATAACGTGTTTCTCGCATTAAGTAGCTCGAAAAGAGCGATCTCGATGGTTAAGCATACTTCGGACAGAGGTCTCACCAAGATTATCGCAGAAAATGCATATCTCTGCATGAAACCCGACGAAAACCAAAATATCGCCGGTTCTGCATATCAAACCAACTGTGGAGTGGTGAAAATACCAGATAACGTGTTTCTCGCATTAAATAGCTCGAAAAGCGCGATCTCGACGATTCTGCATACTTCTAACAGAAGTCTCACCAAGATTATAGCAGAAAATGCATATCTCTACTTGAAAACCCACGAAAACCAAGATATCTACTGTTCTGCATATCCAACGAACTGTGGAGTGGTGAAAACCCCAGAAAACGTGTTTCTCGCATTAAATAGCTCGAACAGAGCGATCCCGATGATTCTGCATACTTCTGACAGAAGTCTCACCAAGATTATCGTAGAAAATGCATATCTCAGCTTGAACCCCGACGAAATCCATGATGTTGCCGGTTCTGCATATCAAACGCACTTGAGTGGTGAAAACACCAGATAACGTGTTTCTCGCATTAAGTAGCACGAAAAGATCGACCCCGATGATTCTGCATACTTCTGACAGACGTCTCACCAAGATTATCTTAGATAATGCATATCTCAGCTTGAACCCCGACGAAATCCATGATGTTGCCGGTTCTGCATATCAAACGCACTGTGGAGTGGTGAAAACACCAGATTACGTGTTTCTCGCATTAAGTAGCACGAAAAGATCGATCCCGATGATTCTGCATACTTCTGACGGACGTCTCACCAAGATTATCGTAGAAAATGCATATCTCAGATTGAAACCTCACCGAAACCAAGATGTCGCCGGTTCCGCAAATCAAACGCACTGTGGAGTGGTGAAAACACCAGATAACGTGTTTCTCGCATTAAGTAGCTCGAAAAGAGCGATCTCGATGATTAAGCATACTTCGGACAGAAGTCTCACCAAGATTATCGCAGAAAATGCATATCTCTGCATGAAACCTAACGAAAACCAAAATATCGCCGGTTCTGCATATCAAACCAACTTTGGAGTGGTGAAAACAACCAGATAACGTGTTTCTCGAATTAAATAGCTCGAAAACAGCGATCCCGATGATTCTGCATACTTTGGACAGAAGTCTCACCAAGATTATCGCAGAAAATGCATACATCAGCTTGAAATCTCACGAAAATCAAGATGTCGCCGGTTCTGCATATCAAACGCACTGTGGAGTGGTGAAAACAACCAGATAACGTGTTTCTCGAATTAAATAGCTCGAAAAGAGCGATCCCGATAATTCTGCATACTTCTGACAGAAGTCTCACCAAGATTATCGTAGAAAATGCATATCTCAGCTTGAACCCCGACGAAATCCATGATGTCGCCGGTTCTGCATATCAAGCGCACTGTGGAGTGGTGAAAACACCAGATAACGTGTTTCTTGCATTAAATAGCTCGAAAAGAGCGATCCCGATGATTCTGCATACTTCTGACAGAAGTCTCACCAAGATTATCGCAGAAAATGCATATCTCAGCTTGAACCCCTACGAAATCGAAGATGTCGCCGGTTCTGCATATCAAACGCACTGTGGAGTGGTGAAAACACCAGATAACGTGTTTCTCAAATTAAATAGCTCGAAGAGAGGGATCTCGATGTTTCTGCATACTTCTGACAGAAGGCTCACCTAGATTATCGCAGACAATGCATATCTCAACTGGAAATACCATGAAAATCAAGATATCGCCGGTTCTGCATATCAATCGCACTGTAGAGTGGGGAAAACACCAGATAACGTGTTTGTCGCATTAAATAGCTCGAAACGAGCGATCTAGATGATTCTGCATACTTCTCACAGAAGTCTCACCAAGATTATCGCAGAAAATGCATACATCAGCTTGAAATCTCACGAAAATCAAGATGTCGCCGGTTCTGCATATCAAACGCACTGTGGAGTGGTGAAAACAACCAGATAACGTGTTTCTCGAATTAAATAGCTCGAAAAGAGCGATCCCGATAATTCTGCATACTTCTGACAGAAGTCTCACCAAGATTATCGTAGAAAATGCATATCTCAGCTTGAAACCCGACGAAAACCAAAATATCTCCGGTTCTGCATATCCAACGCACTGTGGAGTGGTGAAAACACCAGATAACGTGTTTCTCGCATTAAGTAGCTCGAAACGAGCGATCTCGATGAGCAAGCATACTTCGGACAGAAGTCTCACCAAGATTATCGTAAAAAATGCATATCTCAGCTTGAAACTCCACGGAAACCAAGATATCGCTGGTGCTGCATATCAAACGCACTGTGGAGTGGTGAAAACACCAGAAAACGTGTTTCGTGCATTAAGTAGCTCGAAAAGAGCGATCTAGATGATTCTGCATACTTCTGACAAAAGACCCACCAAGATTATCGCAGAAAATGCATATCTCTGCTTGAAACCCGACGAAAACCAAAATATCTCCGGTTCTGCATATCCAACGCACTGTGGAGTGGTGAAAACACCAGATAACGTGTTTCTCGCATTAAGTAGCCCGAAACGAGCGATCTCGATGAATCTGCTTACTTCGGACAGAAGTCTCACCAAGATTATCTCAGAAAATGCATATCTCAGCTTGAAACCCCACGAAAACCAAGATATCGACGGTTCTGCGTATCATACGCACTGTGGAGTGGTGAAAACACCAGATAACGTGTTTCTCGCATTAAGTAGCGCGAAAAGAGCGATCTCGATGATTAAGCATACTTCGGACAGAAGACTCACCAAGATTATCGCAGAAAATGCATATCTCTGCATGAAACCCGACGAAAACCAAAATATCGCCGGTTCTGCATATCAAACCAACTGTGGAGTGGTGAAAACACCAGATAACCTGTTTCTCGCATTAAATAGCTCGAAAAGCGCGATCTCGACGATTCTGCATACTTCTAACAGAATTCTCACCAAGATTATCGCAGAAAATGCATCTCTCTACTTGAAAACCCACGCAAACCAAGATATCTACTGTTCTGCATATCAAACGCACTGTGGAGTGGTCAAAACACCAGATAACGTGTTTCTCGCAGTAACTAGCTCGAAAAGAGCGTTCTCGATGATTCTGCATACTTCTCATAGATGAAACACCAAGATTATCGCAGAGAATGCATATTTCAGCTGGAAACACCACGAAAACCAAGTTATCGGCCGCTCTACATATCAAACGCACTGTGGAGTGGTGAAAACACCAGAAAACGTGTTTCTCGCATTAACTAACTCGAAAAGAGCGTTCCCGATGATTCTGCATACTTCTCATAGATGAAGCACCAAGATTATCACAGAAAATGCATATTTGAGCTGGAAACACCACGAAAATCAAGTTATCGGCGGCTCTACATATCAAACGCACTGTGGAGTGGTGAAAACACCAGAAAACGTGTTTCTCGCATTAACTAACTCGAAAAGAGCGTTCCCGATGATTCTGCATACTTCTCATAGATGAAGCACCAAGATTATCACAGAAAATGCATATTTGAGCTGGAAACACCACGAAAATCAAGATGACGCCGGTTCTGCATATCAAACGCACTGTGGGGTGGTGAAAACACCAGAAAACGTGTTACTCGCATTAAATAGCTCGAAAAGAGCGATCTAGATGATTCTGCATACATCTGACAGAAGACTCACCAAGATTATCGCAGAAAGTGCATATCTCAGCTGGAAACCCCACGAAAACCAAGTTATCGGCGGCTCTACATATCAAACGCACTGTGGAGTGGTCAAAACACCAGATAACGTGTTTCTCGCAGTAACTAGCTCGAAAAGAGCGTTCTCGATGATTCTGCATACTTCTCATAGATGAAACACCAAGATTATCGCAGAGAATGCATATTTCAGCTGGAAACACCACGAAAACCAAGTTATCGGCGGCTCTACATATCAAACGCACTGTGGAGTGGTGAAAACACCAGAAAACGTGTTTCTCGCATTAACTAACTCGAAAAGAGCGTTCCCGATGATTCTGCATACTTCTCATAGATGAAGCACCAAGATTATCACAGAAAATGCATATTTGAGCTGGAAACCCCACGAAAACCAAGTTATCGGCGGCTCTACATAGCAAACGCACTGTGGAGTGGTCAAAACACCAGAAAACGTGTTTCTCGCATTAAGTAGCTCGAAAAGAGCGCTCTCGAAGATTCTGCATACTTCTGACAGAGGTCTCACCAATATTATCGTAGAAAATGCATATCTCAGCTTGAAACCCGACCGAAACGAAGATATCTCCGGTTCTGCATGTCTAACGTACTGTGGAGTGGTGAATACACCAGAAAACGTGTTTCTCACATTAAATAGCTCGAAACGAGCGATCTAGATGGTTCTGCATACTTCTGACTGAAGTCTCACCAATATTATCGCAGAAAATGCATATCTCAGCTAGAAACCTCACGAAAATCAAGATCTCGCCGGTTCTGCATATCAAACGCACTATGGAGTGGTGAAAACAACCAGATAACGTGTTTCTCGCATTAAATAGCTCGAAATGAACGATCTAGATGATTGTGCATACTTCAGACTGAAGTCTCACCAAGATTATCGCAGAAAATGCATATCTCAGCTTGAAACCCGACGATAACCAAGATGTCGCCGGTTCTGCATATCAAACGCACTGTGGAGTGGTGAAAACACCAGATAACGAGTTTCTCGCATTAAATAGGTCGAAAAGAGCGATCTCGATGTTTCTGCATACTTCGGACAGAATTCTCACCAAGATTATCGCAGAAAATGCATATCTCAGCTTGACACCCCACGAAAACCAAGATATCTCCGGTTCTGCACATCCAACGAACTGTGCTGTTGTGAAAACCCCAGAAGACGTGTTTCTCGCATTAAATAGCTCGAAAAGTACGATCTCTATGACACTGGATACTTCGGACAGAAGTCTCACCAAGATTATCGCAGAAAATGCATATCTGAGCTTGAAACCCCACGAAAACCAAGATATCGTCGGTTCTGCATATCATACGCACTGCGGTGTGGTGAAAACGCCAGATAACGTGTTTCTCGCATTAAATAGCTCGAAAAGATCGATCTCGATGATTCTGCATACTTCTAACAGAAGTCTCACCAAGATTATCGCAGAAAATGCATATCTCAGCTTGACACCGCACCAAAATCAAGATGTCGCCGGTTCTGCAAATCAAACGCACTGTGGAGTGGTGAAAACACCAGATAACGTGTTTCTCGCCTTAAGTAGCTCGAAAAGAGCGATCTCGTAGATTCTGCATACTTCTGACAGAAGTCCCACCAAGATTATCGCAGAAAATGCATATCTCAGCTTGAAACCCGACGAAATCCAAGATGTCGCCGGTTCTGCATATCAAACGCACTGTGGAGTGGTGAAAACACCAGATAACGTGTTTCTCAAATTAAATAGCTCGAAGAGAGGGATCTCGATGATTCTGCATACTTCTGACAGAAGTCTCACCAAGATTATCGTAGAAAATGCATATCTCAGCTTGATTCCCGACCGAAACCAAGATATCTCCGGTTCTGCATGTCAAACGTACTGTGGAGTGGTGAATACACCAGAAAACGTGTTTCTCGCATTAAATAGTTCGAAAAGAGCGATCTAGATGATTCTGCATACTTCTGACAGAAGTCTCACCAAGATTATCGCAGAAAATGCATACCTCAGCTTGAAACACCACGAAAATCAAGATATCGCCGGTTCTGCATATCAAACGCACTGTGGAATGTTGAAAACACCAGAAAACTTGTTTTTTCGCATTAGATAGCTCGAAACGAGCGATCTAGATGATTCTGCATCCTTCTGACTGAAGTCTCACCAAAGATTATCGTAGAAAATGCATATCTCAGCTTGAAACCCGACGAAATCCATGATGTTGCCTGTTCTGCATATCAAACGCACTGTGGAGTGGTGAAAACACCAGATAACGTGTTGCTCGCATTAAGTAGCTCGAACAGAGCGATCCCGATGATTCTGCATACTTCTGACAGAAGTCTCACCAAGATTATCGTAGAAAATGGATATCTCAGCTTGAACCCCGACGAAATCCATGATGTTGCCGGTTCTGCATATCAAACGCACTGTGAAGTTGTGAAAACACCAGATAACGTGTTTCTCGCATTAAGTAGCACGAAAAGATCGATCCCGATGATTCCGCATACTTCTGACAGACGTCTCACCAAGATTATCGTAGAAAATGCATATCTCAGATTGAAACCTCACCGAAACCAAGATGTCGCCGGTTCCGCAAATCAAACGCACTGTGGAGTGGTGAAAACACCAGATAACGTGTTTCTCGCATTAAGTAGCTCGAAAAGGGCGATCTCGATGATTAAGCATACTTCGGACAGAAGTCTCACCAAGATTATCGCAGAAAATGCATATCTCTGCATGAAACCTAACGAAAACCAAAATATCGCCGGTTCTGCATATCAAACCAACTGTGGAGTGGTGAAAACACCAGATAACGTGTTTCTCGCATTAAATAGCTCGAAAAGCGCGATCTCGACGATTCTGCATACTTCTAAAAGAAGTCTCACCAAGATTATCGCAGAAAATGCATATCTCTGCTTGAAAACCCACGAAAACCAAGATATCTACTGTTCTGCATATCCAACGAACTGTGGAGTGGTGAAAACCTCAGAAAACGTGTTTCTCGAATTAAATAGCTCGAAAAGAGCGCTCTCGATGTTTCTGCATACTTCGGACAGATGTTTCAACAAGCTTATCGTAGAAAATGCATATCTCAGCTTGAAACACGACGAAAACCAAGATATCGACGGATCTGCATATCATACGCACTGTGGAGTAGTGAAAACACCAGATAACGTGTTTCTCGCATTAAATAGCTCGAAACGAGCGATCTCGATGTTCAAGCCCACTTCGGACAGAAGTCTCACCAAGATTATCGTAAAAAATGCATATCTCAGCTTGAAACCCCACGAAAACCAAGATATCGCTGGTTCTGCATATCAAACGCACTGTGGAGTGGTGAAAACCCCAGAAAACGTGTTTCTCTCATTAAATAGCTCGAAAAGAGCGCTCTCGACGTTTCTGCATACTTCGGACAGATGTTTCACCAAGTTTATCGTAGAAAATGCATATCTCAGCTTGAAACCCGACGAAAACCGAAATATCTCCGGTTCTGCATATCCAACGCACTGTGGAGTGGTGAAAACACCAGATAACGTTTTTCTCGCATTAAGTAGCTCGAAACGAGCGATCTCGATGATCAAGCATACTTCGGACAGAAGTCTCACCAAGATTATCGTAAAAAATGCATATCTCAGCTTGAAACTCCACGAAAACAAAGATATCGCTGGTACTGCATATCAAACGCACTGTGGAGTGGTGAAAACACCAGAAAACGTGTTTCGTGCATTAAGTAGCTCGAAAAGAGCGATCTAGATGATTCTGCATACTTCTGACAAAAGACCCACCAAGATTATCGCAGAAAATGCATATCTCTGCTTGAAACCCGACGAAAACCAAGATATCGACGGTTCTGCATATCATACGCACTGTGGAGTGGTGAAAACACCAGATAACGTGTTTCTCGCATTAAGTAGCTCGAAAAGAGCGATCTCGATGGTTAAGCATACTTCGGACAGAGGTCTCACCAAGATTATCGCAGAAAATGCATATCTCTGCATGAAACCCGACGAAAACCAAAATATCGCCGGTTCTGCATATCAAACCAACTGTGGAGTGGTGAAAATACCAGATAACGTGTTTCTCGCATTAAATAGCTCGAAAAGCGCGATCTCGACGATTCTGCATACTTCTAACAGAAGTCTCACCAAGATTATAGCAGAAAATGCATATCTCTACTTGAAAACCCACGAAAACCAAGATATCTACTGTTCTGCATATCCAACGAACTGTGGAGTGGTGAAAACCCCAGAAAACGTGTTTCTCGCATTAAATAGCTCGAACAGAGCGATCCCGATGATTCTGCATACTTCTGACAGAAGTCTCACCAAGATTATCGTAGAAAATGCATATCTCAGCTTGAACCCCGACGAAATCCATGATGTTGCCGGTTCTGCATATCAAACGCACTTGAGTGGTGAAAACACCAGATAACGTGTTTCTCGCATTAAGTAGCACGAAAAGATCGACCCCGATGATTCTGCATACTTCTGACAGACGTCTCACCAAGATTATCTTAGATAATGCATATCTCAGCTTGAACCCCGACGAAATCCATGATGTTGCCGGTTCTGCATATCCAACGCACTGTGGAGTGGTGAAAACACCAGATTACGTGTTTCTCGCATTAAGTAGCACGAAAAGATCGATCCCGATGATTCTGCATACTTCTGACGGACGTCTCACCAAGATTATCGTAGAAAATGCATATCTCAGATTGAAACCTCACCGAAACCAAGATGTCGCCGGTTCCGCAAATCAAACGCACTGTGGAGTGGTGAAAACACCAGATAACGTGTTTCTCGCATTAAGTAGCTCGAAAAGAGCGATCTCGATGATTAAGCATACTTCGGACAGAAGTCTCACCAAGATTATCGCAGAAAATGCATATCTCTGCATGAAACCTAACGAAAACCAAAATATCGCCGGTTCTGCATAACAAACCAACTTTGGAGTGGTGAAAACAACCAGATAACGTGTTTCTCGAATTAAATAGCTCGAAAACAGCGATCCCGATGATTCTGCATACTTTGGACAGAAGTCTCACCAAGATTATCGCAGAAAATGCATACATCAGCTTGAAATCTCACGAAAATCAAGATGTCGCCGGTTCTGCATATCAAACGCACTGTGGAGTGGTGAAAACAACCAGATAACGTGTTTCTCGAATTAAATAGCTCGAAAAGAGCGATCCCGATAATTCTGCATACTTCTGACAGAAGTCTCACCAAGATTATCGTAGAAAATGCATATCTCAGCTTGAACCCCGACGAAATCCATGATGTCGCCGGTTCTGCATATCAAGCGCACTGTGGAGTGGTGAAAACACCAGATAACGTGTTTCTTGCATTAAATAGCTCGAAAAGAGCGATCCCGATGATTCTGCATACTTCTGACAGAAGTCTCACCAAGATTATCGCAGAAAATGCATATCTCAGCTTGAACCCCTACGAAATCGAAGATGTCGCCGGTTCTGCATATCAAACGCACTGTGGAGTGGTGAAAACACCAGATAACGTGTTTCTCAAATTAAATAGCTCGAAGAGAGGGATCTCGATGTTTCTGCATACTTCTGACAGAAGGCTCACCTAGATTATCGCAGACAATGCATATCTCAACTGGAAATACCATGAAAATCAAGATATCGCCGGTTCTGCATATCAATCGCACTGTAGAGTGGGGAAAACACCAGATAACGTGTTTGTCGCATTAAATAGCTCGAAACGAGCGATCTAGATGATTCTGCATACTTCTCACAGAAGTCTCACCAAGATTATCGCCGAAAATGCATAACTCAGCTTGAAATCTCACGAAAACCAAGTTATCTCTGGTGCTGCACATCAAACGTACTGTGGAGTGGTGAAAACACCAGAAAACGTGTTTCTCGCATTAAGTAGCTCGAAAAGATCGATCTCGAAGTTTCTGCATACTTCTGACAGAAGTCTCACCAAGATTATCGTAGAAAATGCATATCTCAGCTTGAAACCCGACGAAATCCATGATGTCGCCGGTTCTGCATATCAAACGCACTGTGGAGTGGTGAAAACACCAGATAACGTGTTTCTCGAATTAAATAGCTAGAAGAGAGGGATCTCGATGTTTCTGCATACTTCTGACAGAAGACTCACCAAGATTATCGCAGAAAATGCATATCTCAGCTGGAAACCCCCGCGAAAACCAAGATATCGCCTGTTCTGCATATCAGACGCACTGTGGAGTGGTGACAACACCAGATAACGTGTTTCTCGCATTAAATAGCTCGAAAAGCGCGATCTCGACGATTCTGCATACTTCGGACAGATGTTTCACCAAGCTTATCGTAGAAAATGCATATCTCAGCTTGAAACCCGACGAAAACCAAAATATCTCCGGTTCTGCATATCCAACGCACTGTGGAGTGGTGAAAACACCAGATAACGTGTTTCTCGCATTAAGTAGCTCGAAACGAGCGATCTCGATGAGCAAGCATACTTCGGACAGAAGTCTCACCAAGATTATCGTAAAAAATGCATATCTCAGCTTGAAACTCCACGGAAACCAAGATATCGCTGGTGCTGCATATCAAACGCACTGTGGAGTGGTGAAAACACCAGAAAACGTGTTTCGTGCATTAAGTAGCTCGAAAAGAGCGATCTAGATGATTCTGCATACTTCTGACAAAAGACCCACCAAGATTATCGCAGAAAATGCATATCTCTGCTTGAAACCCGACGAAAACCAAAATATCTCCGGTTCTGCATATCCAACGCACTGTGGAGTGGTGAAAACACCAGATAACGTGTTTCTCGCATTAAGTAGCCCGAAACGAGCGATCTCGATGAATCTGCTTACTTCGGACAGAAGTCTCACCAAGATTATCTCAGAAAATGCATATCTCAGCTTGAAACCCCACGAAAACCAAGATATCGACGGTTCTGCGTATCATACGCACTGTGGAGTGGTGAAAACACCAGATAACGTGTTTCTCGCATTAAGTAGCGCGAAAAGAGCGATCTCGATGATTAAGCATACTTCGGACAGAAGACTCACCAAGATTATCGCAGAAAATGCATATCTCTGCATGAAACCCGACGAAAACCAAAATATCGCCGGTTCTGCATATCAAACCAACTGTGGAGTGGTGAAAACACCAGATAACCTGTTTCTCGCATTAAATAGCTCGAAAAGCGCGATCTCGACGATTCTGCATACTTCTAACAGAATTCTCACCAAGATTATCGCAGAAAATGCATCTCTCTACTTGAAAACCCACGCAAACCAAGATATCTACTGTTCTGCATATCCAACGAACTGTGGAGTGGTGAAAACCCCAGAAAACGTGTTTCTCGCATTAAATAGATCGAAAAGAGCACTCTCGATGTTTCTGCATACTACGGACAGATGTTTCACCAAGCTTATCGCAGAAAATGCATATCTCAGCTTGAAACCCCACGAAAACCAAGATATCGCTGGTTCTGCATATCAAACGCACTGTGGAGTGCTGAAAACACCAGAAAACGTGTTTCGCGCATTAAGTAGCTCCAAAAGCGCGATCTCACCGATTCTGCATACTTCTAACAGAAGTCTCACCAAGATTATCGTAGAAAATGCATATCTCAGCTTGAAACCCCACGAAAACCAAGATATCTCCGGTTCTGCACATCCAACGAACTGTGCTGTGGTGAAAACCCCAGAAGACGTGTTTCTCGCATTAAATAGCTCGAAAAGAGCGATCTCGATGATCCTGCATACTTCGGACAGAAGTCTCACCAAGATTACCGTAAAAAATGCATATCTCTGCTAGAAACCCCACGAAAACCAAGATATCTACTGTTCTGCATATCCAACAAACTGTGGAGTGGTGGAAACCCCAGAAAACGTGTTTCTCGCATTAAATAGATCGAAAAGAGCACTCTCGATGTTTCTGCATACTTCGGACAGATGTTTCACCAAGCTTATCGCAGAAAATGCATATCTCAGCTTGAAACCCCACGAAAACCAAGATATCTCCGGTTCTGCACATCGAACGAACTGTGGTGGGGTGAAAACCCCAGAAAACGTGTTTCTCGCATTAACTAGCTCGAAAAGAGCGATCTCAATAATTCTGCATACTTCGGACAGAAGTCTCACCAAGATTATCGCAGAAAACGCATATCTCAGCTTGAAACCCGACGAAATCCAAGATGTCGCCGGTTCTGCATATCAAGCGCACTGTGGAGTGGTGAAAACACCAGATAACATGTTTCTTGCATTAAATAGCTCGAACAGAGCGATCCCGATGATTCTGCATACTTCTGACAGAAGTCTCACCAAGATTATCGTAGAAAATGCATATCTCAGCTTGAAACCCCACGAAAACCAAGATATCTCCGGTTCTGCACATCCAACGAACTGCGGTGTGGTGAAAACCCCAGAAGACGTGTTTCTCGCATTAAATAGCTCGAAAAGTACGATCTCGATGACTCTGGATACTTCGGACAGAAGTCTCACCATGATTATCGCAGAAAATGCATATCTCAGCTAGAAACATCTCGAAAATCAAGATGTCGCCGGTTCTGCATATCAAACGCACTGTGGGGTGGAGAAAAAACCAGAAAACGTGTTTCTCGCATTAAATAGCTCGAAAAGAGCGATCTAGATGATTCTGCATACTTCTGACAGATGACTCACCAAGATTATCGCTGAAAATGCATATCTCAGTTGGAAACCCTACGAAAACCAAGATATCGCCGGTTCTCCATATTAGACGCACTGTGGAGTGGTGAAAACACCACAAAACGTGTTTCTCGCATTAACTAGCTCGAAAAGATCGTTCTTGATGATTCTGCATACTTCTCATAGATGAAACACCAATATTATCGCAGAAAATGCATATCTCAGCTAGAAACATCTCGAAAATCAAGATGTCGCCGGTTCTGCATATCAAACGCACTGTGGGGTGGAGAAAAAACCAGAAACCGTGTTTCTCGCATTAAATAGCTCGAAAAGAGCGATGTAGATGATTCTGCATACTTCTGACAGAAGACTCACCAAGATTATCGCAGAAAATGCATATCTCAGCTGGAAACCCTACGAAAACCAAGATATCGCCGGTTCTCCATAACAGACGCACTGTGGAGTGGTGAAAACACCAGAAAACGTGTTTCTCGGATTAACTAGCTCGAAAAGAGCGTTCTCGATGATTCTGCATACTTCTCATAGATGAAACACCAAGATTATCGCAGAAAATGCATATTTCAGCTGGAAACCCCTCGAAAACCGAGTTATCGGCGGCTCTCCATATCAAACGCACTGTGGAGTGGTCAAAACACCAGATAACGTGTTTCTCGCACTAAATAGCTCGAAAAGAGCGATATCGATGATTCTGTATACTTCTGACAGAAGACTCACCAAGATTATCGCAGAAAATGCATATCTCAGCTGGAAACACCACGAAAATCAAGATGACGCCGGTTCTGCATATCAAACGCACTGTGGGGTGGTGAAAACACCAGAAAACGTGTTACTCGCATTAAATAGCTCGAAAAGAGCGATCTAGATGATTCTGCATACATCTGACAGAAGACTCACCAAGATTATCGCAGAAAGTGCATATCTCAGCTGGAAACCCCACGAAAACCAAGTTATCGGCGGCTCTACATATCAAACGCACTGTGGAGTGGTCAAAACACCAGATAACGTGTTTCTCGCAGTAACTAGCTCGAAAAGAGCGTTCTCGATGATTCTGCATACTTCTCATAGATGAAACACCAAGATTATCGCAGAGAATGCATATTTCAGCTGGAAACACCACGAAAACCAAGTTATCGGCGGCTCTACATATCAAACGCAATGTGGAGTGGTGAAAACACCAGAAAACGTGTTTCTCGCATTAACTAACTCGAAAAGAGCGTTCCCGATGATTCTGCATACTTCTCATAGATGAAGCACCAAGATTATCACAGAAAATGCATATTTGAGCTGGAAACCCCACGAGAACCAAGTTATCGGCGGCTCTACATAGCAAACGCACTGTGGAGTGGTCAAAACACCAGAAAACGTGTTTCTCGCATTAAGTAGCTCGAAAAGAGCGCTCTCGAAGATTCTGCATACTTCTGACAGAGGTCTCACCAATATTATCGTAGAAAATGCATATCTCAGCTTGAAACCCGACCGAAACGAAGATATCTCCGGTTCTGCATGTCTAACGTACTGTGGAGTGGTGAATACACCAGAAAACGTGTTTCTCAAATTAAATAGCTCGAAAAGATCGATCTCGATGATTCTGCATACTTCTAACAGAAGTCTCACCAAGATTATCGCAGAAAATGCATATCTCAGCTTGACACCGCACCAAAATCAAGATGTCGCCGGTTCTGCAAATCAAACGCACTGTGGAGTGGTGAAAACACCAGATAACGTGTTTCTCGCCTTAAGTAGCTCGAAAAGAGCGATCTCGTAGATTCTGCATACTTCTGACAGAAGTCCCACACAGATTATCGCAGAAAATGCATATCTCAGCTTGAAACCCGACGAAATCCAAGATGTCGCCGGTTCTGCATATCAAACGCACTGTGGAGTGGTGAAAACACCAGATAACGTGTTTCTCAAATTAAATAGCTCGAAGAGAGGGATCTCGATGTTTCTGCATAATTCTGACAGAAGACTCACCAAGATTATCGCAGAAAATGCATATCTCAGCTTGAAACCTTACCAAAATCAAGATGTCGCCGGATCTTCAATTCTAACGCACTGTGGAGTGGTGAAAACAACCAGATAACATGTTTCACGCATTAAATAGCTCGAAAAGAGCGATACCGATGATTCTGCATACTTCTGACAGAAGTCTCACCAAGATTATCGTAGAAAATGCATATCTCAGCTTGATTCCCGACCGAAACCAAGATATCTCCGGTTCTGCATGTCAAACGTACTGTGGAGTGGTGAATACACCAGAAAACGTGTTTCTCGCATTAAATAGTTCGAAAAGAGCGATCTAGATGATTCTGCATACTTCTGACAGAAGTCTCACCAAGATTATCGCAGAAAATGCATACCTCAGCTTGAAACACCACGAAAATCAAGATATCGCCGGTTCTGCATATCAAACGCACTGTGGAATGTTGAAAACACCAGAAAACTTGTTTTTTCGCATTAGATAGCTCGAAACGAGCGATCTAGATGATTCTGCATCCTTCTGACTGAAGTCTCACCAAAGATTATCGTAGAAAATGCATATCTCAGCTTGAAACCCGACGAAATCCATGATGTTGCCTGTTCTGCATATCAAACGCACTGTGGAGTGGTGAAAACACCAGATAACGTGTTGCTCGCATTAAGTAGCTCGAACAGAGCGATCCCGATGATTCTGCATACTTCTGACAGAAGTCTCACCAAGATTATCGTAGAAAATGGATATCTCAGCTTGAACCCCGACGAAATCCATGATGTTGCCGGTTCTGCATATCAAACGCACTGTGAAGTTGTGAAAACACCAGATAACGTGTTTCTCGCATTAAGTAGCACGAAAAGATCGATCCCGATGATTCCGCATACTTCTGACAGACGTCTCACCAAGATTATCGTAGAAAATGCATATCTCAGATTGAAACCTCACCGAAACCAAGATGTCGCCGGTTCCGCAAATCAAACGCACTGTGGAGTGGTGAAAACACCAGATAACGTGTTTCTCGCATTAAGTAGCTCGAAAAGGGCGATCTCGATGATTAAGCATACTTCGGACAGAAGTCTCACCAAGATTATCGCAGAAAATGCATATCTCTGCATGAAACCTAACGAAAACCAAAATATCGCCGGTTCTGCATATCAAACCAACTGTGGAGTGGTGAAAACACCAGATAACGTGTTTCTCGCATTAAATAGCTCGAAAAGCGCGATCTCGACGATTCTGCATACTTCTAACAGAAGTCTCACCAAGATTATCGCAGAAAATGCATATCTCTGCTTGAAAACCCACGAAAACCAAGATATCTACTGTTCTGCATATCCAACGAACTGTGGAGTGGTGAAAACCTCAGAAAACGTGTTTCTCGAATTAAATAGCTCGAAAAGAGCGCTCTCGATGTTTCTGCATACTTCGGACAGATGTTTCAACAAGCTTATCGTAGAAAATGCATATCTCAGCTTGAAACACGACGAAAACCAAGATATCGACGGATCTGCATATCATACGCACTGTGGAGTAGTGAAAACACCAGATAACGTGTTTCTCGCATTAAATAGCTCGAAACGAGCGATCTCGATGTTCAAGCCCACTTCGGACAGAAGTCTCACCAAGATTATCGTAAAAAATGCATATCTCAGCTTGAAACCCCACGAAAACCAAGATATCGCTGGTTCTGCATATCAAACGCACTGTGGAGTGGTGAAAACCCCAGAAAACGTGTTTCTCTCATTAAATAGCTCGAAAAGAGCGCTCTCGACGTTTCTGCATACTTCGGACAGATGTTTCACCAAGTTTATCGTAGAAAATGCATATCTCAGCTTGAAACCCGACGAAAACCGAAATATCTCCGGTTCTGCATATCCAACGCACTGTGGAGTGGTGAAAACACCAGATAACGTGTTTCTCGCATTAAGTAGCTCGAAACGAGCGATCTCGATGATCAAGCATACTTCGGACAGAAGTCTCACCAAGATTATCGTAAAAAATGCATATCTCAGCTTGAAACTCCACGAAAACAAAGATATCGCTGGTACTGCATATCAAACGCACTGTGGAGTGGTGAAAACACCAGAAAACGTGTTTCGTGCATTAAGTAGCTCGAAAAGAGCGATCTAGATGATTCTGCATACTTCTGACAAAAGACCCACCAAGATTATCGCAGAAAATGCATATCTCTGCTTGAAACCCGACGAAAACCAAGATATTGACGGTTCTGCATATCATACGCACTGTGGAGTGGTGAAAACACCAGATAACGTGTTTCTCGCATTAAGTAGCTCGAAAAGAGCGATCTCGATGGTTAAGCATACTTCGGACAGAGGTCTCACCAAGATTATCGCAGAAAATGCATATCTCTGCATGAAACCCGACGAAAACCAAAATATCGCCGGTTCTGCATATCAAACCAACTGTGGAGTGGTGAAAATACCAGATAACGTGTTTCTCGCATTAAATAGCTCGAAAAGCGCGATCTCGACGATTCTGCATACTTCTAACAGAAGTCTCACCAAGATTATAGCAGAAAATGCATATCTCTACTTGAAAACCCACGAAAACCAAGATATCTACTGTTCTGCATATCCAACGAACTGTGGAGTGGTGAAAACCCCAGAAAACGTGTTTCTCGCATTAAATAGCTCGAACAGAGCGATCCCGATGATTCTGCATACTTCTGACAGAAGTCTCACCAAGATTATCGTAGAAAATGCATATCTCAGCTTGAACCCCGACGAAATCCATGATGTTGCCGGTTCTGCATATCAAACGCACTTGAGTGGTGAAAACACCAGATAACGTGTTTCTCGCATTAAGTAGCACGAAAAGATCGACCCCGATGATTCTGCATACTTCTGACAGACGTCTCACCAAGATTATCTTAGATAATGCATATCTCAGCTTGAACCCCGACGAAATCCATGATGTTGCCGGTTCTGCATATCAAACGCACTGTGGAGTGGTGAAAACACCAGATTACGTGTTTCTCGCATTAAGTAGCACGAAAAGATCGATCCCGATGATTCTGCATACTTCTGACGGACGTCTCACCAAGATTATCGTAGAAAATGCATATCTCAGATTGAAACCTCACCGAAACCAAGATGTCGCCGGTTCCGCAAATCAAACGCACTGTGGAGTGGTGAAAACACCAGATAACGTGTTTCTCGCATTAAGTAGCTCGAAAAGAGCGATCTCGATGATTAAGCATACTTCGGACAGAAGTCTCACCAAGATTATCGCAGAAAATGCATATCTCTGCATGAAACCTAACGAAAACCAAAATATCGCCGGTTCTGCATATCAAACCAACTTTGGAGTGGTGAAAACAACCAGATAACGTGTTTCTCGAATTAAATAGCTCGAAAACAGCGATCCCGATGATTCTGCATACTTTGGACAGAAGTCTCACCAAGATTATCGCAGAAAATGCATACATCAGCTTGAAATCTCACGAAAATCAAGATGTCGCCGGTTCTGCATATCAAACGCACTGTGGAGTGGTGAAAACAACCAGATAACGTGTTTCTCGAATTAAATAGCTCGAAAAGAGCGATCCCGATAATTCTGCATACTTCTGACAGAAGTCTCACCAAGATTATCGTAGAAAATGCATATCTCAGCTTGAACCCCGACGAAATCCATGATGTCGCCGGTTCTGCATATCAAGCGCACTGTGGAGTGGTGAAAACACCAGATAACGTGTTTCTTGCATTAAATAGCTCGAAAAGAGCGATCCCGATGATTCTGCATACTTCTGACAGAAGTCTCACCAAGATTATCGCAGAAAATGCATATCTCAGCTTGAACCCCTACGAAATCGAAGATGTCGCCGGTTCTGCATATCAAACGCACTGTGGAGTGGTGAAAACACCAGATAACGTGTTTCTCAAATTAAATAGCTCGAAGAGAGGGATCTCGATGTTTCTGCATACTTCTGACAGAAGGCTCACCTAGATTATCGCAGACAATGCATATCTCAACTGGAAATACCATGAAAATCAAGATATCGCCGGTTCTGCATATCAATCGCACTGTAGAGTGGGGAAAACACCAGATAACGTGTTTGTCGCATTAAATAGCTCGAAACGAGCGATCTAGATGATTCTGCATACTTCTCACAGAAGTCTCACCAAGATTATCGCCGAAAATGCATAACTCAGCTTGAAATCTCACGAAAACCAAGTTATCTCTGGTGCTGCACATCAAACGTACTGTGGAGTGGTGAAAACACCAGAAAACGTGTTTCTCGCATTAAGTAGCTCGAAAAGATCGATCTCGAAGTTTCTGCATACTTCTGACAGAAGTCTCACCAAGATTATCGTAGAAAATGCATATCTCAGCTTGAAACCCGACGAAATCCAAGATGTCGCCGGTTCTGCATATCAAACGCACTGTGGAGTGGTGAAAACACCAGATAACGTGTTTCTCGAATTAAATAGCTAGAAGAGAGGGATCTCGATGTTTCTGCATACTTCTGACAGAAGACTCACCAAGATTATCGCAGAAAATGCATATCTCAGCTGGAAACCCCCGCGAAAACCAAGATATCGCCTGTTCTGCATATCAGACGCACTGTGGAGTGGTGACAACACCAGATAACGTGTTTCTCGCATTAAATAGCTCGAAAAGCGCGATCTCGACGATTCTGCATACTTCGGACAGATGTTTCACCAAGCTTATCGTAGAAAATGCATATCACAGCTTGAAACCCGACGAAAACCAAAATATCTCCGGTTCTGCATATCCAACGCACTGTGGAGTGGTGAAAACACCAGATAACGTGTTTCTCGCATTAAGTAGCTCGAAACGAGCGATCTCGATGAGCAAGCATACTTCGGACAGAAGTCTCACCAAGATTATCGTAAAAAATGCATATCTCAGCTTGAAACTCCACGGAAACCAAGATATCGCTGGTGCTGCATATCAAACGCACTGTGGAGTGGTGAAAACACCAGAAAACGTGTTTCGTGCATTAAGTAGCTCGAAAAGAGCGATCTAGATGATTCTGCATACTTCTGACAAAAGACCCACCAAGATTATCGCAGAAAATGCATATCTCTGCTTGAAACCCGACGAAAACCAAAATATCTCCGGTTCTGCATATCCAACGCACTGTGGAGTGGTGAAAACACCAGATAACGTGTTTCTCGCATTAAGTAGCCCGAAACGAGCGATCTCGATGAATCTGCTTACTTCGGACAGAAGTCTCACCAAGATTATCTCAGAAAATGCATATCTCAGCTTGAAACCCCACGAAAACCAAGATATCGACGGTTCTGCGTATCATACGCACTGTGGAGTGGTGAAAACACCAGATAACGTGTTTCTCGCATTAAGTAGCGCGAAAAGAGCGATCTCGATGATTAAGCATACTTCGGACAGAAGACTCACCAAGATTATCGCAGAAAATGCATATCTCTGCATGAAACCCGACGAAAACCAAAATATCGCCGGTTCTGCATATCAAACCAACTGTGGAGTGGTGAAAACACCAGATAACCTGTTTCTCGCATTAAATAGCTCGAAAAGCGCGATCTCGACGATTCTGCATACTTCTAACAGAATTCTCACCAAGATTATCGCAGAAAATGCATCTCTCTACTTGAAAACCCACGCAAACCAAGATATCTACTGTTCTGCATATCCAACGAACTGTGGAGTGGTGAAAACCCCAGAAAACGTGTTTCTCGCATTAAATAGATCGAAAAGAGCACTCTCGATGTTTCTGCATACTACGGACAGATGTTTCACCAAGCTTATCGCAGAAAATGCATATCTCAGCTTGAAACCCCACGAAAACCAAGATATCGCTGGTTCTGCATATCAAACGCACTGTGGAGTGCTGAAAACACCAGAAAACGTGTTTCGCGCATTAAGTAGCTCCAAAAGCGCGATCTCACCGATTCTGCATACTTCTAACAGAAGTCTCACCAAGATTATCGTAGAAAATGCATATCTCAGCTTGAAACCCCACGAAAACCAAGATATCTCCGGTTCTGCACATCCAACGAACTGTGCTGTGGTGAAAACCCCAGAAGACGTGTTTCTCGCATTAAATAGCTCGAAAAGAGCGATCTCGATGATTCTGCATACTTCGGACAGAAGTCTCACCAAGATTACCGTAAAAAATGCATATCTCTGCTAGAAACCCCACGAAAACCAAGATATCTACTGTTCTGCATATCCAACAAACTGTGGAGTGGTGGAAACCCCAGAAAACGTGTTTCTCGCATTAAATAGATCGAAAAGAGCACTCTCGATGTTTGTGCATACTTCGGACAGATGTTTCACCAAGCTTATCGCAGAAAATGCATATCTCAGCTTGAAACCCCACGAAAACCAAGATATCTCCGGTTCTGCACATCGAACGAACTGTGGTGGGGTGAAAACCCCAGAAAACGTGTTTCTCGCATTAACTAGCTCGAAAAGAGCGATCTCAATAATTCTGCATACTTCGGACAGAAGTCTCACCAAGATTATCGCAGAAAACGCATATCTCAGCTTGAAACCCGACGAAATCCAAGATGTCGCCGGTTCTGCATATCAAGCGCACTGTGGAGTGGTGAAAACACCAGATAACATGTTTCTTGCATTAAATAGCTCGAACAGAGCGATCCCGATGATTCTGCATACTTCTGACAGAAGTCTCACCAAGATTATCGTAGAAAATGCATATCTCAGCTTGAAACCCCACGAAAACCAAGATATCTCCGGTTCTGCACATCCAACGAACTGCGGTGTGGTGAAAACCCCAGAAGACGTGTTTCTCGCATTAAATAGCTCGAAAAGTACGATCTCGATGACTCTGGATACTTCGGACAGAAGTCTCACCATGATTATCGCAGAAAATGCATATCTCAGCTAGAAACATCTCGAAAATCAAGATGTCGCCGGTTCTGCATATCAAACGCACTGTGGGGTGGAGAAAAAACCAGAAAACGTGTTTCTCGCATTAAATAGCTCGAAAAGAGCGATCTAGATGATTCTGCATACTTCTGACAGATGACTCACCAAGATTATCGCTGAAAATGCATATCTCAGTTGGAAACCCTACGAAAACCAAGATATCGCCGGTTCTCCATATTAGACGCACTGTGGAGTGGTGAAAACACCACAAAACGTGTTTCTCGCATTAACTAGCTCGAAAAGATCGTTCTTGATGATTCTGCATACTTCTCATAGATGAAACACCAATATTATCGCAGAAAATGCATATCTCAGCTAGAAACATCTCGAAAATCAAGATGTCGCCGGTTCTGCATATCAAACGCACTGTGGGGTGGAGAAAAAACCAGAAAACGTGTTTCTCGCATTAAATAGCTCGAAAAGAGCGACGTAGATGATTCTGCATACTTCTGACAGAAGACTCACCAAGATTATCGCAGAAAATGCATATCTCAGCTGGAAACCCTACGAAAACCAAGATATCGCCGGTTCTCCATAACAGACGCACTGTGGAGTGGTGAAAACACCAGAAAACGTGTTTCTCGGATTAACTAGCTCGAAAAGAGCGTTCTCGATGATTCTGCATACTTCTCATAGATGAAACACCAAGATTATCGCAGAAAATGCATATTTCAGCTGGAAACCCCTCGAAAACCGAGTTATCGGCGGCTCTACATATCAAACGCACTGTGGAGTGGTCAAAACACCAGATAACGTGTTTCTCGCACTAAATAGCTCGAAAAGAGCGATATCGATGATTCTGTATACTTCTGACAGAAGACTCACCAAGATTATCGCAGAAAATGCATATCTCAGCTGGAAACACCACGAAAATCAAGATGACGCCGGTTCTGCATATCAAACGCACTGTGGGGTGGTGAAAACACCAGAAAACGTGTTACTCGCATTAAATAGCTCGAAAAGAGCGATCTAGATGATTCTGCATACATCTGACAGAAGACTCACCAAGATTATCGCAGAAAGTGCATATCTCAGCTGGAAACCCCACGAAAACCAAGTTATCGGCGGCTCTACATATCAAACGCACTGTGGAGTGGTCAAAACACCAGATAACGTGTTTCTCGCAGTAACTAGCTCGAAAAGAGCGTTCTCGATGATTCTGCATACTTCTCATAGATGAAACACCAAGATTATCGCAGAGAATGCATATTTCAGCTGGAAACACCACGAAAACCAAGTTATCGGCGGCTCTACATATCAAACGCAATGTGGAGTGGTGAAAACACCAGAAAACGTGTTTCTCGCATTAACTAACTCGAAAAGAGCGTTCCCGATGATTCTGCATACTTCTCATAGATGAAGCACCAAGATTATCACAGAAAATGCATATTTGAGCTGGAAACCCCACGAGAACCAAGTTATCGGCGGCTCTACATAGCAAACGCACTGTGGAGTGGTCAAAACACCAGAAAACGTGTTTCTCGCATTAAGTAGCTCGAAAAGAGCGCTCTCGAAGATTCTGCATACTTCTGACAGAGGTCTCACCAATATTATCGTAGAAAATGCATATCTCAGCTTGAAACCCGACCGAAACGAAGATATCTCCGGTTCTGCATGTCTAACGTACTGTGGAGTGGTGAATACACCAGAAAACGTGTTTCTCGCATTAAATAGCTCGAAACGAGCGATCTAGATGGTTCTGCATACTTCTGACTGAAGTCTCACCAATATTATCGCAGAAAATGCATATCTCAGCTAGAAACCTCACGAAAATCAAGATCTCGCCGGTTCTGCATATCAAACGCACTATGGAGTGGTGAAAACAACCAGATAACGTGTTTCTCGCATTAAATAGCTCGAAACGAACGATCTAGATGATTGTGCATACTTCTGACTGAAGTCTCACCAAGATTATCGCAGAAAATGCATATCTCAGCTGGAAACACCACGAAAATCAAGATGACGCCGGTTCTGCATATCAAACGCACTGTGGGGTGGTGAAAACACCAGAAAACGTGTTACTCGCATTAAATAGCTCGAAAAGAGCGATCTAGATGATTCTGCATACATCTGACAGAAGACTCACCAAGATTATCGCAGAAAGTGCATATCTCAGCTGGAAACCCCACGAAAACCAAGTTATCGGCGGCTCTACATATCAAACGCACTGTGGAGTGGTCAAAACACCAGATAACGTGTTTCTCGCAGTAACTAGCTCGAAAAGAGCGTTCTCGATGATTCTGCATACTTCTCATAGATGAAACACCAAGATTATCGCAGAGAATGCATATTTCAGCTGGAAACACCACGAAAACCAAGTTATCGGCGGCTCTACATATCAAACGCAATGTGGAGTGGTGAAAACACCAGAAAACGTGTTTCTCGCATTAACTAACTCGAAAAGAGCGTTCCCGATGATTCTGCATACTTCTCATAGATGAAGCACCAAGATTATCACAGAAAATGCATATTTGAGCTGGAAACCCCACGAAAACCAAGTTATCGGCGGCTCTACATAGCAAACGCACTGTGGAGTGGTCAAAACACCAGAAAACGTGTTTCTCGCATTAAGTAGCTCGAAAAGAGCGCTCTCGAAGATTCTGCATACTTCTGACAGAGGTCTCACCAATATTATCGTAGAAAAAAGCATATCTCAGCTTGAAACCCGACCGAAACGAAGATATCTCCGGTTCTGCATGTCTAACGTACTGTGGAGTGGTGAATACACCAGAAAACGTGTTTCTCGCATTAAATAGCTCGAAACGAGCGATCTAGATGGTTCTGCATACTTCTGACTGAAGTCTCACCAATATTATCGCAGAAAATGCATATCTCAGCTAGAAACCTCACGAAAATCAAGATCTCGCCGGTTCTGCATATCAAACGCACTATGGAGTGGTGAAAACAACCAGATAACGTGTTTCTCGCATTAAATAGCTCGAAACGAACGATCTAGATGATTGTGCATACTTCTGACTGAAGTCTCACCAAGATTATCGCAGAAAATGCATATCTCAGCTTGAAACCCGACCGAAACCAAGATATCTCCGGTTCTGCATGTCAAACGTACTGTGGAGTGGTGAATACACCAGAAAACGTGTTTCTCGCATTAAATAGTTCGAAAAGAGCGATCTAGATGATTCTGCATACTTCTGACAGAAGTCTCACCAAGATTATCGCAGAAAATGCATACCTCAGCTTGAAACACCACGAAAATCAAGATATCGCCGGTTCTGCATATCAAACGCACTGTGGAATGTTGAAAACGCCAGAAACCTTGTTTTTTCGCATTAGATAGCTCGAAACGAGCGATCTAGATGATTCTGCATCCTTCTGACTGAAGTCTCACCAAAGATTATCGTAGAAAATGCATATCTCAGCTTGAAACCCGACGAAATCCATGATGTTGCCTGCTCTGCATATCAAACGCACTGTGGAGTGGTGAAAACACCAGATAACGTGTTGCTCGCATTAAGTAGCTCGAACAGAGCGATCCCGATGATTCTGCATACTTCTGACAGAAGTCTCACCAAGATTATCGTAGAAAATGGATATCTCAGCTTGAACCCCGACGAAATCCATGATGTTGCCGGTTCTGCATATCAAACGCACTGTGAAGTTGTGAAAACACCAGATAACGTGTTTCTCGCATTAAGTAGCACGAAAAGATCGATCCCGATGATTCCGCATACTTCTGACAGACGTCTCACCAAGATTATCGTAGAAAATGCATATCTCAGATTGAAACCTCACCGAAACCAAGATGTCGCCGGTTCCGCAATTCAAACGCACTGTGGAGTGGTGAAAACACCAGATAACGTGTTTCTCGCATTAAGTAGCTCGAAAAGGGCGATCTCGATGATTAAGCATACTTCGGACAGAAGTCTCACCAAGATTATCGCAGAAAATGCATATCTCTGCATGAAACCTAACGAAAACCAAAATATCGCCGGTTCTGCATATCAAACCAACTGTGGAGTGGTGAAAACACCAGATAACGTGTTTCTCGCATTAAATAGCTCGAAAAGCGCGATCTCGACGATTCTGCATACTTCTAACAGAAGTCTCACCAAGATTATCGCAGAAAATGCATATCTCTGCTTGAAAACCCACGAAAACCAAGATATCTACTGTTCTGCATATCCAACGAACTGTGGAGTGGTGAAAACCTCAGAAAACGTGTTTCTCGCATTAAATAGCTCGAAAAGAGCGCTCTCGATGTTTCTGCATACTTCGGACAGATGTTTCAACAAGCTTATCGTAGAAAATGCATATCTCAGCTTGAAACACGACGAAAACCAAGATATCGACGGATCTGCATATCATACGCACTGTGGAGTAGTGAAAACACCAGATAACGTGTTTCTCGCATTAAATAGCTCGAAACGAGCGATCTCGATGTTCAAGCCCACTTCGGACAGAAGTCTCACCAAGATTATCGTAAAAAATGCATATCTCAGCTTGAAACCCCACGAAAACCAAGATATCGCAGGTTCTGCATATCAAACGCACTGTGGAGTGGTGAAAACCCCAGAAAACGTGTTTCTCTCATTAAATAGCTCGAAAAGAGCGCTCTCGACGTTTCTGCATACTTCGGACAGATGTTTCACCAAGCTTATCGTAGAAAATGCATATCTCAGCTTGAAACCCGACGAAAACCGAAATATCTCCGGTTCTGCATATCCAACGCACTGTGGAGTGGTGAAAACACCAGATAACGTGTTTCTCGCATTAAGTAGCTCGAAACGAGCGATCTCGATGATTAAGCATACTTCGGACAGAAGTCTCACCAAGATTATCGCAGAAAATGCATATCTCTGCATGAAACCCGACGAAAACCAAAATATCGCCGGTTCTGCATATCAAACCAACTGTGGAGTGGTGAAAATACCAGATAACGTGTTTCTCGCATTAAATAGCTCGAAAAGCGCGATCTCGACGATTCTGCATACTTCTAACAGAAGTCTCACCAAGATTATAGCAGAAAATGCATATCTCTACTTGAAAACCCACGAAAACCAAGATATCTACTGTTCTGCATATCCAACGAACTGTGGAGTGGTGAAAACCCCACAAAACGTGTTTCTCGCATTAAATAGCTCGAACAGAGCGATCCCGATGATTCTGCATACTTCTGACAGAAGTCTCACCAAGATTATCGTAGAAAATGCATATCTCAGCTTGAACCCCGACGTAATCCATGATGTTGCCGGTTCTGCATATCAAACGCACTGTGGAGTGGTGAAAACACCAGATAACGTGTTTCTCGCATTAAGTAGCACGAAAAGATCGACCCCGATGATTCTGCATACTTCTGACAGACGTCTCACCAAGATTATCTTAGATAATGCATATCTCAGCTTGAACCCCGACGAAATCCATGGTGTTGCCGGTTCTGCATATCAAACGCACTGTGGAGTGGTGAAAACACCAGATAACGTGTTTCTCGCATTAAGTAGCACGAAAAGATCGATCCCGATGATTCTGCATACTTCTGACGGACGTCTCACCAAGATTATCGTAGAAAATGCATATCTCAGATTGAAACCTCACCGAAACCAAGATGTCGCCGGTTCCGCAAATCAAACGCACTGTGGAGTGGTGAAAACACCAGATAACGTGTTTCTCGCATTAAGTAGCTCGAAAAGAGCGATCTCGATGATTAAGCATACTTCGGACAGAAGTCTCACCAAGATTATCGCAGAAAATGCATATCTCTGCATGAAACCTAACGAAAACCAAAATATCGCCGGTTCTGCATATCAAACCAACTTTGGAGTGGTGAAAACAACCAGATAACGTGTTTCTCGAATTAAATAGCTCGAAAACAGCGATCCCGATGATTCTGCATACTTTGGACAGAAGTCTCACCAAGATTATCGCAGAAAATGCATACATCAGCTTGAAATCTCACGAAAATCAAGATGTCGCCGGTTCTGCATATCAAACGCACTGTGGAGTGGTGAAAACAACCAGATAACGTGTTTCTCGAATTAAATAGCTCGAAAAGAGCGATCCCGATAATTCTGCATACTTCTGACAGAAGTCTCACCAAGATTATCGTAGAAAATGCATATCTCAGCTTGAACCCCGACGAAATCCATGATGTCGCCGGTTCTGCATATCAAGCGCACTGTGGAGTGGGGAAAACACCAGATAACGTGTTTGTCGCATTAAATAGCTCGAAACGAGCGATCTAGATGATTCTGCATACTTCTCACAGAAGTCTCACCAAGATTATCGCCGAAAATGCATAACTCAGCTTGAAATCTCACGAAAACCAAGTTATCTCCGGTGCTGCACATCAAACGTACTGTGGAGTGGTGAAAACACCAGAAAACGTGTTTCTCGCATTAAGTAGCTCGAAAAGATCGATCTCGAAGATTCTGCATACTTCTGACAGAAGTCTCACCAAGATTATCGTAGAAAATGCATATCTCAGCTTGAAACCCGACGAAATCCAAGATGTCGCCGGTTCTGCATATCAAACGCACTGTGGAGTGGTGAAAACACCAGATAACGTGTTTCTCGAATTAAATAGCTAGAAGAGAGGGATCTCGATGTTTCTGCATACTTCTGACAGAAGACTCACCAAGATTATCGCAGAAAATGCATATCTCAGCTGGAAACCCCCGCGAAAACCCAGATATCGCCGGTTCTGCATATCAGACGCACTGTGGAGTGGTGACAACACCAGATAACGTGTTTCTCGCATTAAATAGCTCGAAAAGCGCGATCTCGACGATTCTGCATACTTCGGACAGATGTTTCACCAAGCTTATCGTAGAAAATGCATATCTCAGCTTGAAACCCGACGAAAACCAAAATATCTCCGGTTCTGCATATCCAACGCACTGTGGAGTGGTGAAAACACCAGATAACGTGTTTCTCGCATTAAGTAGCTCGAAACGAGCGATCTCGATGAGCAAGCATACTTCGGACAGAAGTCTCACCAAGATTATCGTAAAAAATGCATATCTCAGCTTGAAACCCCACGAAAACCAAGATATCGACGGTTCTGCATATCATACGCACTGTGGAGTGGTGAAAACACCAGATAACGTGTTTCTCGCATTAAGTAGCGCGAAAAGAGCGATCTCGATGATTAAGCATACTTCGGACAGAAGACTCACCAAGATTATCGCAGAAAATGCATATCTCTGCAGGAAACCCGACGAAAACCAAAATATCGCCGGTTCTGCATATCAAACCAACTGTGGAGTGGTGAAAACACCAGATAACGTGTTTCTCGCATTAAATAGCTCGAAAAGCGCGATCTCGACGATTCTGCATACTTCTAACAGAATTCTCACCAAGATTATCGCAGAAAATGCATATCTCTACTTGAAAACCCACGCAAACCAAGATATCTACTGTTCTGCATATCCAACGAACTGTGGAGTGGTGAAAACCCCAGAAAACGTGTTTCTCGCATTAAATAGATCGAAAAGAGCACTCTGGATGTTTCTGCATGCTACGGACAGATGTTTCACCAAGCTTATCGCAGAAAATGCATATCTCAGCTTGAAACCCCACGAAAACCAAGATATCGCTGGTTCTGCATATCAAACGCACTGTGGAGTGCTGAAAACACCAGAAAACGTGTTTCGCGCATTAAGTAGCTCGAAAAGCGCGATCTCAATAATTCTGCATACTTCGGACAGAAGTCTCACCAAGATTATCGTAAAAAATGCATATCTCAGCTTGAAACCCCTCGAAAACCAAGATATCACCTGTTCTGCATATCCAACGAACTGTGGTGTGGTGAAAACCCCAGAAAACGTGGTTCTCGCATTAAATAGCTCGCAATGTACGATCTCGATGACTCTGCATACTTCGGACAGAATTCTCACCAAGATTATCGCAGAAAATGCATATCTCAGCTTGAAACCCCACGAAAACCAAGATATCTCCGGTTCTGCACATCCAACGAACTGTGGTGTGGTGAAAACTCCAGAAGACGTGTTTCTCGCATTAAATAGCTCGAAAAGTACGATCTCGATGACTCTGGATACTTCGGACAGTTGTCTCACCAAGATTATCGCAGAAAATGCATATCTGAGCTTGAAACCCCACGAAAACCAAGATATCGCTGGTTCTGCATATCAAACGCACTGTGGAGTGCTGAAAACACCAGAAAACGTGTTTCGCGCATTAAGTAGCTCGAAAAGAGCGATCTCGATGATTCAGCATACTTCGGACAGAAGTCTCACCAAGTTTATCGCAGAAAATGCATATCTCAGCTTGAAACTCCACGAAAACCCAGATATCGCCGGTTCTGCATATCAAACCAACTGTGGAGTGGTGAAAACACCAGTCAACGTGTTTCTCGCATTAAATAGCTCGAATAGTGCGATCTCGATGATTCTGCATACTTCGGACAGAAGTCTCACCATGATTATCGTAAAAAATGCATATCTCAGCTTGAAACCCCACGAAAACCAAGATTGCGCTGGTTCTGCATATCAAACGCACTGTGGAGTGGTGAAAACACCAGATAACGAGTTTCTCGCATTAGATAGGTCGAAAAGAGCGATCTCGATGTTTCTGCATACTTCGGACAGAATTCTCACCAAGATTATCGCAGAAAATGCATATATCAGCTTGACACCCCACGAAAACCAAGATATCTCCGGTTCTGCACATCCAACGAACTGTGCTGTGGTGAAAACCCCAGAAGACGTGTTTCTCGCATTAAATAGCTCGAAAAGTACGATCTCGATGACTCTGGATACTTCGGACAGAAGGCTCACCAAGATTATCGCAGAAAATGCATATCTGAGCTTGAAACCCCACGAAAACCAAGATATCGTCGGTTCTGCATATCATACGCACTGCGGTGTGGTGAAAACGCCAGATAACGTGTTTCTCGCATTAAATAGCTCGAAAAGAGCGATCTCGATGATTCTGCATACTTCTAACAGAAGTCTCACCATGATTATCGCAGAAAATGCATATCTCTGCTAGAAACCCCACGAAAACCAAGACATCTCCGGTTCTGCACATCCAACGAACTGTGGTGAGGTGAAAACCCCAGAAAACGTGTTTCTCGCATTAACTAGCTCGAAAAGAGCGATCTCGATGATTCAGCATACTTCGGACAGAAGTCTCACCAAGTTTATCGCAGAAAATGCATATCTCAGCTTGAAACCCCACGAAAACCAAGATCTCTCCGGTTCTGCACATCCAACGAACTGTGCTGTGGTGAAAACCCCAGAAGACGTGTTTCTCGCATTAAATAGCTCGAAAAGTACGATCTCGATGTCTCTGGATACTTCGGACAGAAGTCTCACCAAGATTATCGCAGAAAATGCATATCTGAGCTTGAAACCCCACGAAAACCAAGATATCACCTGTTCTGCATATCCAACGAACTGTGGTGTGGTGAAAACGCCAGAAAACGTGTTTCTCGCATTAACTAGCTCGAAAAGAGCGATCTCGATGATTCAGCATACTTCGGACAGAAGTCTCACCAAGTTTATCGCAGATAATGCATATCTCAGCTTGAAACCCCACGAAAACCAAGATCTCTCCGGTTCTGCACATCCAACGAACTGTGCTGTGGTGAAAACCCCAGAAGACGTGTTTCTCGCATTAAATAGCTCGAAAAGTACGATCTCGATGTCTCTGGATACTTCGGACAGAAGTCTCACCAAGATTATCGCAGAAAATGCATATCTGAGCTTGAAACCCCACGAAAACCAAGACATCTCCGGTTCTGCACATCCAACGAACTGTGGTGAGGTGAAAACACCAGAAAACGTGTTTCGTGCATTAAATAGCTCGAAAAGAGCGATCTAGATGATTCAGCATAATTCGGACAGAAGTCTCACCAAGATTATCGCAGAAAATGCATATCTCTGCTTGAAACCCCACGAAAACCAAGGTATCTACTGTTCTGCATATCCAACGAACTGTGGAGTGGTGAAAACCCCAGAAAACGTGTTTCTCGCATTAAATAGCTCGAAAGGAGCGCTCTCGACGTTTCTGCATACTTCGGACAGATGTTTCAGCAAGATTATCGTAGAAAATGCATATCTGAGCTTGAAACCCGACAAAAACCAAAATATCTCCGGTTCTGCATATCCAACGCACTGTGGAGTGGTGAACACACCAGATAACGTGTTTCTCGCATTAAATAGCTCGAAACGAGCGATCTCGATGATTCTGCATACTTCGGACGGAAGTCTCAACAAGATTATCGCAGAAAATGCATATCTCAGCTTGAAACCCCACGAAAACCAAGATATCGCTGGTTCTGCATATCAAACGCACTGTGGAGTGCTGAAAACCCCAGATAACGTGTTTGTCGCATTAAATAGCTCGAATAGAGCAATCTCGATGATTCTGCATACTTCGGACAGAAGTCTCACCAAGATTATCGCAGAAAATGCATATCTCTGCTTGAAACCCCACGAAAACCAAGGTATCTACTGTTCTGCATATCCAACGAACTGTGGAGTGGTGAAAACCCCAGAAAACGTGTTTCTCGCATTAAATAGCTCGAAAAGAGCGCTCTCGACGTTTCTGCATACTTCGGACAGATGTTTCAGCAAGATTATCATAGAAAATGCATATCTGAGCTTGAAACCCGACAAAAACCAAAATATCTCCGGTTCTGCATATCCAACGCACTGTGGAGTGGCGAAAACACCAGATAACGTGTTTCTCGCATTAAATAGCTCGAAACGAGCGATCTCGATGATTCTGCATACTTCGGACGGAAGTCTCAACAAGACTATCGCAGAAAATGCATATCTCAGCTTGAAACCCCACGAAAACCAAGATATCGCTGGTTCTGCATATCAAACGCACTGTGGAGTGCTGAAAACCCCAGATAACGTGTTTGTCGCATTAAATAGCTCGAATAGAGCAATCTCGATGATTCTGCATACTTCGGACAGAAGTCTCACCAAGATTATCGTAAAAAATGCATATCTCAGCTTGAAACCCCACGAAAACCAAGATATCGCTGGTACTGCATATCAAACGCACTGTGGAGTGGTGAATACATCAGATAACGTGTTTCTCGCATTAAATAGCTCGAAAAGAGCGATCTCGATGATTCTGCATACTTCGGACAGAAGTCTCACCAAGATTATCGCAGAAAATGCATATCTCAGCTTGAAACCCGACGAAAAACGAGTTATCTCCGGTTCTGCATATCCAACGAACTGTGGAGTGGTGAAAACACCAGAAAACGAGTTTCTCGCATTAAATAGCTCGAAAAGAGCGCTCTCGATGTTTCTGCATACTTCGGACAGATGTTTCACCAAGATTATCGTAGTAAATGCATATCTCAGCTTGAAATACGACGAAAACCAGAATATCGCCGGTTCTGCATATCAAACGCACTGTGGAGTGGTGAAAACACCAGATAACGTGTTTCTCGCTTTAAATAGCTCGAAACGCGCGATCTTGATGATTCTGCATGCTTCTAACTGAAGTCTCAAAAAGATTATCGCAGAAAATGCATATTTCAGCTGGAACCCCCACGAAAACCAAGTTATCGGCGGCTCTACATATTAAACGCACTGTGGAGTGGTCAAAACACCAGATAACGTGTTTCTCGCATTAAATAGCTCGAAACGAGCGATCTAGATGATTCTGCATACTTCTGACTGAAGTCTCACCAATAAGATCGCAGAAAATGCATATCTCAGCTTGAAACCCGACGAAAACCACGATGTCGCCGGTTCTGCATATCAAACGCACTGTGGGGTGGTGAAATCACCAGAAAACGTGTTTCTCGCATTAACTAGCTCGAAAAGAGCGATCTAGATGATTCTGCATACTTCTGACTGAAGTCTCACCAATATTATCGCAGAAAATGCATATCTCAGCTTGAAACCCGACGAAAACCAAGATGGCGCCGGTTCTGCATATCAAACGCACTGTGGGGTGGTGAAAACACCAGATAACGTGTTTCTCGCATAAGGTAGCTCGAAAAGAGCGCTCTCGATGTTTCTGCATACTTCGGACAGAAGTCTCACCAAGATTATCGCAGAAAATGCATATCTAAGCTTGAAACCCCACGAAAACCAGGATATCGTCGGTTCTGCACATCATACGCACTGTGGAGTGGTGAAAACACCAGATAACGTGTTTCTCGCATTAAATAGCTCGAAACGAGCGATCTCGAAGATTAAGCATACTTCGGACAGAAGTCTCACCAAGATTATCGCAGGAATTACATATCTCAGCTTGAAACCCCATGAAAACCAAGATATCGCTGGTTCTCCATATCAAACGCACTGTGGAGTGCTGAAAACACCAGATAACGTGTTTCTCGCATTAAATAGCTCAAAAAGAGGGAGCTCGATGATTCTGCATACTTCTGACAGAAGACTCACCAAGATTATCGTAGAAAATGCATGTCTCAGCTTGAAACCCGACGAAATCCAAGATGTCGCTTGTTCCGCATATCAAACGCACTGTGGAGTGGTGAAAACACCAGTTAACGTGTTTCTCGCATTAAATAGCTCGAAAAGAGCGATCCCGATGATTCTGCATACTTCTGACAGAAGTCTCACCAAGATTATCGCAGAAAATGCATATCTCTGCTAGAAACCCCACGAAAACCAAGATATCTCCTGTTCTGCATATCCAACGAACTGTGGAGTGGTGAAAACCCCAGAAAACGTGTTTCTCGCATTAAATAGCTCAAAAAGAGGGAGCTCGATGATTCTGCATACTTCTGACAGAAGACTCACCAAGATTATCGTAGAAAATGCATGTCTCAGCTTGAAACCCGACGAAATCCAAGATGTCGCTTGTTCCGCATATCAAACGCACTGTGGAGTGGTGAAAACACCAGTTAACGTGTTTCTCGCATTAAATAGCTCGAAAAGAGGGATCTCGATGATTCTGCATACTTCTGACAGAAGACTCACCAAGATTATCGCAGAAAATGCATATCTCAGCTGGAAACACCACGAAAATCAAGATATCGCAGGTTCTGCATATCAAACGCACTGTGGAATGTTGAAAACACCAGAAAACTTCTTTTTTCGCATTAAATAGCTCGAAAAGAGCGATCTAGAAGATTCTGCATATTTCTGACTGAAGTCTCACCAAGATTATCACAGAAAATGCATATCTCTGCTAGAAACCCCACGAAAACCAAGATATCTCCTGTTCTGCATATCCAACGAACTGAGGAGTGGTGAAAACCCCAGAACACGTGTTTCTCGCATTAAATAGCTCGAAAAGAGCGATGCCGATGATTCTGCATACTTCTGACAGACGTCTCACCAAGATTATCGTAGAAAATGCATATCTCAGCTTGATACCCTACGACAGCCAAGATGTGGCAGGTTCTGCATATCAAACGCACTGTGGAGTGGTGAAAACGCCAGATAACGTGTTTCTCGCATTAACTAGCTCGAAAAGAGCGATCTCGAAGATTCTGCATACTTCTGACAGAAGACTCACCAAGATTATCGCTGAAAATGCATATCTCAACTGGAAATACCACGAAAATCAAGATATCGCCGGTCTGCATATCAAACGCACTGTGGAGTGGTGAAAACACCAGATAACGTGTTTCTCGCATTAAATAGCTCGAAAAGAGCGATCTCGATGATTCTGCATACTTCGGACAGAAGTCTCACCAAGATTATCGCAGAAATTGCATATCTCAGCTTAAATCCCCACGAAAACCAGGATATCGCTGGTTCTGCATATCAAACGCACTGTGGAGTGCTGAAAACACCAGATAACGTGTTTCTCGCTATAAATAGCTCGAATAGAGCGATCTCGATGATTAAGCATACTTCGGACAGAAGTCTCACCAAGATTATCGTAAAAAATGCATATCTCAGCTTGAAACCACACAAAAACCAAGATATCGCCGGTTCTGCATATCAAACGCACTGTGGAGTGGTGAAAACACCAGATAACGTGTTTCTCGCATTAAATAGCTCGAAAAGTGCGATCTCGATGATTCTGCATACTTCGGACAGAAGTCTCACCAAGATTATCGCAGAAAATGCATATCTCAGCTTTAAACCCCACGAAAACCAAGATATCGCAGGTTCTGCATATCAAACGCACTGTGGAGTGGTGAAAACACCAGATAACGTGTTTCTCGCATTAAATAGCTCGAAACGAGCGATCTCGACGATTCTGCATACTTCGGACAGAAGTCTCACCAAGATTATCGTAAAACCTGCATATCTCAGCTTGAAACCCCACGAAAACCAGGATATCGCTGGTTCTGCATATCAAAAGCACTGTGGAGTGGTGAAAACACCAGAAAACTTGTTTTTTCGCATTGAATAGCTCGAAACGAGCGATCTAGATGATTCTGCAAACGTCTGACAGAAGTCTCACCAAGATTATCGTAGAAATTGCATATCTCAGCTTGAAACCCGACGAAATCCAAGATGTCGCCAGTTCTGCATATCACACGCACTGTGGAGTGGTGAAAACACCAGATAACGTGTTTCTCGCAATAAATAGCTCGAAAAGATCGTTCTCGATGATTCTGCATACTTCGGACAGAAGTCTCAACAAGATTATCGCAGAAAATGCATATCTCAGCTTGAAACCCCACGAAAACCAAGATATCTACTGTTCTGCATATCAAACGCACTGTGGAGTGGTGAAAACACCAGATACGTGTTTCTCGCACTAACTAGCTCGAAAAGAGCGATCTCGATGATTCAGCATACTTCTGACTGAAGTCTCACCAATATTATCGCAGAAAATGCATATCTCAGCTTGAAACCCGACGAAAACCGAGTTATCTCCGGTTCTGCACATCAAACGCACCGTGGAGTGGTGAAAACACCAGAAAACGTGTTTCGTGCATTAAGTAGCTCGAAAAGAGCGATCTAGTTGATTCTGCATACTTCTGACAAAAGACCCACCAAGATTATCGCAGAAAATGCATATCTCAGCTGGAAACACCACGAAAATCAAGATATCGCCTGTTCTGCATATCAAACGCACTGTGGAGTGGTGAAAACAACCAGAGAACGTGTTTCTCGCATTAAATAGCTCGAAAAGAGCGATCTCGATGATTCAGCATATTTCGGACAGGAGTCTCACCAAGATTATCGCAGGAAATGCATATCTCAGCTTGAAACCCCACGAAAACCAAGATATCTCCGGTTCTGCATATCCAACGAACTGTGGAGTGGTGAAAACCCCTGAAAACGTATTTCGCGCATTAAGTAGCTCGAAAAGAGCGTTCTCGAAGATTCTGCATACTTCTGACAGAAGTCTCACCAGGATTATCGTAGAAAATGCATATCTCAGCTTGAAACCCGACCGAAACCAAGATATCTCCGGTTCTGCATGTCAAACGTACTGTGGAGTGGTAAAAACACCAGAAAACGTGTTTCTTGCATTAAGTAGCTCGAAAAGAGCGATCTAGATGATTCTGCATACTTCTGACTGAAGTCTCACCAATATTATCGCAGAAAATGCACATCTCAGCTCGAAACCTCACGAAAATCAAGATGTTGCCGGTTCTGCATATCAAACGCACTGTGGAGTGGTGAAAACAACCAGAGAACGTGTTTCTCGCATTAAATAGCTCGAAAAGAGCGATCTCGATGATTCTGCATACTTCGGACAAATGTTTCACCAAGATAATCGTGGAAAATGGATATCTCAGCTTGAAACCCGGCGAAAACCAAAATATCTCCGGTTCTGCATATCCAACGCACTGTGGAGTGGTAAAAACACCAGATAACGTGTTTCTCGCATTAAATAGCTCGAAACGAGCGATCTCGATGATTCTGCATCCTTCGGACAGAAGTCTCACCAAGATTATCGTATAAAATGCATGTCTCAGCTTGAAACCCCACGAAAATCGAGTGATCTCCGGTTCTGCACATCAAACGTACCGTGGAGTGGTGAAAACACCAGAAAACGTGTTTCGCGCATTAAGTAGATCGAAAAGAGCGTTCTCGAAGATTCTGCATACTTCTGACAGAAGTCTCACCAGGATTATCGCAGAAAATGCATATCTCAGCTGGAAACACCACGAAAATCAAGATATCGCCTTTCTGCATATCAAACGCACTGTGGAGTGGTGAAAACAACCAGAGAACGTGTTTCTCGCATTAAATAGCTCGAAAAGAGCGATCTCGATGATTCAGCATATTTGGGACAGGAGTCTCACCAAGATTATCGCAGGAAATGCATATCTCAGCTTGAAACCCCACGAAAACCAAGATATCTCCGGTTCTGCATATCCAACGAACTGTGGAGTGGTGAAAACCCCTGAAAACGTATTTCGCGCATTAAGTAGCTCGAAAAGAGCGTTCTCGAAGATTCTGCATACTTCTGACAGAAGTCTCACCAGGATTATCGCAGAAAATGCATATCTCAGCTTGAAACCCGACGAAAACCAATATATCGCCGGTTCTGCATATCAGACCAACTGTGGAGTGGTGAAAACACCAGATAACGTGTTTCTCGCATTAAATAGCTCGAAAAGAGCGCTCTCGATGTTTCTGCATACTTTGGACAGATGTTTCACCAAGATTATCATAGAAAATGCATATCTCAGCTGGAAACACCACGAAAATCAAGATATCGCCTGTTCTGCATATCAAACGCACTGTGGAGTGGTGAAAACAACCAGAGAACGTGTTTCTCGCATTAAATAGCTCGAGAAGAGCGATCTCGATGATTCAGCATACTTCGGACAGAAGTCTCACCAATATTATCGCAGAAAATGCATATCTCAGCTTGAAACCCGACGAAAACCGAGTTATCTCCGGTTCTGCACATCAAACGCACCGTGGAGTGGTGAAAACACCAGAAAACGTGTTTCGTGCATTAAGTAGCTCGAAAAGAGCGATCTAGTTGATTCTGCATACTTCTGACAAAAGACCCACCAAGATTATCGCAGAAAATGCATATCTCAGCTGGAAACACCACGAAAATCAAGATATCGCCTGTTCTGCATATCAAACGCACTGTGGAGTGGTGAAAACAACCAGAGAACGTGTTTCTCGCATTAAATAGCTCGAAAAGAGCGATCTCGATGATTCAGCATATTTCGGACAGGAGTCTCACCAAGATTATCGCAGGAAATGCATATCTCAGCTTGAAACCCCACGAAAACCAAGATATCTCCGGTTCTGCATATCCAACGAACTGTGGAGTGGTGAAAACCCCTGAAAACGTATTTCGCGCATTAAGTAGCTCGAAAAGAGCGTTCTCGAAGATTCTGCATACTTCTGACAGAAGTCTCACCAGGATTATCGTAGAAAATGCATATCTCAGCTTGAAACCCGACCGAAACCAAGATATCTCCGGTTCTGCATGTCAAACGTACTGTGGAGTGGTAAAAACACCAGAAAACGTGTTTCTTGCATTAAGTAGCTCGAAAAGAGCGATCTAGATGATTCTGCATACTTCTGACTGAAGTCTCACCAATATTATCGCAGAAAATGCATATCTCAGCTTGAAACCCGACGAAAACCAATATATCGCCGGTTCTGCATATCAGACCAACTGTGGAGTGGTGAATACACCAGATAACGTGTTTCTCGCATTAAATAGCTCGAAAAGAGCGCTCTCGACGTGTCTGCATACTTCGGACAGATGTTTCACCAAGCTTATCGTAGAAAATGCATATCTCAGCTTGAAACCCGGCGAAAACCAAAATATCTCCGGTTCTGCATATCCAACGCACTGTGGAGTGGTAAAAACACCAGATAACGTGTTTCTCGCATTAAATAGCTCGAAACGAGCGATCTCGATGATTCTGCATACTTCGGACAGAAGTCTCAACAAGATTATCGCAGAAAATGCATATCTCAGCTTGAAACCCCACGAAAACCAAGATATCTACTGTTCTGCATATCCAACGAACTGTGGAGTGGTGAAATCCCCAGAAAACGTGTTTCGCGCATTAAATAGCTCGAAAAGAGCCCTCTCGATGTTTCTGCATACTTTGGACAGAAGTTTCACCAAGCTTATCGTAGAAAATGCATATCTCAGCTTGAAACCCGACGAAAACCAAAATATCGCCGGTTCTGCATATCCAACGCACTGTGGAGTGCTGAAAACACCAGATAACGTGTTTGTCGCATTAAATAGCTCGAATTGAGCGATCTCGATGATTCTGCATCCTTCGGACAGAAGTCTCACCAAGATTATCGTATAAAATGCATGTCTCAGCTTGAAACCCCACGAAAATCGAGTGATTTCCGGTTCTGCACATCAAACGTACCGTGGAGTGGTGAAAACACCAGAAAACGTGTTTCGCGCATTAAGTAGATCGAAAAGAGCGTTCTCGAAGATTCTGCATACTTCTGACAGAAGTCTCACCAGGATTATCGCAGAAAATGCATATCTCAGCTGAAAACACCACGAAAATCAAGATATCGCCTTTCTGCATATCAAACGCACTGTGGAGTGGTGAAAACAACCAGAGAACGTGTTTCTCGCATTAAATAGCTCGAAAAGAGCGATCTCGATGATTCAGCATATTTGGGACAGGAGTCTCACCAAGATTATCGCAGGAAATGCATATCTCAGCTTGAAACCCCACGAAAACCAAGATATCTCCGGTTCTGCATATCCAACGAACTGTGGAGTGGTGAAAACCCCTGAAAACGTATTTCGCGCATTAAGTAGCTCGAAAAGAGCGTTCTCGAAGATTCTGCATACTTCTGACAGAAGTCTCACCAGGATTATCGCAGGAATTACATATCTCAGCTTGAAACCCCATGAAAACCAAGATATCGCTGGTTCTCCATATCAAACGCACTGTGGAGTGCTGAAAACACCAGATAACGTGTTTCTCGCATTAAATAGCTCAAAAAGAGGGAGCTCGATGATTCTGCATACTTCTGACAGAAGACTCACCAAGATTATCGTAGAAAATGCATGTCTCAGCTTGAAACCCGACGAAATCCAAGATGTCGCTTGTTCCGCATATCAAACGCACTGTGGAGTGGTGAAAACACCAGTTAACGTGTTTCTCGCATTAAATAGCTCGAAAAGAGCGATCCCGATGATTCTGCATACTTCTGACAGAAGTCTCACCAAGATTATCGCAGAAAATGCATATCTCTGCTAGAAACCCCACGAAAACCAAGATATCTCCTGTTCTGCATATCCAACGAACTGTGGAGTGGTGAAAACCCCAGAAAACGTGTTTCTCGCATTAAATAGCTCAAAAAGAGGGAGCTCGATGATTCTGCATACTTCTGACAGAAGACTCACCAAGATTATCGTAGAAAATGCATGTCTCAGCTTGAAACCCGACGAAATCCAAGATGTCGCTTGTTCCGCATATCAAACGCACTGTGGAGTGGTGAAAACACCAGTTAACGTGTTTCTCGCATTAAATAGCTCGAAAAGAGGGATCTCGATGATTCTGCATACTTCTGACAGAAGACTCACCAAGATTATCGCAGAAAATGCATATCTCAGCTGGAAACACCACGAAAATCAAGATATCGCAGGTTCTGCATATCAAACGCACTGTGGAATGTTGAAAACACCAGAAAACTTCTTTTTTCGCATTAAATAGCTCGAAAAGAGCGATCTAGAAGATTCTGCATATTTCTGACTGAAGTCTCACCAAGATTATCACAGAAAATGCATATCTCTGCTAGAAACCCCACGAAAACCAAGATATCTCCTGTTCTGCATATCCAACGAACTGAGGAGTGGTGAAAACCCCAGAACACGTGTTTCTCGCATTAAATAGCTCGAAAAGAGCGATGCCGATGATTCTGCATACTTCTGACAGACGTCTCACCAAGATTATCGTAGAAAATGCATATCTCAGCTTGATACCCTACGACAGCCAAGATGTGGCAGGTTCTGCATATCAAACGCACTGTGGAGTGGTGAAAACGCCAGATAACGTGTTTCTCGCATTAACTAGCTCGAAAAGAGCGATCTCGAAGATTCTGCATACTTCTGACAGAAGACTCACCAAGATTATCGCTGAAAATGCATATCTCAACTGGAAATACCACGAAAATCAAGATATCGCCGGTCTGCATATCAAACGCACTGTGGAGTGGTGAAAACACCAGATAACGTGTTTCTCGCATTAAATAGCTCGAAAAGAGCGATCTCGATGATTCTGCATACTTCGGACAGAAGTCTCACCAGGATTATCGCAGAAAATGCATATCTCAGCTTGAAACCCGACGAAAACCAATATATCGCCGGTTCTGCATATCAGACCAACTGTGGAGTGGTGAAAACACCAGATAACGTGTTTCTCGCATTAAATAGCTCGAAAAGAGCGCTCTCGATGTTTCTGCATACTTTGGACAGATGTTTCACCAAGATTATCATGGAAAATGCATATCTCAGCTGGAAACACCACGAAAATCAAGATATCGCCTGTTCTGCATATCAAACGCACTGTGGAGTGGTGAAAACAACCAGAGAACGTGTTTCTCGCATTAAATAGCTCGAGAAGAGCGATCTCGATGATTCAGCATACTTCGGACAGAAGTCTCACCAAGATTATCGCAGGAAATGCATATCTCATCTTGAAACCCCACGAAAACCAAGATATCTCCGGTTCTGCATATCTAACGAACTGTGGAGTGGTGAAAACCCCTGAAAACGTATTTCGCGCATTAAGTAGCTCGAAAAGAGCGTTCTCGAAGATTCTGCATACTTCTGACAGAAGTCTCACCAGGATTATCGTAGAAAATGCATATCTCAGCTTGAAACCCGACCGAAACCAAGATATCTCCGGTTCTGCATGTCAAACGTACTGTGGAGTGGTAAAAACACCAGAAAACGTGTTTCTTGCATTAAGTAGCTCGAAAAGAGCGATCTAGATGATTCTGCATACTTCTGACTGAAGTCTCACCAATATTATCGCAGAAAATGCATATCTCAGCTTGAAACCCGACGAAAACCAATATATCGCCGGTTCTGCATATCAGACCAACTGTGGAGTGGTGAATACACCAGATAACGTGTTTCTCGCATTAAATAGCTCGAAAAGAGCGCTCTCGACGTGTCTGCATACTTCGGACAGATGTTTCACCAAGCTTATCGTAGAAAATGCATATCTCAGCTTCAAACCCGGCGAAAACCAAAATATCTCCGGTTCTGCATATCCAACGCACTGTGGAGTGGTAAAAACACCAGATAACGTGTTTCTCGCATTAAATAGCTCGAAACGAGCGATCTCGATGATTCTGCATACTTCGGCCAGAAGTCTCAACAAGATTATCGCAGAAAATGCATATCTCAGATTGAAACCCCACGAAAACCAAGATATCTACTGTTCTGCATATCCAACGAACTGTGGAGTGGTGAAAACCCCAGAAAACGTGTTTCGCGCATTAAATAGCTCGAAAAGAGCCCTCTCGATGTTTCTGCATACTTTGGACAGATGTTTCACCAAGCTTATCGTAGAAAATACATATCTCAGCTTGAAACCCGACGAAAACCAAAATATCGCCGGTTCTGCATATCCAACGCACTGTGGAGTGGTGAAATCCCCCTGAAACGTGTTTCTCGCATTAAATAGCTCGAATAGAGCCATCTCGATAATTCATCATACTTCGGACAGAAGTCTCACCAAGGTTATCGTAAAAAATGCATATCTCAGCTTGAAACCCAACGAAAGCCAAGATATCGCTGGTTCTGCATATCAAACGCACTGTGGAGTGCTGAAAGCACCAGATAACGTGTTTCTCGCATTAAATAGCTCGAAAAGCGCGATCTCGATGATTCTGCATACTTCTAACAGAAGTCTCACGAAGATTATCGCAGAAAATGCATATCTCTGCTTGAAACCCCACGAAAACCAAGATATCTACTGTTCTGCATATCCAACGAACTGTGGGGTGGTGAAAACCCCAGAAAACGTGTTTCTCGCATTAAATAGCTCGAAAAGAGCGCTCTCGATGTTTCTGCATACTTCGGACAGATGTTTCACCAAGCTTATCGTAGAAAATGCATATCTGAGCTTGAAACCCGACAAAAACCAAAATATCGCCGGTTCTGCATATCCAACGCACTGTGGAGTGGTGAAAACACCAGATAACGTGTTTCTCGCATTAAGTAGCTCGAAACGAGCGCTCTCGATGTTTCTGCATACTTCGGACAGATGTTTCACCAAGATTATCGTAAAAATGCATATCTCAGCTTGACACCCGACGAAAACCAAAATATCGCCGGTTCTGCATATCTAACGCACTGTGGAGTGGTGAAAACACCGGATAAGGCTTTTCTCGCATTACCTAGCACGAAAAGAGCGATCTCGATGTTTCAGCATACTTCGGACGGAAGTCTCACCAAGATTATCGCAGAAAATGCATATCTCACCTTGAAACCCCACGAAAACCAAGATATCGCCGGTTCTGCATATCATACGCACTGTGCAGTGGTGAAAACACCAGATTACGTGTTTCTCGCATTAAATAGCTCGAAAAGAGCGTTCTCGAAGATCCTGCATACTTCTGACAGAAGTCTCACCAAGATTATCGTAGAAAATGCATATCTCAGCTTGAAACCCGACGAAAACCGAGTTATCTCCGGTTCTGCACATCAAACGCACCGTGGAGTGCTGAAAACACCAGAAAACGTGTTTCGCGCATTAAGTAGCTCGAAAAGAGCGGTCCCGAAGATTCTGCATGCTTCTGACAGAAGTCTCACCAGGATTATCGTAGAAAATGCATATCTCAGCTGGAAACACCACGAAAATCAAGATATCGCCTGTTCTGCATATCAAACGCACTGTGGAGTGGTGAAAACAACCAGAGAACGTGTTTCTCGCATTAAATAGCTCGAAAAGAGCGCTCTCGATGTTTCTGCATACTTCGGACAGATGTTTCACCAAGATTATCGTAGAAAATGCATATCTCAGCTTGAAACCCCACGAAAACCAAAATATCGCCGGTTCTGCATATCAAACCAACTGTGGAGTGGGGAAAACACCAGATTACGTGTTTCTCGCATTAAATAGGTCGAAAAGAGCGTTCTCGAAGATCCTGCATACTTCTGACAGAAGTCTCACCAAGATTATCGTAGAAAATGCATATCTCAGCTTCAAACCCGACGAAAACCGAGTATTCTCCGGTTCTGCACATCAAACGTACCGTGGAGTGGTGAAAACACCAGAAAACGACTTTCGCGCATTAAGAAGCTCGAAAAGATCGTTCTCGAAGATTCTGCATACTTCTGACAGAAGTCTCACCAGGATTATCGTAGAAAATGCATATCTCAGCTGGAAACACCACGATAATCAAGATATCGCCTGTTCTGCATATCAAACGCACTGTGGAGTGGTGAAAACAACCAGAGAACATGTTTCTCGTATTAAATAGCTCGAGAAGAGCGATCTCGAAGATCCGGCATACTTCTGACAGAAGTCTCACCAGGATTATCGTAGAAAATGCATATCTCAGCTTGAAACCCGACGAAAACCGAGTTATCTCCGGTTCTGCACATCAAACGTACCGTGGAGTGGTGAAAACACCAGATAACGTGTTTCTCGCATTAAGTAGCTCGAACCGAGCGATCTCGATGATTCTGCATACTTCGGACAGAAGTCTCAACAAGATTATCGCTGAAAATGCATATCTCAGCTTGAAACCCCACGAAAACCAAGATATATACTGTTCTGCATATCAAACGCACTGTGGAGTGGTGAAAACACCAGATAACGTGTTTCTCGCACTAACTAGCTCGAAAAGAGCGATCTCGATGATTCAGCATACTTCTGACAAAAGACCCACCAAGATTATCGCAGAAAATGCATATCTCAGCTGGAAAGACCACGAAAATCAAGATATCGCCTGTTCTGCATATCAAACGCACTGTGGAGTGATGAAGACACCGGATAACGTGTTTCTCGCATTAAATAGCTCGAAAAGAGCGTTCTCGAAGATCCTGCATACTTCTGACAGAAGTCTCACCACGATTATCGTAGAAAATGCATATCTCAGCTTGAAACCCGACGAAAACCGAGTTATCTCCGGTTCTGCACATCAAACGTACCGTGGAGTGGTGAAAACACCAGAAAACGTATTTCGCGCATTAAGTAGCTCGAAAAGAGCGATCTAGATGATTCAGCATACTTCGGACAGATGTTTCACGAAGATTATCGTAGAAAATGCATATCTCAGCTTGACACCCGACGAAAACCGAAATATCGCCGGTTCTGCATATCAAACCAACTGTGGAGTGGTGAAAACACCAGATAACGTGTTTGTCGCATCAAATAGCACGAATTGAGCGATCTCGATGATTCTGCATCCTTCGGACAGAAGTCTCACCAAGATTATCGTAAAAAATGCATATCTCAGCTTGAAACCCGACCGAAACCAAAATATCGCCGGTTCTGCATGTCAAACGTACTGTGGTGTGGTGAAAACACCAGAAAACGTGTTTCGTGCATTAAGTAGCTAGAAAAGAGCGATCTAGATGATTCTGCACACTTCTGACTGAAGTCTCACCAATATTATCGCAGAAAATGCATATCTCAGCTTGAAACCCGACGAAAACCGAGTTATCCCCGGTTCTGCACATCAAACGTACCGTGGAGTGGTGAAAACACCAGAAAACGTATTTCGCGCAGTAAGTAACTCGAAAAGAGCGTTCTCGAAGATTCTGCATACTTCTGACAGAAGTCTCACCAGGATTATCGTAGAAAATGCATATCTCAGCTTGAAACCCGACCGAAACCAAGATATCTCCGGTTCTGCATGTCAAACGTACTGTGGAGTGGTAAAAACACCAGAAAACGTGTTTCGTGCATTAAGTAGCTCGAAAAGAGCGATCTAGATGATTCTGCATACTTCTGACTGAAGTCTCACCAATATTATCGCAGAAAATGCATATCTCAGCTTGAAACCCGACGAAAACCGAGTTATCTACGGTTCTGCACATCAAACGTACCGTGGAGTGGTGAAAACACCAGAAAACGTATTTCGCGCATTAAGTAGCTCGAAAAGAGCGTTCTCGAAGATTCTGCATACTTCTGACAGAAGTCTCACCAGGATTATCGTAGAAAATGCATATCTCAGCTTGAAACCCGACCGAAACCAAAACATCGCCGGTTCTGCATATCATACGCACTGTGGAGTGGTGAAAACACCAGATTACGTGTTTCTCGCATCTAATAGCTCGAAAAGAGCGTTCTCGAAGATCCTGCATACTTCTGATAGAAGTCTCACCAAGATTATCGTAGAAAATGCATATCTCAGCTTGAATCCCGACGAAAACCGAGTTATCTCCGGTTCTGCACATCAAACGTACCGTGGAGTGGTGAAAACACCAGAAAACGTGTTTCGCGCATTAAGTAGCACGAAAAGAGCGTTCTCGAAGATTCTGCATACTTCTGACAGAAGGCTCACCAGGATTATCGTAGAAAATGCATATCTCAGCTGGAAACACCACGAAAATCAAGATATCGCCTGTTCTGCATATCAAACGCACTGTGGAGTGGTAAAAACAACCAGAGAACGTGTTTCCCCCATTATATAGCTCGCGAAGAGCGATCTCGATGATTCAGCATACTTCGGACAGAAGTCTCACCAAGATTATCGCAGGAAATGCATATCTCATCTTGAAACCCCACGAAAACCCAGATATCTCCGGTTCTGCATATCCAACGAACTGTGGAGTGGTGAAAACCCCAGAAAACGTGTTTCTCGCATTAAATAGCTCGAAAAGAGCGCTCTCGATGTTTCTGCATACTTCGGACAGATGTTTCACCAAGATTATCGTAGAAAATGCATATCTCGGCTTGAAACCCGACCGAAACAAGATATCTCCGGTTCTGCATGTCAAACGTACTGTGGAGTGGAGAAAACACCAGAAAACGTGTTTCGTGCATTAAATAGCTCGAATAGAGCGATCTCGATAATTGTTCATACTTCGGACAGAAGTCTCACCAAGATTATCGTAAAAAATGCATATCTCAGCTTGAAACCCAACGAAAGCCAAGATATCGCTGGTTCTGCATATCATACGCACTGTAGAGTGGTGAAAACACCAGAAAACGTGTTTCGTGCACTAAATAGCTCGAAAAGAGCGCTCTCGATGTTTCTGCATACTTTGGACAGATGTTTCACCAAGCTTATCGTAGAAAATGCATATCTCAGCTTGAAACCCGAAGAAAACCAAAATATCGCCGGTTCTTCATATCCAACGCACTGTGGAGTGGTGAAAACTCCAGATAACGTGTTTCTCGCATTAAGTAGCTCGAAACGAGCGATCTCGATGATTCTGCATACTTCGGACAGAAGTCTCAACAAGATTATCGCAGAAAATGCATATCTCAGCTTGAAACCCCACGAAAACCAAGATATCGCCGGTTCTGCATATCAAACGCACTGTGGAGTGGTGAAAACACCGGATAAGGTTTTCCTCGCATTAAATAGCTCGAAAAGAGCGTTCTCGAAAATCCTGCATACTTCTGACAGAAGTCTCACCAAGATTATCGTAGAAAATGCATATCTCAGCTTGAATCCCGACGAAAACCGAGTTATCTCCGGTTCTGCACATCAAACGTACCGTGGAGTGGTGAAAACACCAGAAAACGTGTTTCGCGCATTAAGTAGCACGAAAAGAGCGTTCTCGAAGATTCTGCATACTTCTGACAGAAGGCTCACCAGGATTATCGTAGAAAATACATATCTCAGCTGGAAACACCACGAAAATCAAGATATCGCCTGTTCTGCATATCAAACGCACTGTGGAGTGGTAAAAACAACCAGAGAACGTGTTTCCCCCATTATATAGCTCGCGAAGAGCGATCTCGATGATTCAGCATACTTCGGACAGAAGTCTCACCAAGATTATCGCAGGAAATGCATATCTCATCTTGAAACCCCACGAAAACCCAGATATCTCCGGTTCTGCATATCCAACGAACTGTGGAGTGGTGAAAACCCCAGAAAACTTGTTTTTTCGCATTAAATAGTTCGAAACGAGCGACCTAGATGATTCTGCGTACTTCTCATAGATGAAACACCAAGATTATCGCAGAAAATGCATATCTCAGCTGGAAACCCCACGAAAATCAAGATATCCCCGGTTCTGCATATCAAACGCTCTGTGGAGTGATGAAATCACCAGATAACGTGTTTCTCGCATTAAATAGCTCGAATAGATCGATCTCGATGATTCTGCATACTTCTGACTAAAGTCTCACCAAGATTATCGCAGAAAAAGCATATTTCAGCTGGAAACCCCACGAAAACCAAGTTATCGGCGGCTCTACATATCAAACGCACTGTGGAGTGGTAAAAACACCAGAAAACTTGTTTTTTCGCATTAAATAGCTCAAAACGAGCGATCTAGATGATTCTGCATACTTCTGACTGAAGTCTCACCAAGATTATCGCAGAAAATGCATATCTCAGCTGGAAACCCCACGTAAATAAAGATATCGCCGGTTCTGCATATCAAACGCCCTGTGGAGTGATGAAAGCACCAGATAACGTGTTTCTCGCATTAAATAGATCGAATAGAGCGATCTCGATGATTCTGCATACTTCTGACTAAAGTCTCACCAAGATTATCGCAGAAGATGCATATTTCAGCTGGAAACCCCACGAAAACCAAGTTATCGGCGGCTCTACATATCAAACGCACTGTGGAGTGGTAAAAACACCAGAAAACTTGTTTTTTCGCATTAAATAGCTCGAAACGAGCGTTCTGGATGATTCTGCATACTTCTCATAGATGAAACACAAAGATTATTGCAGAAAATCCATATTTCAGCTGGAACCCCACGAAAACCAAGTAATCGGCGGCTCTACATATGAAACGCACTGTGGAGTGGCCAAAACACCAGAAAACTTTTTTTTTCGCATTAAATAGCTCAAAACGAGCGATCTAGATGATTCTGCATACTTCTGACTGAAGTCTCACCAAGATTATCGCAGAAAATGCATATCTCAGCTGGAAACTCCACGAAAATAAAGATATCGCCGGTTCTGCATATCAAACGCCCTGTAGAGTGATGAAAACACCAGATAACGTGTTTCTCGCATTAAATAGCTCGAATAGAGCGATCTCGATGATTCTGCATTCCCTTGACAGAAGACTCACCAAGATTATCACAGAAAATGCATATCTCATCTGGAAACCCCACGAAAATCAAGATGTCGCTGATTCTGCATATCAGACGCCCTGTGGAGTGATGAAAACACCAGATAACGTGTTTCTCGCATTAAATAGATCGAATAGAGCGATCTCGATGATTCTGCATACTTCTGACTAAAGTCTCACCAAGATTATCGCAGATGATGCATATTTCAACTGGAAACCCCACGAAAACCAAGTTATCGGCGGCTCTACATATCAAACGCACTGTGGAGTGGTAAAAACACCAGAAAACTTGTTTTTTCGCATTAAATAGCTCGAAACGAGCGTTCTGGATGATTCTGCATACTTCTCATAGATGAAACACAAAGATTATTGCAGAAAATCCATATTTCAGCTGGAACCCCACGAAAACCAAGTAATCGGCGGCTCTACATATGAAACGCACTGTGGAGTGGCCAAAACACCAGAAAACTTTTTTTTTCGCATTAAATAGCTCAAAACGAGCGATCTAGATGATTCTGCATACTTCTGACTGAAGTCTCACCAAGATTATCGCAGAAAATGCATATCTCAGCTGGAAACTCCACGAAAATAAAGATATCGCCGGTTCAGCATATCAAACGCCCTGTAGAGTGATGAAAACACCAGATAACGTGTTTCTCGCATTAAATAGCTCGAATAGAGCGATCTCGATGATTCTGCATTCCCTTGACAGAAGACTCACCAAGATTATCACAGAAAATGCATATCTCATCTGGAAACCCCACGAAAATCAAGATGTCGCTGATTCTGCATATCAGACGCCCTGTGGAGTGATGAAAACACCAGATAACGTGTTTCTCGCATTAAATAGATCGAATAGAGCGATCTCGATGATTCTGCATACTTCTGACTAAAGTCTCACCAAGATTATCGCAGAAGATGCATATTTCAGCTGGAAACCCCACGAAAACCAAGTTATCGGCGGCTCTACATATCAAACGCACTGTGGAGTGGTAAAAACACCAGAAAACTTCTTTTTCGGATTAAATAGCTCGAAACGAGCGTTCTGGATGATTCTGCATACTTCTCATAGATGAAACACAAAGATTATTGCAGAAAATGCATATTTCAGCTGGAAACCCCACGAAAACCAAGTAATCGGCGGCCCTACATATCAAACGCACTGTGGAGTGGCCAAAACACCAGAAAACTTGTTTTTTCGCATTAAATAGCTCGAAACGAGCGATCTAGATGATTCTGCATACTTCTGACAGAAGTCTCACCAAGATTATCGCAGAAAATGCATATCTCAGCTGGAAACCCCACGAAAAATAAGATATCGCCGGTTCAGCATATCAAACGTCCTGTGGACTGATGAAAACACCAGATAACGTGTTTCTCGCATTAAATAGCTCGAATAGAGCGATCTCGATGATTCTGCATACTTCTGACAGAAGACTCACCAAGATTATCGCAGAAAATGCATATCTCAGCTGGAAAAACCCACGAAAACCAAGATATCGCCGGTTCTGCATATCAGACGCACTGTGGAGTGGTGAAAACACCAGAAAACGCGTTTCTCGCATTAACTAGCTCGAAAAGAGCGATCTAGATGAGTCTGCATACTTCTGACAAAAGACCCACCAAGATTATCGCAGAAAATGCATATCTCAGCTTGAAACCCGACGAAAACAAAAATATCGCCGGTTCTGCATATCAAACCAACTGTGGAGTGGTGAAAACACCAGATAACGTGTTTCTCGCATTAAATAGCTCGAAAAGTGCGATCTCGATGATTCTGCGTACTTCTAACAGAAGTCTCACCAAGATTATCGCAGAAAATGCATATCTCTGCTTGAAACCCCACGAAAACCAAGATATCTACTGTTCTGCATATCCAAAGAACTGTGGAGTGGTGAAAACCCCAGAAAACGTGTTGCTCGCATTAAATAGCTCGAAAAGAGCGCTCTCGATGTTTCGGCATACTTCGGACAGATGTTTCACCAAGCTTATCGTAGAAAAAGCATATCTAAGCTTGAAACCCGACGAAAACCAAAATATCTCCGGTTCTGCATATCCAACGCACTGTGGAGTGGTGAAAACACCAGATAACGTGTTTCTCGCATTAAGTAGCTCGACAAGTGCGATCTCGATGATTCTGCATACTTCTCATAGATGAAACACAAAGATTATCGCAGAAAATGCATATTACAGCTGGAAACCCCACGAAAACCAAGTTATCGGCGGCTCTACATATCAAACGCACTGTGGAGTGGTGAAAACCCCAGAAAACATGTTTCTCGCATTAAATAGCTCGAAAAGTGCGATCTCGATGATTCTGCATACTTCGGACAGAAGTCTCACCATGATTATCGCAGAAAATGCATATCTCAGCTTGAAACACGACCGAAACCAAGATATCTCCGGTTCTGCATGTCAAACGTACAGGGGAGTGGTGAAAACATCAGAAAGCGTGATTCGTGCATTAAGTAGCTCGAAAAGAGCGATCTAGATGATTCTGCATACTTCTGACTGAAGTCTCACCAATATTATCGCAGAAAATGCATATTTCAGCTGGAAACCCCACGAAAACCAAGTTATCGGCGGCTCTACATATCAAACTCACTGTGGAGTGGTCAAAACATCAGAAAACTTGTTTTTTCGCATTAAATAGCTCGAAACGAGCGATCTAGATGATTCTGCATACTTCTGACTGAAGTCTCACCAAGATTATCGCAGAAAATGCATGTCTCAGGTGGAAACCCCACGAAAACGAAGATATCGCAGTTTCCGCATATCAAACGCACTGTGAAGTGCTGAAAACACCAGAAAACTTGTTCTTCGCATTAAGTAGCACGAAAACAGCGATTTCGGTGATTCTGCATACTTATCACAGAAGAATATCCAAGATTATCGCAGAAAATGCATATCTCAGCTTGAAACCCGACGAAAACCGAGTTATCTCCGGTTCTCCACATCAAACGTACCGTGGAGTGGTGAAAACATCAAAAAACGTGATTCGTCCATTAAGTAGCTCGAAAAGAGCGATCTAGATGATTCTGCATACTTCTGACTGAAGTCTCACCAATATTATCGCAGAAAATGCATATCTCAGCTTGAAACCCCACGAAAACCAAGATATCGCTGGTTCTGCATATCCAACGAACTGGGGAGTGGTCAAAACACCAGAAAACTTGTTTTTTCGCATTAAATGGCTCGAAACGAGCGATCTAGATGATTCTGCATACTTCTGACAGAGGACTCGCCAAGATTATCGCAGAAAGTGCATATCTCAGCTTGAAACCTCACGAAAACCAAGATATCTCCGGTTCTGCACATCAAACGTACTGTGGAGTGGTGAAAACACCACAAAACGTGTTTCTCGCATTAAGAAGCTCGAAAAGAGCATTCTCGAAGATTCTGCATACTTCTGACAGAGGTCTCACCAATATTATCGTAGAAAATGCATATCTCAGCTTGAAACACGACCGAAACCAAGATATCTCCGGTTCTGCATGTCAAACGTACAGTGGAGTGGTGAAAACACCAGAAAACGTGTTTCGTGCACTAAATAGCTCGAAAAGAGCGATCTAGATGATTCTGCATACTTCTGACTGAAGTCTCACCAATATTATCGCAGAAAATGCATATCTCAGCTTGAAACCCCACGAAAACCAAGATATCGCTGGTTCTGCATATCAAACGCACTGTGGAGTGGTGAAAACACCAGATACGTGTTTCTCGCATTAAATAGCTCGAAAGGAGCGATCTAGATGATTCAGCATACTTCGGACTGAAGTCTCACCAAGATTATCGCAGGAAATGCATATCTCAGCTTGAAACCCCACGAAAACCAAGATATCTCCGGTTCTGCATATCCAACGAACTGTGGAGTGGTCAAAACACCAGAAAACGTGTTACTCGCATTAAATAGCTCGAAAAGAGCGATCTAGATGATTCTGCATACTTCTGACAAAAGACCCACCAAGATTATTGCAGAAAATGCATATCTCATCTGGAAACACCACGAAAATCAAGATATCGCCTGTTCTGCATATCAAACGCAATGTGGAGTCGTGAAAACAACCAGAGAACGTGTTTCTCGCATTAAATAGCTCGAAAAGAGCGATCCCGATGATTCAGCAAACTTCGGACAGAAGTCTCACCAAGATTATCGCAGGAAATGCATATCACAGCATGAAACCCCACGAAAATCAAGATATCGCCGGCTCTGCATATCAAACGCACTGTGGAGTGGTGAAAACACCAGATAACGTGTTTCTCGCATTAAATAGCTCGAAAAGAGCGTTCTCGAAGATCCTGCATACTTCTGACTGAAGTCTCACCAAGATTATCGTAGAAAATGCATATCTCAGCTTGAAACCCGACGAAAACCAAAATATCGCCGGTTCTGCATGTCAAACGTACTGTGGAGTGGTGAAAACACCAGAAAACGTGTTTCGTGCATTAAGTAGCTCGAAAAGAGCGAACTAGATGATTCTGTATACTTCTGACTGAAGTCTCACCAATATTATCGCAGAAAATGCATATCTCAGCTCGAAACCTCACGAAAATCAAGATGTTGCCGGTTCTGCATATCAAACGCACTGTGGAGTGGTGAAAACAACCAGAGAACGTGTTTCGCGCATTAAATAGCTCGAATAGAGCGATCTCGATGATTCTGCATACTTCGGACAGATGTTTCACCAAGATTATCGCAGGAAATGCATATCTCAGCTTGAAACCCCACGAAAACCAAGATATCTCCGGTTCTGCATATCCAACGAACTGTGGAGTGGTGAACACCCCAGAAAACGAGTTTCTCGCATTAAATAGCTCGATAAGAGCGCTCTTGATGTTTCTGCATACTTCGGACACATGTTTCACCAAGATTGTCGTAGAAAATGCATATCTAAGCTTGAAACCCGACGAAAACCAAAATATCGCCGGTTCTGCATATCAAACCAACTGTGGAGTGGTGAAAACACCAGATAACGTGTTTCTCGCATTAAATAGCTCGAAAAGTGCGATCTCGATGATTCTGCAGACTTCTAACAGAAGTCTCACCAAGATTATCGCAGAAAATGCATATCTCAGCTTGAAATGCCACGATAACCAAGATATCGCTGGTTCTGCATATCAAACGAACTGTGGAGTGTTGAATACCCCAGAAAACGAGTTTCTCGCATTAAATAGCTCGAAAAGAGCGATCTAGATGATTCTGCATACTTCTGACAGAAGACTCACCAAGATTATCGCAGAAAATGCATATCTCAGCTCGAAACATCACGAAAATCAAGATGTCGCTGATTCTGCATATCAGACGCCCTGTGGAGTGATGAAAACACCAGATAACGTGTTTCTCGCATTAAATAGATCGAATAGAGCGATCTCGATGATTCTGCATACTTCTGACTAAAGTCTCACCAAGATTATCGCAGAAGATGCATATTTCAGCTGGAAACCCCACGAAAACCAAGTTATCGGCGGCTCTACATATCAAACGCACTGTGGAGTGGTAAAAACACCAGAAATCTTGTTTTTTCGCATTAAATAGCTCGAAACGAGCGTTCTGGATGATTCTGCATACTTCTCATAGATGAAACACAAAGATTATTGCAGAAAATCCATATTTCAGCTGGAACCCCACGAAAACCAAGTAATCGGCGGCTCTACATATGAAACGCACTGTGGAGTGGCCAAAACACCAGAAAACTTTTTTTTTCGCATTAAATAGCTCAAAACGAGCGATCTAGATGATTCTGCATACTTCTGACTGAAGTCTCACCAAGATTATCGCAGAAAATGCATATCTCAGCTGGAAACTCCACGAAAATAAAGATATCGCCGGTTCTGCATATCAAACGCCCTGTAGAGTGATGAAAACACCAGATAACGTGTTTCTCGCATTAAATAGCTCGAATAGAGCGATCTCGATGATTCTGCATTCCCTTGACAGAAGACTCACCAAGATTATCACAGAAAATGCATATCTCATCTGGAAACCCCACGAAAATCAAGATGTCGCTGATTCTGCATATCAGACGCCCTGTGGAGTGATGAAAACACCAGATAACGTGTTTCTCGCATTAAATAGATCGAATAGAGCGATCTCGATGATTCTGCATACTTCTGACTAAAGTCTCACCAAGATTATCGCAGAAGATGCATATTTCAGCTGGAAACCCCACGAAAACCAAGTTATCGGCGGCTCTACATATCAAACGCACTGTGGAGTGGTAAAAACACCAGAAAACTTCTTTTTCGGATTAAATAGCTCGAAACGAGCGTTCTGGATGATTCTGCATACTTCTCATAGATGAAACACAAAGATTATTGCAGAAAATGCATATTTCAGCTGGAAACCACACGAAAACCAAGTAATCGGCGGCCCTACATATCAAACGCACTGTGGAGTGGCCAAAACACCAGAAAACTTGTTTTTTCGCATTAAATAGCTCGAAACGAGCGATCTAGATGATTCTGCATACTTCTGACAGAAGTCTCACCAAGATTATCGCAGAAAATGCATATCTCAGCTGGAAACCCCACGAAAAATAAGATATCGCCGGTTCAGCATATCAAACGTCCTGTGGACTGATGAAAACACCAGATAACGTGTTTCTCGCATTAAATAGCTCGAATAGAGCGATCTCGATGATTCTGCATACTTCTGACAGAAGACTCACCAAGATTATCGCAGAAAATGCATATCTCAGCTGGAAAAACCCACGAAAATCAAGATGTCGCTGATTCTGCATATCAGACGCCCTGTGGAGTGATGAAAACACCAGATAACGTGTTTCTCGCATTAAATAGATCGAATAGAGCGATCTCGATGATTCTGCATACTTCTGACTAAAGTCTCACCAAGATTATCGCAGAAGATGCATATTTCAGCTGGAAACCCCACGAAAACCAAGTTATCGGCGGCTCTACATATCAAACGCACTGTGGAGTGGTAAAAACACCAGAAAACTTCTTTTTCGGATTAAATAGCTCGAAACGAGCGTTCTGGATGATTCTGCATACTTCTCATAGATGAAACACAAAGATTATTGCAGAAAATGCATATTTCAGCTGGAAACCACACGAAAACCAAGTAATCGGCGGCCCTACATATCAAACGCACTGTGGAGTGGCCAAAACACCAGAAAACTTGTTTTTTCGCATTAAATAGCTCGAAACGAGCGATCTAGATGATTCTGCATACTTCTGACAGAAGTCTCACCAAGATTATCGCAGAAAATGCATATCTCAGCTGGAAACCCCACGAAAAATAAGATATCGCCGGTTCAGCATATCAAACGTCCTGTGGACTGATGAAAACACCAGATAACGTGTTTCTCGCATTAAATAGCTCGAATAGAGCGATCTCGATGATTCTGCATACTTCTGACAGAAGACTCACCAAGATTATCGCAGAAAATGCATATCTCAGCTGGAAAAACCCACGAAAATCAAGATGTCGCTGATTCTGCATATCAGACGCCCTGTGGAGTGATGAAAACACCAGATAACGTGTTTCTCGCATTAAATAGATCGAATAGAGCGATCTCGATGATTCTGCATACTTCTGACTAAAGTCTCACCAAGATTATCGCAGAAGATGCATATTTCAGCTGGAAACCCCACGAAAACCAAGTTATCGGCGGCTCTACATATCAAACGCACTGTGGAGTGGTAAAAACACCAGAAAACTTCTTTTTCGGATTAAATAGCTCGAAACGAGCGTTCTGGATGATTCTGCATACTTCTCATAGATGAAACACAAAGATTATTGCAGAAAATGCATATTTCAGCTGGAAACCCCACGAAAACCAAGTAATCGGCGGCCCTACATATCAAACGCACTGTGGAGTGGCCAAAACACCAGAAAACTTGTTTTTTCGCATTAAATAGCTCGAAACGAGCGATCTAGATGATTCTGCATACTTCTGACAGAAGTCTCACCAAGATTATCGCAGAAAATGCATATCTCAGCTGGAAACCCCACGAAAAATAAGATATCGCCGGTTCAGCATATCAAACGTCCTGTGGACTGATGAAAACACCAGATAACGTGTTTCTCGCATTAAATAGCTCGAATAGAGCGATCTCGATGATTCTGCATACTTCTGACAGAAGACTCACCAAGATTATCGCAGAAAATGCATATCTCAGCTGGAAAAACCCACGAAAACCAAGATATCGCCGGTTCTGCATATCAGACGCACTGTGGAGTGGTGAAAACACCAGAAAACGCGTTTCTCGCATTAACTAGCTCGAAAAGAGCGATCTAGATGAGTCTGCATACTTCTGACAAAAGACCCACCAAGATTATCGCAGAAAATGCATATCTCTGCTTGAAACCCCACGAAAACCAAGATATCTACTGTTCTGCATATCCAAAGAACTGTGGAGTGGTGAAAACCCCAGAAAACGTGTTGCTCGCATTAAATAGCTCGAAAAGAGCGCTCTCGATGTTTCGGCATACTTCGGACAGATGTTTCACCAAGCTTATCGTAGAAAAAGCATATCTAAGCTTGAAACCCGACGAAAACCAAAATATCTCCGGTTCTGCATATCCAACGCACTGTGGAGTGGTGAAAACACCAGATAACGTGTTTCTCGCATTAAGTAGCTCGACAAGTGCGATCTCGATGATTCTGCATACTTCTCATAGATGAAACACAAAGATTATCGCAGAAAATGCATATTACAGCTGGAAACCCCACGAAAACCAAGTTATCGGCGGCTCTACATATCAAACGCACTGTGGAGTGGTGAAAACCCCAGAAAACGTGTTTCTCGCATTAAATAGCTCGAAAAGTGCGATCTCGATGATTCTGCATACTTCGGACAGAAGTCTCACCATGATTATCGCAGAAAATGCATATCTCAGCTTGAAACACGACCGAAACCAAGATATCTCCGGTTCTGCATGTCAAACGTACAGTGGAGTGGTGAAAACATCAGAAAGCGTGATTCGTGCATTAAGTAGCTCGAAAAGAGCGATCTAGATGATTCTGCATACTTCTGACTGAAGTCTCACCAATATTATCGCAGAAAATGCATATTTCAGCTGGAAACCCCACGAAAACCAAGTTATCGGCGGCTCTACATATCAAACGCACTGTGGAGTGGTCAAAACATCAGAAAACTTGTTTTTTCGCATTAAATAGCTCGAAACGAGCGATCTAGATGATTCTGCATACTTCTGACTGAAGTCTCACCAAGATTATCGCAGAAAATGCATGTCTCAGGTGGAAACCCCACGAAAACGAAGATATCGCAGTTTCCGCATATCAAACGCACTGTGAAGTGCTGAAAACACCAGAAAACTTGTTCTTCTCATTAAATAGCACGAAAACAGCGATTTCGGTGATTCTGCATACTTATCACAGAAGAATATCCAAGATTATCGCAGAAAATGCATATCTCAGCTTGAAACCCGACGAAAACCGAGTTATCTCCGGTTCTGCACATCAAACGTACCGTGGAGTGGTGAAAACATCAGAAAACGTGATTCGTCCATTAAGTAGCTCGAAAAGAGCGATCTAGATGATTCTGCATACTTCTGACTGAAGTCACACCAATATTATCGCAGAAAATGCATATCTCAGCTTGAAACCCCACGAAAACCAAGATATCGCTGGTTCTGCATATCAAACGCACTGTGGAGTGGTGAAAACACCAGATACGTGTTTCTCGCATTAAATAGCTCGAAAAGAGCGATCTAGATGATTCAGCATACTTCGGACTGAAGTCTCACCAAGATTATCGCAGGAAATGCATATCTCAGCTTGAAACCCCACGAAAACCAAGATATCTCCGGTTCTGCATATCCAACGAACTGGAGAGTGGTCAAAACACCAGAAAACTTGTTTTTTCGCATTAAATGGCTCGAAACGAGCGATCTAGATGATTCTGCATACTTCTGACAGAAGACTCGCCAAGATTATCGCAGAAAGTGCATATCTCAGCTTGAAACCTCACGAAAACCAAGATATCTCCGGTTCTGCACATCAAACGTACTGTGGAGTGGTGAAAACACCACAAAACGTGTTTCTCGCATTAAGAAGCTCGAAAAGAGCATTCTCGAAGATTCTGCATACTTCTGACAGAGGTCTCACCAATATTATCGTAGAAAATGCATATCTCAGCTTGAAACACGACCGAAACCAAGATATCTCCGGTTCTGCATGTCAAACGTACAGTGGAGTGGTGAAAACACCAGAAAACGTGTTTCGTGCACTAAATAGCTCGAAAAGAGCGATCTAGATGATTCTGCATACTTCTGACTGAAGTCTCACCAATATTATCGCAGAAAATGCATATCTCAGCTTGAAACCCAACGAAAACCAAGATATCGCTGGTTCTGCATATCAAACGCACTGTGGAGTGGTGAAAACACCAGATACGAGTTTCTCGCATTAAATAGCTCGAAAGGAGCGATCTAGATGATTCAGCATACTTCGGACTGAAGTCTCACCAAGATTATCGCAGGAAATGCATATCTCAGCTTGAAACCCCACGAAAACCAAGATATCTCCGGTTCTGCATATCCAACGAACTGTGGAGTGGTCAAAACACCAGAAAACGTGTTACTCGCATTAAATAGCTCGAAAAGAGCGATCTAGATGATTCTGCATACTTCTGACAAAAGACCCACCAAGATTATTGCAGAAAATGCATATCTCATCTGGAAACACCACGAAAATCAAGATATCGCCTGTTCTGCATATCAAACGCAATGTGGAGTCGTGAAAACAACCAGAGAACGTGTTTCTCGCATTAAATAGCTCGAAAAGAGCGATCCCGATGATTCAGCAAACTTCGGACAGAAGTCTCACCAAGATTATCGCAGGAAATGCATATCACAGCATGAAACCCCACGAAAATCAAGATATCGCCGGCTCTGCATATCAAACGCACTGTGGAGTGGTGAAAACACCAGATAACGTGTTTCTCGCATTAAATAGCTCGAAAAGAGCGTTCTCGAAGATCCTGCATACTTCTGACAGAAGTCTCACCAAGATTATCGTAGAAAATGCATATCTCAGCTTGAAACCCGACGAAAACCAAAATATCGCCGGTTCTGCATGTCAAACGTACTGTGGAGTGGTGAAAACACCAGAAAACGTGTTTCGTGCATTAAGTAGCTCGAAAAGAGCGAACTAGATGATTCTGTATACTTCTGACTGAAGTCTCACCAATATTATCGCAGAAAATGCATATCTCAGCTCGAAACCTCACGAAAATCAAGATGTTGCCGGTTCTGCATATCAAACGCACTGTGGAGTGGTGAAAACAACCAGAGAACGTGTTTCGCGCATTAAATAGCTCGAATAGAGCGATCTCGATGATTCTGCATACTTCGGACAGATGTTTCACCAAGATTATCGTAGAAAATATATATCTCAGCTTGAAACCCGACGAAAACTAAAATATCGCCGGTTCTGCATATCAAACCAACTATGGAGTGGTGAAAACACCAGATAACGTGTTTCTCGCATTAAATAGCTCGAAAAGCGCGATCTAGATGATTCTGCATACTTCTGACAAAAGACCCACCAAGATTATCGCAGAAAATGCATATCTCATCTGGGAACACCACGAAAATCAAGATATCGCCTGTTCTGCATAACAAACGCACTGTGGAGTGGTGAAAACAACCAGAGAACGTGTTTCTCGCATTAAATAGCTCGAAAAGAGCGATCCCGATGATTCAGCAAACTTCGGACAGAAGTCTCACCAAGATTATCGCAGGAAATGCATATCTCAGCTTGAAACCCCACGAAAACCAAGATATCTCCGGTTCTGCATATCCAACGAACTGTGGAGTGGTGAACACCCCAGAAAACGAGTTTCTCGCATTAAATGGCTCGATAAGAGCGCTCTTGATGTTTCTGCATACTTCGGACACATGTTTCACCAAGATTGTCGTAGAAAATGCATATCTAAGCTTGAAACCCGACGAAAACCAAAATATCGCCGGTTCTGCATATCAAACCAACTGTGGAGTGGTGAAAACACCAGATAACGTGTTTCTCGCATTAAATAGCTCGAAAAGTGCGATCTCGATGATTCTGCAGACTTCTAACAGAAGTCTCACCAAGATTATCGCAGAAAATGCATATCTCAGCTTGAAATGCCACGATAACCAAGATATCGCTGGTTCTGCATATCAAACGAACTGTGGAGTGTTGAATACCCCAGAAAACGAGTTTCTCGCATTAAATAGCTCGAAAAGAGCGATCTAGATGATTCTGCATACTTCTGACAGAAGACTCACCAAGATTATCGCAGAAAATGCATATCTCAGCTCGAAACATCACGAAAATCAAGATGTTGCCGGTTCTGCACATCAAACGTACTGTGGAGTGGTGAAAACACCAGAAAACGTGTTTCTCGCATTAAGAAGCTCGAAAAGAGCATTCTCGAAGATTCTGCATACTTCTGACAGAGGTCTCACCAATATTATCGTAGAAAATGCATATCTCAGCTTGAAACACGACCGAAACCAAGATATCTCCGGTTCTGCACATCAAACGTACTGTGGAGTGGTGAAAACACCAGAAAACGTGTTTCTCGCATTAAGAAGCTCGAAAAGAGCATTCTCGAAGATTCTGCATACTTCTGACAGAGGTCTCACCAATATTATCGTAGAAAGTGCATATCTCAGCTTGAAACACGACCGAAACCAAGATATCTCCGGTTCTGCATGTCAAACGTACTGTGGAGTGGTGAAAACACCTGAAAACGTGTTTCGTGCATTAAGTAGCTCGAACAGAGCGATCTAGATGATTCTGCATACTTCTGACTGAAGTCTCACCAATATTATCGCAGAAAATGCACATCTCAGCTCGAAACCTCACGAAAATCAAGATGTTGCCGGTTCTGCATATCAAACGCACTGTGGAGTGGTGAAAACAACCAGAGAACGTGTTTCTCGCATTAAATAGCTCGAATAGAGCGATCTCGATGATTCTGCATACTTCAGACAAATGTTTCACCAAGATAATCGTAGAAAATGCATATCTCAGCTTGAAACCCGACGAAAACCAACATATCGCCGGTTCTGCATATCCAACGAACTGTGGAGTGGTGAAAACCCCAGAAAACGTGTTTCTCGCATTAGCTAGCTCGAAAAGAGCGTTCTCGATGATTCTGCATACTTCTCATAAATGAAACACCAAGATTATCGCAGAAAATTCATATTTCAGCTGGAAACCCCACCAAAACCAAGTTATCGGCGGCTCTACATATCAAACGCACTGTGGAGTGGTCAAAACACCAGGTAACGTGTTTCTCGCATTAAATAGCTCGAAAAGAGCGCTCTCGACGTTTCTGCATACTTCGGACAGATGTTTCACCAAGCTTATCGTAGAAAATGCATATATCAGCTCGAAACCCGACGAAAACCAAAATATCTCCGGCTCTGCACATCCAACGAACTGTGGAGTGGTGAAAACCCCAGAAAACGAGTTTCTCGCAATAAATAGCTCGGAAAGAGCGCTCTCGATGTTTCTGCATACTTCGGACAGATGTTTCACCAAGATTATCATAGAAAATGCATATCTCAGCTTGAAACCCGACCGAAACCAAGATATCTCCGGTTCTGCATGTCAAACGTACTGTGGAGTGGTGAAAACACCTGAAAACGTGTTTCGTGCATTAAGTAGCTCGAACAGAGCGATCTAGATGATTCTGCATACTTCTGACAAAAGACCCACAAAGATTATCGCAGAAAATGCATATCTCAGCTGGAAACACCACGAAAATCAAGATATCGCCTGTTCTGCACATCAAACGCACTGTGGAGTGGTGAAAACACCCAGAGAACGTGTTTCTCGCATTAAATAGCTCGAAAAGAGCGATCCCGATGATTCTGCATACTTCTAACAGAAGTCTCAAAAAGATTATCGCAGAAAATGCATATCTCAGCTGGAAACCCTACGAAAACCAAGATATCGCCGGTTCTCCATATCAGACGCACTGTGGAGAGGTTAAAACACCAGAAAACGTGTTTCTCGCATTAACTAGATCGACAAGAGCGTTCTCGATGATTCTGGATACTTCTCATAAATGAAACACCAAGATTATCGCAGAAAATGCATATTTCAGCTGGAAACCCCACCAAAACCAAGTTATCGGCGGCTCTACATATCAAACGCCCTGTGGAGTGGTGAAAACAACCAGATAACGTGTTTCTCGCATTAAATAGCTCGAAACGAGCGATCTAGGTGATTCTGCATACATCGGACAGAAGTCTCACCAAGATTATCGCAGAAAATGCATATCTCAGCTTGAAACCCCACGAAAACGATGATATCGCAGTTTCCGCATATCAAACGCACTGTGAAGTGCTGAAAACACCAGAAAACTTGTTCTTCGCATTAAATAGCACGAAAACTGCGATTTCGGTGATTCTGCATACTTCTCACAGAAGAATATCCAAGATTATCGCAAAAAATGCATATCTCAGCGGGAAACACCACGAAAATCAAGATATCGCCGGCTCTGCATATCAAACGCACTGTGGAGTGGTGAAAACACCAGATAACGTGTTTCTCGCATTAAATAGCTCGAAAAGAGCGTTCTGGAAGATCCTGCATACTTCTGACAGAAGTCTCACCAAGATTATCGTAGAAAATGCATATCTCAGCTTGAAACCCGACGAAAACCAAAATATCGCCGGTTCTGCATATCAAACCAACTGTGGAGTGGTGAAAACACCAGATAACGTGTTTCTCGCATTAAATAGCTCGAAGAGCGCGATCTAAATGATTCTGCATACTTCTGACAAAAGACCCACCAAGATTATCGCAGAAAATGCATATCTCATCTGGAAACACCACGAAAATCAAGATATCGCCTGTTCTGCATATCAAACGCACTGTGGAGTGGTGAAAACAACCAGAGAACGTGTTTCTCGCATTAAATAGCTCGAAAAGAGCGATCCCGATGATTCAGCAAACTTCGGACTGAAGTCTCACCAAGATTATCGCAGGAAATGCATATCTCAGCTTGAAACCCCACGAAAACCAAGATATCTCCGGTTCTGCATATCCAACGAACTGTGGAGTGGTGAACACCCCAGAAAACGAGGTTCTCGCATTAAATAGCTCGAAAAGAGCGCTCTTGATGTTTCTGCATACTTCGGACACATGTTTCACCAAGATTGTCGTAGAAAATGCATATCTAAGCTTGAAACCCGACGAAAACCAAAATATCGCCGGTTCTGCATATCAAACCAACTGTGGAGTGGTGAAAACACCAGATAACGTGTTTCTCGCATTAAATAGCTCGAAAAGTGCGATCTCGATGATTCTGCATACTTCTAACAGAAGTCTCACCAAGATTATCGCAGAAAATGCATATCTCAGCTTGAAATGCCACGAAAACCAAGATATCGCTGGTTCTGCATATCAAACGCACTGTGGAGTGGTGAAATCACCAGATAACGTGTTTCTCGCATTAAATAGCTCGAAAAGAGCGATCTAGATGATTCAGCATACTTCGGACAGAAGTCTCACCAAGATTATCGCAGGAAATGCATATCGCAGCTTGAAACCCCACGAAAACCAAGATATCTCCGGTTCTGCATTTCCAACGAACTGTGGAGTGTTGAATACCCCAGAAAACGAGTTTCTCGCATTAAATAGCTCGAAAAGTGCGCTCTCGATGTTTCTGCATACTTCGGACAGATGTTTCACCAAGATTATCGTAGAAAATGCATATCTCAGCTTGAAACCCGACGAAACCCAAAATATTGCCGGTTCTGCATATCAAACCAACTGTGGAGTGGTGAAAACAGCAGATAACGTGTTTCTCGCATTAAATAGCTCGAAAAGTGCGATCTCGATGATTCTGCATACTTCTAACAGAAGTCTCACCAAGATTATCGCAGAAAATGCATATCTCTGCTTGAAACCCGACGAATACCAAAATATCGCCGGTTCTGCATATCAAACCAACTGTGGAGTGGTGAAAACACCAGATAACGTGTTTCTCGCATTGAATAGCTCGAAAAGAGCTCTCTCGATGTTTCTGCATACTTCGGACAGAAGTCTCACCAAGATTATCGCAGGAAATGCATATCTCAGCTTGAAACCCCACGAAAACCAAGATACCTCCGGTTCTGCATATCCAACGAACTGTGGAGTGTTGAATACCCCAGGAAACGAGTTTCTCGCATTAAATAGCTCGAAAAGTGCGCTCTCGATGTTTCTGCATACTTCGGACACATGTTTCACCAGGATTGTCGTAGAAAATGCATATCTCAGCTTGAAACCCCACGAAAACCAAGATATCTCTGGTTCTGCATATCCAACGAACTGTGGAGTGGTGAAAACCCCAGAAAACGTGTTTCTCGCATTAAATAGCTCGAAAAGTGCGATCTCGATGATTCTGCATACTTCTGACAAAAGACCCACCAAGATTAGCGCAGAAAATGCATATCTCAGCTGGAAACAGCACGATAATCAAGATATCGCCTGTTCTGCACATCAAACGCACTGTGGAGTTGTGAAAACAACCAGAGAACGTGTTTCTCGCATTAAATTGCTCGAAAAGAGCGATCCCGTTGATTCAGCATACTTCGGACAGAAGTCTCACCAAGATTATCGCAGGAAATGCATATCTCAGCATGAAACCCGACCGAAACCAAGATATCTCCGGTTCTGCATGTCAAACGTACTGTGGAGTGGTGAAAACACCAGAAAACGTGTTTCGTGCATTAAGTAGCTCGAAAAGAGCGAACTAGATGATTCTGCATACTTCTGACTGAAGTCTCACCAATATTATCGCAGAAAATGCATATCTCAGCTCGAAACCCGACGAATACCAAAATATCGCCGGTTCTGCATATCAAACGCACTGTGGAGTGGTGAAAACAACCAGAGAACGTGTTTCTCGCATTAAATAGCTCGAAAAGAGCGATGCCGATGATTCAGCAAACTTCGGACAGAAGTCTCACCAAGATTATCGCAGGAAGTGCATATCTCAGCTCGAAACCCCACGAAAACCAAGATATCTCCGGTTCTGCATATCCAACGAACTGTGGAGTGGTGAAAACCCCAGAAAACGAGTTTCTCGCATTAAATAGCTCGAAAAGAGCGCTGTTGATGTTTCTGCATACTTCGGACATATGTTTCACCAAGATTATCGTAGAAAATGCATATCTCAGCTGGAAACCCGACGAAAACCAAAATATCGCCGGTTCTGCATATCAAACCAACTGTGGAGTGGAGAAAACACCAGATAACGTGTTTCTCGCATTAAATAGCTCGAAAAGTGCGATCTCGATGATTCTGCATACTTCTAACAGAAGTCTCACCAGGATTATCGCAGAAAATGCATATCTCTGCTTGAAACCCCACGAAAACCAAGATATCTACTGTTCTGCATATCCAACGAACTGTGGAGTGATGAAAACCCCAGAAAACGTGTTTCGTGCATTAAGTAGCTCGAAAAGAGCGATCTAGATGATTCTGCATACTTCTGACAAAAGACCCACCAAGATTAGCGCAGAAAATGCATATCTCAGCTGGAAACAGCACGAAAATCAAGATATCGCCTGTTCTGCACATCAAACGCACTGTGGAGTTGTGAAAACAACCAGAGAACGTGTTTCTCGCATTAAATAGCTCGAAAAGTGCGATCCCGATGATTCAGCAAACTTCGGACAGAAGTCTCACCAAGATTATCGCAGGAAATGCATATCTCAGCTTGAAACCCCACGAAAACCAAGATATCTCCGGTTCTGCATATCCAACGAACTGTGGAGTGGTGATCACCCCAGAAAACGAGTTTCTCGCATTAAATAGCTCGAAAAGAGCGCTCTTGATGTTTCTGCATACTTCGGACACATGTTTCACCAAGATTGTCGTAGAAAATGCATATCTAAGCTTGAAACCCGACGAAAACCAAAATATCGCCGGTTCTGCATATCAAACCAACTGTGGAGTGGTGAAAACACCAGATAACGTGTTTCTCGCATTAAATAGCTCGAAAAGTGCGATCTCGATGATTCTGCATACTTCTAACAGAAGTCTCACCAAGATTATCGCAGAAAATGCATATCTCAGCTTGAAATGCCACGAAAACCAAGATATCGCTGGTTCTGCATATCAAACGCACTGTGGAGTGGTGAAATCACCAGATAACGTGTTTCTCGCATTAAATAGCTCGAAAAGAGCGATCTAGATGATTCAGCATACTTCGGACAGAAGTCTCACCAAGATTATCGCAGGAAATGCATATCGCAGCTTGAAACCCCACGAAAACCAAGATATCTCCGGTTCTGCATATCCAACGAACTGTGGAGTGTTGAATACCCCAGAAAACGAGTTTCTCGCATTAAATAGCTCGAAAAGTGCGCTCTCGATGTTTCTGCATACTTCGGACAGATGTTTCACCAAGATTATCGTAGAAAATGCATATCTCAGCTTGAAACCCGACGAAAACCAAAATATTGCCGGTTCTGCATATCAAACCAACTGTGGAGTGGTGAAAACAGCAGATAACGTGTTTCTCGCATTAAATAGCTCGAAAAGTGCGATCTCGATGATTCTGCATATTTCTAACAGAAGTCTCACCAAGATTATCGCAGAAAATGCATATCTCTGCTTGAAACCCGACGAATACCAAAATATCGCCGGTTCTGCATATCAAACCAACTGTGGAGTGGTGAAAACACCAGATAACGTGTTTCTCGCATTGAATAGCTCGAAAAGAGCGCTCTCGATGTTTCTGCATACTTCGGACAGATGTTTCACCAAGATTATCGTAGAAAATGCATATCTCAGCTTGAAACCCGACCGAAACCAAGATATCTCCGGTTCTGCATATCAAACCAACTGTGGAGTGGTGAAAACACCAGATAACGTGTTTCTCGCATTAAATAGCTCGAAAAGCGCAATCTACATGATTCTGCATACTTCTGACAAAAGATCCACCAAGATTATCGCAGAAAATGCATATCTCAGCTTGAAATGCCACGAAAACCAAGATATCGCTGGTTCTGCATATCAAACGCACTGTGGAGTGGTGGAATCACCAGATAACGTGTTTCTCGCATTAAATAGCTCGAAAAGAGCGATCTAGATGATTCAGCATACTTCGGACAGAAGTCTCACCAAGATTATCGCAGGAAATGCATATCTCAGCTTGAAACCCCACGAAAACCAAGATACCTCCGGTTCTGCATATCCAACGAACTGTGGAGTGTTGAATACCCCAGGAAACGAGTTTCTCGCATTAAATAGCTCGAAAAGTGCGCTCTCGATGTTTCTGCATACTTCGGACACATGTTTCACCAAGATTGTCGTAGAAAATGCATATCTCAGCTTGAAACCCCACGAAAACCAAGATATCTCTGGTTCTGCATATCCAACGAACTGTGGAGTGGTGAAAACCCCAGAAAACGTGTTTCTCGCATTAAATAGCTCGAAAAGTGCGCTCTTGATGTTTCTGCATGCTTTCGACAGATGTTTCACCAAGATTATCGTAGAAAATGCATATCTCAACTTGAAACCCGACGAAAACAAAACATCGCCGGTTCTGCATATCAAACCAACTGTGGAGTGGTGAAAACACCAGACAACGTGCTTCTCGCATTAAATAGCTCGAAACGAGCGATCTCGATGATTAAGCATACTTCGGACAGAAGTCTCACCAAGATTATCGTATAAAATGCATATCTCAGCTTGAAACCCGACGAAAACAAAACATCGCCGGTTCTGCATATCAAACCAACTGTGGAGTGGTGAAAACACCAGACACCGTGTTTCTCGCATTAAATAGCTCGCAACGAGCGATCTCGATGATTAAGCATACTTCGGACAGAAGTCTCACCAAGATTATCGTAAAAAATGCATATCTCAGCTTGAAACTCCACGAAAACCAAGATATCGCTGGTTCTGCATATCAAACGCACTCTGGAGTGGTGATTGCACCAGATAACGTGTCTCTCGCATTAGATAGCTCGAAAAGAGCGATCTAGATGATTCTGCTTACTTCGGACAGAGGTCTCACCAAGATTACCGCAGAAAATGCATATCTCAGCTTGAAACCCGACGAAAACCAAGATATCTCCGGTTCTGCACATCCAACGAACTGTGGTGTGGTGAAAACCCCAGAAAACGTGTTTCTCGCATTAAATAGCTCGAAAAGAGCGCTCTTGATGTTTCTGCATGCTTTTGACAGATGTTTCACCAAGATTATCGTAGAAAATGTATATCTCAACTTGAAACCCGACGAAAACAAAACATCGCCGGTTCTGCCTATCAAACCAACTGTGGAGTGGTGATAACACCAGACAACGTGTTTCTCGCATTAAATAGCTCGAAACGAGCGATCTCGATGATTAAGCATACTTCGGACAGAAGTCTCACCAAGATTATCGTAAAAAATGCATATCTCAGCTTGAAACCCGACGAAAACAAAACATCGCCGGTTCTGCATATCAAACCAACTGTGGAGTGGTGAAAACACCAGACAACGTGTTTCTCGCATTAAATAGCTCGAAACGAGCGATCTCGATGATTAAGCATACTTCGGACAGAAGTCTCACCATGATTATCGTAAAAAATGCATATCTCAGCTTGAAACTCCACGAAAACCAAGATATCGCTGGTTCTGCATATCAAACGCACTCTGGAGTGGTGAATGCACCAGATAACGTGTTTCTCGCATTAGATAGCTCGAAAAGAGCGATCTAGATGATTCTGCATACTTCGGACAGAGGTTTCACCAAGATTATCGCAGAAAATGCATATATGAGCTTGAAACCCCATGAAAACCAAGATATCGCTGGTTCTGCATATCAAACGCACTGTGGAGTGGTGAAAACACCAGATAACTTGTTTCTCCCATTAAATAGCTCGAGAAGAACGCTCTCGATGTTTCTGCATACTTCGGACAGAAGTCTCACCAAGATTATCGTAAAAAATGCATATCTCAGCTTGAAACTCCACGAAAACCAAGATATCGCTGGTTCTGCATATCAAACGCACTCTGGAGTGGTGAATGCACCAGATAACGTGTTTCTCGCATTAGATAGCTCGAAAAGAGCGCTCTCGATGTTTCTCCATACTTCGGACAGAAGTCTCACCAAGATTATCGTAAAAAATGCATATCTCAGCTTGAAACTCCACGAAAACCAAGATATCGCTGGTTCTGCATATCAAACGCACTCTGGAGTGGTGAATGCACCAGATAACGAGTTTCTCGCATTAGATAGCTCGAAAAGAGCGATCTAGATGACTCTGCATACTTCGGACAGAGGTTTCACCAAGATTATCGCAGACAATGCATATCTCAGCTTGAAACCCCACGAAAACCAAGATATCTCCTGTTCTGCTTATCCAACGAACTGTGGAGTGGTGAAAACCCCAGAAAACGTGTTTCTCGCATTAAATAGATAGAAAAGAGCGCTCTCGATGTTTCTGCATACTTCGGACAGAGGTTTCACCAAGATTATCGCAGAAAATGCATATCTGAGCTTGAAACCCCACGAAAACCAAGATATCGCTGGTTCTGCATATCAAACGCACTGTGGAGTGGTGAAAACAATAGATAACATGTTTCTCGCATTAAATAGCTCGAAACGAGCGATCGCGATGATTAAGCATACTTCGGACAGAAGTCTCACCAAGCTTATCGTAAAAAATGCATATCTCAGCTTGAAGCTCCACGAAAACCAAGATATCGCTGGTTCTGCATATCAAACGCACTCTGGAGGGGTGAATGCACCAGATGACGTGTTTCTCGCATTAGATAGCTCGAAAAGAGCGATCTAGATGATTCTGCATACTTCGGACAGAGGTTTCACCAAGATTATCGCAGAAAATGCATATCTCAGCTTGAAACCCCATGAAAACCAAGATATCGCTGGTTCTGCATATCAAACGAACTGTGGTGTGGTGAAAACCCCAGAAAACGTGTTTCTCGCATTAAATAGCTCGAAAAGAGCGCTCTTGATGTTTCTGCATGCTTTCGACAGATGTTTCACCAAGATTATCGTAGAAAATGCATATCTCAACTTGAAACCCGACGAAAACAAAACATCGCCGGTTCTGCATATCAAACCAACTGTGGAGTGGTGAAAACACCAGACAACGTGTTTCTCGCATTAAATAGCTCGAAACGAGCGATCTCGATGATTAAGCATACTTCGGACAGAAGTCTCACCATGATTATCGTAAAAAATGCATATCTCAGCTTGAAACTCCACGAAAACCAAGATATCGCTGGTTCTGCATATCAAACGCACTCTGGTGTGGTGAATGCACCAGATAACGTGTTTCTCGCATTAGATAGCTCGAAACGAGCGATCTAGATGATTCTGCATACTTCTGACTGAAGTCTCACCAATATTATCGCAGAAAATGCACATCTCAGCTCGAAACCTCACGAAAATCAAGATGTTGCCGGTTCTGCATATCAAACGCACTGTGGAGTGGTGAAAACAACCAGAGAACGTGTTTCTCGCATTAAATAGCTCGAATAGAGCGATCTCGATGATTCTGCATACTTCGGACAAATGTTTTACCAAGATATACGTAGAAAATGCATATCTCAGCTTGAAACCCGACGAAAACCAACATATCGCCGGTTCTGCATATCAAACCAACTGTGGAGTGGTGAAAACACCAGAAAACGTGTTTCTCGCATTAAATAGCTCGAAAAGCGCGATCTAGATGATTCTGCATACTTCTGACAAATGACCCACCAAGATTATCGCAGAAAATGCATATCTCATCTGGAAACACCACGAAAATCAAGATATCTACTGTTCTGCATATCCAACGAACTGTGGAGTGATGAAAACCCCAGAAAACGTGTTTCTCGCATTAAATAGCTCGAAAAGAGCACTCTCGACGTTTCTGCATACTTCGGACAGATGTTTCACCAATCTTATCGTAGAAAATGCATATCTCAGCTCGAAACCCGACGAAAACCAAAATATCTCCGGCTCTGCATATCCAACGAACTGTGGAGTGGTGAAAACCCCAGAAAACGAGTTTCTCGCATTAAATAGCTCGGAAAGAGCGCTCTCGATGTTTCTGCATACTTCGGACAGATGTTTCACCAAGATTATCATAGAAAATGCATATCTCAGCTTGAAACCCGACCGAAACCAAGATATCTCCGGTTCTGCATGTCAAACGTACTGTGGAGTGGTGAAAACACCTGAAAACGTGTTTCGTGCATTAAGTAGCTCGAACAGAGCGATCTAGATGATTCTGCATACTTCTGACAAAAGACCCACCAAGATTATCGCAGAAAATGCATATCTCAGCTGGAAACACCACGAAAATCAAGATATCGCCTGTTCTGCACATCAAACGCACTGTGGAGTGGTGAAAACACCCAGAGAACGTGTTTCTCGCATTAAATAGCTCGAAAAGAGCGATCCCGATGATTCAGCATACTTGGGACAGAAGTCTCACCACGATTATCGCAGGAAATGCATATCTCAGCTTGAAACCCGACCGAAACCAAGATATCTCCGGTTCTGCATGTCAAACGTACTGTGGTGTGGTGAAAACACCATAAAACGTGTTTCGTGCATTGAGTAGCTCGAACAGAGCGATCTAGATGATTCTGCATACTTCGGACAAAAGACCCACCAAGATTATCGCAGAAAATGCATATCTCAGCTGGAAACACCACGAAAATCAAGATATCGCCTGTTCTGCACATCAAACGCACTGTGGAGTGGTGAAAACACCCAGAGAACGTGTTTCTCGCATTAAATAGCTCGAAAAGAGCGATCCCGATGATTCAGCATACTTGGGACAGAAGTCTCACCAAGATTATCGCAGGAAATGCATATCTCAGCTTGAAACCCGACCGAAACCAAGATATCTCCGGTTCTGCATGTCAAACGTACTGTGGTGTGGTGAAAACACCTGAAAACGTGTTTCGTGCATTAAGTAGCTCGAACAGAGCGATCTAGATGATTCTGCATACTTCTGACAAAAGACCCACCAAGATTATAGCAGAAAATGCATATCTCATCTGGAAACACCACGAAAATAAAGATATCGCCTGTTCTGCATATCAAACGCACTGTCGAGTGGTGAAAACAACCAGAGAACGTGTTTCTCGCATTAAATAGCTCGAAAAGAGCGATCCCGATGATTCAGCAAACGTCGGACAGAAGTCTCACCAAGATTATCGCAGGCAATGTATATCTCAGCTTGAAACCCCACGAAAACCAAGATATCTCCGGTTCTGCATATCCAACGAACTGTGGAGTGGTGAACACCCCAGAAAACGAGTTTCTCGCATTAAATAGCTCGAAAAGAGCGCTCTCGATGTTTCTGCATACTTCGGACAGATGTTTCTCCAAGATTATCGTAGAAAATGCATATCTCAGCTTGAAACCCGACCGAAACCAAGATATCTCCGGTTCTGCATGTCAAACGTACTGTGGAGTGGTGAAAACACCTGAAAACGTGTTTCGTGCATTAAGTAGCTCGAACAGAGCGATCTAGATGATTCTGCATACTTCTGACAAAAGACCCACCAAGATTATCGCAGAAAATGCATATCTCAGCTGGAAACACCACGAAAATCAAGATATCGCCTGTTCTGCACATCAAACGCACTGTGGAGTGGTGAAAACACCCAGAGAACGTGTTTCTCGCATTAAATAGCTCGAAAAGAGCGATCCCGATGATTCAGCATACTTGGGACAGAAGTCTCACCACGATAATCGCAGGAAATGCATATCTCAGCTTGAAACCCGACCGAAACCAAGATATCTCCGGTTCTGCATGTCAAACGTACTGTGGTGTGGTGAAAACACCATAAAACGTGTTTCGTGCATTGAGTAGCTCGAACAGAGCGATCTAGATGATTCTGCATACTTCGGACAAAAGACCCACCAAGATTATCGCAGAAAATGCATATCTCAGCTGGAAACACCACGAAAATCAAGATATCGCCTGTTCTGCACATCAAACGCACTGTGGAGTGGTGAAAACACCCAGAGAACGTGTTTCTCGCATTAAATAGCTCGAAAAGAGCGATCCCGATGATTCAGCATACTTGGGACAGAAGTCTCACCAAGATTATCGCAGGAAATGCATATCTCAGCTTGAAACCCGACCGAAACCAAGATATCTCCGGTTCTGCATGTCAAACGTACTGTGGTGTGGTGAAAACACCTGAAAACGTGTTTCGTGCATTAAGTAGCTCGAACAGAGCGATCTAGATGATTCTGCATACTTCTGACAAAAGACCCACCAAGATTATAGCAGAAAATGCATATCTCATCTGGAAACACCACGAAAATAAAGATATCGCCTGTTCTGCATATCAAACGCACTGTCGAGTGGTGAAAACAACCAGAGAACGTGTTTCTCGCATTAAATAGCTCGAAAAGAGCGATCCCGATGATTCAGCAAACTTCGGACAGAAGTCTCACCAAGATTATCGCAGGAAATGCATATCTCAGCTTGAAACCCGACGAAAACCAAAATATCGCCGGTTCTGCATATCAAACCAACTGTGGAGTGGTGAAAACACCAGATAACGTGTTTCTCGCATTAAATAGCTCGAAAAGTGCGATCTCGATGATTCTGCATACTTCTAACAGAAGTCTCAAAAAGATTATCGCAGAAAATGCATATCTCATCTTGAAACCCCACGAAAACCAAGATATCTACTGTTCTGCATATCAAACGCACTGTGGAGTGGTGAAAACACCAGAAAACGTGTTTCTCGCATTAGCTAGCTCGAAAAGAGCGTTCTCGATGATTCTGCATACTTCTCATAAATGAAACACCAAGATTATCGCAGAAAATGCATATCTCAGCTTGAAATGCCACGAAAACCAAGATATCGCTGTTTCTGCATATCAAACGCTCTGTGGAGTGGTGAAATCACCAGATAACGTGTTTCTCGCATTAAATAGCTCGAAAAGTGCGATCTCGATGATTCTGCATACTTCTAACAGAAGTCTCACCAAGATTATCGCAGGAAATGCATATCTCAGCTTGAAACCCGACCGAAACCAAGATATCTCCGGTTCTGCATGTCAAACGTACTGTGGAGTGGTGAAAACACCAGAAAACGTGTTTCGTGCATTAAGTAGCTCGAAAAGAGCGAACTAGATGATTCTGTATACTTCTGACTGAAGTCTCACCAAGATTATCGCAGAAAATGCATATCTCAGCTGGAAACACCACGAAAATCAAGATATCGCCTGTTCTGCACATCAAACGCACTGTGGAGTGGTGAAAACACCCCGAGAACGTGTTTCTCGCATTAAATAGCTCGAAAAGAGCGATCCCGATGATTCAGCATACTTGAGACAGAAGTCTCACCAAGATTATCGCAGGAAATGCATATCTCAGCTTGAAACCCGACCGAAACCAAGATATCTCCGGTTCTGCATGTCAAACGTACTGTGGTGTGGTGAAAACACCTGAAAACGTGTTTCGTGCATTAAGTAGCTCGAACAGAGCGATCTAGATGATTCTGCATACTTCTGACAAAAGACCCACCAAGATTATAGCAGAAAATGCATATCTCATCTGGAAACACCACGAAAATAAAGATATCGCCTGTTCTGCATATCAAACGCACTGTGGAGTGGTGAAAACAACCAGAGAACGTGTTTGTCGCATTAAATAGCTCGAAAAGAGCGATCCCGATGATTCAGCAAACTTCGGACAGAAGTCTCACCAAGATTATCGCAGGAAATGCATATCTCAGCATGAAACCCCACGAAAACCAAGATATCTCCGGTTCTGCATATCCACCGAACTGTGGAGTGGTGAAAACCCCAGAAAACGAGTTTCTCGCATTAAATAGCTCGAAAAGAGCGCTCTGGATTTTTCTGCATACTTCGGACACATGTTTCACCAAGATTATCGTAGAAAATGCATATCTCAGCTTGAAACCCGACGAAAACCAAAATATCGCCGGTTCTGCATATCAAACCAACTGTGGAGTGGTGAAAACACCAGATAACGTGTTTCTCGCATTAAATAGCTCGAAAAGTGCGATCTCGATGATTCTGCATACTTCTAACAGAAGTCTCAAAAAGATTATCGCAGAAAATGCATATCTCATCTTGAAACCCCACGAAAACCAAGATATCTACTGTTCTGCATATCAAACGCACTGTGGAGTGGTGAAAACACCAGAAAACGTGTTTCTCGCATTAGCTAGCTCGAAAAGAGCGTTCTCGACGATTCTGCATACTTCTCATAAATGAAACACCAAGATTATCGCAGAAAATGCATATCTCAGCTGGAAACCCCACCAAAACCAAGTTATCGGCGGCTCTACATATCAAACGCCCTGTGGAGTGGTGAAAACAACCAGATAACGTGTTTCTCGCATTAAATAGCTCGAAACGAGCGAACTAGGTGATTCTGCATACATCGGACAGAAGTCTCACCAAGATTATCGCAGAAAATGCATATCTCAGCTTGAAACCCCTCGAAAACGAAGATATCGCAGTTTCCGCATATCAAACGCACTGCGAAGTGCTGAAAACACCAGAAAACTTGTTCTTCGCATTAAATAGCACGAAAACAGCGATTTCGGTGATTCTGCATACTTCTCACAGAAGAATATCCAAGATTATCGCAGAAAATGCATATCTCAGCGGGAAACACCACGAAAATCAAGATATCGCCGGCTCTGCATATCAAACGCACTGTGGAGTGGTGAAAACACCAGATAACGTGTTTCTCGCATTAAATAGCTCGAAAAGAGAGTTCTCGAAGATCCTGCATACTTCTGACAGAAGTCTCACCAAGATTATCGTAGAAAATGCATATCTCAGCTTGAAACCCGACGAAAACCAAAATATCGCCGGTTCTGCATATCAAACCAACTGTGGAGTGGTGAAAACACCAGATAACGTGTTTCTCGCATTAAATAGCTCGAAAAGCGCGATCTAGATGATTCTGCATACTTCTGACAAAAGACCGACCAAGATTAGTGCAGAAAATGCATATCTCATCTGGAAACACCACGAAAATCAAGATATCGCCTGTTCTGCATATCAAACGCACTGTGGAGTTGTGAAAACAACCAGAGAACGTGTTTCTCGCATTAAATAGCTCGAAAAGAGCGATCCCGATGATTCAGCAAACTTCGGACAGAAGTCTCACCAAGATTATCGCAGGAAATGCATATCACAGCATGAAACCCCACGAAAACCAAGATATCTCCGGTTCTGCATATCCACCGAACTGTGGAGTGGTGAAAATCCCAGAAAACGAGTTTCTCGCATTAAATAGCTCGAAAAGAGCGATCTAGATGATTCAGCATACTTCGGACAGAAGTCTCACCCAGATTATCGCAGGAAATGCATATCTCAGCTTGAAACCCGACCGAAACCAAGATATCTCTGGTTCTGCATATCAAACCAACTGTGGAGTGGTGAAAACACCAGATAACGTGTTTCTCTCATTAAATAGCTCGAAAAGCGCGATCTAGATGATTCTGCATACTTCTGACAAAAGATCCACCAAGATTATCGCAGAAAATGCATATCTCAGCTTGAAATGCCACGAAAACCAAGATATCGCTGTTTCTGCATATCAAACGCTCTGTGGAGTGGTGAAATCACCAGATAACGTGTTTCTCGCATTAAATAGCTCGAGAAGAGCGATCTCGATGATTCTGCATACTTCGGACAGAAGTCTCACCATGATTATCGCAGAAAATGCATATCTCAGCTTGAAACCCCACGAAAACCAAGATGTCGCCGGTTCTGCATATCAAACGCACTGTGGAGAGGTGAAAACACCAGAAAACGTGTTTCTCGCATTAAGTAGCTCGAAAAGAGCGTTCTCGAAGATCCTGCATACTTCTGACAGAAGTCTCACCAAGTTTATCTTAGAAAATGCATATCTCAGCTTGAAACCCGACGAAAACCGAGTTATCTCCGGTTCTGCACATCAAACGTACCGTGGAGTGGTGAAAACACCAGAAAACGTGTTTCGCGCATTAAGTAGCTCGAAAAGAGCGTTCTCGAAGATTCTGCATACTTCTGACAGAAATCCACCAGGATTATCGTAGAAAATGCATATCTCAGCTTGAAATCCGACCGAAACCAAGATATCTCCGGTTCAGCATTCCAAACATACTGTGGAGTGGTGAAAACACCGGAAAACGTGTTTCGTGCATTAAGTAGCTCGAAAAGAGCGATCTAGATGATTCTGCATACTTCTGACAAAAGACCCACCAAGATTATCGTAGAAAATGCATATCTCAACTTGAACCCCGACGAAATCAAAGATGTCGCCGGTTCTGCATATCAAACGCACTGTGGAGTGGTGAAAACAACCAGAGAACGTGTTTCTCGCATTAAATAGCTCGAAGATAGTGCATACTTCTGACAGAAGTCTCACCAAGATTATCGTAGAAAATGCATATCTCAGCTTGAAACCCGACGAAAACCGAGTTAACTCCGGTTCTGCACATCAAAAGTACCGTGGAGTGGTGAAAACACCAGATAAAGTGTTTCTCGCATTAAATAGCTCGAGAAGAGCGATCTCGATGATTCTGCATACTTCGGACAGAAGTCTCACCAAGATTATGGCAGAAAATGCATATCTCAGCTTGAAACCCCACGAAAACCAAGATGTCGCCGGTTCTGCATATCAAACGCACTGTGGAGGGGTGAAAACACCAGAAAACGTGTTTCGCGCATTAAGTAGCTCGAGTAGAGCGATCTCGATGATTCTTCATACTTCGGACAGAAGTCTCACCAAGATTATCGTAAAAATGCATATCTCAGCTTGAAACCCCACGAAAACCAAGATATCGCTGTGTTCTGCATATCAAACGCACTGTGGAGTGGTGAAAACCCCAGAAAACGTGTTTCTCGCATTAAATAGCTCGAGTAGAGCGATCTCGATGATTCTTCATACTTCGGAAAGAAGTCTCACCAAGATTATCGTAAAAAATGCATATCTCAGCTTGAAACCCCACGAAAGCCAAGATATCGCTGGTTCTGCATATCAAACGCACTGTGGAGTTGTGAAAACACCAGATAACGTGTTTCTCGCATTAAATAGCTCGAGAAGAGCGATCTCGATGATTCTGCATACTTCGGACAGAAGTCTCACCAAGATTATCGCAGAAAATGCATATCTCAGCTTGAAACCCCACGAAAACCAAGATGTCGCCGGTTCTGCATATCAAACGCACTGTGGAGTGGTGAAAACACCAGAAAACGTGTTTCTCGCATTAAATAGCTCGAAAAGAGCGTTCTCGAAGATCCTGCATACTTCTGACAGAAGTCTCACCAAGTTTATCTTAGAAAATGCATATCTCAGCTTGAAACCCGACGAAAACCGAGTTATCTCCGGTTCTGCACATCAAACGTACCGTGGAGTGGTGAAAACACCAGAAAACGTGTTTCGCGCATTAAGTAGCTCGAAAAGAGCGTTCTCGAAGATTCTGCATACTTCTGACAGAAGTCTCACCAGGATTATCGTAAAAAATGCATATCTCAGCTTGAAACCCCACGAAAACCAAGATATCGCTGTGTTCTGCATATCAAACGCACTGTGGAGTAGTGAAAACACCAGAAAACGTGTTTCTCGCATTAAATAGCTCGAGTAGAGCGATCTCGATGATTCTTCATACTTCGGACAGAAGTCTCACCAAGATTATCGTAGAAAATGCATATCTCATATTGAAACCCCACGAAAACCAAGATATCGCTGTGTTCTGCATATCAAACGCACTGTGGAGTGGTGGAAACCCCAGATAACGTGTTTCTCGCATTAAATAGCTCGAGTAGAGCGATCTCGATGATTCTTCATACTTCGGACAGAAGTCTCACCAAGATTATCGTAAAAAATGCATATCTCAGCTTGAAACCCCACGAAAGCCAAGATATCTCTGGTTCTGCACATCAAACGTACCGTAGAGTGGTGAAAACACCAGAAAACGTGTTTCGCGCATTAAGTAGCTCGAAAAGAGCGTTCTCGAAGATCCTGCATACTTCTGACAGAAGTCTCACCAAGATTATCTTAGAAAATGCATATCTCAGCTTGAAACCCGACGAAAACCGAGTTATCTCCGGTTCTGCACATCAAACGTACCGTGGAGTGGTGAAAACACCAGAAAACGTGTTTCTCGCATTAAATAGCTCGGAACGAGCGATCTCGATGATTCTGCATACTTCGGACAGAAGTCTCACCAAAATTATAGTAAAAAATGCATATCTCAGCTTGAAACCCCACGAAAACCAAGATATCGCTGTGTTCAGCATATCAAACGGACTGTGGAGTGGTGAAAACCCCAGAAAATGTGTTTCTCGCATTAAATAGCTCGAATAGAGCGATATCGATGATTCTTCATACTTCGGACAGAAGTCTCACCAAGATTATCGTAGAAAATGCATATCTCAGCTTGAAACCCGAAGAACACCGAGTTATCTCCTGTTCTGCACATCAAAGGTACCGTGGAGTGGCCAAAACCCCAGAAAACGTGTTTCGCGCATTAAGTAGCTCGAAAAGAGCGTTCTCGAAGATTCTGCATACTTCTGACAGAAGTCCACCAGGATTATCGTAGAAAATGCATATCTCAGCTTGAAACCCGACCGAAACCAAGATATCTCCGGTTCTGCATGTCAAACGTACTGTAGAGTGGTGAAAACACCAGAAAACGTGTTTCGTGCATTAGGTAGCTCCAAAAGAGCGATCTAGATGATTCTGCATACTTCTGACTGAAGTCTCACCAATATTATCGCAGAAAATGCATATCTCAGCTGGAAACACCACGAAAATCAAGATATCGCCGGTTCTGCATATCAAACGCACTGTGGAGTGGTGAAAACAACCAGAGAACGTGTTTCTCGCATTAAATAGCTCGAAAAGAGCGATCTCGATGATTCTGCATACTTCGGACAGAAGTCTCAACAAGATTATCGCAGAAAATGCATATCTCTGCTTGAAACCCCACGAAAACCAAGATATCTACAGTTCTGCATATCCAACGAACTGTGGAGTGGTGAAACCCCCAGAAAACGTGTTTCTCGCATTAAATAGCTCGAAAAGAGCGCTCTCGATGTTTCTGCATACTTCGGACAGATGTTTTACCAAGCTTATCGTAGAAAATGCATATCTCAGCTTGAAACCCGACGAAAACCAAAATATCTCCGGTTCTGCATATCCAACGCACTGTGGAGTGGTGAAAACACCAGATAACGTGTTTCTCGCATTCAGTAGCTCGAAACGAGCGATGTCGATGATTCTGCATACTTCGGACAGAAGTCTCCACAAGATTATCGCAGAAACTGCATATCTCAGCTTGAAACCCCACGAAAACCAAGGTATCTACTGTTCTGCATATCAAACGCACTGTGGAGTGGTGAAAACACCAGATAACGTGTTTCTCGTACTAGCTCGCTCGAAAAGAGCGATCTCGATGATTCAGCATACTTCGGACAGAAGTCTCACCAAGCTTATCGCAGAAAATGCATATCTCAGCTTGAAACCGCACGAAAACCAAGATATCGCTGGTACTGCATATCAAACGCACTGTGGAGTGGTGAAAACACCAGATAACGTGTTTCTCGCATTAAATAGCTCGAGAAGAGCGATCTCGATGATTCTGCATACTTCTGACAGAAGTCCACCAGGATTATCGTAGAAAATGCATATCTCAGCTTGAAATCCGACCGAAACCAAGATATCTCCGGTTCAGCATTCCAAACGTACTGTGGAGTGGTGAAAACACCGGAAAACGTGTTGCGTGCATTAAGTAGCTCGAAAAGCGCGATCTAGATGATACTGCATACTTCTGACAAAAGACCCACCAAGATTATCGTAGAAAATGCATATCTCAACTTGAACCCCGACGAAATCAAAGATGTCGCCGGTTCTGCATATCAAACGCACTGTGGAGTGGTGAAAACAACCAGAGAACGTGTTTCTCGCATTAAATAGCTCGAAAAGGTCGATCTCGAAGATAGTGCAATCTTCTGACAGAAGTCTCACCAAGATTATCGTAGAAAATGCATATCTCAGCTTGAAACCCGACGAAAACCGAGTTATCTCCGTTTCTGCACATCAAACGTACCGTGGAGTGGTGAAAACACCAGAAAACGTGTTTCTCGCATTAAATAGCTCGAGTAGAGCGATCTCGATGATTCTTCATACTTCGGACAGAAGTCTCACCAAGATTATCGTAAAAAATGCATATCTCAGCTTGAAACCCCACGAAAGCCAAGATATCGCTGGTTCTGCATATCAAACGCACTGTGGAGTGGTGAAAACACCAGATAACGTGTTTCTCGCATTAAATAGCTCGAGAAGAGCGATCTCGATGATTCTGCATACTTCGGACAGAAGTCTCACCAATATTATCGCAGAAAATGCAAATCGCAGCTTGAAACCCCACGAAAACAAAGATATCGCTGGTTCTGCATATCAAACGCACTGTGGAGTGGTGAAAACACCAGATAACGTGTTTCTCGCATTAAATAGCTCGAAAAGCGCGAATCCCTGATGTTTCAGCATACTTCGGACAGAAGTCTCACCAAGATTATCGCAGAAAATGCATATCTCAGCTTGAAACCACACGGAAAGCAAGATATCTCCGGTTCTGCATATCCAACGAACTGTGGAGTGGTGAAAACCCCAGAAAACGAGTTTCTCGCATTAAATAGCTCGAAAATGGCGCTCTCGATGTTTCTGCATACTTCGGACAGATGTTTCACCAAGCTTATCGTAGAAAATGCATATCTCAGCTTGAAACCCGACGAAAACCAAAATATCGCCGGTTCTGCATATCCAACGCACTGTGGAGTGGTGAAAACACCAGATAACGTGTTTCTCGCATTAAGAAGCTCGAAACGAGCGATCTCGATAATTCTGCATACTTCGGACAGAAGTCTCACCAATATTATCGCAGAAAATGCAAATCGCAGCTTGAAACCCCACGAAAACAAAGATATCGCTGGTTCTGCATATCAAACGCACTGTGGAGTGGTGAAAACACCAGATAACGTGTTTCTCGCATTAAATAGCTCGAAAAGCGCGAATCCCTGATGTTTCAGCATACTTCGGACAGAAGTCTCACCAAGATTATCGCAGAAAATGCATATCTCAGCTTGAAACCACACGGAAAGCAAGATATCTCCGGTTCTGCATATCCAACGAACTGTGGAGTGGTGAAAACCCCAGAAAACGAGTTTCTCGCATTAAATAGCTCGAAAATGGCGCTCTCGATGTTTCTGCATACTTCGGACAGATGTTTCACCAAGATTATCGTAGAAAATGCATATCTCAGCTTGACACCCGACGAAAACCAAAATATCGCCGGTTCTGCATATCAAACGCACTGTGGAGTGGTGAAAACACCGGATAAGGTTTTTCTCGCATTAACTAGCTCGAATAGAGCGATCACGATGATTCTGCACACTTCTGACAGAAGACTCACCAAGATGATCGTAAAAAATGCATATCTCAGCTTGAAACCCCACGAAAGCCAAGATATCGCTGGTTCTGCATATCAAACGCACTGTGGAGTGGTGAAAACGCCAGATAACGTGTTTCTCGCATTAAATAGCTCGGGAAGAGCGATCTCGATGATTCTGCATACTTCGGACAGAAGTCTCACCAAGATTATCGCAGAAAATGCATATCTCAGCTTGAAACCCCACGAAAACCAAGATGTCGCCGGTTCTGCATATCAAACGCACTGTGGAGTGGTGAAAACACCAGAAAACGTGTTTCACGCATTAAATAGCTCGAAAAGAGCGTTCTCGAAGATCCTGCATACTTCTGACAGAAGTCTCACCAAGTTTATCTTAGAAAATGCATATCTCAGCTTGAAACCCGACGAAAACCGAGTTATCTCCGGTTCTGCACATCAAACGTACCGTGGAGTGTTGAAAACACCAGAAAACGTGTTTCTCGCATTAACTAACTCGAAAAAAGCGCTCTCGATGATTCTGCATACTTCTGACAGATGACTCACCAAGATTATCGCAGAAAATGCGTATCTCAGCTGGAAACACCACGAAAATCAAGATATCGCCGGTTCTGCATATCAAACGCACTGTGGAGTGGTCAATACACCAGATAACGTGTTTCTCGCATTAAATAGCTCGTAAAGAGCGATATCGATGATTCTGCATACTTCGGACAGAAGTCTCACCAATATTATCGCAGAAAATGCATATCTCATCTTGAAACCTCACGAAAATCAAGATGACGCCGGTTCTGCATATCAAACGCACTGTGGAGTGGTGAAAACACCAGATAACGTGTTTCTCGCATTAAATAGCTCGAAAAGAGCGTTCTCGAAGATCCTGCATACTTCTGACAGAAGTCTCACCAAGTTTATCTTAGAAAATGCATATCTCAGCTTGAAACCCGACAAAAACCGAGTTATCTCCGGTTCTGCACATCAAACGTACCGTGGAGTGGTGAAAACACCAGAAAACGTGTTTCGCGCATTAAGTAGCTCGAAAAGAGCGTTCTCGAAGATTCTGCATACTTCTGACAGAAGTCTCACCAGGATTATCGTAAAAAATGCATATCTCAGCTTGAAACCCCACGAAAACCAAGATATCGCTGTGTTCTGCATATCAAACGCACTGTGGAGTGGTGAAAACACCAGAAAACGTGTTTCTCGCATTAAATAGCTCGAGTAGAGCGATCTCGATGATTCTTCATACTTCGGACAGAAGTCTCACCAAGATTATCGTAGAAAATGCATATCTCATATTGAAACCCCACGAAAACCAAGATATCGCTGTGTTCTGCATATCAAACGCACTGTGGAGTGGTGGAAACCCCAGAAAACGTGTTTCTCGCATTAAATAGCTCGAGTAGAGCGATCTCGATGATTCTTCATACTTCGGACAGAAGTCTCACCAAGATTATCGTAAAAAATGCATATCTCAGCTTGAAACCCCACGAAAGCCAAGATATCTCTGGTTCTGCACATCAAACGTACCGTAGAGTGGTGAAAACACCAGAAAACGTGTTTCGCGCATTAAGTAGCTCGAAAAGAGCGTTCTCGAAGATCCTGCATACTTCTGACAGAAGTCTCACCAGGATTATCGTAAAAAATGCATATCTCAGCTTGAAACCCCACGAAAACCAAGATATCGCTGGTTCTGCATATCAAACGCACTGTGGAGTGGTGAAAACACCAGATAACGTGTTTCTCGCATTAAATAGCTCGAAAAGCGCGAATCCCTGATGTTTCAGCATACTTCGGACAGAAGTCTCACCAAGATTATCGCAGAAAATGCATATCTCAGCTTGAAACCACACGGAAAGCAAGATATCTCCGGTTCTGCATATCCAACGAACTGTGGAGTGGTGAAAACCCCAGAAAACGAGTTTCTCGCATTAAATAGCTCGAAAATGGCGCTCTCGATGTTTCTGCATACTTCGGACAGATGTTTCACCAAGCTTATCGTAGAAAATGCATATCTCAGCTTGAAACCCGACGAAAACCAAAATATCGCCGGTTCTGCATATCCAACGCACTGTGGAGTGGTGAAAACACCAGATAACGTGTTTCTCGCATTAAGAAGCTCGAAACGAGCGATCTCGAAGATCCTGCATACTTCTGACAGAAGTCTCACCAAGATTATCGTAGAAAATGCATATCTCAGCTTGAAACCCGACGAAAACCGAGTTATCTCCGGTTCTGCACATCAAACGTACCGTGGAGTGGTGAAAACACCAGAAAACGTGTTTCGCGCATTAAGTAGCTCGAAAAGAGCGATCTAGATGATTCTGCATACTTCTGACTGAAGTCTGACCAATATTATCGCAGAAAATGCATATCTCAGCTCGAAACCTCACGAAAATCAAGATGTTGCCGGTTCTGCATATCAAACGCACTGTGGAGTGGTGAAAACAACCAGAGAACGTGTTTCTCGCGTTAAATAGCTCGAAAAGGCCGATCACGATGATTCTGCATACTTCTGACAGAAGTCTCACCAAGATTATCGTAGAAAATGCATATCTCAACTTGAACCCCGACGAAATCAAAAATGTCGCCGGTTCTGCATATCAAACGCACTGTGGAGTGGTGAAAACACCAGATAACGTGTTTCTCGCATTAAATAGCTCGAAAAGAGAGATCTAGATGATTCTGCATACTTCTGACTAAAGACCCACCAAGATTATCGTAGAAAATGCATATCTCAACTTGAACCCCGACGAAATCAAAGATGTCGCCGGTTCTGCATATCAAACGCACTGTGGAGTGGTGAAAACAACCAGAGAACGTGTTTCTCGCATTAAATAGCTCGAAAAGAGCGTTCTCGAAGATTCTGCATACTTCTGACAGAAGTCCACCAGGATTATCGTAGAAAATGCATATCTCAGCTTGAAACCCGACCGAAACCAAGATATCTCCGGTTCTGCATGTCAAACGTACTGTAGAGTGGTGAAAACACCAGAAAACGTGTTTCGTGCATTAGGTAGCTCCAAAAGAGCGATCTAGATGATTCTGCATACTTCTGACTGAAGTCTCACCAATATTATCGCAGAAAATGCATATCTCAGCTGGAAACACCACGAAAATCAAGATATCGCCGGTTCTGCATATCAAACGCACTGTGGAGTGGTGAAAACAACCAGAGAACGTGTTTCTCGCATTAAATAGCTCGAAAAGAGCGATCTCGATGATTCTGCATACTTCGGACAGAAGTCTCAACAAGATTATCGCAGAAAATGCATATCTCTGCTTGAAACCCCACGAAAACCAAGATATCTACAGTTCTGCATATCCAACGAACTGTGGAGTGGTGAAACCCCCAGAAAACGTGTTTCTCGCATTAAATAGCTCGAAAAGAGCGCTCTCGATGTTTCTGCATACTTCGGACAGATGTTTTACCAAGCTTATCGTAGAAAATGCATATCTCAGCTTGAAACCCGACGAAAACCAAAATATCTCCGGTTCTGCATATCCAACGCACTGTGGAGTGGTGAAAACACCAGATAACGTGTTTCTCGCATTCAGTAGCTCGAAACGAGCGATGTCGATGATTCTGCATACTTCGGACAGAAGTCTCCACAAGATTATCGCAGAAACTGCATATCTCAGCTTGAAACCCCACGAAAACCAAGGTATCTACTGTTCTGCATATCAAACGCACTGTGGAGTGGTGAAAACACCAGATAACGTGTTTCTCGTACTAGCTCGCTCGAAAAGAGCGATCTCGATGATTCAGCATACTTCGGACAGAAGTCTCACCAAGCTTATCGCAGAAAATGCATATCTCAGCTTGAAACCGCACGAAAACCAAGATATCGCTGGTACTGCATATCAAACGCACTGTGGAGTGGTGAAAACACCAGATAACGTGTTTCTCGCATTAAATAGCTCGAGAAGAGCGATCTCGATGATTCTGCATACTTCTGACAGAAGTCCACCAGGATTATCGTAGAAAATGCATATCTCAGCTTGAAATCCGACCGAAACCAAGATATCTCCGGTTCAGCATTCCAAACGTACTGTGGAGTGGTGAAAACACCGGAAAACGTGTTGCGTGCATTAAGTAGCTCGAAAAGCGCGATCTAGATGATACTGCATACTTCTGACAAAAGACCCACCAAGATTATCGTAGAAAATGCATATCTCAACTTGAACCCCGACGAAATCAAAGATGTCGCCGGTTCTGCATATCAAACGCACTGTGGAGTGGTGAAAACAACCAGAGAACGTGTTTCTCGCATTAAATAGCTCGAAAAGGTCGATCTCGAAGATAGTGCAATCTTCTGACAGAAGTCTCACCAAGATTATCGTAGAAAATGCATATCTCAGCTTGAAACCCGACGAAAACCGAGTTATCTCCGTTTCTGCACATCAAACGTACCGTGGAGTGGTGAAAACACCAGAAAACGTGTTTCTCGCATTAAATAGCTCGAGTAGAGCGATCTCGATGATTCTTCATACTTCGGACAGAAGTCTCACCAAGATTATCGTAAAAAATGCATATCTCAGCTTGAAACCCCACGAAAGCCAAGATATCGCTGGTTCTGCATATCAAACGCACTGTGGAGTGGTGAAAACACCAGATAACGTGTTTCTCGCATTAAATAGCTCGAGAAGAGCGATCTCGATGATTCTGCATACTTCGGACAGAAGTCTCACCAATATTATCGCAGAAAATGCAAATCGCAGCTTGAAACCCCACGAAAACAAAGATATCGCTGGTTCTGCATATCAAACGCACTGTGGAGTGGTGAAAACACCAGATAACGTGTTTCTCGCATTAAATAGCTCGAAAAGCGCGAATCCCTGATGTTTCAGCATACTTCGGACAGAAGTCTCACCAAGATTATCGCAGAAAATGCATATCTCAGCTTGAAACCACACGGAAAGCAAGATATCTCCGGTTCTGCATATCCAACGAACTGTGGAGTGGTGAAAACCCCAGAAAACGAGTTTCTCGCATTAAATAGCTCGAAAATGGCGCTCTCGATGTTTCTGCATACTTCGGACAGATGTTTCACCAAGCTTATCGTAGAAAATGCATATCTCAGCTTGAAACCCGACGAAAACCAAAATATCGCCGGTTCTGCATATCCAACGCACTGTGGAGTGGTGAAAACACCAGATAACGTGTTTCTCGCATTAAGAAGCTCGAAACGAGCGATCTCGAAGATCCTGCATACTTCTGACAGAAGTCTCACCAAGATTATCGTAGAAAATGCATATCTCAGCTTGAAACCCGACGAAAACCGAGTTATCTCCGGTTCTGCACATCAAACGTACCGTGGAGTGGTGAAAACACCAGAAAACGTGTTTCGCGCATTAAGTAGCTCGAAAAGAGCGATCTAGATGATTCTGCATACTTCTGACTGAAGTCTGACCAATATTATCGCAGAAAATGCATATCTCAGCTCGAAACCTCACGAAAATCAAGATGTTGCCGGTTCTGCATATCAAACGCACTGTGGAGTGGTGAAAACAACCAGAGAACGTGTTTCTCGCGTTAAATAGCTCGAAAAGGCCGATCACGATGATTCTGCATACTTCTGACAGAAGTCTCACCAAGATTATCGTAGAAAATGCATATCTCAACTTGAACCCCGACGAAATCAAAAATGTCGCCGGTTCTGCATATCAAACGCACTGTGGAGTGGTGAAAACACCAGATAACGTGTTTCTCGCATTAAATAGCTCGAAAAGAGAGATCTAGATGATTCTGCATACTTCTGACTAAAGACCCACCAAGATTATCGTAGAAAATGCATATCTCAACTTGAACCCCGACGAAATCAAAGATGTCGCCGGTTCTGCATATCAAACGCACTGTGGAGTGGTGAAAACAACCAGAGAACGTGTTTCTCGCATTAAATAGCTCGAAAAGAGCGTTCTCGAAGATCCTGCATACTTCTGACAGAAGTCTCACCAAGTTTATCTTAGAAAATGCATATCTCAGCTTGAAACGCGACGAAAACCGAGTTATCTCCGGTTCTGCACATCAAACGTACCGTGGAGTGGTGAAAACCCCAGAAAACGTGTTTCTCGCATTAAATAGCTCGAAAAGAGCGCTCTCGACGTTTCTGCATACTTCGGACAGATGTTTCACCAAGCTTATCGTAGAAAATGCATATCTCAGCTTGAAACCCCACGAAAACCAAGATATCGTCGGTTCTGCATATCAGACGCACTGTGGAGTGTTGAAAACACCAGAAAACGTGTTTCTCGCATTAACTAACTCGAAAAAAGCGCTCTCGATGATTCTGCATACTTCTGACAGATGACTCACCAAGATTATCGCAGAAAATGCATATCTCAGCTGGAAACACCACGAAAATCAAGATATCGCCGGTTCTGCATATCAAACGCACTGTGGAGTGGTCAATACACCAGATAACGTGTTTCTCGCATTAAATAGCTCGTAAAGAGCGATATCGATGATTCTGCATACTTCGGACAGAAGTCTCACCAATATTATCGCAGAAAATGCATATCTCATCTTGAAACCTCACGAAAATCAAGATGACGCCGGTTCTGCATATCAAACGCACTGTGGAGTGGTGAAAACAACCAGATAACGTGTTTCTCGCATTAAATAGCTCGAAGAGAGCGATCTCGATGATTCGGCATACTTCTGACAGAAGACTCAACAAGATTATCGCAGAAAATGCATAACTCAGCTGGAAACCCCACGAAAACCAAGATATCGCCTGTTCTGCATATCAGACGCACTGTGGAGTGGGGAAAACACCAGAAAACGTGTTTCTCGCATTAACTAGCTCGAAAAGAGCGTTCTCGATGATTCTGCATACTTCTCATAGATGAAACACCAAGATTATCGCAGAAAATGCATATTTCAGCTGGAAACCCCACGAAAACCAAAAGATCGCCGGTTCTGCATATCAAACGCACTGTGGAGTGGTGAAAACACCAGATAACGTGTTTCTCGCATTAAATAGCTCGAAAAGAGCGATCTAGATGATTCTGCATCCTCCTGACAAAAGACCCACCAAGATTATCGCAGAAAATGCATATCTCAGCTGGAAACACCACGAAAATGAAGATATCTCCGGTTCTGCATATCCAACGAACTGTGGAGTGGTGAAAACCCCAGAAAACGAGTTTCTCGCATTAAATAGCTCGAAAATAGCGCTCTCGATGTTTCTGCATACTTCGGACAGATGTTTCACCAAGATTATCGTAGAAAATGCATATCTCAGCTTGACACCCGACGAAAACCAAAATATCGCCTGTTCTGCATATCAAACGCACTGTGGAGTGGTGAACACACCGGATAAGGTTTCTCTCGCATTAACTAGCTCGAGTAGAGCGATCACGATGATTCTGCATACTTCTGACAGAAGACTCACCAAGATGATCGCAGAAAATGCATATCTCATCTGGAAACCCCACGAAAACCAAGATATCGTCGGTTCTGCATATCAGACGCACTGTGGAGTGTTGAAAACACCAGAAAACGTGTTTCTCGCATTAACTAACTCGAAAAAAGCGTTCTCGATGATTCTGCATACTTCTGACAGATGACTCACCAAGATTATCGCAGAAAATGCATATCTCAGCTGGAAACACCACGAAAATCAAGATATCGCCGGTTCTGCATATCAAACGCACTGTGGAGTGGTCAATACACCAGATAACGTGTTTCTCGCATTAAATAGCTCGTAAAGAGCGATATCGATGATTCTGCAGACTTCGGACAGAAGTCTCACCAATATTATCGCAGAAAATGCATATCTCATCTTGAAACCTCACGAAAATCAAGATGACGCCGGTTCTGCATATCAAACGCACTGTGGAATGGTGAAAACAACCAGATAACGTGTTTCTCGCATTAAATAGCTCGAAGAGAGCGATCTCGATGATTCGGCATACTTCTGACAGAAGACTCAACAAGATTATCGCAGAAAATGCATATCTCAGCTGGAAACCCCACGAAAACCAAGATATCGCCTGTTCTACATATCAGACGCACTGTGGAGTGGTGAAAACACCAGAAAACGTGTTTCTCGCATTAACTAGCTCGAAAAGAGCGTTCTCGATGATTCTGCATACTTCGGACAGAAGTCTCACCAAGATTATCGCAGGAAATGCATATCTCAGCTTGAAATGCCACGAAAACCAAGATATCGCTGGTTCTGCATATCAAACGCACTGTGGAGTGGTGAAAACACCAGATAACGTGTTTCTCGCATTAAATAGCTCGAAAGGAGCGATCTAGATGATTCAGCATACTTCGGACAGAAGTCTCACCAAGATTATCGTAGAAAATGCATATCTCAGCTTGAACCCCGACGAAATCAAAGATGTCGCCGGGTCTGCATATCAAACGCAATGTGGATGGGTGAAAACACCAGAAAACGAGTTTCTCGCATTAAATAGCTCGAAAAGAGCGCTCTCGATGTTTCTGCATACTTGGGACAGATGTTTCACCAAGATTATCGTAGAAAATGCATATCTCAGCTTGAAACCCGTCGAAAACCAAAATATATCGCCGGTTCTGCATATCCAACGAACTGTGGAGTGGTGAAAGCACCAGATAACGTGTTTCTCGCATTAAATAGATCGAAAAGTGCGATCTCGATGATTCTGCATACTTCTAACAGAAGTCTCACCAAGATTATCGCAGAAAATGCATATCTCTGCTTGAAACCCCACGAAAACCAAGATATCTACTGTTCTGCATATCCAACGAACTGTGGAGTGCTGAAGACACCAGATAACGTGTTTGTCGCATTAAATAGCTCGAATAGAGCGATCTCGATGATTCTGCATACTTCGGACAGAAGTCTCACCAAGATTATCGTAAAAAATGCATATCTCAGCTTGAAACCCCACGAAAACCAAGATATCGCTGGTACTGCATATCAAACGCACTGTGGAGTGGTGAAAACACCAGATAACATGTTTCTCGTATTAAATAGCTCGGAAAGAGCGATCTCGAAGATCCTGCATACTTCTGACAGAAGTCTCACCAAGATTATCGTAGAAAATGCATATCTCAGCTTGAAACCCGACGAAAACCGAGTTATCTCCGGTTCTGCACATCAAACGTACCGTGGAGTGGTGAAAACACCAGAAAACGTGTTTCGCGCATTAAGTAGCTCGAAAAGAGCGATCTAGATGGTTCTGCATACTTCTGACTGAAGTCTGACCAATATTATCGCAGAAAATGCATATCTCAGCTCGAAACCTCACGAAAATCAAGATGTTGCCGGTTCTGCATATCAAACGCACTGTGGAGTGGTGAAAACAACCAGAGAACGTGTTTCTCGCGTTAAATAGCTCGAAAAGGCCGATCACGATGATTCTGCATACTTCTGACAGAAGTCTCACCAAGATTATCGTAGAAAATGCATATCTCAACTTGAACCCCGACGAAATCAAAGATGTCGCCGGTTCTGCATATCAAACGCACTGTGGAGTGGTGAAAACACCAGATAACGTGTTTCTCGCATTAAATAGCTCGAAAAGAGAGATCTAGATGATTCTGCATACTTCTGACTAAAGACCCACCAAGATTATCGTAGAAAATGCATATCTCAACTTGAACCCCGACGAAATCAAAGATGTAGCCGGTTCTGCATATCAAACGCACTGTGGAGTGGTGAAAACAACCAGAGAACGTGTTTCTCGCATTAAATAGCTCGAAAAGAGCGATCTCGAAGATCCTGCATACTTCTGACAGAAGTATCACCAAGATTATAGTAGAAAATGCATATCTCAGTTTGAAACCCGACGAAAACCGAGTTAACTCCGGTTCTGCACATCAAACGTACCGTGGATTGGTGAAAACACCAGAAAACGTGTTTCGCGCCGTAAGTAGCTCGAAAAGAGCGATCTAGATGATTCTGCATACTTCTGACTGAAGTCTCACCAATATTATCGCAGAAAATGCATATCTCAGCTCGAAACCTCACGAAAATCAAGATGTTGCCGGTTCTGCATATCAAACGCACTGTGGAGTGGTGAAAACAACCAGAGAACGTGTTTCTCGCGTTAAATAGCTCGAAAAGGCCGATCACGATGATTCTGCATACTTCTGACAAGAGTCTCACCAAGATTATCGTAGAAAATGCATATCTCAACTTGAACCCCGACGAAATCAAAGATGTCGCCGGTTCTGCATATCAAACGCACTGTGGAGTGGTGAAAACACCAGATAACGTGTTTGTCGCATTAAATAGCTCGAATTGAGCGATCTCGATGATTCTGCATCCTTCGGACAGAAGTCTCACCAAGATTATCGTATAAAATGCATGTCTCAGCTTGAAACCCCACGAAAATCGAGTTATCTCCGGTTCTGCACATCAAACGTACCGTGGAGTGGTGAAAACACCAGAAAACGTGTTTCGCGCATTAAGTAGATCGAAAAGAGCGTTCTCGAAGATTCTGCATACTTCTGACAGAAGTCTCACCAGGATTATCGTAGAAAATGCATATCTCAGCTTGAAACCCGACCGAAACCAAGATATCTCCGGTTCTGCATGTCAAACGTACTGTGGTGTGGTGAAAACACCAGAAAACGTGTTTCGTGCATTAAGTAGCTCGAAAAGAGCGATCTAGATGATGCTGCACACTTCTGACTGAAGTCTCACCAGGATTATCGTAGAAAATGCATATCTCAGCTTGAAACCCGACCGAAACCAAGATATCTACTGTTCTGCATATCCAACGAACTGTGGGGTGGTGAAAACCCCAGAAAACGTGTTTCTCGCATTAAATAGCTCGAAAAGAGCGCTCTCGATGTTTCTGCATACTTCGGACAGATGTTTCACCAAGCTTCTCGTAGAAAATGCATATCTGAGCTTGAAACCCGACAAAAACCAAAATATCGCCGGTTCTGCATATCCAACGCACTGTGGAGTGGTGAAAACACCAGATAACGTGTTTCTCGCATTAAGTAGCTCGAAACGAGCGCTCTCGATGTTTCTGCATACTTCGGACAGATGTTTCACCAAGATTATTGTAAAAATGCATATCTCAGCTTGACACCCGACGAAAACCAAAATATCGCCGGTTCTGCATATCTAACGCACTGTGGAGTGGTGAAAACACCGGATAAGGCTTTTCTCGCATTACCTAGCACGAAAAGAGCGATCTCGATGTTTCAGCATACTTCGGACGGAAGTCTCACCAAGATTATCGCAGAAAATGCATATCTCACCTTGAAACCCCACGAAAACCAAGATATCGCCGGTTCTGCATATCATACGCACTGTGGAGTGGTGAAAACACCAGATTACGTGTTTCTCGCATTAAATAGCTCGAGAAGAGCGATCTCGAAGATCCTGCATACTTCTGACAGAAGTCTCACCAGGATTATCGTAGAAAATGCATATCTCAGCTTGAAACCCGACGAAAACCGAGTTATCTCCGGTTCTGCACATCAAACGTACCGTGGAGTGGTGAAAACACCAGATAACGTGTTTCTCGCATTAAGTAGCTCGAACCGAGCGATCTCGATGATTCTGCATACTTCGGACAGAAGTCCCAACAAGATTATCGCAGAAAATGCATATATCAGCTTGAAACCCCACGAAAACCAAGATATCTACTGTTCTGCATATCAAACGCACTGTGGAGTGGTGAAAACACCAGATAACGTGTTTCTCGCACTCACTAGCTCGAAAAGAGCGATCTCGATGATTCAGCATACTTCTGACAAAAGACCCACCAAGATTATCGCAGAAAATGCATATCTCAGCTGGAAACATCACGAAAATCAAGATATCGCCTGTTCTGCATATCAAACGCACTTTGGAGTGATGAAAACACCGGATAACGTGTTTCTCGCATTAAGTAGATCGAAAAGAGCGTTCTCGAAGATTCTGCATACTTCTGACAGAAGTCTCACCAGGATTATCGTAGAAAATGCATATCTCAGCTTGAAACCCGACCGAAACCAAGATATCTCCGGTTCTGCATGTCAAACGTACTGTGGTGTGGTGAAAACACCAGAAAACGTGTTTCGTGCATTAAGTAGCTCGAAAAGAGCGATCTAGATGATTCTGCACACTTCTGACTGAAGTCTCACCAATATTATCGCAGAAAATGCATATCTCAGCTTGAAACCCCACGATAACCAAGATATCGCTGGTTCTGCATATCAAACGCACTGTGGAGTGGTGAAAACACCAGATAACGTGTTTCTCGCATTAAATAGCTCGAAAAGAGCGATCTAGATGATTCAGCATACTTCGGACAGATGTTTCACGAAGATTATCGTAGAAAATGCATATCTCAGCTTGACACCCGACGAAAACCGAAATATCGCCGGTTCTGCATATCCAACGGACTGTGGAGTGGTGAAAACACCAGATAACGTGTTTCTCGCAATAAGTAGCTCGAAACGAGCGCTCTCGATGTTTCTGCACACTTCTGACTGAAGTCTCACCAATATTATCGCAGAAAATGCATATCTCAGCTTGAAACCCCACGAAAACCAAGATATCGTCGGTTCTGCATATCAGACGCACTGTGGAGTGTTGAAAACACCAGAAAACGTGTTTCTCGCATTAACTAACTCGAAAAAAGCGCTCTCGATGATTCTGCATACTTCTGACAGATGACTCACCAAGATTATCGCAGAAAATGCATATCTCAGCTGGAAACACCACGAAAATCAAGATATCGCCGGTTCTGCATATCAAACGCACTGTGGAGTGGTCAATACACCAGATAACGTGTTTCTCGCATTAAATAGCTCGTAAAGAGCGATATCGATGATTCTGCATACTTCGGACAGAAGTCTCACCAATATTATCGCAGAAAATGCATATCTCATCTTGAAACCTCACGAAAATCAAGATGACGCCGGTTCTGCATATCAAACGCACTGTGGAGTGGTGAAAACAACCAGATAACGTGTTTCTCGCATTAAATAGCTCGAAGAGAGCGATCTCGATGATTCGGCATACTTCTGACAGAAGACTCAACAAGATTATCGCAGAAAATGCATAACTCAGCTGGAAACCCCACGAAAACCAAGATATCGCCTGTTCTGCATATCAGACGCACTGTGGAGTGGGGAAAACACCAGAAAACGTGTTTCTCGCATTAACTAGCTCGAAAAGAGCGTTCTCGATGATTCTGCATACTTCTCATAGATGAAACACCAAGATTATCGCAGAAAATGCATATTTCAGCTGGAAACCCCACGAAAACCAAAAGATCGCCGGTTCTGCATATCAAACGCACTGTGGAGTGGTGAAAACACCAGATAACGTGTTTCTCGCATTAAATAGCTCGAAAAGAGCGATCTAGATGATTCTGCATCCTCCTGACAAAAGACCCACCAAGATTATCGCAGAAAATGCATATCTCAGCTGGAAACACCACGAAAATGAAGATATCTCCGGTTCTGCATATCCAACGAACTGTGGAGTGGTGAAAACCCCAGAAAACGAGTTTCTCGCATTAAATAGCTCGAAAATAGCGCTCTCGATGTTTCTGCATACTTCGGACAGATGTTTCACCAAGATTATCGTAGAAAATGCATATCTCAGCTTGACACCCGACGAAAACCAAAATATCGCCGGTTCTGCATATCAAACGCACTGTGGAGTGGTGAACACACCGGATAAGGTTTCTCTCGCATTAACTAGCTCGAGTAGAGCGATCACGATGATTCTGCATACTTCTGACAGAAGACTCACCAAGATGATCGCAGAAAATGCATATCTCATCTGGAAACCCCACGAAAACCAAGATATCGTCGGTTCTGCATATCAGACGCACTGTGGAGTGTTGAAAACACCAGAAAACGTGTTTCTCGCATTAACTAACTCGAAAAAAGCGTTCTCGATGATTCTGCATACTTCTGACAGATGACTCACCAAGATTATCGCAGAAAATGCATATCTCAGCTGGAAACACCACGAAAATCAAGATATCGCCGGTTCTGCATATCAAACGCACTGTGGAGTGGTCAATACACCAGATAACGTGTTTCTCGCATTAAATAGCTCGTAAAGAGCGATATCGATGATTCTGCAGACTTCGGACAGAAGTCTCACCAATATTATCGCAGAAAATGCATATCTCATCTTGAAACCTCACGAAAATCAAGATGACGCCGGTTCTGCATATCAAACGCACTGTGGAATGGTGAAAACAACCAGATAACGTGTTTCTCGCATTAAATAGCTCGAAGAGAGCGATCTCGATGATTCGGCATACTTCTGACAGAAGACTCAACAAGATTATCGCAGAAAATGCATATCTCAGCTGGAAACCCCACGAAAACCAAGATATCGCCTGTTCTGCATATCAGACGCACTGTGGAGTGGTGAAAACACCAGAAAACGTGTTTCTCGCATTAACTAGCTCGAAAAGAGCGTTCTCGATTATTCTGCATACTTCGGACAGAAGTCTCACCAAGATTATCGCAGGAAATGCATATCTCAGCTTGAAATGCCACGAAAACCAAGATATCGCTGGTTCTGCATATCAAACGCACTGTGGAGTGGTGAAAACACCAGATAACGTGTTTCTCGCATTAAATAGCTCGAAAGGAGCGATCTAGATGATTCAGCATACTTCGGACAGAAGTCTCACCAAGATTATCGTAGAAAATGCATATCTCAGCTTGAACCCCGACGAAATCAAAGATGTCGCCGGGTCTGCATATCAAACGCAATGTGGATGGGTGAAAACACCAGAAAACGAGTTTCTCGCATTAAATAGCTCGAAAAGAGCGCTCTCGATGTTTCTGCATACTTGGGACAGATGTTTCACCAAGATTATCGTAGAAAATGCATATCTCAGCTTGAAACCCGTCGAAAACCAAAATATATCGCCGGTTCTGCATATCCAACGAACTGTGGAGTGGTGAAAGCACCAGATAACGTGTTTCTCGCATTAAATAGATCGAAAAGTGCGATCTCGATGATTCTGCATACTTCTAACAGAAGTCTCACCAAGATTATCGCAGAAAATGCATATCTCTGCTTGAAACCCCACGAAAACCAAGATATCTACTGTTCTGCATATCCAACGAACTGTGGAGTGCTGAAGACACCAGATAACGTGTTTGTCGCATTAAATAGCTCGAATAGAGCGATCTCGATGATTCTGCATACTTCGGACAGAAGTCTCACCAAGATTATCGTAAAAAATGCATATCTCAGCTTGAAACCCCACGAAAACCAAGATATCGCTGGTACTGCATATCAAACGCACTGTGGAGTGGTGAAAACACCAGATAACATGTTTCTCGTATTAAATAGCTCGGAAAGAGCGATCTCGAAGATCCTGCATACTTCTGACAGAAGTCTCACCAAGATTATCGTAGAAAATGCATATCTCAGCTTGAAACCCGACGAAAACCGAGTTATCTCCGGTTCTGCACATCAAACGTACCGTGGAGTGGTGAAAACACCAGAAAACGTGTTTCGCGCATTAAGTAGCTCGAAAAGAGCGATCTAGATGGTTCTGCATACTTCTGACTGAAGTCTGACCAATATTATCGCAGAAAATGCATATCTCAGCTCGAAACCTCACGAAAATCAAGATGTTGCCGGTTCTGCATATCAAACGCACTGTGGAGTGGTGAAAACAACCAGAGAACGTGTTTCTCGCGTTAAATAGCTCGAAAAGGCCGATCACGATGATTCTGCATACTTCTGACAGAAGTCTCACCAAGATTATCGTAGAAAATGCATATCTCAACTTGAACCCCGACGAAATCAAAGATGTCGCCGGTTCTGCATATCAAACGCACTGTGGAGTGGTGAAAACACCAGATAACGTGTTTCTCGCATTAAATAGCTCGAAAAGAGAGATCTAGATGATTCTGCATACTTCTGACTAAAGACCCACCAAGATTATCGTAGAAAATGCATATCTCAACTTGAACCCCGACGAAATCAAAGATGTAGCCGGTTCTGCATATCAAACGCACTGTGGAGTGGTGAAAACAACCAGAGAACGTGTTTCTCGCATTAAATAGCTCGAAAAGAGCGATCTCGAAGATCCTGCATACTTCTGACAGAAGTATCACCAAGATTATAGTAGAAAATGCATATCTCAGTTTGAAACCCGACGAAAACCGAGTTAACTCCGGTTCTGCACATCAAACGTACCGTGGATTGGTGAAAACACCAGAAAACGTGTTTCGCGCCGTAAGTAGCTCGAAAAGAGCGATCTAGATGATTCTGCATACTTCTGACTGAAGTCTCACCAATATTATCGCAGAAAATGCATATCTCAGCTCGAAACCTCACGAAAATCAAGATGTTGCCGGTTCTGCATATCAAACGCACTGTGGAGTGGTGAAAACAACCAGAGAACGTGTTTCTCGCGTTAAATAGCTCGAAAAGGCCGATCACGATGATTCTGCATACTTCTGACAAGAGTCTCACCAAGATTATCGTAGAAAATGCATATCTCAACTTGAACCCCGACGAAATCAAAGATGTCGCCGGTTCTGCATATCAAACGCACTGTGGAGTGGTGAAAACACCAGATAACGTGTTTGTCGCATTAAATAGCTCGAATTGAGCGATCTCGATGATTCTGCATCCTTCGGACAGAAGTCTCACCAAGATTATCGTATAAAATGCATGTCTCAGCTTGAAACCCCACGAAAATCGAGTTATCTCCGGTTCTGCACATCAAACGTACCGTGGAGTGGTGAAAACACCAGAAAACGTGTTTCGCGCATTAAGTAGATCGAAAAGAGCGTTCTCGAAGATTCTGCATACTTCTGACAGAAGTCTCACCAGGATTATCGTAGAAAATGCATATCTCAGCTTGAAACCCGACCGAAACCAAGATATCTCCGGTTCTGCATGTCAAACGTACTGTGGTGTGGTGAAAACACCAGAAAACGTGTTTCGTGCATTAAGTAGCTCGAAAAGAGCGATCTAGATGATGCTGCACACTTCTGACTGAAGTCTCACCAGGATTATCGTAGAAAATGCATATCTCAGCTTGAAACCCGACCGAAACCAAGATATCTACTGTTCTGCATATCCAACGAACTGTGGGGTGGTGAAAACCCCAGAAAACGTGTTTCTCGCATTAAATAGCTCGAAAAGAGCGCTCTCGATGTTTCTGCATACTTCGGACAGATGTTTCACCAAGCTTCTCGTAGAAAATGCATATCTGAGCTTGAAACCCGACAAAAACCAAAATATCGCCGGTTCTGCATATCCAACGCACTGTGGAGTGGTGAAAACACCAGATAACGTGTTTCTCGCATTAAGTAGCTCGAAACGAGCGCTCTCGATGTTTCTGCATACTTCGGACAGATGTTTCACCAAGATTATTGTAAAAATGCATATCTCAGCTTGACACCCGACGAAAACCAAAATATCGCCGGTTCTGCATATCTAACGCACTGTGGAGTGGTGAAAACACCGGATAAGGCTTTTCTCGCATTACCTAGCACGAAAAGAGCGATCTCGATGTTTCAGCATACTTCGGACGGAAGTCTCACCAAGATTATCGCAGAAAATGCATATCTCACCTTGAAACCCCACGAAAACCAAGATATCGCCGGTTCTGCATATCATACGCACTGTGGAGTGGTGAAAACACCAGATTACGTGTTTCTCGCATTAAATAGCTCGAGAAGAGCGATCTCGAAGATCCTGCATACTTCTGACAGAAGTCTCACCAGGATTATCGTAGAAAATGCATATCTCAGCTTGAAACCCGACGAAAACCGAGTTATCTCCGGTTCTGCACATCAAACGTACCGTGGAGTGGTGAAAACACCAGATAACGTGTTTCTCGCATTAAGTAGCTCGAACCGAGCGATCTCGATGATTCTGCATACTTCGGACAGAAGTCCCAACAAGATTATCGCAGAAAATGCATATCTCAGCTTGAAACCCCACGAAAACCAAGATATCTACTGTTCTGCATATCAAACGCACTGTGGAGTGGTGAAAACACCAGATAACGTGTTTCTCGCACTCACTAGCTCGAAAAGAGCGATCTCGATGATTCAGCATACTTCTGACAAAAGACCCACCAAGATTATCGCAGAAAATGCATATCTCAGCTGGAAACATCACGAAAATCAAGATATCGCCTGTTCTGCATATCAAACGCACTTTGGAGTGATGAAAACACCGGATAACGTGTTTCTCGCATTAAGTAGATCGAAAAGAGCGTTCTCGAAGATTCTGCATACTTCTGACAGAAGTCTCACCAGGATTATCGTAGAAAATGCATATCTCAGCTTGAAACCCGACGAAAACCGAGTTATCTCCGGTTCTGCACATCAAACGTACCGTGGAGTGGTGAAAACACCAGATAACGTGTTTCTCGCATTAAGTAGCTCGAACCGAGCGATCTCGATGATTCTGCATACTTCGGACAGAAGTCCCAACAAGATTATCGCAGAAAATGCATATCTCAGCTTGAAACCCCACGAAAACCAAGATATCTACTGTTCTGCATATCAAACGCACTGTGGAGTGGTGAAAACACCAGATAACGTGTTTCTCGCACTCACTAGCTCGAAAAGAGCGATCTCGATGATTCAGCATACTTCTGACAAAAGACCCACCAAGATTATCGCAGAAAATGCATATCTCAGCTGGAAACATCACGAAAATCAAGATATCGCCTGTTCTGCATATCAAACGCACTTTGGAGTGATGAAAACACAGGATAACGTGTTTCTCGCATTAAGTAGATCGAAAAGAGCGTTCTCGAAGATTCTGCATACTTCTGACAGAAGTCTCACCAGGATTATCGTAGAAAATGCATATCTCAGCTTGAAACCCGACCGAAACCAAGATATCTCCGGTTCTGCATGTCAAACGTACTGTGGTGTGGTGAAAACACCAGAAAACGTGTTTCGTGCATTAAGTAGCTCGAAAAGAGCGATCTAGATGATTCTGCACACTTCTGACTGAAGTCTCACCAATATTATCGCAGAAAATGCATATCTCAGCTTGAAACCCCACGATAACCAAGATATCGCTGGTTCTGCATATCAAACGCACTGTGGAGTGGTGAAAACACCAGATAACGTGTTTCTCGCATTAAATAGCTCGAAAAGAGCGATCTAGATGACTCAGCATACTTCGGACAGATGTTTCACGAAGATTATCGTAGAAAATGCATATCTCAGCTTGACACCCGACGAAAACCGAAATATCGCCGGTTCTGCATATCCAACGGACTGTGGAGTGGTGAAAACACCAGATAACGTGTTTCTCGCAATAAGTAGCTCGAAACGAGCGCTCTCGATGTTTCTGCATACTTCGGACGGAAGTCTCACCAAGATTATCGCAGAAAATGCATATCTCACCTTGAAACCCCACGAAAACCAAGATATCGCCGGTGTTGCATATCATACGCACTGTGGAGTGGTGAAAACACCAGATTACGTGTTTCGCGCATTAAATAGCTCGAAAAGAGCGTTCTCGAAGATCCTGCATACTTCTGACTGAAGTCTCACCAAGATTATCGTAGAAGATGCATATCTCAGCTTGAAACCCGACGAGAACCGAGTTATCTCCGGTTCTGCACATCAAACGCACCGTGGAGTGGTGAAAACACCAGAAAACGTGTTTCGCGCATTAAGTAGCTCGAAAAGAGCGATCTCGATGATTCTGCATACTTCGGACAGAAGTCTCAACAAGATTATCGCAGAAAATGCATATCTCAGCTTCAAACCCGACGAAAACCGAGTTATCTCCGGTTCTGCACTTCAAACGTACCGTGGAGTGGTGAAAACACCAGAAAACGAGTTTCGCGCATTAAGAAGCTCGAAAAGATCGTTCTCGAAGATTCTGCATACTTCTGACAGAAGTCTCACCAGGATTATCGTAGAAAATGCATATCTCAGCTGGAAACACCACGAAAATCAAGATATCGCCTGTTCTGCATATCAAACGCACTGTGGAGTGGTGAAAACACCAGATAACGTGTTTCTCGCACTAACTAGCTCGAAAAGAGCGATCTCGATGATTCAGCATACTTCTGACAAAAGACCCACCAAGATTATCGCTGAAAATGCATATCTCAGCTGGAAACACCACGAAAATCAAGATATCGCCTGTTCTGCACATCAAACGCACTGTGGAGTGATGAAAACACCGGATAACGTGTTTCTCGCATTAAGTAGATCGAATAGAGCGTTCTCGAAGATTCTGCATACTTCTGACAGAAGTCTCACCAGGATTATCGTAGAAAATGCATATCTCAGCTTGAAACCCGACCGAAACCAAGATATCTCCGGTTCTGCATGTCAAACGTACTGTGGTGTGGTGAAAACACCAGAAAACGTGTTTCGTGCATTAAGTAGCTCGAAAAGAGCGATCTAGATGATTCTGCACACTTCTGACTGAAGTCTCACCAGGATTATCGTAGAAAATGCATATCTCAGCTTGAAACCCGACCGAAACCAAGATATCTACTGTTCTGCATATCCAACGAACTGTGGGGTGGTGAAAACCCCAGAAAACGTGTTTCTCGCATTAAATAGCTCGAAAAGAGCGCTCTCGATGTTTCTGCATACTTCGGACAGATGTTTCACCAAGCTTCTCGTAGAAAATGCATATCTGAGCTTGAAACCCGACAAAAACCAAAATATCGCCGGTTCTGCATATCCAACGCACTGTGGAGTGGTGAAAACACCAGATAACGTGTTTCTCGCATTAAGTAGCTCGAAACGAGCGCTCTCGATGTTTCTGCATACTTCGGACAGATGTTTCACCAAGATTATTGTAAAAATGCATATCTCAGCTTGACACCCGACGAAAACCAAAATATCGCCGGTTCTGCATATCTAACGCACTGTGGAGTGGTGAAAACACCGGATAAGGCTTTTCTCGCATTACCTAGCACGAAAAGAGCGATCTCGATGTTTCAGCATACTTCGGACGGAAGTCTCACCAAGATTATCGCAGAAAATGCATATCTCACCTTGAAACCCCACGAAAACCAAGATATCGCCGGTTCTGCATATCATACGCACTGTGGAGTGGTGAAAACACCAGATTACGTGTTTCTCGCATTAAATAGCTCGAGAAGAGCGATCTCGAAGATCCTGCATACTTCTGACAGAAGTCTCACCAGGATTATCGTAGAAAATGCATATCTCAGCTTGAAACCCGACGAAAACCGAGTTATCTCCGGTTCTGCACATCAAACGTACCGTGGAGTGGTGAAAACACCAGATAACGTGTTTCTCGCATTAAGTAGCTCGAACCGAGCGATCTCGATGATTCTGCATACTTCGGACAGAAGTCCCAACAAGATTATCGCAGAAAATGCATATCTCAGCTTGAAACCCCACGAAAACCAAGATATCTACTGTTCTGCATATCAAACGCACTGTGGAGTGGTGAAAACACCAGATAACGTGTTTCTCGCACTCACTAGCTCGAAAAGAGCGATCTCGATGATTCAGCATACTTCTGACAACAGACCCACCAAGATTATCGCAGAAAATGCATATCTCAGCTGGAAACATCACGAAAATCAAGATATCGCCTGTTCTGCATATCAAACGCACTTTGGAGTGATGAAAACACCGGATAACGTGTTTCTCGCATTAAGTAGATCGAAAAGAGCGTTCTCGAAGATTCTGCATACTTCTGACAGAAGTCTCACCAGGATTATCGTAGAAAATGCATATCTCAGCTTGAAACCCGACGAAAACCGAGTTATCTCCGGTTCTGCACATCAAACGTACCGTGGAGTGGTGAAAACACCAGATAACGTGTTTCTCGCATTAAGTAGCTCGAACCGAGCGATCTCGATGATTCTGCATACTTCGGACAGAAGTCCCAACAAGATTATCGCAGAAAATGCATATCTCAGCTTGAAACCCCACGAAAACCAAGATATCTACTGTTCTGCATATCAAACGCACTGTGGAGTGGTGAAAACACCAGATAACGTGTTTCTCGCACTCACTAGCTCGAAAAGAGCGATCTCGATGATTCAGCATACTTCTGACAAAAGACCCACCAAGATTATCGCAGAAAATGCATATCTCAGCTGGAAACATCACGAAAATCAAGATATCGCCTGTTCTGCATATCAAACGCACTTTGGAGTGATGAAAACACAGGATAACGTGTTTCTCGCATTAAGTAGATCGAAAAGAGCGTTCTCGAAGATTCTGCATACTTCTGACAGAAGTCTCACCAGGATTATCGTAGAAAATGCATATCTCAGCTTGAAACCCGACCGAAACCAAGATATCTCCGGTTCTGCATGTCAAACGTACTGTGGTGTGGTGAAAACACCAGAAAACGTGTTTCGTGCATTAAGTAGCTCGAAAAGAGCGATCTAGATGATTCTGCACACTTCTGACTGAAGTCTCACCAATATTATCGCAGAAAATGCATATCTCAGCTTGAAACCCCACGATAACCAAGATATCGCTGGTTCTGCATATCAAACGCACTGTGGAGTGGTGAAAACACCAGATAACGTGTTTCTCGCATTAAATAGCTCGAAAAGAGCGATCTAGATGACTCAGCATACTTCGGACAGATGTTTCACGAAGATTATCGTAGAAAATGCATATCTCAGCTTGACACCCGACGAAAACCGAAATATCGCCGGTTCTGCATATCCAACGGACTGTGGAGTGGTGAAAACACCAGATAACGTGTTTCTCGCAATAAGTAGCTCGAAACGAGCGCTCTCGATGTTTCTGCATACTTCGGACGGAAGTCTCACCAAGATTATCGCAGAAAATGCATATCTCACCTTGAAACCCCACGAAAACCAAGATATCGCCGGTGTTGCATATCATACGCACTGTGGAGTGGTGAAAACACCAGATTACGTGTTTCGCGCATTAAATAGCTCGAAAAGAGCGTTCTCGAAGATCCTGCATACTTCTGACTGAAGTCTCACCAAGATTATCGTAGAAGATGCATATCTCAGCTTGAAACCCGACGAGAACCGAGTTATCTCCGGTTCTGCACATCAAACGCACCGTGGAGTGGTGAAAACACCAGAAAACGTGTTTCGCGCATTAAGTAGCTCGAAAAGAGCGATCTCGATGATTCTGCATACTTCGGACAGAAGTCTCAACAAGATTATCGCAGAAAATGCATATCTCAGCTTCAAACCCGACGAAAACCGAGTTATCTCCGGTTCTGCACTTCAAACGTACCGTGGAGTGGTGAAAACACCAGAAAACGAGTTTCGCGCATTAAGAAGCTCGAAAAGATCGTTCTCGAAGATTCTGCATACTTCTGACAGAAGTCTCACCAGGATTATCGTAGAAAATGCATATCTCAGCTGGAAACACCACGAAAATCAAGATATCGCCTGTTCTGCATATCAAACGCACTGTGGAGTGGTGAAAACACCAGATAACGTGTTTCTCGCACTAACTAGCTCGAAAAGAGCGATCTCGATGATTCAGCATACTTCTGACAAAAGACCCACCAAGATTATCGCTGAAAATGCATATCTCAGCTGGAAACACCACGAAAATCAAGATATCGCCTGTTCTGCACATCAAACGCACTGTGGAGTGATGAAAACACCGGATAACGTGTTTCTCGCATTAAGTAGATCGAATAGAGCGTTCTCGAAGATTCTGCATACTTCTGACAGAAGTCTCACCAGGATTATCGTAGAAAATGCATATCTCAGCTTGAAACCCGACCGAAACCAAGATATCTCCGGTTCTGCATGTCAAACGTACTGTGGTGTGGTGAAAACACCAGAAAACGTGTTTCGTGCATTAAGTAGCTCGAAAAGAGCGATCTAGATGATTCTGCACACTTCTGACTGAAGTCTCACCAGGATTATCGTAGAAAATGCATATCTCAGCTTGAAACCCGACCGAAACCAAGATATCTACTGTTCTGCATATCCAACGAACTGTGGGGTGGTGAAAACCCCAGAAAACGTGTTTCTCGCATTAAATAGCTCGAAAAGAGCGCTCTCGATGTTTCTGCATACTTCGGACAGATGTTTCACCAAGCTTATCGTAGAAAATGCATATCTGAGCTTGAAACCCGACAAAAACCAAAATATCGCCGGTTCTGCATATCCAACGCACTGTGGAGTGGTGAAAACACCAGATAACGTGTTTCTCGCATTAAGTAGCTCGAAACGAGCGCTCTCGATGTTTCTGCATACTTCGGACAGATGTTTCACCAAGATTATTGTAAAAATGCATATCTCAGCTTGACACCCGACGAAAACCAAAATATCGCCGGTTCTGCATATCTAACGCACTGTGGAGTGGTGAAAACACCGGATAAGGCTTTTCTCGCATTACCTAGCACGAAAAGAGCGATCTCGATGTTTCAGCATACTTCGGACGGAAGTCTCACCAAGATTATCGCAGAAAATGCATATCTCACCTTGAAACCCCACGAAAACCAAGATATCGCCGGTTCTGCATATCATACGCACTGTGGAGTGGTGAAAACACCAGATTACGTGTTTCTCGCATTAAATAGCTCGAAAAGAGCGTTCTCGAAGGTCCTGCATACTTCTGACAGAAGTCTCACCAAGATTATCGTAGAAAATGCATATCTCAGCTTGAAACCCGACGAGAACCGAGTTATCTCCGGTTCTGCACATCAAACGCACCGTGGAGTGGTGAAAACACCAGAAAACGTGTTTCGCGCATTAAGTAGCTCGAAAAGAGCGAACTCGATGATTCTGCATACTTCGGACAGAAGTCTCAACAAGATTATCGCAGAAAATGCATATCTCAGCTTCAAACCCGACGAAAACCGAGTTATCTCCGGTTCTGCACTTCAAACGTACCGTGGAGTGGTGAAAACACCAGAAAACGAGTTTCGCGTATTAAGAAGCTCGAAAAGATCGTTCTCGAAGATTCTGCATACTTCTGACAGAAGTCTCACCAGGATTATCGTAGAAAATGCATATCTCAGCTGGAAACACCACGAAAATCAAGATATCGCCTGTTCTGCATATCAAACGCACTGTGGAGTGGTGAAAACAACCAGAGAACGTGTTTCTCGCATTAAATAGCTCGAGACGAGCGATCTCGAAGATCCTGCATACTTCTGACAGAAGTCTCACCAGGATTATCGTAGAAAATGCATATCTCAGCTTGAAACCCGACGAAAACCGAGTTATCTCCGGTTCTGCACATCAAACGTACCGTGGAGTGGTGAAAACACCAGATAACGTGTTTCTCGCATTAAGTAGCTCGAACCGAGCGATCTCGATGATTCTGCATACTTCGGACAGAAGTCCCAACAAGATTATCGCAGAAAATGCATATCTCAGCTTCAAACCCGACGAAAACCGAGTTATCTCCGGTTCTGCACTTCAAACGTACCGTGGAGTGGTGAAAACACCAGAAAACGAGTTTCGCGCATTAAGAAGCTCGAAAAGATCGTTCTCGAAGATTCTGCATACTTCTGACAGAAGTCTCACCAGGATTATCGTAGAAAATGCATATCTCAGCTGGAAACACCACGAAAATCAAGATATCGCCTGTTCTGCATATCAAACGCACTGTGGAGTGGTGAAAACAACCAGAGAACGTGTTTCTCGCATTAAATAGCTCGAGAAGAGCGATCTCGAAGATCCTGCATACTTCTGACAGAAGTCTCACCAGGATTATCGTAGAAAATGCATATCTCAGCTTGAAACCCGACGAAAACCGAGTTATCTCCGGTTCTGCACATCAAACGCACCGTGGAGTGGTGAAAACACCAGAAAACGTGTTTCGCGCATTAAGTAGCTCGAAAAGAGCGAACTCGATGATTCTGCATACTTCGGACAGAAGTCTCAACAAGATTATCGCAGAAAATGCATATCTCAGCTTCAAACCCGACGAAAACCGAGTTATCTCCGGTTCTGCACTTCAAACGTACCGTGGAGTGGTGAAAACACCAGAAAACGAGTTTCGCGCATTAAGAAGCTCGAAAAGATCGTTCTCGAAGATTCTGCATACTTCTGACAGAAGTCTCACCAGGATTATCGTAGAAAATGCATATCTCAGCTGGAAACACCACGAAAATCAAGATATCGCCTGTTCTGCATATCAAACGCACTGTGGAGTGGTGAAAACAACCAGAGAACGTGTTTCTCGCATTAAATAGCTCGAGAAGAGCGATCTCGAAGATCCTGCATACTTCTGACAGAAGTCTCACCAGGATTATCGTAGAAAATGCATATCTCAGCTTGAAACCCGACGAAAACCGAGTTATCTCCGGTTCTGCACATCAAACGTACCGTGGAGTGGTGAAAACACCAGATAACGTGTTTCTCGCATTAAGTAGCTCGAACCGAGCGATCTCGATGATTCTGCATACTTCGGACAGAAGTCCCAACAAGATTATCGCAGAAAATGCATATCTCAGCTTCAAACCCGACGAAAACCGAGTTATCTCCGGTTCTGCACTTCAAACGTACCGTGGAGTGGTGAAAACACCAGAAAACGAGTTTCGCGCATTAAGAAGCTCGAAAAGATCGTTCTCGAAGATTCTGCATACTTCTGACAGAAGTCTCACCAGGATTATCGTAGAAAATGCATATCTCAGCTGGAAACACCACGAAAATCAAGATATCGCCTGTTCTGCATATCAAACGCACTGTGGAGTGGTGAAAACAACCAGAGAACGTGTTTCTCGCATTAAATAGCTCGAGAAGAGCGATCTCGAAGATCCTGCATACTTCTGACAGAAGTCTCACCAGGATTATCGTAGAAAATGCATATCTCAGCTTGAAACCCGACGAAAACCGAGTTATCTCCGGTTCTGCACATCAAACGCACCGTGGAGTGGTGAAAACACCAGAAAACGTGTTTCGCGCATTAAGTAGCTCGAAAAGAGCGATCTCGATGATTCTGCATACTTCGGACAGAAGTCTCAACAAGATTATCGCAGAAAATGCATATCTCAGCTTCAAACCCGACGAAAACCGAGTTATCTCCGGTTCTGCACTTCAAACGTACCGTGGAGTGGTGAAAACACCAGAAAACGAGTTTCGCGCATTAAGAAGCTCGAAAAGATCGTTCTCGAAGATTCTGCATACTTCTGACAGAAGTCTCACCAGGATTATCGTAGAAAATGCATATCTCAGCTGGAAACACCACGAAAATCAAGATATCGCCTGTTCTGCATATCAAACGCACTGTGGAGTGGTGAAAACACCAGATAACGTGTTTCTCGCACTAACTAGCTCGAAAAGAGCGATCTCGATGATTCAGCATACTTCTGACAAAAGACCCACCAAGATTATCGCTGAAAATGCATATCTCAGCTGGAAACACCACGAAAATCAAGATATCGCCTGTTCTGCACATCAAACGCACTGTGGAGTGATGAAAACACCGGATAACGTGTTTCTCGCATTAAGTAGATCGAATAGAGCGTTCTCGAAGATTCTGCATACTTCTGACAGAAGTCTCACCAGGATTATCGTAGAAAATGCATATCTCAGCTTGAAACCCGACCGAAACCAAGATATCTCCGGTTCTGCATGTCAAACGTACTGTGGTGCGGTGAAAACACCAGAAAACGTGTTTCGTGCATTAAGTAGCTCGAAAAGAGCGATCTAGATGATTCTGCACACTTCTGACTGAAGTCTCACCAGGATTATCGTAGAAAATGCATATCTCAGCTTGAAACCCGACCGAAACCAAGATATCTACTGTTCTGCATATCCAACGAACTGTGGGGTGGTGAAAACCCCAGAAAACGTGTTTCTCGCATTAAATAGCTCGAAAAGAGCGCTCTCGATGTTTCTGCAAACTTCGGACAGATGTTTCACCAAGCTTATCGTAGAAAATGCATATCTGAGCTTGAAACCCGACAAAAACCAAAATATCGCCGGTTCTGCATATCCAACGCACTGTGGAGTGGTGAAAACACCAGATAACGTGTTTCTCGCATTAAGTAGCTCGAAACGAGCGCTCTCGATGTTTCTGCATACTTCGGACAGATGTTTCACCAAGATTATTGTAAAAATGCATATCTCAGCTTGACACCCGACGAAAACCAAAATATCGCCGGTTCTGCATATCTAACGCACTGTGGAGTGGTGAAAACACCGGATAAGGCTTTTCTCGCATTACCTAGCACGAAAAGAGCGATCTCGATGTTTCAGCATACTTCGGACGGAAGTCTCACCAAGATTATCGCAGAAAATGCATATCTCACCTTGAAACCCCACGAAAACCAAGATATCGCCGGTTCTGCATATCATACGCACTGTGGAGTGGTGAAAACACCAGATTACGTGTTTCTCGCATTAAATAGCTCGAAAAGAGCGTTCTCGAAGGTCCTGCATACTTCTGACAGAAGTCTCACCAAGATTATCGTAGAAAATGCATATCTCAGCTTGAAACCCGACGAGAACCGAGTTATCTCCGGTTCTGCACATCAAACGCACCGTGGAGTGGTGAAAACACCAGAAAACGTGTTTCGCGCATTAAGGAGCTCGAAAAGAGCGAACTCGATGATTCTGCATACTTCGGACAGAAGTCTCAACAAGATTATCGCAGAAAATGCATATCTCAGCTTCAAACCCGACGAAAACCGAGTTATCTCCGGTTCTGCACTTCAAACGTACCGTGGAGTGGTGAAAACACCAGAAAACGAGTTTCGCGCATTAAGAAGCTCGAAAAGATCGTTCTCGAAGATTCTGCATACTTCTGACAGAAGTCTCACCAGGATTGTCGTAGAAAATGCATATCTCATCTGGAAACACCACGAAAATCAAGATATCGCCTGTTCTGCATATCAAACGCACTGTGGAGTGGTGAAAACACCAGATAACCTGTTTCTCGCACTAACTAGCTCGAAAAGAGCGATCTCGATGATTCAGCATACTTCTGACAAAAGACAAACCAAGATTATCGCAGAAAATGCATATCTCAGCTGGAAACACCACGAAAATCAAGATATCGCCTGTTCTGCATATCAAACGCACTGTGGAGTGATGAAAACACCGGATAACGTGTTTCTCGCATTAAGTAGATCGAAAAGAGCGTTCTCGAAGATTCTGCATACTTCTGACAGAAGTCTCACCAGGATTATCGTAGAAAATGCATATCTCAGCTTGAAACCCGACCGAAACCAAGATATCTCCGGTTCTGCATGTCAAACGTACTGTGGTGTGGTGAAAACACCAGAAAACGTGTTTCGTGCATTAAGTAGCTCGAAAAGAGCGATCTAGATGATTCAGCATACTTCGGACAGATGTTTCACGAAGATTATCGTAGAAAATGCATATCTCAGCTTGACACCCGACGAAAACCGAAATATCGCCGGTTCTGCATATCAAACCAACTCTGGAGTGGTGAAAACACTAGATAACGTGTTTCTCGCATTAAATAGCTCGAAAAGCGCGATCTCGATGATTCTGCATACTTCTAACAGAAGTCTCACGAAGATTATCGCAGAAAATGCATATCTCTGCTTGAAACCCCACGAAAACCAAGATATCTACTGTTCTGCATATCCAACGAACTGTGGGGTGGTGAAAACCCCAGAAAACGTGTTTCTCGCATTAAATAGCTCGAAAAGAGCGCTCTCGATGTTTCTGCATACTTCGGACAGATGTTTCACCAAGCTTATCGTAGAAAATGCATATCTGAGCTTGAAACCCAACAAAAACCAAAATATCGCCGGATCTGCATATCCAACGCACTGTGGAGTGGTGAAAACACCAGATAACGTGTTTCTCGCATTAAGTAGCTCGAAACGAGCGCTCTCGATGTTTCTGCATACTTTGGACAGATGTTTCACCAAGATTATCGCAGAAAATGCATATCTCACCTTGAAACCCCACGAAAACCAAGATATCGCCGGTTCTGCATATCATACGCACTGTGGAGTGGTGAAAACACCAGATTACGTGTTTCTCGCATTAAATAGCTCGAAAAGAGCGTTCTCGAAGGTCCTGCATACTTCTGACAGAAGTCTCACCAAGATTATCGTAGAAAATGCATATCTCAGCTTGAAACCCGACGAGAACCGAGTTATCTCCGGTTCTGCACATCAAACGCACCGTGGAGTGGTGAAAACACCAGAAAACGTGTTTCGCGCATTAAGTAGCTCGAAAAGAGCGATCTCGATGATTCTGCATACTTCGGACAGAAGTCTCAACAAGATTATCGCAGAAAATGCATATCTCAGCTTCAAACCCGACGAAAACCGAGTTATCTCCGGTTCTGCACTTCAAACGTACCGTGGAGTGGTGAAAACACCAGAAAACGAGTTTCGCGCATTAAGAAGCTCGAAAAGATCGTTCTCGAAGATTCTGCATACTTCTGACAGAAGTCTCACCAGGATTATCGTAGAAAATGCATATCTCAGCTGGAAACACCACGAAAATCAAGATATCGCCTGTTCTGCATATCAAACGCACTGTGGAGTGGTGAAAACAACCAGAGAACGTGTTTCTCGCATTAAATAGCTCGAGAAGAGCGATCTCGAAGATCCTGCATACTTCTGACAGAAGTCTCACCAGGATTATCGTAGAAAATGCATATCTCAGCTTGAAACCCGACGAAAACCGAGTTATCTCCGGTTCTGCACATCAAACGTACCGTGGAGTGGTGAAAACACCAGATAACGTGTTTCTCGCATTAAGTAGCTCGAACCGAGCGATCTCGATGATTCTGCATACTTCGGACAGAAGTCCCAACAAGATTATCGCAGAAAATGCATATCTCAGCTTGAAACCCCACGAAAACCAAGATATCTACTGTTCTGCATATCAAACGCACTGTGGAGTGGTGAAAACACCAGATAACGTGTTTCTCGCACTCACTAGCTCGAAAAGAGCGATCTCGATGATTCAGCATACTTCTGACAAAAGACCCACCAAGATTATCGCAGAAAATGCATATCTCAGCTGGAAACACCACGAAAATCAAGATATCGCCTGTTCTGCATATCAAACGCACTGTGGAGTGATGAAAACACCGGATAACGTGTTTCTCGCATTAAGTAGATCGAAAAGAGCGTTCTCGAAGATTCTGCATACTTCTGACAGAAGTCTCACCAGGATTATCGTAGAAAATGCATATCTCAGCTTGAAACCCGACCGAAACCAAGATATCTCCGGTTCTGCATGTCAAACGTACTGTGGTGTGGTGAAAACACCAGCAAACGTGTTTCGTGCATTAAGTAGCTCGAAAAGAGCGATCTAGATGATTCTGCACACTTCTGACTGAAGTCTCACCAATATTATCGCAGAAAATGCATATCTCAGCTTGAAACCCCACGATAACCAAGATATCGCTGGTTCTGCATATCAAACGCACTGTGGAGTGGTGAAAACACCAGATAACGTGCTTCTCGCATTAAATAGCTCGAAAAGAGCGATCTAGATGATTCAGCATACTTCGGACAGATGTTTCACGAAGATTATCGTAGAAAATGCATATCTCAGCTTGACACCCGACGAAAACCGAAATATCGCCGGTTCTGCATATCAAACCAACTGTGGAGTGGTGAAAACACCAGATAACGTGTTTCTCGCATTAAATAGCTCGAAAAGCGCGATCTCGATGATTCTGCATACTTCTAACAGAAGTCTCACGAAGATTATCGCAGAAAATGCATATCTCTGCTTGAAACCCCACGAAAACCAAGATATCTACTGTTCTGCATATCCAACGAACTGTGGGGTGGTGAAAACCCCAGAAAACGTGTTTCTCGCATTAAATAGCTCGAAAAGAGCGCTCTCGATGTTTCTGCATACTTCGGACAGATGTTTCACCAAGCTTATCGTAGAAAATGCATATCTGAGCTTGAAACCCGACAAAAACCAAAATATCGCCGGTTCTGCATATCCAACGCACTGTGGAGTGGTGAAAACACCAGATAACGTGTTTCTCGCATTAAGTAGCTCGAAACGAGCGCTCTCGATGTTTCTGCATACTTCGGACAGATGTTTCACCAAGATTATCGTAAAAATGCATATCTCAGCTTGACACCCGACGAAAACCAAAATATCGCCGGTTCTGCATATCTAACGCACTGTGGAGTGGTGAAAACACCGGATAAGGCTTTTCTCGCATTACCTAGCACGAAAAGAATGATCTCGATCTTTCAGCATACTTCGGACGGAAGTCTCACCAAGATTATCACAGAAAATGCATATCTCACCTTGAAACCCCACGAAAACCAAGATATCGCCGGTTCTGCATATCATACGCACTGTGGAGTGGTGAAAACACCAGATTACGTGTTTCTCGCATTAAATAGCTCGAAAAGAGCGTTCTCGAAGATCCTGCATACTTCTGACAGAAGTCTCACCAAGATTATCGTAGAAAATGCATATCTCAGCTTGAAACCCGACGAGAACCGAGTTATCTCCGGTTCTGCACATCAAACGCACCGTGGACTGGTGAAAACACCACAAAACGTGTTTCGCGCATTAAGTAGCTCGAAAAGAGCGATCTCGATGATTCTGCATACTTCGGACAGAAGTCTCAACAAGATTATCGCAGAAAATGCATATCTCAGCTTCAAACCCGACGAAAACCGAGTTATCTCCGGTTCTGCACTTCAAACGTACCGTGGAGTGGTGAAAACACCAGAAAACGAGTTTCGCGCATTAAGAAGCTCGAAAAGATCGTTCTCGAAGATTCTGCATACTTCTGACAGAAGTCTCACCAGGATTATCGTAGAAAATGCATATCTCAGCTGGAAACACCACGAAAATCAAGATATCGCCTGTTCTGCATATCAAACGCACTGTGGAGTGGTGAAAACACCAGATAACCTGTTTCTCGCACTAACTAGCTCGAAAAGAGCGATCTCGATGATTAAGCATACTTCTGACAAAAGACCCACCAAGATTATCGCAGAAAATGCATATCTCAGCTGGAAACACCACGAAAATCAAGATATCGCCTGTTCTGCATATCAAACGCACTGTGGAGTGATGAAAACACCGGATAACGTGTTTCTCGCATTAAGTAGATCGAAAAGAGCGTTCTCGAAGATTCTGCATACTTCTGACAGAAGTCTCACCAGGATTATCGTAGAAAATGCATATCTCAGCTTGAAACCCGACCGAAACCAAGATATCTCCGGTTCTGCATGTCAAACGAACTGTGGTGTGGTGAAAACACCAGAAAACGTGTTTCGTGCATTAAGTAGCTCGAAAAGAGCGATCTAGATGATTCAGCATACTTCGGACAGATGTTTCACGAAGATTATCGTAGAAAATGCATATCTCAGCTTGACACCCGACGAAAACCGAAATATCGCCGGTTCTGCATATCAAACCAACTGTGGAGTGGTGAAAACACCAGATAACGTGTTTCTCGCATTAAATAGCTCGAAAAGCGCGATCTCGATGATTCTGCATACTTCTAACAGAAGTCTCACGAAGATTATCGCAGAAAATGCATATCTCTGCTTGAAACCCCACGAAAACCAAGATATCTACTGTTCTGCATATCCAACGAACTGTGGGGTGGTGAAAACCCCAGAAAACGTGTTTCTCGCATTAAATAGCTCGAAAAGAGCGCTCTCGATGTTTCTGCATACTTCGGACAGATGTTTCACCAAGCTTATCGTAGAAAATGCATATCTGAGCTTGAAAACCGACAAAAACCAAAATATCGCCGGTTCTGCATATCCAACGCACGGTGGAGTGGTGAAAACACCAGATAACGTGTTTCTCGCATTAAGTAGCTCGAAACGAGCGCTCTCGATGTTTCTGCATACTTTGGACAGATGTTTCACCAAGATTATCGTAAAAATGCATATCTCAGCTTGACACCCGACGAAAACCAAAATATCGCCGGTTCTGCATATCTAACGCACTGTGGAGTGGTGAAAACACCGGATAAGGCTTTTCTCGCATTACCTAGCACGAAAAGAGCGATCTCGATGATTCTGCATACTTCGGACAGAAGTCTCAACAAGATTATCGCAGAAAATGCATATCTCAGCTTCAAACCCGACGAAAACCGAGTTATCTCCGGTTCTGCACTTCAAACGTACCGTGGAGTGGTGAAAACACCAGAAAACGAGTTTCGCGCATTAAGAAGCTCGAAAAGATCGTTCTCGAAGATTCTGCATACTTCTGACAGAAGTCTCACCAGGATTATCGTAGAAAATGCATATCTCAGCTGGAAACACCACGAAAATCAAGATATCACCTGTTCTGCATATCAAACGCACTGTGGAGTGGTGAAAACAACCAGAGAACGTGTTTCTCGCATTAAATAGCTCGAGAAGAGCGATCTCGAAGATCCTGCATACTTCTGACAGAAGTCTCACCAGGATTATCGTAGAAAATGCATATCTCAGCTTGAAACCCGACGAAAACCGAGTTATCTCCGGTTCTGCACATCAAACGTACCGTGGAGTGGTGAAAACACCAGAAAACGTGTTTCGCGCATTAAGTAGCTCGAAAAGAGCGATCTAGATGATTCTGCACACTTCTGACTGAAGTCTCACCAATATTATCGCAGAAAATGCATATCTCAGCTTGAAACCCGACGAAAACCGAAATATCGCCGGTTCTGCATATCAAACCAACTGTGGAGTGGTGAAAACACCAGATAACGTGTTTCTCGCATTAAGTAGCTCGAAACGAGCGCTCTCGATGTTTCTGCATACTTCTGACAGATGTTTCACCAAGATTATCGTAAAAATGCATATCTCAGCTTGACACCCGACGAAAACCAAAATATCGCCGGTTCTGCATATCTAACGCACTGTGGAGTGGTGAAAACACCGGATAAGGCTTTTCTCGCATTACCTAGCACGAAAAGAGCGATCTCGATGTTTCAGCATACTTCGGACGGAAGTCTCACCAAGATTATCGCAGAAAATGCATATCTCACCTTGAAACCCCACGAAAACCAAGATATCGCCGGTTCTGCATATCATACGCACTGTGGAGTGGTGAAAACACCAGATAACGTGTTTCTCGCATTAAGTAGCTCGAAACGAGCGCTCTCGATGTTTCTGCATACTTCGGACAGATGTTTCACCAAGATTATCGTAAAAATGCATATCTCAGCTTGACACCCGACGAAAACCAAAATATCGCCGGTTCTGCATATCTAACGCACTGTGGAGTGGTGAAAACACCAGATAACGTGTTTCTCGCATTAAGTAGCTCGAAACGAGCGCTCTCGATGTTTCTGCATACTTCGGACAGATGTTTCACCAAGATTATCGTAAAAATGCATATCTCAGCTTGATACCCGACGAAAACCAAAATATCGCCGGTTCTGCATATCAAACGCACTGGGGAGTGGTGAAAACACCGGATAAGGCTTTTCTCGCATTACCTAGCACGAAAAGAGCGATCTCGATCTTTCAGCATACTTCGGACAGATGTTTCACCAAGATTATCGCAGAAAATGCATATCTCACCTTGAAACCCCACGAAAACCAAGATATCGCCTGTTCTGCATATCAAACGCACTGTGCAGTGATGAAAACACCGGATAACGTGTTTCTCGCATTAAGTAGATCGAAAAGAGCGTTCTCGAAGATTCTGCATACTTCTGACAGAAGTCTCACCAGGATTATCGTAGAAAATGCATATCTCAGCTTGAAACCCGACCGAAACCAAGATATCTCCGGTTCTGCATGTCAAACGTACTGTGGTGTGGTGAAAACACCAGAAAACGTGTTTCGTGCATTAAGTAGCTCGAAAAGAGCGATCTAGATGATTCTGCACACTTCTGACTGAAGTCTCACCAATATTATCGCAGAAAATGCATATCTCAGCTTGAAACCCCACGATAACCAAGATATCGCTGGTTCTGCATATCAAACGCACTGTGGAGTGGTGAAAACACCAGATAACGTGTTTCTCGCATTAAATAGCTCGAAAAGAGCGATCTAGATGATTCAGCATACTTCGGACAGATGTTTCACGAAGATTATCGTAGAAAATGCATATCTCAGCTTGACACCCGACGAAAACCGAAATATCGCCGGTTCTGCATATCAAACCAACTGTGGAGTGGTGAAAACACCAGATAACGTGTTTCTCGCATTAAATAGCTCGAAAAGCGCGATCTCGATGATTCTGCATACTTCTAACAGAAGTCTCACGAAGATTATCGCAGAAAATGCATATCTCTGCTTGAAACCCCACGAAAACCAAGATATCTACTGTTCTGCATATCCAACGAACTGTGGGGTGGTGAAAACCCCAGAAAACGTGTTTCTCGCATTAAATAGCTCGAAAAGAGCGCTCTCGATGTTTCTGCATACTTCGGACAGATGTTTCACCAAGCTTATCGTAGAAAATGCATATCTGAGCTTGAAACCCGACAAAAACCAAAATATCGCCGGTTCTGCATATCCAACGCACTGTGGAGTGGTGAAAACTCCAGATAACGGGTTTCTCGCATTAAGTAGCTCGAAACGAGCGCTCTCGATGTTTCTGCATACTTTGGACAGATGTTTCACCAAGATTATCGTAAAAATGCATATCTCAGCTTGACACCCGACGAAAACCAAAATATCGCCGGTTCTGCATATCTAACGCACTGTGGAGTGGTGAAAACACCGGATAAGGCTTTTCTCGCATTACCTAGCACGAAAAGAGCGATCTCGATGTTTCAGCATACTTCGGACGGAAGTCTCACCAAGATTATCGCAGAAAATGCATATCTCACCTTGAAACCCCACGAAAACCAATATATCGCCGGTTCTGCATATCATACGCACTGTGGAGTGGTGAAAACACCAGATTACGTGTTTCTCGCATTAAATAGCTCGAAAAGAGCGTTCTCGAAGATCCTGCATACTTCTGACAGAAGTCTCACCAAGATTATCGTAGAAAATGCATATCTCAGCTTGAAACCCGACGAGAACCGAGTTATCTCCGGTTCTGCACATCAAACGCACCGTGGAGTGGTGAAAACACCAGAAAACGTGTTTCTCGCATTAAGTAGCTCGAAAAGAGCGATCTCGATGATTCTGCATACTTCGGACAGAAGTCTCAACAAGATTATCGCAGAAAATGCATATCTCAGCTTCAAACCCGACGAAAACCGAGTTATCTCCGGTTCTGCACTTCAAACGTACCGTGGAGTGGTGAAAACACCAGAAAACGAGTTTCGCGCATTAAGAAGCTCGAAAAGATCGTTCTCGAAGATTCTGCATACTTCTGACAGAAGTCTCACCAAGATTATCGTAGAAAATGCATATCTCAGCTGGAAACACCACGAAAATCAAGATATCACCTGTTCAGCATATCAAACGCACTGTGGAGTGGTGAAAACAACCAGAGAACGTGTTTCTCGCATTAAATAGCTCGAGAAGAGCGATCTCGAAGATCCTGCATACTTCTGACAGAAGTTTCACCAGGATTATCGTAGAAAATGCATATCTCAGCTTGAAACCCGACGAAAACCGAGTTATCTCCGGTTCTGCACATCAAACGTACCGTGGAGTGGTGAAAACACCAGAAAACGTGTTTCGCGCATTAAGTAGCTCGAAAAGAGCGATCTAGATGATTCTGCACACTTCTGACTGAAGTCTCACCAATATTATCGCAGAAAATGCATATCTCAGCTTGAAACCCGACGAAAACCGAAATATCGCCGGTTCTGCATATCAAACCAACTGTGGAGTGGTGAAAACACCAGATAACGTGTTTCTCGCATTAAATAGCTCGAAAAGCGCGATCTCGATGATTCTGCATACTTCTAACAGAAGTCTCACGAAGATTATCGCAGAAAATGCATATCTCTGCTTGAAACCCCACGAAAACCAAGATATCTACTGTTCTGCATATCCAACGAACTGTGGGGTGGTGAAAACCCCAGAAAACGTGTTTCTCGCATTAAATAGCTCGAAAAGAGCGCTCTCGATGTTTCTGCATACTTCGGACAGATGTTTCACCAAGCTTATCGTAGAAAATGCATATCTGAGCTTGAAACCCGACAAAAACCAAAATATCGCCGGTTCTGCATATCCAACGCACTGTGGAGTGGTGAAAACACCAGATAACGTGTTTCTCGCATTAAGTAGCTCGAAACGAGCGCTCTCGATGTTTCTGCATACTTCGGACAGATGTTTCACCAAGATTATCGTAAAAATGCAAATCTCAGCTTGACACCCGACGAAAACCAAAATATCGCCGGTTCTGCATATCTAACGCACTGTGGAGTGGTGAAAACACCGGATAAGGCTTTTCTCGCATTACCTAGCACGAAAAGAGCGATCTCGATGTTTCAGCATACTTCGGACGGAAGTCTCACCAAGATTATCGCAGAAAATGCATATCTCACCTTGAAACCCCACGAAAACCAAGATATCGCCGGTTCTGCATATCATACGCACTGTGGAGTGGTGAAAACACCAGATAACGTGTTTCTCGCATTACGTAGCTCGAAACGAGCACTCTCGATGTTTCTGCATACTTCGGACAGATGTTTCACCAAGATTATCGTAAAAATGCATATCTCAGCTTGACACCCGACGAAAACCAAAATATCGCCGGTTCTGCATATCTAACGCACTGTGGAGTGGTGAAAACACCAGATAACGTGTTTCTCGCATTAAGTAGCTCGAAACGAGCGCTCTCGATGTTTCTGCATACTTCGGACAGATGTTTCAGCAAGATTATCGTAAAAATGCATATCTCAGCTTGACACCCGACGAAAACCAAAATATCGCCGGTTCTGCATATCTAACGCACTGTGGAGTGGTGAAAACACCGGATAAGGCTTTTCTCGCATTACCTAGCACGAAAAGAGCGATCTCGATCTTTCAGCATACTTCGGACAGATGTTTCACCAAGATTATCGCAGAAAATGCATATCTCACCTTGAAACCCCACGAAAACCAAGATATCGCCGGTTCTGCATATCATACGCACTGTGGAGTGGTGAAAACACCAGATTACGTGTTTCTCGCATTAAATAGCTCGAAAAGAGCGTTCTCGAAGATCCTGCATACTTCTGACGGAAGTCTCACCAAGATTATCGTAGAAAATGCATATCTCAGCTTGAAACCCGACGAGAACCGAGTTATCTCCGGTTCTGCACATCAAACGCACCGTGGAGTGGTGAAAACACCAGAAAACGTGTTTCGCGCATTAAGTAGCTCGAAAAGAGCGATCTCGATGATTCTGCATACTTCGGACAGAAGTCTCAACAAGATTATCGCAGAAAATGCATATCTCAGCTTCAAACCCGACGAAAACCGAGTTATCTCCGGTTCTGCACTTCAAACGTACCGTGGAGTGGTGAAAACACCAGAAAACGAGTTTCGCGCATTAAGAACCTCGAAAAGATCGTTCTCGAAGATTCTGCATACTTCTGACAGAAGTCTCACCAGGATTATCGTAGAAAATGCATATCTCAGCTGGAAACACCACGAAAATCAAGATATCGCCTGTTCTGCATATCAAACGCACTGTGGAGTGGTGAAAACACCAGATAACGTGTTTCTCGCACTAACTAGCTCGAAAAGAGCGATCTCGATGATTCAGCATACTTCTGACAGAAGTCTCACCAGGATTATCGTAGAAAATGCATATCCCAGCTTGAAACCCGACCGAAACCAAGATATCTCCGGTTCTGCATGTCAAACGTACTGTGGTGTGGTGAAAACACCAGAAAACGTGTTTCGTGCATTAAGTAGCTCGAAAAGAGCGATCTAGATGATTCTGCACACTTCTGACTGAAGTCTCACCAATATTATCGCAGAAAATGCATATCTCAGCTTGAAACCCCACGATAACCAAGATATCGCTGGTTCTGCATATCAAACGCACTGTGGAGTGGTGAAAACACCAGATAACGTGTTTCTCGCATTAAATAGCTCGAAAAGAGCGATCTAGATGATTCAGCATACTTCGGACAGATGTTTCACGAAGATTATCGTAGAAAATGCATATCTCAACTTGACACCCGACGAAAACCGAAATATCGCCGGTTCTGCATATCAAACCAACTGTGGAGTGGTGAAAACACCAGATAACGTGTTTCTCGCATTAAATAGCTCGAAAAGCGCGATCTCGATGATTCTGCATACTTCTAACAGAAGTCTCACGAAGATTATCGCAGAAAATGCATATCTCTGCTTGAAACCCCACGAAAACCAAGATATCTACTGTTCTGCATATCCAACGAACTGTGGGGTGGTGAAAACCCCAGAAAACGTGTTTCTCGCATTAAATAGCTCGAAAAGAGCGCTCTCGATGTTTCTGCATACTTCGGACAGATGTTTCACCAAGCTTATCGTAGAAAATGCATATCTGAGCTTGAAACCCGACAAAAACCAAAATATCGCCGGTTCTGCATATCCAACGCACTGTGGAGTGGTGAAAACACCAGATAACGTGTTTCTCGCATTACGTAGCTCGAAACGAGCGCTCTCGATGTTTCTGCATACTTTGGACAGATGTTTCACCAAGATTATCGTAAAAATGCATATCTCAGCTTGACACCCGACGAAAACCAAAATATCGCCGGTTCTGCATATCTAACGCACTGTGGAGTGGTGAAAACACCGGATAAGGCTTTTCTCGCATTACCTAGCACGAAAAGAGCGATCTCGATGTTTCAGCATACTTCGGACGGAAGTCTCACCAAGATTATCGCAGAAAATGCATATCTCACCTTGAAACCCCACGAAAACCAAGATATCGCCGGTTCTGCATATCATACACACTGTGGAGTGGTGAAAACACCAGATTACGTGTTTCTCGCATTAAATAGCTCGAAAAGAGCGTTCTCGAAGATCCTGCATACTTCTGACAGAAGTCTCACCAAGATTATCGTAGAAAATGCATATCTCAGCTTGAAACCCGACGAGAACCGAGTTATCTCCGGTTCTGCACATCAAACGCACCGTGGAGTGGTGAAAACACCAGAAAACGTGTTTCGCGCATTAAGTAGCTCGAAAAGAGCGATCTCGATGATTCTGCATACTTCGGACAGAAGTCTCAACAAGATTATCGCTGAAAATGCATATCTCAGCTTCAAACCCGACGAAAACCGAGTTATCTCCGGTTCTGCACTTCAAACGTACCGTGGAGTGGTGAAAACACCAGAAAACGAGTTTCGCGCATTAAGAAGCTCGAAAAGATCGTTCTCGAAGATTCTGCATACTTCTGACAGAAGTCTCACCAGGATTATCGTAGAAAATGCATATCTCAGCTGGAAACACCACGAAAATCAAGATATCACCTGTTCTGCATATCAAACGCACTGTGGAGTGGTGAAAACAACCAGAGAACGTGTTTCTCGCATTAAATAGCTCGAGAAGAGCGATCTCGAAGATCCTGCATACTTCTGACAGAAGTCTCACCAGGATTATCGTAGAAAATGCATATCTCAGCTTGAAACCCGACGAAAACCGAGTTATCTCCGGTACTGCACATCAAACGTACCGTGGAGTGGTGAAAACACCAGATAACGTGTTTCTCGCATTAAGTAGCTCGAACCGAGCGATCTCGATGATTCTGCATACTTCGGACAGAAGTCACAACAAGATTATCGCAGAAAATGCATATCTCAGCTTGAAACCCCACGAAAACCAAGATATCTACTGTTCTGCATATCAAACGCACTGTGGAGTGGTGAAAACACCAGATAACGTGTTTCTCGCACTAACTAGCTCGAAAAGAGCGATCTCGATGATTCAGCATACTTCTGACAAAAGACCCACCAAGATTATCGCAGAAAATGCATATCTCAGCTGGAAACACCACGAAAATCAAGATATCGCCTGTTCTGCATATCAAACGCACTGTGGAGTGATGAAAACACCGGATAACGTGTTTCTCGCATTAAGTAGATCGAAAAGAGCGTTCTCAAAGATTCTGCATACTTCTGACAGAAGTCTCACCAGGATTATCGTAGAAAATGCATATCTCAGCTTGAAACCCGACCGAAACCAAGATATCTCCGGTTCTGCATGTCAAACGTACTGTGGTGTGGTGAAAACACCAGAAAACGTGTTTCGTGCATTAAGTAGCTCGAAAAGAGCGATCTAGATGATTCTGCACACTTCTGACAGAAGTCTCACGAAGATTATCGCAGAAAATGCATATCTCTGCTTGAAACCCCACGAAAACCAAGATATCTACTGTTCTGCATATCCAACGAACTGTGGGGTGGTGAAAACCCCAGAAAACGTGTTTCTCGCATTAAATAGCTCGAAAAGAGCGCTCTCGATGTTTCTGCATACTTCGGACAGATGTTTCACCAAGATTATCGTAAAAATGCATATCTCAGCTTGACACCCGACGAAAACCAAAATATCGCCGGTTCTGCATATCTAACGCACTGTGGAGTGGTGAAAACACCGGATAAGGCTTTTCTCGCATTACCTAGCACGAAAAGAGCGATCTCGATGTTTCAGCATACTTCGGACGGAAGTCTCACCAAGATTATCGCAGAAAATGCATATCTCACCTTGAAACCCCACGAAAACCAAGATATCGCCGGTTCTGCATATCATACGCACTGTGGAGTGGTGAAAACACCAGATTACGTGTTTCTCGCATTAAATAGCTCGAAAAGAGCGTTCTCGAAGATCCTGCATACTTCTGACAGAAGTCTCACCAAGATTATCGTAGAAAATGCATATCTCAGCTTGAAACCCGACGAAAACCGAGTTATCTCCGGTTCTGCACATCAAACGCACCGTGGAGTGGTGAAAACACCAGAAAACGTGTTTCGCGCATTAAGTAGCTCGAAAAGAGCGATCTCGATGATTCTGCATACTTCGGACAGAAGTCTCAACAAGATTATCGCAGAAAATGCATATCTCAGCTTCAAACCCGACGAAAACCGAGTTATCTCCGGTTCTGCACTTCAAACGTACCGTGGAGTGGTGAAAACACCAGAAAACGAGTTTCGCGCATTAAGAAGCTCGAAAAGATCGTTCTCGAAGATTCTGCATACTTCTGACAGAAGTCTCACCAGGATTATCGTAGAAAATGCATATCTCAGCTGGAAACACCACGAAAATCAAGATATCGCCTGTTCTGCATATCAGACCAACTGTGGAGTGGTGAAAACACCAGATAACGTGTTTCTCGCATTAAATAGCTCGAAAAGAGCGCTCTCGACGTGTCTGCATACTTCGGACAGATGTTTCACCAAGCTTATCGTAGAAAATGCATATCTCAGCTTGAAACCCGGCGAAAACCAAAATATCTCCGGTTCTGCATATCCAACGCACTGTGGAGTGGTAAAAACACCAGATAACGTGTTTCTCGCATTAAATAGCTCGAAACGAGCGATCTCGATGATTCTGCATACTTCGGACAGAAGTCTCAACAAGATTATCGCAGAAAATGCATATCTCAGCTTGAAACCCCACGAAAACCAAGATATCTACTGTTCTGCATATCCAACGAACTGTGGAGTGGTGAAAACCCCAGAAAACGTGTTTCGCGCATTAAATAGCTCGAAAAGAGCCCTCTCGATGTTTCTGCATACTTTGGACAGATGTTTCACCAAGCTTATCGTAGAAAATGCATATCTCAGCTTGAAACCCGACGAAAACCAAAATATCGCCGGTTCTGCATATCCAACGCACTGTGGAGTGGTGAAAACCCCCTGAAAACGTGTTTCTCGCATTAAATAGCTCGAATAGAGCCATCTCGATAATTCTTCATACTTCGGACAGAAGCCTCACCAAGGTTATCGTAAAAAATGCATATCTCAGCTTGAAACCCAACGAAAGCCAAGATATCGCTGGTTCTGCATATCAAACGCACTGTGGAGTGCTGAAAACACCAGATAACGTGTTTGTCGCATTAAATAGCTCGAATTGAGCGATCTCGATGATTCTGCATCCTTCGGACAGAAGTCTCACCAAGATTATCGTATAAAATGCATGTCTCAGCTTGAAACCCCACGAAAATCGAGTTATCTCCGGTTCTGCACATCAAACGTACCGTGGAGTGGTGAAAACACCAGAAAACGTGTTTCGCGCATTAAGTAGATCGAAAAGAGCGTTCTCGAAGATTCTGCATACTTCTGACAGAAGTCTCACCAGGATTATCGTAGAAAATGCATATCTCAGCTTGAACCCCGACCGAAACCAAGATATCTCCGGTTCTGCATGTCAAACGTACTGTGGTGTGGTAAAAACACCAGAAAACGTGTTTCGTGCATTAAGTAGCTCGAAAAGAGCGATCTAGATGATTCTGCATACTTCTGACTGAAGTCTCACCAATATTATCGCAGAAAATGCATATCTCAGCTTGAAACCCGACGAAAACCAATATATCGCCGGTTCTGCATATCAGACCAACTGTGGAGTGGTGAAAACACCAGATAACGTGTTTCTCGCATTAAATAGCTCGAAAAGAGCGCTCTCGATGTTTCTGCATACTTCGGACAGATGTTTCACCAAGATTATCGTAGAAAATGCATATTTCAGCTGGAAACACCACGAAAATCAAGATATCGCCTGTTCTGCATATCAAACGCACTGTGGAGTGGTGAAAACAACCAGAGAACGTGTTTCTCGCATTAAATAGCTCGAGAAGAGCGATCTCGATGATTCAGCATACTTCGGACAGAAGTCTCACCAAGATTATCGCAGGAAATGCATATCTCATCTTGAAACCCCACGAAAACCAAGATATCTCCGGTTCTGCATATCTAACGAACTGTGGAGTGGTGAAAACAACCAGAGAACGTGTTTCTCGCATTAAATAGCTCGAGAAGAGCGATCTCGATGATTCAGCATACTTCGGACAGAAGTCTCACCAAGATTATCGCAGGAAATGCATATCTCATCTTGAAACCCCACGAAAACCAAGATATCCCCGGTTCTGCATATCCAACGTACTGTGGAGTGGTGAAAACACCAGAAAACCTGTTTCGTGCATTAAGTAGCTCGAAAAGAGCGATCTAGTTGATTCTGCATACTTCTGACAAAAGACCCACCAAGATTATCGCAGAAAATGCATATCTCAGCTGGAAACACCACGAAAATCAAGATATCGCCTGTTCTGCATATCAAACGCACTGTGGAGTGGTGAAAACAACCAGAGAACGTGTTTCTCGCATTAAATAGCTCGAAAAGAGCGATCTCGATGATTCAGCATATTTCGGACAGGAGTCTCACCAAGATTATCGCAGGAAATGCATATCTCGGCTTGAAACCCCACGAAAACCAAGATATCTCCGGTTCTGCATATCCAACGAACTGTGGAGTGGTGAAAACCCCTGAAAACGTATTTCGCGCATTAAGTAGCTCGAAAAGAGCGTTCTCGAAGATTCTGCATACTTCTGACAGAAGTCTCACCAGGATTATCGTAGAAAATGCATATATCAGCTTGAAACCCGACCGAAACCAAGATATCTCCGGTTCTGCATGTCAAACGTACTGTGGAGTGGTAAAAACACCAGAAAACGTGTTTCGTGCATTAAGTAGCTCGAAAAGAGCGATCTAGATGATTCTGCATACTTCTGACTGAAGTCTCACCAATATTATCGCAGAAAATGCATATCTCAGCTTGAAACCCGACGAAAACCAATATATCGCCGGTTCTGCATATCAGACCAACTGTGGAGTGGTGAATACACCAGATAACGTGTTTCTCGCATTAAATAGCTCGAAAAGAGCGCTCTCGACGTGTCTACATACTTCGGACAGATGTTTCACCAAGCTTATCGTAGAAAATGCATATCTCAGCTTGAAACCCGGCGAAAACCAAAATATCTCCGGTTCTGCATATCCAACGCACTGTGGAGTGGTAAAAACACCAGATAACGTGTTTCTCGCATTAAATAGCTCGAAACGAGCGATCTCGATGATTCTGCATACTTCAGACAGAAGTCTCAACAAGATTATCGCAGAAAATGCATATCTCAGCTTGAAACCCCACGAAAACCAAGATATCTACTGTTCTGCATATCCAACGAACTGTGGAGTGGTGAAAACCCCAGAAAACGTGTTTCGCGCATTAAATAGCTCGAACAGAGCACTCTCGATGTTTCTGCATACTTTGGACAGATGTTTCACCAAGCTTATCGTAGAAAATGCATATCTCAGCTTGAAACCCGACGAAAACCAAAATATCGCCGGTTCTGCATATCCAACGCACTGTGGAGTGGTGAAAACAACCAGAGAACGTGTTTCTCGCATTAAATAGCTCGAGAAGAGCGATCTCGAAGATCCTGCATACTTCTGACAGAAGTCTCACCAAGATTATCGCAGGAAATGCATATCTCAGCTTGAAACCCCACGAAAACCAAGATATCTCCGGTTCTGCATATCCAACGAACTGTGGAGTGGTGAAAACCCCTGAAAACGTATTTCGCGCATTAAGTAGCTCGAAAAGAGCGTTCTCGAAGATTCTGCATACTTCTGACAGAAGTCTCACCAGGATTATCGTAGAAAATGCATATCTCAGCTTGAAACCCGACCGAAACCAAGATATCTCCGGTTCTGCATGTCAAACGTACTGTGGAGTGGTAAAAACACCAGAAAACGTGTTTCGTGCATTAAGTAGCTCGAAAAGAGCGATCTAGATGATTCTGCATACTTCTGACTGAAGTCTCACCAATATTATCGCAGAAAATGCATATCTCAGCTTGAAACCCGACGAAAACCAATATATCGCCGGTTCTGCATATCAGACCAACTGTGGAGTGGTGAATACACCAGATAACGTGTTTCTCGCATTAAATAGCTCGAAAAGAGCGCTCTCGACGTGTCTACATACTTCGGACAGATGTTTCACCAAGCTTATCGTAGAAAATGCATATCTCAGCTTGAAACCCGGCGAAAACCAAAATATCTCCGGTTCTGCATATCCAACGCACTGTGGAGTGGTAAAAACACCAGATAACGTGTTTCTCGCATTAAATAGCTCGAAACGAGCGATCTCGATGATTCTGCATACTTCAGACAGAAGTCTCAACAAGATTATCGCAGAAAATGCATATCTCAGCTTGAAACTCCACGAAAACCAAGATATCTACTGTTCTGCATATCCAACGAACTGTGGAGTGGTGAAAACCCCAGAAAACGTGTTTCGCGCATTAAATAGCTCGAAAAACGCGATCTCGATGATTCTGCATACTTCGGACAGAAGTCTCACCAAGATTATCGTATAAAATGCATGTCTCAGCTTGAAACCCCACGAAAATCGAGTTATCTCCGGTTCTGCACATCAAACGTACCGTGGAGTGGTGAAAACACCAGAAAACGTGTTTCGCGCATTAAGTAGATCGAAAAGAGCGTTCTCGAAGATTCTGCATACTTCTGACAGAAGTCTCACCAGGATTATCGTAGAAAATGCATATCTCAGCTTGAACCCCGACCGAAACCAAGATATCTCCGGTTCTGCATGTCAAACGTACTGTGGTGTGGTAAAAACACCAGAAAACGTGTTTCGTGCATTAAGTAGCTCGAAAAGAGCGATCTAGATGATTCTGCATACTTCTGACTGAAGTCTCACCAATATTATCGCAGAAAATGCATATCTCAGCTTGAAACCCGACGAAAACCAATATATCGCCGGTTCTGCATATCAGACCAACTGTGGAGTGGTGAAAACACCAGATAACGTGTTTCTCGCATTAAATAGCTCGAAAAGAGCGCTCTCGATGTTTCTGCATACTTCGGACAGATGTTTCACCAAGATTATCGTAGAAAATGCATATTTCAGCTGGAAACACCACGAAAATCAAGATATCGCCTGTTCTGCATATCAAACGCACTGTGGAGTGGTGAAAACAACCAGAGAACGTGTTTCTCGCATTAAATAGCTCGAGAAGAGCGATCTCGATGATTCAGCATACTTCGGACAGAAGTCTCACCAAGATTATCGCAGGAAATGCATATCTCATCTTGAAACCCCACGAAAACCAAGATATCTCCGGTTCTGCATATCTAACGAACTGTGGAGTGGTGAAAACAACCAGAGAACGTGTTTCTCGCATTAAATAGCTCGAGAAGAGCGATCTCGATGATTCAGCATACTTCGGACAGAAGTCTCACCAAGATTATCGCAGGAAATGCATATCTCATCTTGAAACCCCACGAAAACCAAGATATCCCCGGTTCTGCATATCCAACGTACTGTGGAGTGGTGAAAACACCAGAAAACGTGTTTCGTGCATTAAGTAGCTCGAAAAGAGCGATCTAGTTGATTCTGCATACTTCTGACAAAAGACCCACCAAGATTATCGCAGAAAATGCATATCTCAGCTGGAAACACCACGAAAATCAAGATATCGCCTGTTCTGCATATCAACGCACTGTGGAGTGGTGAAAACAACCAGAGAACGTGTTTCTCGCATTAAATAGCTCGAAAAGAGCGATCTCGATGATTCAGCATATTTCGGACAGGAGTCTCACCAAGATTATCGCAGGAAATGCATATCTCGGCTTGAAACCCCACGAAAACCAAGATATCTCCGGTTCTGCATATCCAACGAACTGTGGAGTGGTGAAAACCCCTGAAAACGTATTTCGCGCATTAAGTAGCTCGAAAAGAGCGTTCTCGAAGATTCTGCATACTTCTGACAGAAGTCTCACCAGGATTATCGTAGAAAATGCATATATCAGCTTGAAACCCGACCGAAACCAAGATATCTCCGGTTCTGCATGTCAAACGTACTGTGGAGTGGTAAAAACACCAGAAAACGTGTTTCGTGCATTAAGTAGCTCGAAAAGAGCGATCTAGATGAATCTGCATACTTCTGACTGAAGTCTCACCAATATTATCGCAGAAAATGCATATCTCAGCTTGAAACCCGACGAAAACCAATATATCGCCGGTTCTGCATATCAGACCAACTGTGGAGTGGTGAATACACCAGATAACGTGTTTCTCGCATTAAATAGCTCGAAAAGAGCGCTCTCGACGTGTCTACATACTTCGGACAGATGTTTCACCAAGCTTATCGTAGAAAATGCATATCTCAGCTTGAAACCCGGCGAAAACCAAAATATCTCCGGTTCTGCATATCCAACGCACTGTGGAGTGGTAAAAACACCAGATAACGTGTTTCTCGCATTAAATAGCTCGAAACGAGCGATCTCGATGATTCTGCATACTTCAGACAGAAGTCTCAACAAGATTATCGCAGAAAATGCATATCTCAGCTTGAAACCCCACGAAAACCAAGATATCTACTGTTCTGCATATCCAACGAACTGTGGAGTGGTGAAAACCCCAGAAAACGTGTTTCGCGCATTAAATAGCTCGAACAGAGCACTCTCGATGTTTCTGCATACTTTGGACAGATGTTTCACCAAGCTTATCGTAGAAAATGCATATCTCAGCTTGAAACCCGACGAAAACCAAAATATCGCCGGTTCTGCATATCCAACGCACTGTGGAGTGGTGAAAACAACCAGAGAACGTGTTTCTCGCATTAAATAGCTCGAGAAGAGCGATCTCGAAGATCCTGCATACTTCTGACAGAAGTCTCACCAAGATTATCGCAGGAAATGCATATCTCAGCTTGAAACCCCACGAAAACCAAGATATCTCCGGTTCTGCATATCCAACGAACTGTGGAGTGGTGAAAACCCCTGAAAACGTATTTCGCGCATTAAGTAGCTCGAAAAGAGCGTTCTCGAAGATTCTGCATACTTCTGACAGAAGTCTCACCAGGATTATCGTAGAAAATGCATATCTCAGCTTGAAACCCGACCGAAACCAAGATATCTCCGGTTCTGCATGTCAAACGTACTGTGGAGTGGTAAAAACACCAGAAAACGTGTTTCGTGCATTAAGTAGCTCGAAAAGAGCGATCTAGATGATTCTGCATACTTCTGACTGAAGTCTCACCAATATTATCGCAGAAAATGCATATCTCAGCTTGAAACCCGACGAAAACCAATATATCGCCGGTTCTGCATATCAGACCAACTGTGGAGTGGTGAATACACCAGATAACGTGTTTCTCGCATTAAATAGCTCGAAAAGAGCGCTCTCGACGTGTCTACATACTTCGGACAGATGTTTCACCAAGCTTATCGTAGAAAATGCATATCTCAGCTTGAAACCCGGCGAAAACCAAAATATCTCCGGTTCTGCATATCCAACGCACTGTGGAGTGGTAAAAACACCAGATAACGTGTTTCTCGCATTAAATAGCTCGAAACGAGCGATCTCGATGATTCTGCATACTTCAGACAGAAGTCTCAACAAGATTATCGCAGAAAATGCATATCTCAGCTTGAAACCCCACGAAAACCAAGATATCTACTGTTCTGCATATCCAACGAACTGTGGAGTGGTGAAAACCCCAGAAAACGTGTTTCGCGCATTAAATAGCTCGAAAAGAGCACTCTCGATGTTTCTGCATACTTTGGACAGATGTTTCACCAAGCTTATCGTAGAAAATGCATATCTCAGCTTGAAACCCGACGAAAACCAAAATATCGCCGGTTCTGCATATCCAACGCACTGTGGAGTGGTGAAAACCCCCTGAAAACGTGTTTCTCGCATTAAATAGCTCGAATAGAGCCATCTCGATAATTCTTCATACTTCGGAATGAAGTCTCACCAAGGTTATCGTAAAAAATGCATATCTCAGCTTGAAACCCAACGAAAGCCAAGATATCGCTGGTTCTGCATATCAAACGCACTGTGGAGTGCTGAAAACACCAGATAACGTGTTTCTCGCATTAAATAGCTCGAAAAACGCGATCTCGATGATTCTGCATACTTCTAACAGAAGTCTCACGAAGATTATCGCAGAAAATGCATATCTCTGCTTGAAACCCCACGAAAACCAAGATATCTACTGTTCTGCATATCCAACGAACTGTGGGGTGGTGAAAACCCCAGAAAACGTGTTTCTCGCATTAAATAGCTCGAAAAGAGCGCTCTCGATGTTTCTGCATACTTCGGACAGATGTTTCACCAAGCTTATCGTAGAAAATGCATATCTGAGCTTGAAACCCGACAAAAACCAAAATATCGCCGGTTCTGCATATCCAACGCACTGTGGAGTGGTGAAAACACCAGATAACGTGTTTCTCGCATTAAGTAGCTCGAAACGAGCGCTCTCGATGTTTCTGCATACTTCGGACAGATGTTTCACCAAGATTATCGTAAAAATGCATATCTCAGCTTGACACCCGACGAAAACCAAAATATCGCCGGTTCTGCATATCTAACGCACTGTGGAGTGGTGAAAACACCGGATAAGGCTTTTCTCGCATTACCTAGCACGAAAAGAGCGATCTCGATGGTTCAGCATAATTCGGACGGAAGTCTCACCAAGATTATCGCAGAAAATGCATATCTCACCTTGAAACCCCACGAAAACCAAGATATCGCCGGTTCTGCATATCATACGCACTGTGGAGTGGTGAAAACACCAGATTACGTGTTTCTCGCATTAAATAGCTCGAAAAGAGCGTTCTCGAAGATCCTGCATACTTCTGACAGAAGTCTCACCAAGATTATCGCAGGAAATGCATATCTCAGCTTGAAACCCCACGAAAACCAAGATATCTCCGGTTCTGCACATCAAACGTACCGTGGAGTGGTGAAAACACCAGAAAACGTATTTCGCGCATTAAGTAGCTAGAAAAGAGCGATCTAGATGATTCTGCACACTTCTGACTGAAGTCTCACCAATATTATCGCAGAAAATGCATATCTCAGCTTGAAACCCGACGAAAACCGAGTTATCCCCGGTTCTGCACATCAAACGTACCGTGGAGTGGTGAAAACACCAGAAAACGTATTTCGCGCAGTAAGTAACTCGAAAAGAGCGTTCTCGAAGATTCTGCATACTTCTGACAGAAGTCTCACCAGGATTATCGTAGAAAATGCATATCTCAGCTTGAAACCCGACCGAAACCAATATATCTCCGGTTCTGCATGTCAAACGTACTGTGGAGTGGTAAAAACACCAGAAAACGTGTTTCGTGCATTAAGTAGCTCGAAAAGAGCGATCTAGATGATTCTGCATACTTCTGACTGAAGTCTCACCAATATTATCGCAGAAAATGCATATCTCAGCTTGAAACCCGACGAAAACCGAGTTATCTCCGGTTCTGCACATCAAACGTACCGTGGAGTGGTGAAAACACCAGAAAACGTATTTCGCGCATTAAGTAGCTCGAAAAGAGCGTTCTCGAAGATTCTGCATACTTCTGACAGAAGTCTCACCAGGATTATCGTAGAAAATGCATATCTCAGCTTGAAACCCGACCGAAACCAAAATATCGCCGGTTCTGCATATCATACGCACTGTGGAGTGGTGAAAACACCAGATTACGTGTTTCTCGCATCTAATAGCTCGAAAAGAGCGTTCTCGAAGATCCTGCATACTTCTGATAGAAGTCTCACCAAGATTATCGTAGAAAATGCATATCTCATCTTGAACCCCGACGAAAACCGAGTTATCTCCGGTTCTGCACATCAAACGTACCGTGGAGTGGTGAAAACACCAGAAAACGAGTTTCGCGCATTAAGTAGCTCGAAAAGAGCGTTCTCGAAGATTCTGCATACTTCTGACAGAAGTCTCACCAGGATTATCGTAGAAAATGAATATCTCAGCTTGAAACCCGACCGAAACCAAGATATCTCCGGTTCTGCATGACAAACGTACTGTAGAGTGGTGAAAACACCAGAAAACGTGTTTCGTGCACTAAATAGCTCGAAAATAGCGCTCTCGATGTTTCTGCATACTTTGGACAGATGTTTCACCAAGCTTATCGTAGAAAATGCATATCTCAGCTTGAAACCCGAAGAAAACCAAAATATCGCCGGTTCTTCATATCCAACGCACTGTGGAGTGGTGAAAACTCCAGATAACGTGTTTCTCGCATTAAGTAGCTCGAAACGAGCGATCTCGATGATTCTGCATACTTCGGACAGAAGTCTCAACAAGATAATCGCAGAAAATGCATATCTCAGCTTGAAACCCCACGAAAACCAAGATATCGCCGGTTCTGCATATCAAACGCACTGTGGAGTGGTGAAAACACCGGATAAGGTTTTCCTCGCATTAAATAGTTCGAAAAGAGCGTTCTCGAAAATCCTGCATACTTCTGACAGAAGTCTCACCAAGATTATCGTAGAAAATGCATATCTCAGCTTGAATCCCGAAGAAAACCGAGTTATCTCCGGTTCTGCACATCAAACGTACCGTGGAGTGGTGAAAACACCAGAAAACGTGTTTCGCGCATTAAGTAGCACGAAAAGAGCGTTCTCGAAGATTCTGCATACTTCTGACAGAAGGCTCACCAGGATTATCGTAGAAAATACATATCTCAGCTGGAAACACCACGAAAATCAAGATATCGCCTGTTCTGCATATCAAACGCACTGTGGAGTGGTAAAAACAACCAGAGAACGTGTTTCCCCATTATATAGCTCGCGAAGAGCGATCTCGATGATTCAGCATACTTCGGACAGAAGTCTCACCAAGATTATCGCAGGAAATGCATATCTCATCTTGAAACCCCACGAAAACCCAGATATCTCCGGTTCTGCATATCCAACGAACTGTGGAGTGGTGAAAACCCCAGAAAACGTGTTTCTCGCATTAAATAGCTCGAAAAGAGCGCTCTCGATGTTTCCGCATACTTCGGACAGATGTTTCACCAAGATTATCGTAGATAATGCATATCTCGGCTTGAAACCCGACCGAAACAAGATATCTCCGGTTCTGCATGTCAAACGTACTGTGGAGTGGTGAAAACACCAGAAAACGTGTTTCGTGCATTAAGTAGCTCGAAAAGAGCGATCTAGTTGATTCTGCATCCTTCTGACAAAAGACCCACCAAGATTATCGCAGTAAATGCATATCCCAGCTGGAAACACCACGAAAATCAAGATATCGCCTGTTCCGCATATCAAACGCACTGTGGAGTGGTGAATACAACCAGAAAACGTGTTTCTCGTATTAAATAGCTCGAAAAGAGCGATCTCGATGATTCAGCATATTTCGGACAGGAGTCTCACCAAGATTATCGTAAAAAATGCATATCTCAGCTTGAAACCCGACCGAAACCAAGATATCTCCGGTTCTGCATGCCAAACGTACTGTGGTGTGGTGAAAACACCAGAAAACGTGTTTCGTGCATTAAGTAGCTAGAAAAGAGCGATCTAGATGATTCTGCACACTTCTGACTGAAGTCTCACCAATATTATCGCAGAAAATGCATATCTCAGCTTGAAACCCGACCGAAACCAAGATATCTCCGGTTCTGCATGCCAAACGTACTGTGGTGTGGTGAAAACACCAGAAAACGTGTTTCGTGCATTAAGTAGCTAGAAAAGAGCGATCTAGATGATTCTGCACACTTCTGACTGAAGTCTCACCAATATTATCGCAGAAAATGCATATCTCAGCTTGAAACCCGACGAAAACCGAGTTATCCCCGGTTCTGCACATCAAACGTACCGTGGAGTGGTGAAAACACCAGAAAACGTATTTCGCGCATTAAGTAGCTCGAAAAGAGCGTTCTCGAAGATTCTGCATACTTCTGACAGAAGTCTCACCAGGATTATCGTAGAAAATGCATATCTCAGCTTGAAACCCGACCGAAACCAAAATATCGCCGGTTCTGCATATCATACGCACTGTGGAGTGGTGAAAACACCAGATTACGTGTTTCTCGCATCTAATAGCTCGAAAAGAGCGTTCTCGAAGATCCTGCATACTTCTGATAGAAGTCTCACCAAGATTATCGTAGAAAATGCATATCTCATCTTGAACCCCGACGAAAACCGAGTTATCTCCGGTTCTGCACATCAAACGTACCGTGGAGTGGTGAAAACACCAGAAAACGTGTTTCGTGCATTAAGTAGCTAGAAAAGAGCGATCTAGATGATTCTGCACACTTCTGACTGAAGTCTCACCAATATTATCGCAGAAAATGCATATCTCAGCTTGAAACCCGACCGAAACCAAGATATCTCCGGTTCTGCATGCCAAACGTACTGTGGTGTGGTGAAAACACCAGAAAACGTGTTTCGTGCATTAAGTAGCTAGAAAAGAGCGATCTAGATGATTCTGCACACTTCTGACAGAAGTCTCACCAGGATTATCGTAGAAAATGCATATCTCAGCTTGAAACCCGACCGAAACCAATATATCTCCGGTACTGCATGTCAAACGTACTGTGGAGTGGTAAAAACACCAGAAAACGTGTTTCGTGCATTAAGTAGCTCGAAAAGAGCGATCTAGATGATTCTGCATCCTTCTGACTGAAGTCTCACCAATATTATCGCAGAAAATGCATATCTCAGCTTGAAACCCGAAGAAAACCGAGTTATCTCCGGTTCTGCACATCAAACGTACCGTGGAGTGGTGAAAACACCAGAAAACGTATTTCGCGCATTAAGTAGCTCGAAAAGAGCGTTCTCGAAGATTCTGCATACTTCTGACAGAAGTCTCACCAGGATTATCGTAGAAAATGCATATCTCAGCTTGAAACCCGACCGAAACCAAAATATCGCCGGTTCTGCATATCATACGCACTGTGGAGTGGTGAAAACACCAGATTACGTGTTTCTCGCATCTAATAGCTCGAAAAGAGCGTTCTCGAAGATCCTGCATACTTCTGATAGAAGTCTCACCAAGATTATCGTAGAAAGTGCATATCTCATCTTGAACCCCGACGAAAACCGAGTTATCTCCGGTTCTGCACATCAAACGTACCGTGGAGTGGTGAAAACACCAGAAAACGAGTTTCGCGCATTAAGTAGCTCGAAAAGAGCGTTCTCGAAGATTCTGCATACTTCTGACAGAAGTCTCACCAGGATTATCGTAGAAAATGAATATCTCAGCTTGAAACCCGACCGAAACCAAGATATCTCCGGTTCTGCATGACAAACGTACTGTAGAGTGGTGAAAACACCGGATAAGGTTTTCCTCGCATTAAATAGCTCGAAAAGAGCGTTCTCGAAAATCCTGCATACTTCTGACAGAAGTCTCACCAAGATTATCGTAGAAAATGCATATCTCAGCTTGAATCCCGACGAAAACCGAGTTATCTCCGGTTCTGCACATCAAACGTACCGTGGAGTGGTGAAAACACCAGAAAACGTGTTTCGCGCATTAAGTAGCACGAAAAGAGCGTTCTCGAAGATTCTGCATACTTCTGACAGAAGGCTCACCAGGATTATCGTAGAAAATACATATCTCAGCTGGAAACACCACGAAAATCAAGATATCTCCGGTTCTGCATGACAAACGTACTGTAGAGTGGTGAAAACACCAGAAAACGTGTTTCGTGCACTAAATAGCTCGAAAAGAGCGCTCTCGATGTTTCTGCATACTTTGGACAGATGTTTCACCAAGCTTATCGTAGAAAATGCATATCTCAGCTTGAAACCCGAAGAAAACCAAAATATCGCCGGTTCTTCATATCCAACGCACTGTGGAGTGGTGAAAACTCCAGATAACGTGTTTCTCGCATTAAGTAGCTCGAAACGAGCGATCTCGATGATTCTGCATACTTCGGACAGAAGTCTCACCAAGATTATCGTAGAAAATGCATATCTCAGCTTGAATCCCGACGAAAACCGAGTTATCTCCGGTTCTGCACATCAAACGTACCGTGGAGTGGTGAAAACACCAGAAAACGTGTTTCGCGCATTAAGTAGCACGAAAAGAGCGTTCTCGAAGATTCTGCATACTTCTGACAGAAGGCTCACCAGGATTATCGTAGAAAATACATATCTCAGCTGGAAACACCACGAAAATCAAGATATCGCCTGTTCTGCATATCAAACGCACTGTAGAGTGGTAAAAACAACCAGAGAACGTGTTTCCCCCATTATATAGCTCGCGAAGAGCGATCTCGATGATTCAGCATACTTCGGACAGAAGTCTCACCAAGATTATCGCAGGAAATGCATATCTCATCTTGAAACCCCACGAAAACCCAGATATCTCCGGTTCTGCATATCCAACGAACTGTGGAGTGGTGAAAACCCCAGAAAACGTGTTTGTCGCATTAAATAGCTCGAAAAGAGCGCTCTCGATGTTTCCGCATACTTCGGACAGATGTTTCACCAAGATTATCGTAGAAAATGCATATCTCGGCTTGAAACCCGACCGAAACAAGATATCTCCGGTTCTGCATGTCAAACGTACTGTGGAGTGGTGAAAACACCAGAAAACGTGTTTCGTGCATTAAGTAGCTCGAAAAGAGCGATCTAGTTGATTCTGCATCCTTCTGACAAAAGACCCACCAAGATTATCGCAGTAAATGCATATCTCAGCTGGAAACACCACGAAAATCAAGATATCGCCTGTTCTGCATATCAAACGCACTGTGGAGTGGTGAATACAACCAGAGAACGTGTTTCTCGTATTAAATAGCTCGAAAAGAGCGATCTCGATGATTCTGCACACTTCTGACTGAAGTCTCACCAATATTATCGCAGAAAATGCATATCTCAGCTTGAAACCCGACGAAAACCGAGTTATCCCCGGTTCTGCACATCAAACGTACCGTGGAGTGGTGAAAACACCAGAAAACGTATTTCGCGCAGTAAGTAACTCGAAAAGAGCGTTCTCGAAGATTCTGCATACTTCTGACAGAAGTCTCACCAGGATTATCGTAGAAAATACATATCTCAGCTTGAAACCCGACCGAAACCAATATATCTCCGGTTCTGCATGTCAAACGTACTGTGGAGTGGTAAAAACACCAGAAAACGTGTTTCGTGCATTAAGTAGCTCGAAAAGAGCGATCTAGATGATTCTGCATACTTCTGACTGAAGTCTCACCAATATTATCGCAGAAAATGCATATCTCAGCTTGAAACCCGACGAAAACCGAGTTATCTCCGGTTCTGCACATCAAACGTACCGTGGAGTGGTGAAAACACCAGAAAACGTATTTCGCGCATTAAGTAGCTCGAAAAGAGCGTTCTCGAAGATTCTGCATACTTCTGACAGAAGTCTCACCAGGATTATCGTAGAAAATGCATATCTCAGCTTGAAACCCGACCGAAACCAAAATATCGCCGGTTCTGCATATCATACGCACTGTGGAGTGGTGAAAACACCAGATTACGTGTTTCTCGCATCTAATAGCTCGAAAAGAGCGTTCTCGAAGATCCTGCATACTTCTGATAGAAGTCTCACCAAGATTATCGTAGAAAATGCATATCTCATCTTGAACCCCGACGAAAACCGAGTTATCTCCGGTTCTGCACATCAAACGTACCGTGGAGTGGTGAAAACACCAGAAAACGTGTTTCGTGCACTAAATAGCTCGAAAAGAGCGCTCTCGATGTTTCTGCATACTTTGGACAGATGTTTCACCAAGCTTATCGTAGAAAATGCATATCTCAGCTTGAAACCCGAAGAAAACCAAAATATCGCCGGTTCTTCATATCCAACGCACTGTGGAGTGGTGAAAACTCCAGATAACGTGTTTCTCGCATTAAGTAGCTCGAAACGAGCGATCTCGATGATTCTGCATACTTCGGACAGAAGTCTCAACAAGATTATCGCAGAAAATGCATATCTCAGCTTGAAACCCCACGAAAACCAAGATATCGCCGGTTCTGCATATCAAACGCACTGTGGAGTGGTGAAAACACCGGATAAGGTTTTCCTCGCGTTAAATAGCTCGAAAAGAGCGTTCTCGAAAATCCTGCATACTTCTGACAGAAGTCTCACCAAGATTATCGTAGAAAATGCATATCTCAGCTTGAATCCCGACGAAAACCGAGTTATCTCCGGTTCTGCACATCAAACGTACCGTGGAGTGGTGAAAACACCAGAAAACGTGTTTCGCGCATTAAGTAGCACGAAAAGAGCGTTCTCGAAGATTCTGCATACTTCTGACAGAAGGCTCACCAGGATTATCGTAGAAAATACATATCTCAGCTGGAAACACCACGAAAATCAAGATATCGCCTGTTCTGCATATCAAACGCACTGTGGAGTGGTAAAAACAACCAGAGAACGTGTTTCCCCCATTATATAGCTCGCGAAGAGCGATCTCGATGATTCAGCATACTTCGGACAGAAGTCTCACCAAGATTATCGCAGGAAATGCATATCTCATCTTGAAACCCCACGAAAACCCAGATATCTCCGGTTCTGCATATCCAACGAACTGTGGAGTGGTGAAAACCCCAGAAAACGTGTTTGTCGCATTAAATAGCTCGAAAAGAGCGCTCTCGATGTTTCCGCATACTTCGGACAGATGTTTCACCAAGATTATCGTAGAAAATGCATATCTCGGCTTGAAACCCGACCGAAACAAGATATCTCCGGTTCTGCATGTCAAACGTACTGTGGAGTGGTGAAAACACCAGAAAACGTGTTTCGTGCATTAAGTAGCTCGAAAAGAGCGATCTAGTTGATTCTGCATCCTTCTGACAAAAGACCCACCAAGATTATCGCAGTAAATGCATATCTCAGCTGGAAACACCACGAAAATCAAGATATCGCCTGTTCTGCATATCAAACGCACTGTGGAGTGGTGAATACAACCAGAGAACGTGTTTCTCGTATTAAATAGCTCGAAAAGAGCGATCTCGATGATTCAGCATATTTCGTACAGGAGTCTCACCAAGATTATCGCAGGAAATGCATATCTCAGCTTGAAACCCCACGAAAACCAAGATATCTCCGGTTCTGCATATCCAACGAACTGTGGAGTGGTGAAAACCCCAGAAAACGAGTTTCTCGCATTAAATAGCTCGAAAAGAGCGCTCTCGATGTTTCTGCATACTTCGGACAGATGTTTCACCAAGATTATCGTAGAAAATGCATATCTCAGCTTGAAACCCGACGAAAACCAAGATATCTCCGGTTCTGCATATCCAACGAACTGTGGAGTGGTGAAAACCCCAGAAAACGAGTTTCTCGCATTAAATAGCTCGAAAAGGGCGCTCTCGATGTTTCTGCATACTTCGGACAGATGTTTCACCAAGATTATCGTAGAAAATGCATATCTCAGCTTGAAACCCGACCGAAACCAAGATATCTCCGGTTCTGCATGTCAAACGTACTGTGGAGTGGTGAGAACACCAGAAAACGTGTTTCGTGCATTAAGTAGCTCGAAAAGAGCGATCTAGATGATTCTGCATACTTCTGACTGAAGTCTCACCAATCTAATCGCAGAAAATGCATATCTCAGCTTGAAACCCGACGAAAACCGAGTTATCTCCGGTTCTGCACATCAAACGTACCGTGGAGTGGTGAAAACACCAGAAAACGTGTTTCGCGCATTAAGTAGCTCGAATAGAGCGTTCTCGAAGATTCTGCATACTTCTGACAGAAGTCTCACCAGGATTATCGTAGAAAATGCATATCTCAGCTTGAAACCCGACCGAAACCAAGATATCTCCGGTTCTGCATGTCAAACGTACTGTGGAGTGGTGAGAACACCAGAAAACGTGTTTCGTGCATTAAGTAGCTCGAAAAGAGCGATCTAGATGATTCTGCATACTTCTGACTGAAGTCTCACCAATCTAATCGCAGAAAATGCATATCTCAGCTTGAAACCCGACGAAAACCGAGTTATCTCCGGTTCTGCACATCAAACGTACCGTGGAGTGGTGAAAACACCAGAAAACGTGTTTCGCGCATTAAGTAGCTCGAATAGAGCGTTCTCGAAGATTCTGCATACTTCTGACAGAAGTCTCACCAGGATTATCGTAGAAAATGCATATCTCAGCTTGAAACCCGACCGAAACCAAGATATCTCCGGTTCTGCATGTCAAACGTACTGTGGAGTGGTGAGAACACCAGAAAACGTGTTTCGTGCATTAAGTAGCTCGAAAAGAGCGATCTAGATGATTCTGCATACTTCTGACAGAAGTCTCACCAATATTAATGCAGAAAATGCATATCTCAGCTGGAAACCCCACGAAAACCAAGATATCGCCGGTTCTGCATATCAGTCGCACTGTGGAGTGCTGAAAACACCAGAAAACGTGTTACTCGCATTAACTAGCTCGAAAAGAGCGTTCTGGATGATTCTGCATACTTCTCATAGATGAAACACAAAGATTATCGCAGAAAATGCATATTTCAGCTGGAAATCCCACGAAAACCAAGTTATCGGCGGCTCTACATATCAAACGCACTGTGGAGTGGTCAAAACACCAGAAAACTTGTTTTTTCGCATTAAATAGCGCAAACGAGCGATCTAGATGATTCTGCATACTTCTGACTAAAGTCTCACCAAGATTATCGCAGAAAATGCATATCTCCGCTGGAAACCCCACGAAAACCAAGATATCGCCGGTTCTGCATATCAAACGCCCTGTGGAGTGATGAAAACACCAGATAACGTGTTTCTCGCATTAAATAGCTCGAATAGAGCGATCTCGATGATTCTGCATACTTCTGACAGAAGACTCACCAAGACTATCGCAGAAAATGCATATTTCAGCTGGAAACACCACGAAAATCAAGATATCGCCTGTTCTGCATATCAAACGCACTGTGGAGTGGTAAAAACAACCAGAGAACGTGTTTCCCCCATTATATAGCTCGCGAAGAGCGATCTCGATGATTCAGCATACTTCGGACAGAAGTCTCACCAAGATTATCGCAGGAAATGCATATCTCATCTTGAAACCCCACGAAAACCCATATATCTCCGGTTCTGCATATCCAACGAACTGTGGAGTGGTGAAAACCCCAGAAAACGTGTTTCTCGCATTAAATAGCTCGAAAAGAGCGCTCTCGATGTTTCCGCATTCTTCGGACAGATGTTTCACCAAGATTATCGTAGAAAATGCATATCTCGGCTTGAAACCCGACCGAAACAAGATATCTCCGGTTCTGCATGTCAAACGTACTGTGGAGTGGTGAAAACACCAGAAAACGTGTTTCGTGCATTAAGTAGCTCGAAAAGAGCGATCTAGTTGATTCTGCATCCTTCTGACAAAAGACCCACCAAGATTATCGCAGTAAATGCATATCTCCGCTGGAAACACCACGAAAATCAAGATATCGCCTGTTCTGCATATCAAACGCACTGTGGAGTGGTGAATACAACCAGAGAACGTGTTTCTCGTATTAAATAGCTCGAAAAGAGCGATCTCGATGATTCAGCATATTTCGGACAGGAGTCTCACCAAGATTATCGCAGGAAATGCATATCTCAGCTTGAAACCCCACGAAAACCAAGATATCTCCGGTTCTGCATATCCAACGAACTGTGGAGTGGTGAAAACCCCAGAAAACGAGTTTCTCGCATTAACTAGCTCGAAAAGAGCGTTCTGGATGATTCTGCATACTTCTCATAGATGAAACACAAAGATTATCGCAGAAAATGCATATTTCAGCTGGAAATCCCACGAAAACCAAGTTATCGGCGGCTCTACATATCAAACGCACTGTGGAGTGGTCAAAACACCAGAAAACTTGTTTTTTCGCATTAAATAGCGCAAACGAGCGATCTAGATGATTCTGCATACTTCTGACTAAAGTCTCACCAAGATTATCGCAGAAAATGCATATCTCCGCTGGAAACCCCACGAAAACCAAGATATCGCCGGTTCTGCATATCAAACGCCCTGTGGAGTGATGAAAACACCAGATAACGTGTTTCTCGCATTAAATAGCTCGAATAGAGCGATCTCGATGATTCTGCATACTTCTGACAGAAGACTCACCAAGACTATCGCAGAAAATGCATATTTCAGCTGGAAACACCACGAAAATCAAGATATCGCCTGTTCTGCATATCAAACGCACTGTGGAGTGGTAAAAACAACCAGAGAACGTGTTTCCCCCATTATATAGCTCGCGAAGAGCGATCTCGATGATTCAGCATACTTCGGACAGAAGTCTCACCAAGATTATCGCAGGAAATGCATATCTCATCTTGAAACCCCACGAAAACCCATATATCTCCGGTTCTGCATATCCAACGAACTGTGGAGTGGTGAAAACCCCAGAAAACGTGTTTCTCGCATTAAATAGCTCGAAAAGAGCGCTCTCGATGTTTCCGCATTCTTCGGACAGATGTTTCACCAAGATTATCGTAGAAAATGCATATCTCGGCTTGAAACCCGACCGAAACAAGATATCTCCGGTTCTGCATGTCAAACGTACTGTGGAGTGGTGAAAACACCAGAAAACGTGTTTCGTGCATTAAGTAGCTCGAAAAGAGCGATCTAGTTGATTCTGCATCCTTCTGACAAAAGACCCACCAAGATTATCGCAGTAAATGCATATCTCCGCTGGAAACACCACGAAAATCAAGATATCGCCTGTTCTGCATATCAAACGCACTGTGGAGTGGTGAATACAACCAGAGAACGTGTTTCTCGTATTAAATAGCTCGAAAAGAGCGATCTCGATGATTCAGCATATTTCGGACAGGAGTCTCACCAAGATTATCGCAGGAAATGCATATCTCAGCTTGAAACCCCACGAAAACCAAGATATCTCCGGTTCTGCATATCCAACGAACTGTGGAGTGGTGAAAACCCCAGAAAACGAGTTTCTCGCATTAAATAGCTCGAAAAGAGCGCTCTCGATGTTTCTGCATACTTCGGACAGATGTTTCACCAAGATTATCGTAGAAAATGCATATCTCAGCTTGAAACCCGACGAAAACCAAGATATCTCCGGTTCTGCATATCCAACGAACTGTGGAGTGGTGAAAACCCCAGAAAACGAGTTTCTCGCATTAAATAGCTCGAAATGGGCGCTCTCGATGTTTCTGCATACTTCGGACAGATGTTTCACCAAGATTATCGTAGAAAATGCATATCTCAGCTTGAAACCCGACCGAAACCAAGATATCTCCGGTTCTGCATGTCAAACGTACTGTGGAGTGGTGAGATCACCAGAAAACGTGTTTCGTGCATTAAGTAGCTCGAAAAGAGCGATCTAGATGATTCTGCATACTTCTGACAGAAGTCTCACCAATCTAATCGCAGAAAATGCATATCTCAGCTTGAAACCCGACGAAAACCGAGTTATCTCCGGTTCTGCACATCAAACGTACCGTGGAGTGGTGAAAACACCAGAAAACGTGTTTCGCGCATTAAGTAGCTCGAATAGAGCGTTCTCGAAGATTCTGCATACTTCTGACAGAAGTCTCACCAGGATTATCGTAGAAAATGCATATCTCAGCTTGAAACCCGACCGAAACCAAGATATCTCCGGTTCTGCATGTCAAACGTACTGTGGAGTGGTGAGAACACCAGAAAACGTGTTTCGTGCATTAAGTAGCTCGTAAAGAGCGATCTAGATGATTCTGCATACTTCTGACAGAAGTCTCACCAATATTAATGCAGAAAATGCATATCTCAGCTGGAAACCCCACGAAAACCAAGATATCGCCGGTTCTGCATATCAGTCGCACTGTGGAGTGCTGAAAACACCAGAAAACGTGTTACTCGCATTAACTAGCTCGAAAAGAGCGTTCTGGATGATTCTGCATACTTCTCATAGATGAAACACAAAGATTATCGCAGAAAATGCATATTTCAGCTGGAAATCCCACGAAAACCAAGTTATCGGCGGCTCTACATATCAAACGCACTGTGGAGTGGTCAAAACACCAGTAAACTTGTTTTTTCGCATTAAATAGCGCAAACGAGCGATCTAGATGATTCTGCATACTTCTGACTAAAGTCTCACCAAGATTATCGCAGAAAATGCATATCTCCGCTGGAAACCCCACGAAAACCAAGATATCGCCGGTTCTGCATATCAAACGCCCTGTGGAGTGATGAAAACACCAGATAACGTGTTTCTCGCATTAAATAGCTCGAATAGAGCGATCTCGATGATTCTGCATACTTCTGACAGAAGCCTCACCAAGATTATCGCAGAAAATGCATATTTCAGCTGGAAACCCCACGAAAACCAAGTTATCGGCGGCTGTACATATCAAACGCACTGTGGAGTGGTCAAAACACCAGAAAACTTGTCTTTTCGCATTAAATAGCTCGAAACGAGCGATCTAGATGATTCTGCATACTGCTGTCTGAAGTCTCACCAATATTATCGCAGAAAATGCATATCTCAGCTGGAAACACCACGCAAATCAAGATATCGCCGGTTCTGCATATCAAACGCACTGTGGAGTGGTCAATACACCAGATAACGTGTTTCTCGCATTAAATAGCTCGAAAAGAGCAATCTCGATGATTCTGCATACTTCTGACAGAAGTCGCAGCAAGATTATCGCAGAAAATGCATACCTCAGCATGAAAACCAACAAAAACAAGATTTCGCCATTTCTGCATATCAAACGCACTGTGCTGTGGTCAAATCACCAGAAAACTGGTTTTTTCGCATTAAATAGCGCGAAACGAGCGATCTAGATGATTCTGCATACTTCTGATAGATGACTCACCAAGATTATCGCTGTAAATGCATATCTCAGTTGGAAACCCTACGAAAAACAAGATATCGCCGTTTCTCCATATCAGACGCACTGTGGAGTGGTGAAATCACCAGAAAACGTGTTTCTCGCATTAACTAGCTCGAAAAGAGCGTTCTTGATGATTCTGCATACTTCTCATAGATGAAACACCAATATTATCGCAGAGAATGCATATCTCAGCTAGAAACATCACGAAAATCAAGATGTCGCCGGTTCTGCATATCAAACGCACTGTGGGGTGGTGAAAACACCAGATAACGTGTTTCTCGCATTAACTAACTCGAAAAGAGCGTTCTCGATGATTCTGCATACTTCTCATAGATGAAACACCAAGATTATCGCAGAAAATGCATATTTCAGCTGGAAACCCCACGAAAACCAAGTTATCGGCGGCTCTACATATCAAACGCACTGTGGAGTGGTCAAAACACCAGAAAACGTGTTTCTCGCATTAAGTAGCTCGAAAAGAGCGTTCTCGAAGATTCTGCATACTTCTGACAGTGGTCTCACCAATATTATCGTAGAAAATGCATATCTCAGCTTCAAACACGACCGAAACCAAGATATCTCCGGTTCTGCATGTCAAACGTACAGTGGAGTGGTGAAAACATCAGAAAGCGTGATTCGTGCATTAAGTAGCTCGAAAAGAGCGATCTAGATGATTCAGCATACTTCGGACTGAAGTCTCACCAAGATTATCGCAGGAAATGCATATCTCAGCTTGAAACCCCACGAAAACCAAGATATCTCCGGTTCTGCATATCCAACGAACTGTGGAGTGGTGAAAACACCAGATACGTGTTTCTCGCATTAAATAGCTCGAAAGGAGCGATCTAGATGATTCAGCATACTTCGGACTGAAGTCTCACCAAGATTATCGCAGGAAATGCATATCTCAGCTTGAAACCCCACGAAAACCAAGATATCTCCGGTTCTGCATATCCAACGAACTGTGGAGTGGTCAAAACACCAGATACGTGTTTCTCGCATTAAATAGCTCGAAAGGAGCGATCTAGATGATTCAGCATACTTCGGACTGAAGTCTCACCAAGATTATCGCAGGAAATGCATATCTCAGCTTGAAACCCCACGAAAACCAAGATATCTCCGGTTCTGCATATCCAACGAACTGTGGAGTGGTCAAAACACCAGAAAACGTGTTTCTCGCATTAAGAAGCTCGAAAAGAGCATTCTCGAAGATTCTGCATACTTCTGACAGAGGTCTCACCAATATTATCGTAGAAAATGCATATCTCAGCTTGAAACACGACCGAAACCAAGATATCTCCGGTTCTGCATGTCAAACGTACAGTGGAGTGGTGAAAACACCAGAAAACGTGTTTCGTGCATTAAATAGCTCGAAAAGAGCGATCTAGATGATTCTGCATACTTCTGACTGAAGTCTCACCAATATTATCGCAGAAAATGCATATCTCAGCTTGAAACCCCACGAAAACCAAGATATCTCCGGTTCTGCATATCCAACGAACTGTGGAGTGGTCAAAACACCAGAAAACTTGTTTTTTCGCATTAAATAGCTCGAAACGAGCGATCTAGATGATTCTGCATACTTCTGACAGAAGACTCGCCAAGATTATCGCAGAAAGTGCATATCTCAGCTTGAAACCTCACGAAATCCAAGATATCTCCGGTTCTGCACATCAAACGTACTGTGGAGTGGTGAAAACACCAGAAAACGTGTTACTCGCATTAAATAGCTCGAAAAGAGCGATCTAGATGATTCTGCATACTTCTGACAGAAGACTCACCAAGATTATCGCAGAAAGTGCATATCTCAGCTTGAAACCTCACGAAAACCAAGATATCTCCGGTTCTGCACATCAAACGTGCTGTGCAGTGGTGAAAACAGCAGAAAACGTGTTTCTCGCATTAAGAAGCTCGAAAAGAGCATTCTCGAAGATTCTGCATACTTCTGACAGAGGTCTCACCAATATTATCGTAGAAAATGCATATCTCAGCTTGAAACACGACCGAAACCAAGATATCTCCGGTTCTGCACATCAAACGTACTGTGGAGTGGTGAAAACACCAGAAAACGCGTTTCTCGCATTAAGAAGCTCGAAAAGAGCATTCTCGAAGATTCTGCATGCTTCTGACAGAGGTCTCACCAATATTATCGTAGAAAATGCATATCTCAGCTTGAAACACGACCGAAACCAAGATATCTCCGGTTCTGCATGTCAAACGTACAGTGGAGTGGTGAAAACACCAGAAAACGTGTTTCGTGCACTAAATAGCTCGAAAAGAGCGATCTAGATGATTCTGCATACTTCTGACTGAAGTCTCACCAATATTATCGCAGAAAATGCATATCTCAGCTTGAAACCCCACGATAACCAAGATATCTCCGGTTCTGCATATCCAACGAACTGTGGAGTGGTCAAAACACCAGAAAACTTGTTTTTTCGCATTAAATAGCTCGAAACGAGCGATCTAGATGATTCTGCATACTTCTGACAGAAGACTCGCCAAGATTATCGCACAAAGTGCATATCTCAGCTTGAAACCTCACGAAAACCAAGATATCTCCGGTTCTGCACATCAAACGTACTGTGGCGTGGTGAAAACACCAGAAAACGTGTTACTCGCATTAAATAGCTCGAAAAGAGCGATCTAGATGATTCTGCATACTTCTGACAGAAGACTCACCAAGATTATCGCAGAAAATGCACATCTCAGCTCGAAACCTCACGAAAATCAAGATGTTGCCGGTTCTGCATATCAAACGTACTGTGGAGTGGTGAAAACACCAGATAACGTGTTTCTCGCATTAAATAGCTCGAAAAGCGCGATCTAGATGATTCTGCATACTTCTGACAAATGACCCACCAAGACTATCGCAGAAAATGCATATCTCATCTGGAAACACCACGAAAATCAAGATATCTACTGTTCTGCAAATCCAACGAACTGTGGAGTGGTGAAAACCCCAGAAAACGTGTTTCTCGCATTAGCTAGCTCGAAAAGAGCGTTCTCGATGATTCTGCATACTTCTCATAAATGAAACACCAAAATTATCGCAGAAAATGCATATTTCAGCTGGAAACCCCACCAAAACCAAGTTATCGGCGGCTCTACATATCAAACGCTCTGTGGAGTGGTCAAAACACCAGGTAACGTGTTTCTCGCATTAAATAGCCCGAAAAGAGCGCTCTCGACGTTTCTGCATACTTCGGACAGATGTTTCACCAAGCTTATCGCAGAAAATGCATATCTCAGCTGGAAACACCACGAAAATCAAGATATCGCCTGTTCTGCACATCAAACGCACTGTGGAGTGGTGAAAACACCCAGAGAACGTGTTTCTCGCATTAAATAGCTCGAAAAGTGCGATCCCGATGATTCAGCATACTTGGGACAGAAGTCTCACCAAGATTATCGCAGGAAATGCATATCTCAGCTTGAAACCCGACCGAAACCAAGATATCTCCGGTTCTGCATGTCAAACGTACTGTGGTGTGGTGAAAACAACAGAAAACGTGTTTCGTGCATTAAGTAGCTCGAAAAGAGCGAACTAGCTGATTCTGCATACTTCTGACTGAAGTCTCAACAATATTATCGCAGAAAATGCATATCTCAGCTCGAAACCTCACGAAAATCAAGATATCGCCGGCTCTGCATATCAAACGCACTGTGGAGTGGTGAAAACACCAGATAACGTGTTTCTCGCATTAAATAGCTCGAAAAGAGCGTTCTCGAAGATCCTGCATACTTCTGACAGAAGTCTCACCAAGATTATCGTAGAAAATGCATATCTCAGCTTGAAACCCGACGAAAATCAAAATATCGCCGGTTCTGCATATCAAACCAACTGTGGAGTGGTGAAAACACCAGATAACGTGTTTCTCGCATTAAATAGCTCGAAGAGCGCGATCTAGAAGATTCTGTATACTTCTGACTGAAGTCTCACCAATATTATCGCAGAAAATGCATATCTCAGCTCGAAACCTCACGAAAATCAAGATGTTGCCGGTTCTGCATATCAAACGCACTGTGGAGTGGTGAAAACAACCAGAGAACGTGTTTCGCGCATTAAATAGCTCGAATAGAGCGATCTCGATGATTCTGCATACTTCGGACAGATGATTCACCAAGATTATCGTAGAAAATATATATCTCAGCTTGAAACCCGACGAAAACTAAAATATCGCCGGTTCTGCATATCAAACCAACTGTGGAGTGGTGAAAACACCAGATAACGTGTTTCTCGCATTAAATAGCTCGAAAAGCGCGATCTAGATGATTCTGCATACTTCTGACAAAAGACCCACCAAGATTATCGCAGAAAATGCATATCTCATCTGGAAACACCACGAAAATCAAGATATCGCCTGTTCTGCATATCAAACGCTCTGTGGAGTGGTGAAAACAACCAGAGAACGTGTTTCTCGCATTAAATAGCTCGAAAAGAGCGATCCCGATGATTCAGCAAACTTCGGACAGAAGTCTCACCAAGATTATCGCAGGAAATGCATATCTCAGCTTGAAACCCCACGAAAACCAAGATATCTCCGGTTCTGCATATCCAACGAACTGTGGAGTGGTGAACACCCCAGAAAACGAGTTTCTCGCATTAAATAGCTCGAAAAGAGCGCTCTTGATGTTTCTGCATACTTCGGACACATGTTTCACCAAGATTGTCGTAGAAAATGCATATCTAAGCTTGAAACCCGACGAAAACCAAAATATCGCCGGTTCTGCATATCAAACCAACTGTGGAGTGGTGAAAACACCAGATAACGTGTTTCTCGCATTAAATAGCTCGAAAAGTGCGATCTCGATGATTAAGCATACTTCGGACAGAAGTCTCACCAAGATTATCGTAAAAAATGCATATCTAAGCTTGAAACCCGACGAAAACCAAAATATCGCCGGTTCTGCATATCAAACCAACTGTGGAGTGGTGAAAACACCAGATAACGTGTTTCTCGCATTAAATAGCTCGAAAAGCGCGATCTAGATGATTCTGCATACTTCTGACAAAAGACCCACCAAGATTATTGCAGAAAATGCATATCTCAGCTTGAAATGCCACGAAAACCAAGATATCGCTGGTTCTGCATTTCAAACGCACTGTGGAGTGGTGAAATCACCAGATAACGTGTTTCTCGCATTAAATAGCTCGAAAAGAGCGATCTAGATGATTCAGCATACTTCGGACAGAAGTCTCACCAAGGTTATCGCAGGAAATGCATATCGCAGCTTGAAACCCCACGAAAACCAAGATATCTCCGGTTCTGCATTTCCAACGAACTGTGGAGTGTTGAATACCCCAGAAAACGAGTTTCTCGCATTAAATAGCTCGAAAAGTGCGCTCTCGATGTTTCTGCATACTTCGGACAGATGTTTCACCAAGATTATCGTAGAAAATGCATATCTCAGCTTGAAACCCGACCGAAACCAAGATATCTCCGGTTCTGCATATCAAACCAACTGTGGAGTGGTGAAAACACCAGATAACGTGTTTCTCGCATTAAATAGCTCGAAAAGCGCGATCTAGATGATTCGGCATACTTCTGACAAAAGATCCACCAAGATTATCGCAGAAAATGCATATCTCAGCTTGAAATGCCACGAAAACCAAGATATCGCTGGTTCTGCATATCAAACGCACTGTGGAGTGGTGAAAACAACCAGAGAACGTGTTTCTCGCATTAAATAGCTCGAAAAGAGCGATGCCGATGATTCAGCAAACTTCGGACAGAAGTCTCACCAAGATTATCGCAGGAAGTGCATATCTCAGCTCGAAACCCCACGAAAACCAAGATATCTCCGGTTCTGCATATCCAACGAACTGTGGAGTGGTGAAAACCCCAGAAAACGAGTTTCTCGCATTAAATAGCTCGAAAAGAGCGCTGTTGATGTTTCTGCATACTTCGGACATATGTTTCACCAAGATTATCGTAGAAAATGCATATCTCAGCTTGAAACCCGACGAAAACCAAAATATCGCCGGTTCTGCATATCAAACCAACTGTGGAGTGGTGAAAACACCAGACAACGTGTTTCTCGCATTAAATAGCTCGAAACGAGCGATCTCGATGATTGAGCATACTTCGGACAGAAGTCTCACCAAGATTATCGTAAAAAATGCATATCTCAGCTTGAAACCCGACGAAAACAAAACATCGCCGGTTCTGCATATCAAACCAACTGTGGAGTGGTGAAAACACCACACACCGTGTTTCTCGCATTAAATAGCTCGAAACGAGCGATCTCGATGAGTAAGCATACTTCGGACAGAAGTCTCACCAAGATTATCGTAAAAAATGCATATCTCAGCTTGAAACTCCACGAAAACCAAGACATCGCTGGTTCTGCATATCAAACGCACTCTGGAGTGGTGATTGCACCAGATAACGTGTTTCTCGCATTAGATAGCTCGAAAAGAGCGATCTAGATGATTAAGCATACTTCGGACAGAAGTCTCACCAAGCTTATCGTAAAAAATGCATATCTCAGCTTGAAACTCCACGAAAACCAATACATCGCTGGTTCTGCATATCAAACGAACTGTGGTGTGGTGAAAACCCCAGAAAACGTGTTTCTCGCATTAAATAGCTCTAAAAGAGCGCTCTTGATGTTTCTGCATGCTTTGGACAGATGTTTCACCAAGATTATCGTAGAAAATGCATATCTCAACTTGAAACCCGACGAAAACAAAACATCGCCGGTTCTGCATATCAAACCAACTGTGGAGTGGTGAAAACACCAGACAACGTGTTTCTCGCATTAAATAGCTCGAAACGAGCGATCTCGATGATTAAGCATACTTCGGACAGAAGTCTCACCAAGATTATCGTAAAAAATGCATATCTCAGCTTGAAACCCGACGAAAACAAAACATCGCCGGTTCTGCATATCAAACCAACTGTGGAGTGGTGAAAACACCAGACACCGTGTTTCTCGCATTAAATAGCTCGAAACGAGCGATCTCGATGATTAAGCATACTTCGGACAGAAGTCTCACCAAGATTATCGTAAAAAATGCATATCTCAGCTTGAAACTCCACGAAAACCAAGATATCGCTGGTTCTGCATATCAAACGCACTCTGGAGTGGTGATTGCACCAGATAACGTGTTTCTCGCATTAGATAGCTCGAAAAGAGCGATCTAGATGATTCTGCATACTTCTAACAGAAGTCTCACCATGATTATCGCAGAAAATGCATATCTCTGCTAGAAACCCCACGAAAACCAAGATATCTCCTGTTCTGCTTATCCAACGAACTGTCGAGTGGTGAAAACCCCAGAAAAAGTGTTTCTCGGATTAAATAGATAGAAAAGAGCGCTCTCGATGTTTCTGCATACTTCGGACAGAGGTTTCACCAAGATTATCGCAGAAAATGCATATCTGAGCTTGAAACCCCACGAAAACCAAGATATCGCTGGTTCTGCATATCAAACGCACTGTGGAGTGGTGAAAACAATAGATAACATGTTTCTCGCATTAAATAGCTCGAAACGAGCGATCTCGATGATTAAGCATACTTCGGACAGACGTCTCACCAAGCTTATCGTAAAAAATGCATATCTCAGCTTGAAACTCCACGAAAACCAAGATATCGCTGGTTCTGCATATCAAACCAACTGTGGAGTGGTCAAAACACCAGAAAACTTGTTTTTTCGCATTAAATAGCTCGAAACGAGCGATCTAGATGATTCTGCATACTTCTGACAGAAGACTCGCCAAGATTATCGCAGAAAGTGCATATCTCAGCTTGAAACCTCACGAAATCCAAGATATCTCCGGTTCTGCACATCAAACGTACTGTGGAGTGGTGAAAACACCAGAAAACGTGTTACTCGCATTAAATAGCTCGAAAAGAGCGATCTAGATGATTCTGCATACTTCTGACAGAAGACTCACCAAGATTATCGCAGAAAGTGCATATCTCAGCTTGAAACCTCACGAAAACCAAGATATCTCCGGTTCTGCACATCAAACGTGCTGTGCAGTGGTGAAAACAGCAGAAAACGTGTTTCTCGCATTAAGAAGCTCGAAAAGAGCATTCTCGAAGATTCTGCATACTTCTGACAGAGGTCTCACCAATATTATCGTAGAAAATGCATATCTCAGCTTGAAACACGACCGAAACCAAGATATCTCCGGTTCTGCACATCAAACGTACTGTGGAGTGGTGAAAACACCAGAAAACGCGTTTCTCGCATTAAGAAGCTCGAAAAGAGCATTCTCGAAGATTCTGCATGCTTCTGACAGAGGTCTCACCAATATTATCGTAGAAAATGCATATCTCAGCTTGAAACACGACCGAAACCAAGATATCTCCGGTTCTGCATGTCAAACGTACAGTGGAGTGGTGAAAACACCAGAAAACGTGTTTCGTGCACTAAATAGCTCGAAAAGAGCGATCTAGATGATTCTGCATACTTCTGACTGAAGTCTCACCAATATTATCGCAGAAAATGCATATCTCAGCTTGAAACCCCACGATAACCAAGATATCTCCGGTTCTGCATATCCAACGAACTGTGGAGTGGTCAAAACACCAGAAAACTTGTTTTTTCGCATTAAATAGCTCGAAACGAGCGATCTAGATGATTCTGCATACTTCTGACAGAAGACTCGCCAAGATTATCGCACAAAGTGCATATCTCAGCTTGAAACCTCACGAAAACCAAGATATCTCCGGTTCTGCACATCAAACGTACTGTGGCGTGGTGAAAACACCAGAAAACGTGTTACTCGCATTAAATAGCTCGAAAAGAGCGATCTAGATGATTCTGCATACTTCTGACAGAAGACTCACCAAGATTATCGCAGAAAATGCACATCTCAGCTCGAAACCTCACGAAAATCAAGATGTTGCCGGTTCTGCATATCAAACGTACTGTGGAGTGGTGAAAACACCAGATAACGTGTTTCTCGCATTAAATAGCTCGAAAAGCGCGATCTAGATGATTCTGCATACTTCTGACAAATGACCCACCAAGACTATCGCAGAAAATGCATATCTCATCTGGAAACACCACGAAAATCAAGATATCTACTGTTCTGCAAATCCAACGAACTGTGGAGTGGTGAAAACCCCAGAAAACGTGTTTCTCGCATTAGCTAGCTCGAAAAGAGCGTTCTCGATGATTCTGCATACTTCTCATAAATGAAACACCAAAATTATCGCAGAAAATGCATATTTCAGCTGGAAACCCCACCAAAACCAAGTTATCGGCGGCTCTACATATCAAACGCTCTGTGGAGTGGTCAAAACACCAGGTAACGTGTTTCTCGCATTAAATAGCCCGAAAAGAGCGCTCTCGACGTTTCTGCATACTTCGGACAGATGTTTCACCAAGCTTATCGCAGAAAATGCATATCTCAGCTGGAAACACCACGAAAATCAAGATATCGCCTGTTCTGCACATCAAACGCACTGTGGAGTGGTGAAAACACCCAGAGAACGTGTTTCTCGCATTAAATAGCTCGAAAAGTGCGATCCCGATGATTCAGCATACTTGGGACAGAAGTCTCACCAAGATTATCGCAGGAAATGCATATCTCAGCTTGAAACCCGACCGAAACCAAGATATCTCCGGTTCTGCATGTCAAACGTACTGTGGTGTGGTGAAAACAACAGAAAACGTGTTTCGTGCATTAAGTAGCTCGAAAAGAGCGAACTAGCTGATTCTGCATACTTCTGACTGAAGTCTCAACAATATTATCGCAGAAAATGCATATCTCAGCTCGAAACCTCACGAAAATCAAGATATCGCCGGCTCTGCATATCAAACGCACTGTGGAGTGGTGAAAACACCAGATAACGTGTTTCTCGCATTAAATAGCTCGAAAAGAGCGTTCTCGAAGATCCTGCATACTTCTGACAGAAGTCTCACCAAGATTATCGTAGAAAATGCATATCTCAGCTTGAAACCCGACGAAAATCAAAATATCGCCGGTTCTGCATATCAAACCAACTGTGGAGTGGTGAAAACACCAGATAACGTGTTTCTCGCATTAAATAGCTCGAAGAGCGCGATCTAGAAGATTCTGTATACTTCTGACTGAAGTCTCACCAATATTATCGCAGAAAATGCATATCTCAGCTCGAAACCTCACGAAAATCAAGATGTTGCCGGTTCTGCATATCAAACGCACTGTGGAGTGGTGAAAACAACCAGAGAACGTGTTTCGCGCATTAAATAGCTCGAATAGAGCGATCTCGATGATTCTGCATACTTCGGACAGATGATTCACCAAGATTATCGTAGAAAATATATATCTCAGCTTGAAACCCGACGAAAACTAAAATATCGCCGGTTCTGCATATCAAACCAACTGTGGAGTGGTGAAAACACCAGATAACGTGTTTCTCGCATTAAATAGCTCGAAAAGCGCGATCTAGATGATTCTGCATACTTCTGACAAAAGACCCACCAAGATTATCGCAGAAAATGCATATCTCATCTGGAAACACCACGAAAATCAAGATATCGCCTGTTCTGCATATCAAACGCTCTGTGGAGTGGTGAAAACAACCAGAGAACGTGTTTCTCGCATTAAATAGCTCGAAAAGAGCGATCCCGATGATTCAGCAAACTTCGGACAGAAGTCTCACCAAGATTATCGCAGGAAATGCATATCTCAGCTTGAAACCCCACGAAAACCAAGATATCTCCGGTTCTGCATATCCAACGAACTGTGGAGTGGTGAACACCCCAGAAAACGAGTTTCTCGCATTAAATAGCTCGAAAAGAGCGCTCTTGATGTTTCTGCATACTTCGGACACATGTTTCACCAAGATTGTCGTAGAAAATGCATATCTAAGCTTGAAACCCGACGAAAACCAAAATATCGCCGGTTCTGCATATCAAACCAACTGTGGAGTGGTGAAAACACCAGATAACGTGTTTCTCGCATTAAATAGCTCGAAAAGTGCGATCTCGATGATTAAGCATACTTCGGACAGAAGTCTCACCAAGATTATCGTAAAAAATGCATATCTAAGCTTGAAACCCGACGAAAACCAAAATATCGCCGGTTCTGCATATCAAACCAACTGTGGAGTGGTGAAAACACCAGATAACGTGTTTCTCGCATTAAATAGCTCGAAAAGCGCGATCTAGATGATTCTGCATACTTCTGACAAAAGACCCACCAAGATTATTGCAGAAAATGCATATCTCAGCTTGAAATGCCACGAAAACCAAGATATCGCTGGTTCTGCATTTCAAACGCACTGTGGAGTGGTGAAATCACCAGATAACGTGTTTCTCGCATTAAATAGCTCGAAAAGAGCGATCTAGATGATTCAGCATACTTCGGACAGAAGTCTCACCAAGGTTATCGCAGGAAATGCATATCGCAGCTTGAAACCCCACGAAAACCAAGATATCTCCGGTTCTGCATTTCCAACGAACTGTGGAGTGTTGAATACCCCAGAAAACGAGTTTCTCGCATTAAATAGCTCGAAAAGTGCGCTCTCGATGTTTCTGCATACTTCGGACAGATGTTTCACCAAGATTATCGTAGAAAATGCATATCTCAGCTTGAAACCCGACCGAAACCAAGATATCTCCGGTTCTGCATATCAAACCAACTGTGGAGTGGTGAAAACACCAGATAACGTGTTTCTCGCATTAAATAGCTCGAAAAGCGCGATCTAGATGATTCGGCATACTTCTGACAAAAGATCCACCAAGATTATCGCAGAAAATGCATATCTCAGCTTGAAATGCCACGAAAACCAAGATATCGCTGGTTCTGCATATCAAACGCACTGTGGAGTGGTGAAAACAACCAGAGAACGTGTTTCTCGCATTAAATAGCTCGAAAAGAGCGATGCCGATGATTCAGCAAACTTCGGACAGAAGTCTCACCAAGATTATCGCAGGAAGTGCATATCTCAGCTCGAAACCCCACGAAAACCAAGATATCTCCGGTTCTGCATATCCAACGAACTGTGGAGTGGTGAAAACCCCAGAAAACGAGTTTCTCGCATTAAATAGCTCGAAAAGAGCGCTGTTGATGTTTCTGCATACTTCGGACATATGTTTCACCAAGATTATCGTAGAAAATGCATATCTCAGCTTGAAACCCGACGAAAACCAAAATATCGCCGGTTCTGCATATCAAACCAACTGTGGAGTGGTGAAAACACCAGACAACGTGTTTCTCGCATTAAATAGCTCGAAACGAGCGATCTCGATGATTGAGCATACTTCGGACAGAAGTCTCACCAAGATTATCGTAAAAAATGCATATCTCAGCTTGAAACCCGACGAAAACAAAACATCGCCGGTTCTGCATATCAAACCAACTGTGGAGTGGTGAAAACACCACACACCGTGTTTCTCGCATTAAATAGCTCGAAACGAGCGATCTCGATGAGTAAGCATACTTCGGACAGAAGTCTCACCAAGATTATCGTAAAAAATGCATATCTCAGCTTGAAACTCCACGAAAACCAAGACATCGCTGGTTCTGCATATCAAACGCACTCTGGAGTGGTGATTGCACCAGATAACGTGTTTCTCGCATTAGATAGCTCGAAAAGAGCGATCTAGATGATTAAGCATACTTCGGACAGAAGTCTCACCAAGCTTATCGTAAAAAATGCATATCTCAGCTTGAAACTCCACGAAAACCAATACATCGCTGGTTCTGCATATCAAACGAACTGTGGTGTGGTGAAAACCCCAGAAAACGTGTTTCTCGCATTAAATAGCTCTAAAAGAGCGCTCTTGATGTTTCTGCATGCTTTGGACAGATGTTTCACCAAGATTATCGTAGAAAATGCATATCTCAACTTGAAACCCGACGAAAACAAAACATCGCCGGTTCTGCATATCAAACCAACTGTGGAGTGGTGAAAACACCAGACAACGTGTTTCTCGCATTAAATAGCTCGAAACGAGCGATCTCGATGATTAAGCATACTTCGGACAGAAGTCTCACCAAGATTATCGTAAAAAATGCATATCTCAGCTTGAAACCCGACGAAAACAAAACATCGCCGGTTCTGCATATCAAACCAACTGTGGAGTGGTGAAAACACCAGACACCGTGTTTCTCGCATTAAATAGCTCGAAACGAGCGATCTCGATGATTAAGCATACTTCGGACAGAAGTCTCACCAAGATTATCGTAAAAAATGCATATCTCAGCTTGAAACTCCACGAAAACCAAGATATCGCTGGTTCTGCATATCAAACGCACTCTGGAGTGGTGATTGCACCAGATAACGTGTTTCTCGCATTAGATAGCTCGAAAAGAGCGATCTAGATGATTCTGCATACTTCTAACAGAAGTCTCACCATGATTATCGCAGAAAATGCATATCTCTGCTAGAAACCCCACGAAAACCAAGATATCTCCTGTTCTGCTTATCCAACGAACTGTCGAGTGGTGAAAACCCCAGAAAAAGTGTTTCTCGGATTAAATAGATAGAAAAGAGCGCTCTCGATGTTTCTGCATACTTCGGACAGAGGTTTCACCAAGATTATCGCAGAAAATGCATATCTGAGCTTGAAACCCCACGAAAACCAAGATATCGCTGGTTCTGCATATCAAACGCACTGTGGAGTGGTGAAAACAATAGATAACATGTTTCTCGCATTAAATAGCTCGAAACGAGCGATCTCGATGATTAAGCATACTTCGGACAGACGTCTCACCAAGCTTATCGTAAAAAATGCATATCTCAGCTTGAAACTCCACGAAAACCAAGATATCGCTGGTTCTGCATATCAAACCAACTGTGGAGTGGTGAAAACACCAGATAACGTGTTTCTCGCATTAAATAGCTCGAAGAGCGCGATCTAGAAGATTCTGTATACTTCTGACTGAAGTCTCACCAATATTATCGCAGAAAATGCATATCTCAGCTCGAAACCTCACGAAAATCAAGATGTTGCCGGTTCTGCATATCAAACGCACTGTGGAGTGGTGAAAACAACCAGAGAACGTGTTTCGCGCATTAAATAGCTCGAATAGAGCGATCTCGATGATTCTGCATACTTCGGACAGATGATTCACCAAGATTATCGTAGAAAATATATATCTCAGCTTGAAACCCGACGAAAACTAAAATATCGCCGGTTCTGCATATCAAACCAACTGTGGAGTGGTGAAAACACCAGATAACGTGTTTCTCGCATTAAATAGCTCGAAAAGCGCGATCTAGATGATTCTGCATACTTCTGACAAAAGACCCACCAAGATTATCGCAGAAAATGCATATCTCATCTGGAAACACCACGAAAATCAAGATATCGCCTGTTCTGCATATCAAACGCTCTGTGGAGTGGTGAAAACAACCAGAGAACGTGTTTCTCGCATTAAATAGCTCGAAAAGAGCGATCCCGATGATTCAGCAAACTTCGGACAGAAGTCTCACCAAGATTATCGCAGGAAATGCATATCTCAGCTTGAAACCCCACGAAAACCAAGATATCTCCGGTTCTGCATATCCAACGAACAGTGGAGTGGTGAACACCCCAGAAAACGAGTTTCTCGCATTAAATAGCTCGAAAAGAGCGCTCTTGATGTTTCTGCATACTTCGGACACATGTTTCACCAAGATTGTCGTAGAAAATGCATATCTAAGCTTGAAACCCGACGAAAACCAAAATATCGCCGGTTCTGCATATCAAACCAACTGTGGAGTGGTGAAAACACCAGATAACGTGTTTCTCGCATTAAATAGCTCGAAAAGTGCGATCTCGATGATTCTGCATACTTCTAACAGAAGTCTCACCAAGATTATTGCAGAAAATGCATATCTCAGCTTGAAATGCCACGAAAACCAAGATATCGCTGGTTCTGCATTTCAAACGCACTGTGGAGTGGTGAAATCACCAGATAACGTGTTTCTCGCATTAGATAGCTCGAAAAGAGCGATCTAGATGATTCTGCATACTTCTAACAGAAGTCTCACCATGATTATCGCAGAAAATGCATATCTCTGCTAGAAACCCCACGAAAACCAAGATATCTCCTGTTCTGCTTATCCAACGAACTGTCGAGTGGTGAAAACCCCAGAAAAAGTGTTTCTCGGATTAAATAGATAGAAAAGAGCGCTCTCGATGTTTCTGCATACTTCGGACAGAGGTTTCACCAAGATTATCGCAGAAAATGCATATCTGAGCTTGAAACCCCACGAAAACCAAGATATCGCTGGTTCTGCATATCAAACGCACTGTGGAGTGGTGAAAACAATAGATAACATGTTTCTCGCATTAAATAGCTCGAAACGAGCGATCTCGATGATTCTGCATACTTCGGACAGATGATTCACCAAGATTATCGTAGAAAATATATATCTCAGCTTGAAACCCGACGAAAACTAAAATATCGCCGGTTCTGCATATCAAACCAACTGTGGAGTGGTGAAAACACCAGATAACGTGTTTCTCGCATTAAATAGCTCGAAAAGCGCGATCTAGATGATTCTGCATACTTCTGACAAAAGACCCACCAAGATTATCGCAGAAAATGCATATCTCATCTGGAAACACCACGAAAATCAAGATATCGCCTGTTCTGCATATCAAACGCTCTGTGGAGTGGTGAAAACAACCAGAGAACGTGTTTCTCGCATTAAATAGCTCGAAAAGAGCGATCCCGATGATTCAGCAAACTTCGGACAGAAGTCTCACCAAGATTATCGCAGGAAATGCATATCTCAGCTTGAAACCCCACGAAAACCAAGATATCTCCGGTTCTGCATATCCAACGAACAGTGGAGTGGTGAACACCCCAGAAAACGAGTTTCTCGCATTAAATAGCTCGAAAAGAGCGCTCTTGATGATTCTGCATACTTCGGACAGATGTTTCACCAAGATTATCGTAGAAAATGCATATCTCAGCTTGAAACCCGACGAAAACCAAAATATCGCCGGTTCTGCATATCAAACCAACTGTGGGGTGGTGAAAACACCAGATAACGTGTTTCTCGCATTAAATAGCTCGAAAAGCGCGATCTAGATGATTCTGCATACTTCTGACAAAAGACCCACCAAGATTATAGCAGAAAATGCATATCTCATCTGAAAACACCACGAAAATAAAGATATCGCCTGTTCTGCATATCAAACGCACTGTGGAGTGGTGAAAACAACCGGAGAACGTGTTTCTCGCATTAAATAGCTCGAAAAGAGCGATCCCGATGATTCAGCAAACTTCGGACAGAAGTCTCACCAAGATTATCGCAGGAAATGCATATCTCAGCATGAAACCCCACGAAAACCAAGATATCTCCGGTTCTGCATATCCACCGAACTGTGGAGTGGTGAAAACCCCAGAAAACGAGTTTCTCGCATTAAATAGCTCGAAAAGAGCGCTCTGGATGTTTCTGCATACTTCGGACACATGTTTCACCAAGATTATCGTAGAAAATGCATATCTCATCTGAAAACACCACGAAAATAAAGATATCGCCTGGTCTGCATATCAAACGCACTGTGGAGTGGTGAAAACACCAGAAAACGTGTTTCTCGCATTAGCTAGCTCGAAAAGGGCGTTCTCGATGATTCTGCATACTTCTCATAAATGAAACACCAAGATTATCGCAGAAAATGCATATTTCAGCTTGAAACCCCACCAAAACCAAGTTATCGGCGGCTCTACATATCAAACGCACTGTGAAGTGCTGAAAACACCAGAAAACTTGTTCTTCGCATTAAATAGCACGAAAACAGCGATTTCGGTGATTCTGCATACTTCTCACAGAAGAATATCCAAGATTATCGCAAAAAATGCATATCTCAGCGGGAAACACCACGAAAATCAAGATATCGCCGGCTCTGCATATCAAACGCACTGTGGAGTGGTGAAAACACCAGATAACGTGTTTCTCGCATTAAATAGCTCGAAAAGAGCGTTCTCGAAGATCCTGCATACTTCTGACAGAAGTCTCACCAAGATTATCGTAGAAAATGCATATCTCAGCTTGAAACCCGACGAAAATCAAAATATCGCCGGTTCTGCATATCAAACCAACTGTGGAGTGGTGAAAACACCAGATAACGTGTTTCTCGCATTAAATAGCTCGAAGAGCGCGATCTAGAAGATTCTGTATACTTCTGACTGAAGTCTCACCAATATTATCGCAGAAAATGCATATCTCAGCTCGAAACCTCACGAAAATCAAGATGTTGCCGGTTCTGCATATCAAACGCACTGTGGAGTGGTGAAAACAACCAGAGAACGTGTTTCGCGCATTAAATAGCTCGAATAGAGCGATCTCGATGATTCTGCATACTTCGGACAGATGATTCACCAAGATTATCGTAGAAAATATATATCTCAGCTTCAAACCCGACGAAAACTAAAATATCGCCGGTTCTGCATATCAAACCAACTGTGGAGTGGTGAAAACACCAGATAACGTGTTTCTCGCATTAAATAGCTCGAAAAGCGCGATCTAGATGATTCTGCATACTTCTGACAAAAGACCCACCAAGATTATCGCAGAAAATGCATATCTCATCTGGAAACACCACGAAAATCAAGATATCGCCTGTTCTGCATATCAAACGCTCTGTGGAGTGGTGAAAACAACCAGAGAACGTGTTTCTCGCATTAAATAGCTCGAAAAGAGCGATCCCGATGATTCAGCAAACTTCGGACAGAAGTCTCACCAAGATTATCGCAGGAAATGCATATCTCAGCTTGAAACCCCACGAAAACCAAGATATCTCCGGTTCTGCATATCCAACGAACTGTGGAGTGGTGAACACCCCAGAAAACGAGTTTCTCGCATTAAATAGCTCGAAAAGAGCGCTCTCGATGATTCTGCATACTTCTAACAGAAGTCTCACCAAGATTATTGCAGAAAATGCATATCTCAGCTTGAAATGCCACGAAAACCAAGATATCGCTGGTTCTGCATTTCAAACGCACTGTGGAGTGGTGAAATCACCAGATAACGTGTTTCTCGCATTAAATAGCTCGAAAAGAGCGATCTAGATGATTCAGCATACTTCGGACAGAAGTCTCACCAAGGTTATCGCAGGAAATGCATATCGCAGCTTGAAACCCCACGAAAACCAAGATATCTCCGGTTCTGCATTTCCAACGAACTGTGGAGTGTTGAATACCCCAGAAAACGAGTTTCTCGCATTAAATAGCTCGAAAAGAGCGCTGTTGATGTTTCTGCATACTTCGGACATATGTTTCACCAAGATTATCGTAGAAAATGCATATCTCAGCTTGAAACCCGACGAAAACCAAAATATCGCCGGTTCTGCATATCAAACCAACTGTGGAGTGGTGAAAACACCAGACAACGTGTTTCTCGCATTAAATAGCTCGAAACGAGCGATCTCGATGATTAAGCATACTTCGGACAGAAGTCTCACCAAGATTATCGTAAAAAATGCATATCTCAGCTTGAAACCCGACGAAAACAAAACATCGCCGGTTCTGCATATCAAACCAACTGTGGAGTGGTGAAAACACCACACACCGTGTTTCTCGCATTAAATAGCTCGAAACGAGCGATCTCGATGATTAAGCATACTTCGGACAGAAGTCTCACCAAGATTATCGTAAAAAATGCATATCTCAGCTTGAAACTCCACGAAACCCAAGATATCGCTGGTTCTGCATATCAAACGCACTCTGGAGTGGTGATTGCACCAGATAACGTGTTTCTCGCATTAGATAGCTCGAAAAGAGCGATCTAGATGATTAAGCATACTTCGGACAGAAGTCTCACCAAGCTTATCGTAAAAAATGCATATCTCAGCTTGAAACTCCACGAAAACCAAGACATCGCTGGTTCTGCATATCAAACGAACTGTGGTGTGGTGAAAACCCCAGAAAACGTGTTTCTCGCATTAAATAGCTCGAAAAGAGCGCTCTTGATGTTTCTGCATGCTTTGGACAGATGTTTCACCAAGATTATCGTAGAAAATGCATATCTCAACTTGAAACCCGACGAAAACAAAACATCGCCGGTTCTGCATATCAAACCAACTGTGGAGTGGTGAAAACACCAGACAACGTGTTTCTCGCATTAAATAGCTCGCAACGAGCGATCTCGATGATTAAGCATACTTCGGACAGAAGTCTCACCAAGATTATCGTAAAAAATGCATATCTCAGCTTGAAACCCGACGAAAACAAAACATCGCCGGTTCTGCATATCAAACCAACTGTGGAGTGGTGAAAACACCAGACACCGTGTTTCTCGCATTAAATAGCTCGAAACGAGCGATCTCGATGATTAAGCATACTTCGGACAGAAGTCTCACCAAGATTATCGTAAAAAATGCATATCTCAGCTTGAAACTCCACGAAAACCAAGATATCGCTGGTTCTGCATATCAAACGCACTCTGGAGTGGTGATTGCACCAGATAACGTGTTTCTCGCATTAGATAGCTCGAAAAGAGCGATCTAGATGATTCTGCATACTTCTAACAGAAGTCTCACCATGATTATCGCAGAAAATGCATATCTCTGCTAGAAACCCCACGAAAACCAAGATATCTCCTGTTCTGCTTATCCAACGAACTGTCGAGTGGTGAAAACCCCAGAAAAAGTGTTTCTCGGATTAAATAGATAGAAAAGAGCGCTCTCGATGTTTCTGCATACTTCGGACAGAGGTTTCACCAAGATTATCGCAGAAAATGCAGATCTGAGCTTGAAACCCCACGAAAACCAAGATATCGCTGGTTCTGCATATCAAACGCACTGTGGAGTGGTGAAAACAATAGATAACATGTTTCTCGCATTAAATAGCTCGAAACGAGCGATCTCGATGATTAAGCATACTTCGGACAGAAGTCTCACCAAGCTTATCGTAAAAAATGCATATCTCAGCTTGAAACTCCACGAAAACCAAGATATCGCTGGTTCTGCATATCAAACCAACTGTGGAGTGGTGAAAACACCAGATAACGTGTTTCTCGCATTAAATAGCTCGAAGAGCGCGATCTAGAAGATTCTGTATACTTCTGACTGAAGTCTCACCAATATTATCGCAGAAAATGCATATCTCAGCTCGAAACCTCACGAAAATCAAGATGTTGCCGGTTCTGCATATCAAACGCACTGTGGAGTGGTGAAAACAACCAGAGAACGTGTTTCGCGCATTAAATAGCTCGAATAGAGCGATCTCGATGATTCTGCATACTTCGGACACATGTTTCACCAAGATTGTCGTAGAAAATGCATATCTAAGCTTGAAACCCGACGAAAACCAAAATATCGCCGGTTCTGCATATCAAAACAACTGTGGAGTGGTGAAAACACCAGATAACGTGTTTCTCGCATTAAATAGCTCGAAAAGTGCGATCTCGATGATTCTGCATACTTCTAACAGAAGTCTCACCAAGATTATTGCAGAAAATGCATATCTCAGCTTGAAATGCCACGAAAACCAAGATATCGCTGGTTCTGCATTTCAAACGCACTGTGGAGTGGTGAAATCACCAGATAACGTGTTTCTCGCATTAGATAGCTCGAAAAGAGCGATCTAGATGATTCTGCATACTTCTAACAGAAGTCTCACCATGATTATCGCAGAAAATGCATATCTCTGCTAGAAACCCCACGAAAACCAAGATATCTCCTGTTCTGCTTATCCAACGAACTGTCGAGTGGTGAAAACCCCAGAAAAAGTGTTTCTCGGATTAAATAGATAGAAAAGAGCGCTCTCGATGTTTCTGCATACTTCGGACAGAGGTTTCACCAAGATTATCGCAGAAAATGCATATCTGAGCTTGAAACCCCACGAAAACCAAGATATCGCTGGTTCTGCATATCAAACGCACTGTGGAGTGGTGAAAACAATAGATAACATGTTTCTCGCATTAAATAGCTCGAAACGAGCGATCTCGATGATTAAGCATACTTCGGACAGAAGTCTCACCAAGCTTATCGTAAAAAATGCATATCTCAGCTTGAAACTCCACGAAAACCAAGATATCGCTGGTTCTGCATATCAAACCAACTGTGGAGTGGTGAAAACACCAGATAACGTGTTTCTCGCATTAAATAGCTCGAAGAGCGCGATCTAGAAGATTCTGTATACTTCTGACTGAAGTCTCACCAATATTATCGCAGAAAATGCATATCTCAGCTCGAAACCTCACGAAAATCAAGATGTTGCCGGTTCTGCATATCAAACGCACTGTGGAGTGGTGAAAACAACCAGAGAACGTGTTTCGCGCATTAAATAGCTCGAATAGAGCGATCTCGATGATTCTGCATACTTCGGACAGATGATTCACCAAGATTATCGTAGAAAATATATATCTCAGCTTGAAACCCGACGAAAACTAAAATATCGCCGGTTCTGCATATCAAACCAACTGTGGAGTGGTGAAAACACCAGATAACGTGTTTCTCGCATTAAATAGCTCGAAAAGCGCGATCTAGATGATTCTGCATACTTCTGACAAAAGACCCACCAAGATTATCGCAGAAAATGCATATCTCATCTGGAAACACCACGAAAATCAAGATATCGCCTGTTCTGCATATCAAACGCTCTGTGGAGTGGTGAAAACAACCAGAGAATGTGTTTCTCGCATTAAATAGCCCGAAAAGAGCGATCCCGATGATTCAGCAAACTTCGGACAGAAGTCTCACCAAGATTATCGCAGGAAATGCATATCTCAGCTTGAAACCCCACGAAAACCAAGATATCTCCGGTTCTGCATATCCAACGAACAGTGGAGTGGTGAACACCCCAGAAAACGAGTTTCTCGCATTAAATAGCTCGAAAAGAGCGCTCTTGATGTTTCTGCATACTTCGGACACATGTTTCACCAAGATTGTCGTAGAAAATGCATATCTAAGCTTGAAACCCGACGAAAACCAAAATATCGCCGGTTCTGCATATCAAACCAACTGTGGAGTGGTGAAAACACCAGATAACGTGTTTCTCGCATTAAATAGCTCGAAAAGTGCGATCTCGATGATTCTGCATACTTCTAACAGAAGTCTCACCAAGATTATTGCAGAAAATGCATATCTCAGCTTGAAATGCCACGAAAACCAAGATATCGCTGGTTCTGCATTTCAAACGCACTGTGGAGTGGTGAAATCACCAGATAACGTGTTTCTCGCATTAAATAGCTCGAAAAGAGCGATCTAGATGATTCAGCATACTTCGGACAGAAGTCTCACCAAGGTTATCGCAGGAAATGCATATCGCAGCTTGAAACCCCACGAAAACCAAGATATCTCCGGTTCTGCATTTCCAACGAACTGTGGAGTGTTGAATACCCCAGAAAACGAGTTTCTCGCATTAAATAGCTCGAAAAGTGCGCTCTCGATGTTTCTGCATACTTCGGACAGATGTTTCACCAAGATTATCGTAGAAAATGCATATCTCAGCTTGAAACCCGACCGAAACCAAGATATCTCCGGTTCTGCATATCAAACCAACTGTGGAGTGGTGAAAACACCAGATAACGTGTTTCTCGCATTAAATAGCTCGAAAAGCGCGATCTAGATGATTCGGCATACTTCTGACAAAAGATCCACCAAGATTATCGCAGAAAATGCATATCTCAGCTTGAAATGCCACGAAAACCAAGATATCGCTGGTTCTGCATATCAAACGCACTGTGGAGTGGTGAAAACAACCAGAGAACGTGTTTCTCGCATTAATTAGCTCGAAAAGAGCGATGCCGATGATTCAGCAAACTTCGGACAGAAGTCTCACCAAGATTATCGCAGGAAGTGCATATCTCAGCTCGAAACCCCACGAAAACCAAGATATCTCCGGTTCTGCATATCCAACGAACTGTGGAGTGGTGAAAACCCCAGAAAACGAGTTTCTCGCATTAAATAGCTCGAAAAGAGCGCTGTTGATGTTTCTGCATACTTGGGACATATGTTTCACCAAGATTATCGTAGAAAATGCATATCTCAGCTTGAAACCCGACGAAAACCAAAATATCGCCGGTTCTGCATATCAAACCAACTGTGGAGTGGTGAAAACACCAGACAACGTGTTTCTCGCATTAAATAGCTCGAAACGAGCGATCTCGATGATTAAGCATACTTCGGACAGAAGTCTCACCAAGATTATCGTAAAAAATGCATATCTCAGCTTGAAACCCGACGAAAACAAAACATCGCCGGTTCTGCATATCAAACCAACTGTGGAGTGGTGAAAACACCACACACCGTGTTTCTCGCATTAAATAGCTCGAAACGAGCGATCTCGATGATTAAGCATACTTCGGACAGAAGTCTCACCAAGATTATCGTAAAAAATGCATATCTCAGCTTGAAACTCCACGAAAACCAAGATATCGCTGGTTCTGCATATCAAACGCACTCTGGAGTGGTGATTGCACCAGATAACGTGTTTCTCGCATTAGATAGCTCGAAAAGAGCGATCTAGATGATTAAGCATACTTCGGACAGAAGTCTCACCAAGCTTATCGTAAAAAATGCATATCTCAGCTTGAAACTCCACGAAAACCAAGACATCGCTGGTTCTGCATATCAAACGAACTGTGGTGTGGTGAAAACCCCAGAAAACGTGTTTCTCGCATTAAATAGCTCGAAAAGAGCGCTCTTGATGTTTCTGCATGCTTTGGACAGATGTTTCACCAAGATTATCGTAGAAAATGCATATCTCAACTTGAAACCCGACGAAAACAAAACATCGCCGGTTCTGCATATCAAACCAACTGTGGAGTGGTGACAACACCAGACAACGTGTTTCTCGCATTAAATAGCTCGAAACGAGCGATCTCGATGATTAAGCATACTTCGGACAGAAGTCTCACCAAGATTATCGTAAAAAATGCATATCTCAGCTTGAAACCCGACGAAAACAAAACATCGCCGGTTCTGCATATCAAACCAACTGTGGAGTGGTGAAAACACCAGACACCGTGTTTCTCGCATTAAATAGCTCGAAACGAGCGATCTCGATGATTAAGAATACTTCGGACAGAAGTCTCACCAAGATTATCGTAAAAAATGCATATCTCAGCTTGAAACTCCACGAAAACCAAGATATCGCTGGTTCTGCATATCAAGCGCACTCTGGAGTGGTGATTGCACCAGATAACGTGTTTCTCGCATTAGATAGCTCGAAAAGAGCGATCTAGATGATTCTGCATACTTCTAACAGAAGTCTCACCATGATTATCGCAGAAAATGCATATCTCTGCTAGAAACCCCACGAAAACCAAGATATCTCCTGTTCTGCTTATCCAACGAACTGTCGAGTGGTGAAAACCCCAGAAAAAGTGTTTCTCGGATTAAATAGATAGAAAAGAGCGCTCTCGATGTTTCTGCATACTTCGGACAGAGGTTTCACCAAGATTATCGCAGAAAATGCATATCTGAGCTTGAAACCCCACGAAAACCAAGATATCGCTGGTTCTGCATATCAAACGCACTGTGGAGTGGTGAAAACAATAGATAACATGTTTCTCGCATTAAGTAGCTCGAAACGAGCGATCTCGATGATTTAGCATACTTCGGACAGAAGTCTCACCAAGCTTATCGTAAAAAATGCATATCTCAGCTTGAAACTCCACGAAAACCAAGATATCGCTGGTTCTGCATATCAAACCAACTGTGGAGTGGTGAAAACACCAGATAACGTGTTTCTCGCATTAAATAGCTCGAAGAGCGCGATCTAGAAGATTCTGTATACTTCTGACTGAAGTCTCACCAATATTATCGCAGAAAATGCATATCTCAGCTCGAAACCTCACGAAAATCAAGATGTTGCCGGTTCTGCATATCAAACGCACTGTGGAGTGGTGAAAACAACCAGAGAACGTGTTTCGCGCATTAAATAGCTCGAATAGAGCGATCTCGATGATTCTGCATACTTCGGACAGATGATTCACCAAGATTATCGTAGAAAATATATATCTCAGCTTGAAACCCGACGAAAACTAAAATATCGCCGGTTCTGCATATCAAACCAACTGTGGAGTGGTGAAAACACCAGATAACGTGTTTCTCGCATTAAATAGCTCGAAAAGCGCGATCTAGATGATTCTGCATACTTCTGACAAAAGACCCACCAAGATTATCGCAGAAAATGCATATCTCATCTGGAAACACCACGAAAATCAAGATATCGCCTGTTCTGCATATCAAACGCTCTGTGGAGTGGTGAAAACAACCAGAGAACGTGTTTCTCGCATTAAATAGCTCGAAAAGAGCGATCCCGATGATTCAGCAAACTTCGGACAGAAGTCTCACCAAGATTATCGCAGGAAATGCATATCTCAGCTTGAAACCCCACGAAAACCAAGATATCTCCGGTTCTGCATATCCAACGAACAGTGGAGTGGTGAACACCCCAGAAAACGAGTTTCTCGCATTAAATAGCTCGAAAAGAGCGCTCTTGATGTTTCTGCATACTTCGGACACATGTTTCACCAAGATTGTCGTAGAAAATGCATATCTAAGCTTGAAACCCCACGAAAATCAAGATATCGCCTGTTCTGCATATCAAACGCTCTGTGGAGTGGTGAAAACAACCAGAGAACGTGTTTCTCGCATTAAATAGCTCGAAAAGAGCGATCCCGATGATTCAGCAAACTTCGGACAGAAGTCTCACCAAGATTATCGCCGGAAATGCATATCTCAGCTTGAAACCCCACGAAAACCAAGATATCTCCGGTTCTGCATATCCAACGAACAGTGGAGTGGTGAACACCCCAGAAAACGAGTTTCTCGCATTAAATAGCTCGAAAAGAGCGCTCTTGATGTTTCTGCATACTTCGGACACATGTTTCACCAAGATTGTCGTAGAAAATGCATATCTAAGCTTGAAACCCGACGAAAACCAAAATATCGCCGGTTCTGCATATCAAACCAACTGTGTAGTGGTGAAAACACCAGATAACGTGTTTCTCGCATTAAATAGCTCGAAAAGTGCGATCTCGATGATTCTGCATACTTCTAACAGAAGTCTCACCAAGATTATTGCAGAAAATGCATATCTCAGCTTGAAATGCCACGAAAACCAAGATATCGCTGGTTCTGCATTTCAAACGCACTGTGGAGTGGTGAAATCACCAGATAACGTGTTTCTCGCATTAAATAGCTCGAAAAGAGCGATCTAGATGATTCAGCATACTTCGGACAGAAGTCTCACCAAGGTTATCGCAGGAAATGCATATCGCAGCTTGAAACCCCACGAAAACCAAGATATCTCCGGTTCTGCATTTCCAACGAACTGTGGAGTGTTGAATACCCCAGAAAACGAGTTTCTCGCATTAAATAGCTCGAAAAGTGCGCTCTCGATGTTTCTGCATACTTCGGACAGATGTTTCACCAAGATTATCGTAGAAAATGCATATCTCAGCTTGAAACCCGACCGAAACCAAGATATCTCCGGTTCTGCATATCAAACCAACTGTGGAGTGGTGAAAACACCAGATAACGTGTTTCTCGCATTAAATAGCTCGAAAAGCGCGATCTAGATGATTCGGCATACTTCTGACAAAAGATCCACCAAGATTATCGCAGAAAATGCATATCTCAGCTTGAAATGCCACGAAAACCAAGATATCGCTGGTTCTGCATATCAAACCAACTGTGGAGTGGTGAAAACACCAGACACCGTGTTTCTCGCATTAAATAGCTCGAAACGAGCGATCTCGATGATTAAGCATACTTCGGACAGAAGTCTCACCAAGATTATCGTAAAAAATGCATATCTCAGCTTGAAACTCCACGAAAACCAAGATATCGCTGGTTCTGCATATCAAACGCACTCTGGAGTGGTGATTGCATCAGATAACGTGTTTCTCGCATTAGATAGCTCGAAAAGAGCGATCTAGATGATTCTGCATACTTCTAACAGAAGTCTCACCATGATTATCGCAGAAAATGCATATCTCTGCTAGAAACCCCACGAAAACCAAGATATCTCCTGTTCTGCTTATCCAACGAACTGTCGAGTGGTGAAAACCCCAGAAAAAGTGTTTCTCGGATTAAATAGATAGAAAATAGCGCTCTCGATGTTTCTGCATACTTCGGACAGAGGTTTCACCAAGATTATCGCAGAAAATGCATATCTGAGCTTGAAACCCCACGAAAACCAAGATATCGCTGGTTCTGCATATCAAACGCACTGTGGAGTGGTGAAAACAATAGATAACATGTTTCTCGCATTAAATAGCTCGAAACGAGCGATCTCGATGATTAAGCATACTTCGGACAGAAGTCTCACCAAGCTTATCGTAAAAAATGCATATCTCAGCTTGAAACCCGACGAAAACAAAACATCGCCGGTTCTGCATATCAAACCAACTGTGGAGTGGTGAAAACACCAGACAACGTGTTTCTCGCATTAAATAGCTCGAAACGAGCGATCTCGATGATTAAGCATACTTCGGACAGAAGTCTCACTAAGATTATCGTAAAAAATGCATATCTCAGCTTGAAACCCGACGAAAACAAAACATCGCCGGTTCTGCATATCAAACCAACTGTGGAGTGGTGAAAACACCAGACACCGTGTTTCTCGCATTAAATAGCTCGAAACGAGCGATCTCGATGATTAAGCATACTTCGGACAGAAGTCTCACCAAGATTATCGTAAAAAATGCATATCTCAGCTTGAAACTCCACGAAAACCAAGATATCGCTGGTTCTGCATATCAAACGCACTCTGGAGTGGTGAATGCACCAGATAACGTGTTTCTCGCATTAGATAGCTCGAAAAGAGCGATCTAGATGATTCTGCATACTTCGGACAGAGGTTTCACCAAGATTATCGCAGAAAATGCATATCTGAGCTTGAAACCCCACGAAAACCAAGATATCGCTGGTTCTGCATATCAAACGCACTGTGGAGTGGTGAAAACACCAGATAACTTGTTTCTCGCATTAAATAGCTCGAGAAGAGCGCTCTCGATGTTTCTGCATACTTCGGCCAGAAGTCTCACCAAGATTATCGCAGAAAATGCATATCTCAGCTTGAAACCCCACGAAAACCCAGATATCGCTGGTGCTGCATATTAAACGCACTACGGAGTGCTGAAAACACCAGAGAACGTGTTTCTCGCATTAAATAGCTCGAAAAGAGGGATCTCGATGATTCTGCATACTTCTGACGGAAGACTCACCAAGATTATCGCTGAAAATGCATATCTCAGCTGGAAACACCCTGAAAAACAAGATATCGCCCGTTCTGCATATCAAACGCACTGTGGAATGTTGAAAACACCAGAAAACTTGTTTTTTCGCATTAAATAGCTCGAAAAGAGCGATCTAGATGTTTCTGCATACTTCTGACTGAAGTCTCACCAAGATTATCGCAGAACATGCAGATCTCAGCTTGAAACCTCACGAAAATCAAGATGTCGCCGGTTCTGCATATCAAACGCACTGTAGAGTGGTGAAAACAACCAGGTAACGTGTTTCTCGAATTAAATAGCTCGAAAAGAGCGATCTAGATGATTCTGCATACTTCTGGCAGAAGACTCACCTAGATTATCGCAGAACATGCAGATCTCAGCTTGAAACCTCACGAAAATCAAGATGTCGCCGGTTCTGCATATCAAACGCACTGTGGAGTGGTGAAAACACCAGATAACGTTTTTCTCGCATTAAATAGCTCGAAAAGAGCCATCCTGATGATTCTGCATACTTCTGACAGAAGTCTCACCAAGATTATCGTAGAAAATGCATATCACAGCTTGAACCCCGACGAAATCCAAGATGTCGACGGTTCTGCATATCAAACGCACTGTGGAGTGGTGCAAACAACCAGAGAACGTGTTTCTCGCATTAAATAGCTCGAAAAGAGCGTTCTCGAAGATTCTGCATACTTCGGACAGATGTCTCACCAAGATTATCGCAGAAAATGCATATCTGAGCTTGAAACCCCACGAAAACCAAGATATCGCAGGTTCTGCATATCAAACGCACTGTGGAGTGGTGAAAACACCAGATAACTTGTTTCTCCCATTAAATAGCTCGAGAAGAACGCACTCGATGTTTCTGCATACTTCGGACAGAAGTCTCACCAAGATTATCGTAGAAAATGCATATCTCAGCTTGAAACTCCACGAAAACCAAGATATCGCTGGTTCTGCATATCGAACGCACTCTGGAGTGGTGAATGCACCAGATAACGTGTTTCTCGCATTAGATAACTCGAAAAGAGCGATCTAGATGACTCTGCATACTTCGGACAGAGGTTTCACCAAGATTATCGCAGAAAATGCATATCTGAGCTTGAAACCCCATGAAGACTAAGATATCGCTGGTTCTGCATATCAAACGCACTGTGGAGTGGTGAAAACACCAGTTAACATGTTTCTCGCATTAAAAAGCTCGAAAAGAGCGATCTCGATGATTGTGCATACTTCGGACAAAAGTCTCACCAAGATTATCGCAGACAATGCATTTCTCAGCTTGAAACCCCACGAAAACCAAGATATCGTCGGTTCTGCATATCATACGCACTGTGGAGTGGTGAAAACACCAGATAACGTGTTTCTCGCATTAAATAGCTCGAAACGAGCGATCTCGATGATTAAGCATACTTCGGACAGAAGTATCACCAAGATTATCGCAGAAAATGCATATCTCTGCTAGAAACCCCACGAAAACCAAGATATCTCCTGTTCTGCTTATCCAACGAACTGTGGAGTGGTGAAAACCCCAGAAAACGTGTTTCTCGGATTAAATAGATAGAAAAGAGCGCTCTCGATGTTTCTGCATACTTCGGACAGAGGTTTCACCAAGATTATCGCGGAAAATGCATATCTGAGCTTGAAACCCCACGAAAACCAAGATATCGCTGGTTCTGCATATCAAACGCACTGTGGAGTGGTGAAAACAATAGATAACGTGTTTCTCGCATTAAATAGCTCGAAACGAGCGATCTCGATGATTAAGCATACTTCGGACAGAAGTATCACCAAGATTATCGCAGAAAATGCATATCTCTGCTAGAAACCCCACGAAAACCAAGATATCTCCTGTTCTGCTTATCCAACGAACTGTGGAGTGGTGAAAACCCCAGAAAACGTGTTTCTCGGATTAAATAGATAGAAAAGAGCGCTCTCGATGTTTCTGCATACTTCGGACAGAGGTTTCACCAAGATTATCGCGGAAAATGCATATCTCAGCTTGAAACTCCACGAAAACCAAGATATCGCTGGTTCTGCATATCAAACGCACTCTGGAGTGGTGAATACACCAGATAACGTGTTTCTCGCATTAGATAGCTCGAAAAGAGCGATCTAGATGATTCTGCATACTTCGGACAGAGGTTTCACCAAGATTATCGCAGAAAATGCATATCTGAGCTTGAAACCCCTTGAAAACCAAGATATCGCTGGTTCTGCATATCAAACGAACTGTGGTGTGGTGAAAACCCCAGAAAACGTGTTTCTCGCATTAAATAGCTTGAAAAGAGCGCTCTTGATGTTTCTGCATGCTTTGGACAGATGTTTCACCAAGATTATCGCAGAAAATGCATATCTCTGCTAGAAACCCCACGAAAACCAAGATATCTCCTGTTCTGCTTATCCAACGAACTGTGGAGTGGTGAAAACCCCAGAAAACGTGTTTCTCGGATAAAAATAGATAGAAAAGAGCGCTCTCGATGTTTCTGCATACTTCGGACAGAGGTTTCACCAAGATTATCGCGGAAAATGCATATCTCAGCTTGAAACTCCACGAAAACCAAGATATCGCTGGTTCTGCATATCAAACGCACTCTGGAGTGGTGAATACACCAGATAACGTGTTTCTCGCATTAGATAGCTCGAAAAGAGCGATCTAGATGATTCTGCATACTTCGGACAGAGGTTTCACCAAGATTATCGCAGAAAATGCATATCTGAGCATGAAACCCCACGAAAACCAAGATATCGCTGGTTCTGCATATCAGACGCACTGTGGAATGTTCAAAACACCAGAAAACGTGTTTCTCGCATTAACTAGCTCGAAAAGAGAGTTCTCGATGATTCTGCATACTTATCATAGATGAAACACCAATATTATCGCAGAAAATGCATATCTCAGCTAGAAACCTCACGAAAATCAAGATGTCGCCGGTTATGCATATCAAACGCACTGTGGAGTGGTGAAAACAACCAGATAACGAGTTTCTCGCATTAAATAGCTCGAAACGAGCGATATTGATGATTCTGCATACTTCGGACAGAAGTCTCACCAAGATTGCCGCAGAAAATGCATATCTCAGCTTGAAACCTCACGAAAACCAAGATATCTGCGGTTCTGCACATTAAACGTACTGTGGAGTGGCGAACACACCAGAAAACGTGTTTCTCGTATTAAGTTGCTCGAAAAGAGCGATCTCGATGATTCTGCATACTTCTGACAGATCTCTCACCAAGATTATAGCAGAAAATGCATATATCAGCTGGAAACCTCACGAAAATCAAGATGTCGCCGGTTCTGCATATCAAACGCACCATGGAGTGGTGAAAACAACCAGATAACGTGTTTCTCGCGTTAAATAGCTCGAAACGATCGATCTAGATGATTCTGCATACTTCTGACAGAACACTCACCAAGATTATCGCAGAAAATGCATATCTCACCTGGAAACACCACGAAAATCAGGATATCGCCGGTTCTGCATATCAAACGCACTGTGGAATGTTGAAAACACTAGAAAACTGGTTTTTTCGCATTAAATAGCTCAAAAAGAGCGATCTAGATGTTCCTGCATACTTCTGACAGAGGTCTCATCAATATTATCGTAGAAAATGCATATCTCAGCTTGAAACCCGACCGAAACGAAGATATCTCCGGTTCTGCATGTCTAACGTACTGTGGAGTGGTGAATTCACCAGAAAACGGGTTTCTCGCATTAAATAGCTCGAAAAGAGCGATCTAGATGATTCTGCATACTTCTGGCAGAAGACTCACCAAGCTTATCGCAGAAAATGCATATCTCAGCTGGAAACACCACGAAAATCAAGATATAGCCGGTTCTGCATGTCAAAAGCACTGTGGAATGTTGAAAACACCAGAAAACTTGTTTTTTCGCATTAAATAGCTCGAAACGAGCGATCTAGATGATTCTGCATACTGTTGACTGAAGTCTCACCAATATTATCGCAGAAAATGCATATCTCAGCTAGAAACCTCACGAAAATCAAGATGTCGCCGGTTCTGCATATCAAACGCACTATGGGGTGGTGAAGACAACCAGATAACGTGTTTCTCGTATTAAGTTGCTCGAAAAGAGCGATCTCGATGATTCTGCATACTTTTGACAGAACTCTCACCAAGATTATCGCAGAAAATACATATCTCAGCTTGAAACCCGACGAAATCCAAGATGTCGCCGGTTCTGCATATCAAACGCACTATGGAGTTTTGAAAACAACCAGATAACGTGTTTCTCGCATTAAATAGCTCGAAACGAGCGATCTAGATGATTCTGCATACTTCTGACAGAACACTCACCAAGATGATCGCAGAAAATGCATATCTCAGCTGGAAACACCGCGAAAATCAAGATATAGCCGGTTCTGCATATCAAACGCACTGTGGAATGTTGAAAACACCAGAAAACTTGTTTTTTCGCATTAAATAGCTCGAAACGAGCGATCTAGATGATTCTGCATACTGTTGACTGAAGTCTCACCAATATTATCGCAGAAAATGCATATCTCAGCTAGAAACCTCACGAAAATCAAGATGTCGCCGGTTCTGCATATCAAACGCACTATGGGGTGGTGAAGACAACCAGATAACGTGTTTCTCGTATTAAGTTGCTCGAAAAGAGCGATCTCGATGATTCTGCATACTTTTGACAGAACTCTCACCAAGATTATCGCAGAAAATGCATATCTGAGCTTGAAACCCCACGAAAACCAAGATATCGCTGGTTCTGCATATCAAACGCACTGTCGAGTGGTGAAAAAACCAGATAACATGTTTCTCGCATTATAAAGCTCGAAAAGAGCGATCTCGATGATTGTGCATACTTCGGACGGAAGTCTCACCAAGATTATCGCAGACAATGCATATCTCAGCTTGAAACCCCACGAAAACCAAGATATCGCCGGTTCTGCATATCAAACGCACTGTGGAGTGGTGAAAACACCAAATAACATGTTTCTCGCATAAAATAGCTCGAAAAGTGCGATCTCGATGATTCTGCATACTTTGGACAGAAGTGTCACCAAGACTATCGCAGAAAATGCATATCTGAGCATGAAACCCCACGAAAACCAAGATATCGCTGGTTCTGCATATCAGACGCACTGTGGAATGTTCAAAACACCAGAAAACGTGTTTCTCGCATTAACTAGCTCGAAAAGAGAGTTCTCGATGATTCTGCATACTTCGGACAGAAGTCTCACCATGATAATCGTAAAAAATGCATATCTCAACTTGAAACCCCACGAAAACCAAGATTTTGCTGGTTCTGCATATCAAACGCACAGTGGAGTGGTGAAAACACCAGATAACGTGTTTCTCGCATTAAATAGGTCGAAACGAGCGATCTAGATGATTCTGCATACTTCGGACAGAAGTCTCACCAAGATTGCCGCAGAAAATGCATATCTCAGCTTGAAACCTCACGAAAACCAAGATATCTACGGTTCTGCACATTAAACGTACTGTGGAGTGGCGAACACACCAGAAAACGTGTTTCTCGTATTAAGTTGCTCGAAAAGAGCGATCTCGATGATTCTGCATACTTCTGACAGATCTCTCACCAAGATTATAGCAGAAAATGCATATATCAGCTGGAAACCTCACGAAAATCAAGATGTCGCCGGTTCTGCATATCAAACGCACCATGGAGTGGTGAAAACAACCAGATAACGTGTTTCTCGCGTTAAATAGCTCGAAACGATCGATCTAGATGATTCTGCATACTTCTGACAGAACACTCACCAAGATTATCGCAGAAAATGCATATCTCACCTGGAAACACCACGAAAATCAGGATATCGCCGGTTCTGCATATCAAACGCACTGTGGAATGTTGAAAACACTAGAAAACTGGTTTTTTCGCATTAAATAGCTCAAAAAGAGCGATCTAGATGTTCCTGCATACTTCTGACAGAGGTCTCATCAATATTATCGTAGAAAATGCATATCTCAGCTTGAAACCCGACCGAAACGAAGATATCTCCGGTTCTGCATGTCTAACGTACTGGGGAGTGGTGAATTCACCAGAAAACGGGTTTCTCCCATTAAATAGCTCGAAAAGAGCGATCTAGATGATTCTGCATACTTCTGGCAGAAGACTGACCAAGCTTATCGCAGAAAATGCATATCTCAGCTGGAAACACCACGAAAATCAAGATGTAGCCGGTTCTGCATATCAAACGCACTGCGGAATTTTGAAAATACCAGAAAACTTGTTTTTTCGCATTAAATAGCTCGAAACGAGCGATCTAGATGATTCTGCAAACTTCTGACTGAAGACTCACCAAGAATATCGTAGAAAATACATATCTCAGCTTGAAACCCGACGAAATCCAAGATGTCGCCGGTTCTGCATATCAAACGCACTGTGGAGTGGTGAAAACCCCAGAAAACGTGTTTCTCGCATTAAATAGATAGAAAAGAGCGCTCTCGATGTTTCTGCATACTTCGGAGAGAGGTTTCACCAAGATTATCGCAGAAAATGCATATCTGAGCATGAAACCCCACGAAAACCAAGATATCGCTGGTTCTGCATATCAAACGCACTCTGGAGTGGTGATTGCACCAGATAACGTGTTTCTCGCATTAGATAGCTCGAAAAGAGCGATCTAGATGATTCTGCATACTTCGGACAGAGGTTTCACCAAGATTATAGCAGAAAATGCATATCTGAGCTTGAAACCCCATGAAAACCAAGATATCGCTGGTTCTGCATATCAAACGCACTGTGGAGTGCTGAAAACACCAGATAACGTGTTTCTCGCATTAAAAAGCTCGAAAAGAGCGATCTCGATGATTGTGCATACTTCGGACGGAAGTCTCACCAAGATTATCGCAGACAATGCGTATCTCAGCTTGAAACCCCACGAAAACCAAGATATCGCCGGTTCTGCATATCAAACGCACTGTGGAGTGGTGAAAACACCAAATAACATGTTTCTCGCATAAAATAGCTCGAAAAGTGCGATCTCGATGATTCTGCATACTTTGGACAGAAGTGTCACCAAGACTATCGCAGAAAATGCATATCTGTCTTTGAAACCCCACGAAAACCAAGATGTCGCTTGTTCTGCATATCAAACGCACTGTGGAGTGGTGAAAACACCAGATAACGTGTTTCTCGCATTAAATAGCTCGAAAAGAGCGATCTCGATGATTCTGCATACTTCGGACAGAGATTTCACCAAGATTATCGCAGAAAATGCATATCTGAGCATGAAACCCCACGAAAACCAAGATATCGCTGGTTCTGCATATCAGACGCACTGTGGAATGTTCAAAACACCAGAAAACGTGTTTCTCGCATTAACTAGCTCGAAAAGAGAGTTCTCGATGATTCTGCATACTTATCATAGATGAAACACCAATATTATCGCAGAAAATGCATATCTCAGCTAGAAACCTCACGAAAATCAAGATGTCGCCGGTTATGCATATCAAACGCACTGTGGAGTGGTGAAAACAACCAGATAACGAGTTTCTCGCATTAAATAGCTCGAAACGAGCGATATTGATGATTCTGCATACTTCGGACAGAAGTCTCACCAAGATTGCCGCAGAAAATGCATATCTCAGCTTGAAACCTCACGAAAACCAAGATATCTACGGTTCTGCACATTAAACGTACTGTGGAGTGGCGAACACACCAGAAAACGTGTTTCTCGTATTAAGTTGCTCGAAAAGAGCGATCTCGATGATTCTGCATACTTCTGACAGATCTCTCACCAAGATTATAGCAGAAAATGCATATATCAGCTGGAAACCTCACGAAAATCAAGATGTCGCCGGTTCTGCATATCAAACGCACCATGGAGTGGTGAAAACAACCAGATAACGTGTTTCTCGCGTTAAATAGCTCGAAACGATCGATCTAGATGATTCTGCATACTTCTGACAGAACACTCACCAAGATTATCGCAGAAAATGCATATCTCACCTGGAAACACCACGAAAATCAGGATATCGCCGGTTCTGCATATCAAACGCACTGTGGAATGTTGAAAACACTAGAAAACTGGTTTTTTCGCATTAAATAGCTCAAAAAGAGCGATCTAGATGTTCCTGCATACTTCTGACAGAGGTCTCATCAATATTATCGTAGAAAATGCATATCTCAGCTTGAAACCCGACCGAAACGAAGATATCTCCGGTTCTGCATGTCTAACGTACTGTGGAGTGGTGAATTCACCAGAAAACGGGTTTCTCGCATTAAATAGCTCGAAAAGAGCGATCTAGATGATTCTGCATACTTCTGGCAGAAGACTCACCAAGCTTATCGCAGAAAATGCATATCTCAGCTGGAAACACCACGAAAATCAAGATATAGCCGGTTCTGCATGTCAAAAGCACTGTGGAATGTTGAAAATACCAGAAAACTTGTTTTTTCGCATTAAATAGCTCTAAACGAGCGATCTAGATGATTCTGCAAACTTCTGACTGAAGACTCACCAAGATTATCGTAGAAAATACATATCTCAGCTTGAAACCCGACGAAATCCAAGATGTCGCCGGTTCTGCATATCAAACGCACTATGGAGTTTTGAAAACAACCAGATAACGTGTTTCTCGCATTAAATAGCTCGAAACGAGCGATCTAGATGATTCTGCATACTTCTGACAGAACTCTCACCAAGATTATCGCAGAAAATGCATATATCAGCTGGAAACCTCACGAAAATCAAGATGTCGCCGGTTCTGCATATCAAACGCACTATGGAGTTTTGAAAACAACCAGATAACGTGTTTCTCGCATTAAATAGCTCGAAACGAGCGATCTAGATGATTCTGCATACTTCTGACAGAACACTCACCAAGATGATCGCAGAAAATGCATATCTCAGCTGGAAACACCGCGAAAATCAAGATATAGCCGGTTCTGCATATCAAACGCACTGTGGAATGTTGAAAACACCAGAAAACTTTTTTTTTCGCATTAAATAGCTCGAAACGAGCGATCTAGATGATTCTGCATACTGTTGACTGAAGTCTCACCAATATTATCGCAGAAAATGCATATCTCAGCTAGAAACCTCACGAAAATCAAGATGTCGCCGGTTCTGCATATCAAACGCACTATGGGGTGGTGAAGACAACCAGATAACGTGTTTCTCGTATTAAGTTGCTCGAAAAGAGCGATCTCGATGATTCTGCATACTTTTGACAGAACTCTCACCAAGATTATCGCAGAAAATGCATATCTGAGCTTGAAACCCCACGAAAACCAAGATATCGCTGGTTCTGCATATCAAACGCACTGTCGAGTGGTGAAAAAACCAGATAACATGTTTCTCGCATTATAAAGCTCGAAAAGAGCGATCTCGATGATTGTGCATACTTCGGACGGAAGTCTCACCAAGATTATCGCAGACAATGCATATCTCAGCTTGAAACCCCACGAAAACCAAGATATCGCCGGTTCTGCATATCAAACGCACTGTGGAGTGGTGAAAACACCAAATAACATGTTTCTCGCATAAAATAGCTCGAAAAGTGCGATCTCGATGATTCTGCATACTTTGGACAGAAGTGTCACCAAGACTATCGCAGAAAATGCATATCTGAGCATGAAACCCCACGAAAACCAAGATATCGCTGGTTCTGCATATCAGACGCACTGTGGAACGTTCAAAACACCAGAAAACGTGTTTCTCGCATTAACTAGCTCGAAAAGAGAGTTCTCGATGATTCTGCATACTTCGGACAGAAGTCTCACCATGATAATCGTAAAAAATGCATATCTCAACTTGAAACCCCACGAAAACCAAGATTTTGCTGGTTCTGCATATCAAACGCACAGTGGAGTGGTGAAAACACCAGATAACGTGTTTCTCGCATTAAATAGGTCGAAACGAGCGATCAAGATGATTCTGCATACTTCGGACAGAAGTCTCACCAAGATTGCCGCAGAAAATGCATATCTCAGCTTGAAACCTCACGAAAACCAAGATATCTACGGTTCTGCACATTAAACGTACTGTGGAGTGGCGAACACACCAGAAAACGTGTTTCTCGTATTAAGTTGCTCGAAAAGAGCGATCTCGATGATTCTGCATACTTCTGACAGATCTCTCACCAAGATTATAGCAGAAAATGCATATATCAGCTGGAAACCTCACGAAAATCAAGATGTCGCCGGTTCTGCATATCAAACGCACCATGGAGTGGTGAAAACAACCAGATAACGTGTTTCTCGCGTTAAATAGCTCGAAACGATCGATCTAGATGATTCTGCATACTTCTGACAGAACACTCACCAAGATTATCGCAGAAAATGCATATCTCACCTGGAAACACCACGAAAATCAGGATATCGCCGGTTCTGCATATCAAACGCACTGTGGAATGTTGAAAACACTAGAAAACTGGTTTTTTCGCATTAAATAGCTCAAAAAGAGCGATCTAGATGTTCCTGCATACTTCTGACAGAGGTCTCATCAATATTATCGTAGAAAATGCATATCTCAGCTTGAAACCCGACCGAAACGAAGATATCTCCGGTTCTGCATGTCTAACGTACTGGGGAGTGGTGAATTCACCAGAAAACGGGTTTCTCCCATTAAATAGCTCGAAAAGAGCGATCTAGATGATTCTGCATACTTCTGGCAGAAGACTGACCAAGCTTATCGCAGAAAATGCATATCTCAGCTGGAAACACCACGAAAATCAAGATGTAGCCGGTTCTGCATATCAAACGCACTATGGGGTGGTGAAGACAACCAGATAACGTGTTTCTCGTATTAAGTTGCTCGAAAAGAGCGATCTCGATGATTCTGCATACTTTTGACAGAACTCTCACCAAGATTATCGCAGAAAATGCATATCTGAGCTTGAAACCCCACGAAAACCAAGATATCGCTGGTTCTGCATATCAAACGCACTGTCGAGTGGTGAAAAAACCAGATAACATGTTTCTCGCATTATAAAGCTCGAAAAGAGCGATCTCGATGATTGTGCATACTTCGGACGGAAGTCTCACCAAGATTATCGCAGACAATGCATATCTCAGCTTGAAACCCCACGAAAACCAAGATATCGCCGGTTCTGCATATCAAACGCACTGTGGAGTGGTGAAAACACCAAATATCATGTTTCTCGCATAAAATAGCTCGAAAAGTGCGATCTCGATGATTCTGCATACTTTGGACAGAAGTGTCACCAAGACTATCGCAGAAAATGCATATCTGAGCATGAAACCCCACGAAAACCAAGATATCGCTGGTTCTGCATATCAGACGCACTGTGGAATGTTCAAAACACCAGAAAACGTGTTTCTCGCATTAACTAGCTCGAAAAGAGAGTTCTCGATGATTCTGCATACTTCGGACAGAAGTCTCACCATGATAATCGTAAAAAATGCATATCTCAACTTGAAACCCCACGAAAACCAAGATTTTGCTGGTTCTGCATATCAAACGCACCATGGAGTGGTGAAAACAACCAGATAACGTGTTTCTCGCGTTAAATAGCTCGAAACGATCGATCTAGATGATTCTGCATACTTCTGACAGAACACTCACCAAGATTATCGCAGAAAATGCATATCTCACCTGGAAACACCACGAAAATCAGGATATCGCCGGTTCTGCATATCAAACGCACTGTGGAATGTTGAAAACACTAGAAAACTGGTTTTTTCGCATTAAATAGCTCAAAAAGAGCGATCTAGATGTTCCTGCATACTTCTGACAGAGGTCTCATCAATATTATCGTAGAAAATGCATATCTCAGCTTGAAACCCGACCGAAACGAAGATATCTCCGGTTCTGCATGTCTAACGTACTGTGGAGTGGTGAATTCACCAGAAAACGGGTTTCTCGCATTAAATAGCTCGAAAAGAGCGATCTAGATGATTCTGCATACTTCTGGCAGAAGACTCACCAAGCTTATCGCAGAAAATGCATATCTCAGCTGGAAACACCACGAAAATCAAGATATAGCCGGTTCTGCATGTCAAAAGCACTGTGGAATGTTGAAAACACCAGAAAACTTGTTTTTTCGCATTAAATAGCTCGAAACGAGCGATCTAGATGATTCTGCATACTGTTGACTGAAGTCTCACCAATATTATCGCAGAAAATGCATATCTCAGCTAGAAACCTCACGAAAATCAAGATGTCGCCGGTTCTGCATATCAAACGCACTATGGGGTGGTGAAGACAACCAGATAACGTGTTTCTCGTATTAAGTTGCTCGAAAAGAGCGATCTCGATGATTCTGCATACTTTTGACAGAACTCTCACCAAGATTATCGCAGAAAATACATATCTCAGCTTGAAACCCGACGAAATCCAAGATGTCGCCGGTTCTGCATATCAAACGCACTATGGAGTTTTGAAAACAACCAGATAACGTGTTTCTCGCATTAAATAGCTCGAAACGAGCGATCTAGATGATTCTGCATACTTCTGACAGAACACTCACCAAGATGATCGCAGAAAATGCATATCTCAGCTGGAAACACCGCGAAAATCAAGATATAGCCGGTTCTGCATATCAAACGCACTGTGGAATGTTGAAAACACCAGAAAACTTGTTTTTTCGCATTAAATAGCTCGAAACGAGCGATCTAGATGATTCTGCATACTGTTGACTGAAGTCTCACCAATATTATCGCAGAAAATGCATATCTCAGCTAGAAACCTCACGAAAATCAAGATGTCGCCGGTTCTGCATATCAAACGCACTATGGGGTGGTGAAGACAACCAGATAACGTGTTTCTCGTATTAAGTTGCTCGAAAAGAGCGATCTCGATGATTCTGCATACTTTTGACAGAACTCTCACCAAGATTATCGCAGAAAATGCATATCTGAGCTTGAAACCCCACGAAAACCAAGATATCGCTGGTTCTGCATATCAAACGCACTGTCGAGTGGTGAAAAAACCAGATAACATGTTTCTCGCATTATAAAGCTCGAAAAGAGCGATCTCGATGATTGTGCATACTTCGGACGGAAGTCTCACCAAGATTATCGCAGACAATGCATATCTCAGCTTGAAACCCCACGAAAACCAAGATATCGCCGGTTCTGCATATCAAACGCACTGTGGAGTGGTGAAAACACCAAATAACATGTTTCTCGCATAAAATAGCTCGAAAAGTGCGATCTCGATGATTCTGCATACTTTGGACAGAAGTGTCACCAAGACTATCGCAGAAAATGCATATCTGAGCATGAAACCCCACGAAAACCAAGATATCGCTGGTTCTGCATATCAGACGCACTGTGGAATGTTCAAAACACCAGAAAACGTGTTTCTCGCATTAACTAGCTCGAAAAGAGAGTTCTCGATGATTCTGCATACTTCGGACAGAAGTCTCACCATGATAATCGTAAAAAATGCATATCTCAACTTGAAACCCCACGAAAACCAAGATTTTGCTGGTTCTGCATATCAAACGCACAGTGGAGTGGTGAAAACACCAGATAACGTGTTTCTCGCATTAAATAGGTCGAAACGAGCGATCTAGATGATTCTGCATACTTCGGACAGAAGTCTCACCAAGATTGCCGCAGAAAATGCATATCTCAGCTTGAAACCTCACGAAAACCAAGATATCTACGGTTCTGCACATTAAACGTACTGTGGAGTGGCGAACACACCAGAAAACGTGTTTCTCGTATTAAGTTGCTCGAAAAGAGCGATCTCGATGATTCTGCATACTTCTGACAGATCTCTCACCAAGATTATAGCAGAAAATGCATATATCAGCTGGAAACCTCACGAAAATCAAGATGTCGCCGGTTCTGCATATCAAACGCACCATGGAGTGGTGAAAACAACCAGATAACGTGTTTCTCGCGTTAAATAGCTCGAAACGATCGATCTAGATGATTCTGCATACTTCTGACAGAACACTCACCAAGATTATCGCAGAAAATGCATATCTCACCTGGAAACACCACGAAAATCAGGATATCGCCGGTTCTGCATATCAAACGCACTGTGGAATGTTGAAAACACTAGAAAACTGGTTTTTTCGCATTAAATAGCTCAAAAAGAGCGATCTAGATGTTCCTGCATACTTCTGACAGAGGTCTCATCAATATTATCGTAGAAAATGCATATCTCAGCTTGAAACCCGACCGAAACGAAGATATCTCCGGTTCTGCATGTCTAACGTACTGGGGAGTGGTGAATTCACCAGAAAACGGGTTTCTCCCATTAAATAGCTCGAAAAGAGCGATCTAGATGATTCTGCATACTTCTGGCAGAAGACTGACCAAGCTTATCGCAGAAAATGCATATCTCAGCTGGAAACACCACGAAAATCAAGATGTAGCCGGTTCTGCATATCAAACGCACTGCGGAATTTTGAAAATACCAGAAAACTTGTTTTTTCGCATTAAATAGCTCGAAACGAGCGATCTAGATGATTCTGCAAACTTCTGACTGAAGACTCACCAAGAATATCGTAGAAAATACATATCTCAGCTTGAAACCCGACGAAATCCAAGATGTCGCCGGTTCTGCATATCAAACGCACTGTGGAGTGGTGAAAACCCCAGAAAACGTGTTTCTCGCATTAAATAGATAGAAAAGAGCGCTCTCGATGTTTCTGCATACTTCGGAGAGAGGTTTCACCAAGATTATCGCAGAAAATGCATATCTGAGCATGAAACCCCACGAAAACCAAGATATCGCTGGTTCTGCATATCAAACGCACTCTGGAGTGGTGATTGCACCAGATAACGTGTTTCTCGCATTAGATAGCTCGAAAAGAGCGATCTAGATGATTCTGCATACTTCGGACAGAGGTTTCACCAAGATTATAGCAGAAAATGCATATCTGAGCTTGAAACCCCATGAAAACCAAGATATCGCTGGTTCTGCATATCAAACGCACTGTGGAGTGCTGAAAACACCAGATAACGTGTTTCTCGCATTAAAAAGCTCGAAAAGAGCGATCTCGATGATTGTGCATACTTCGGACGGAAGTCTCACCAAGATTATCGCAGACAATGCGTATCTCAGCTTGAAACCCCACGAAAACCAAGATATCGCCGGTTCTGCATATCAAACGCACTGTGGAGTGGTGAAAACACCAAATAACATGTTTCTCGCATAAAATAGCTCGAAAAGTGCGATCTCGATGATTCTGCATACTTTGGACAGAAGTGTCACCAAGACTATCGCAGAAAATGCATATCTGTCTTTGAAACCCCACGAAAACCAAGATGTCGCTTGTTCTGCATATCAAACGCACTGTGGAGTGGTGAAAACACCAGATAACGTGTTTCTCGCATTAAATAGCTCGAAAAGAGCGATCTCGATGATTCTGCATACTTCGGACAGAGATTTCACCAAGATTATCGCAGAAAATGCATATCTGAGCATGAAACCCCACGAAAACCAAGATATCGCTGGTTCTGCATATCAGACGCACTGTGGAATGTTCAAAACACCAGAAAACGTGTTTCTCGCATTAACTAGCTCGAAAAGAGAGTTCTCGATGATTCTGCATACTTATCATAGATGAAACACCAATATTATCGCAGAAAATGCATATCTCAGCTAGAAACCTCACGAAAATCAAGATGTCGCCGGTTATGCATATCAAACGCACTGTGGAGTGGTGAAAACAACCAGATAACGAGTTTCTCGCATTAAATAGCTCGAAACGAGCGATATTGATGATTCTGCATACTTCGGACAGAAGTCTCACCAAGATTGCCGCAGAAAATGCATATCTCAGCTTGAAACCTCACGAAAACCAAGATATCTACGGTTCTGCACATTAAACGTACTGTGGAGTGGCGAACACACCAGAAAACGTGTTTCTCGTATTAAGTTGCTCGAAAAGAGCGATCTCGATGATTCTGCATACTTCTGACAGATCTCTCACCAAGATTATAGCAGAAAATGCATATATCAGCTGGAAACCTCACGAAAATCAAGATGTCGCCGGTTCTGCATATCAAACGCACCATGGAGTGGTGAAAACAACCAGATAACGTGTTTCTCGCGTTAAATAGCTCGAAACGATCGATCTAGATGATTCTGCATACTTCTGACAGAACACTCACCAAGATTATCGCAGAAAATGCATATCTCACCTGGAAACACCACGAAAATCAGGATATCGCCGGTTCTGCATATCAAACGCACTGTGGAATGTTGAAAACACTAGAAAACTGGTTTTTTCGCATTAAATAGCTCAAAAAGAGCGATCTAGATGTTCCTGCATACTTCTGACAGAGGTCTCATCAATATTATCGTAGAAAATGCATATCTCAGCTTGAAACCCGACCGAAACGAAGATATCTCCGGTTCTGCATGTCTAACGTACTGTGGAGTGGTGAATTCACCAGAAAACGGGTTTCTCGCATTAAATAGCTCGAAAAGAGCGATCTAGATGATTCTGCATACTTCTGGCAGAAGACTCACCAAGCTTATCGCAGAAAATGCATATCTCAGCTGGAAACACCACGAAAATCAAGATATAGCCGGTTCTGCATGTCAAAAGCACTGTGGAATGTTGAAAATACCAGAAAACTTGTTTTTTCGCATTAAATAGCTCTAAACGAGCGATCTAGATGATTCTGCAAACTTCTGACTGAAGACTCACCAAGATTATCGTAGAAAATACATATCTCAGCTTGAAACCCGACGAAATCCAAGATGTCGCCGGTTCTGCATATCAAACGCACTATGGAGTTTTGAAAACAACCAGATAACGTGTTTCTCGCATTAAATAGCTCGAAACGAGCGATCTAGATGATTCTGCATACTTCTGACAGAACTCTCACCAAGATTATCGCAGAAAATGCATATATCAGCTGGAAACCTCACGAAAATCAAGATGTCGCCGGTTCTGCATATCAAACGCACTATGGAGTTTTGAAAACAACCAGATAACGTGTTTCTCGCATTAAATAGCTCGAAACGAGCGATCTAGATGATTCTGCATACTTCTGACAGAACACTCACCAAGATGATCGCAGAAAATGCATATCTCAGCTGGAAACACCGCGAAAATCAAGATATAGCCGGTTCTGCATATCAAACGCACTGTGGAATGTTGAAAACACCAGAAAACTTTTTTTTTCGCATTAAATAGCTCGAAACGAGCGATCTAGATGATTCTGCATACTGTTGACTGAAGTCTCACCAATATTATCGCAGAAAATGCATATCTCAGCTAGAAACCTCACGAAAATCAAGATGTCGCCGGTTCTGCATATCAAACGCACTATGGGGTGGTGAAGACAACCAGATAACGTGTTTCTCGTATTAAGTTGCTCGAAAAGAGCGATCTCGATGATTCTGCATACTTTTGACAGAACTCTCACCAAGATTATCGCAGAAAATGCATATCTGAGCTTGAAACCCCACGAAAACCAAGATATCGCTGGTTCTGCATATCAAACGCACTGTCGAGTGGTGAAAAAACCAGATAACATGTTTCTCGCATTATAAAGCTCGAAAAGAGCGATCTCGATGATTGTGCATACTTCGGACGGAAGTCTCACCAAGATTATCGCAGACAATGCATATCTCAGCTTGAAACCCCACGAAAACCAAGATATCGCCGGTTCTGCATATCAAACGCACTGTGGAGTGGTGAAAACACCAAATAACATGTTTCTCGCATAAAATAGCTCGAAAAGTGCGATCTCGATGATTCTGCATACTTTGGACAGAAGTGTCACCAAGACTATCGCAGAAAATGCATATCTGAGCATGAAACCCCACGAAAACCAAGATATCGCTGGTTCTGCATATCAGACGCACTGTGGAACGTTCAAAACACCAGAAAACGTGTTTCTCGCATTAACTAGCTCGAAAAGAGAGTTCTCGATGATTCTGCATACTTCGGACAGAAGTCTCACCATGATAATCGTAAAAAATGCATATCTCAACTTGAAACCCCACGAAAACCAAGATTTTGCTGGTTCTGCATATCAAACGCACAGTGGAGTGGTGAAAACACCAGATAACGTGTTTCTCGCATTAAATAGGTCGAAACGAGCGATCAAGATGATTCTGCATACTTCGGACAGAAGTCTCACCAAGATTGCCGCAGAAAATGCATATCTCAGCTTGAAACCTCACGAAAACCAAGATATCTACGGTTCTGCACATTAAACGTACTGTGGAGTGGCGAACACACCAGAAAACGTGTTTCTCGTATTAAGTTGCTCGAAAAGAGCGATCTCGATGATTCTGCATACTTCTGACAGATCTCTCACCAAGATTATAGCAGAAAATGCATATATCAGCTGGAAACCTCACGAAAATCAAGATGTCGCCGGTTCTGCATATCAAACGCACCATGGAGTGGTGAAAACAACCAGATAACGTGTTTCTCGCGTTAAATAGCTCGAAACGATCGATCTAGATGATTCTGCATACTTCTGACAGAACACTCACCAAGATTATCGCAGAAAATGCATATCTCACCTGGAAACACCACGAAAATCAGGATATCGCCGGTTCTGCATATCAAACGCACTGTGGAATGTTGAAAACACTAGAAAACTGGTTTTTTCGCATTAAATAGCTCAAAAAGAGCGATCTAGATGTTCCTGCATACTTCTGACAGAGGTCTCATCAATATTATCGTAGAAAATGCATATCTCAGCTTGAAACCCGACCGAAACGAAGATATCTCCGGTTCTGCATGTCTAACGTACTGGGGAGTGGTGAATTCACCAGAAAACGGGTTTCTCCCATTAAATAGCTCGAAAAGAGCGATCTAGATGATTCTGCATACTTCTGGCAGAAGACTGACCAAGCTTATCGCAGAAAATGCATATCTCAGCTGGAAACACCACGAAAATCAAGATGTAGCCGGTTCTGCATATCAAACGCACTATGGGGTGGTGAAGACAACCAGATAACGTGTTTCTCGTATTAAGTTGCTCGAAAAGAGCGATCTCGATGATTCTGCATACTTTTGACAGAACTCTCACCAAGATTATCGCAGAAAATGCATATCTGAGCTTGAAACCCCACGAAAACCAAGATATCGCTGGTTCTGCATATCAAACGCACTGTCGAGTGGTGAAAAAACCAGATAACATGTTTCTCGCATTATAAAGCTCGAAAAGAGCGATCTCGATGATTGTGCATACTTCGGACGGAAGTCTCACCAAGATTATCGCAGACAATGCATATCTCAGCTTGAAACCCCACGAAAACCAAGATATCGCCGGTTCTGCATATCAAACGCACTGTGGAGTGGTGAAAACACCAAATATCATGTTTCTCGCATAAAATAGCTCGAAAAGTGCGATCTCGATGATTCTGCATACTTTGGACAGAAGTGTCACCAAGACTATCGCAGAAAATGCATATCTGAGCATGAAACCCCACGAAAACCAAGATATCGCTGGTTCTGCATATCAGACGCACTGTGGAATGTTCAAAACACCAGAAAACGTGTTTCTCGCATTAACTAGCTCGAAAAGAGAGTTCTCGATGATTCTGCATACTTCGGACAGAAGTCTCACCATGATAATCGTAAAAAATGCATATCTCAACTTGAAACCCCACGAAAACCAAGATTTTGCTGGTTCTGCATATCAAACGCACAGTGGAGTGGTGAAAACACCAGATAACGTGTTTCTCGCATTAAATAGGTCGAAACGAGCGATCTAGATGATTCTGCATACTTCGGACAGAAGTCTCACCAAGATTGCCGCAGAAAATGCATATCTCAGCTTGAAACCTCACGAAAACCAAGATATCTACGGTTCTGCACATTAAACGTACTGTGGAGTGGCGAACACACCAGAAAACGTGTTTCTCGTATTAAGTTGCTCGAAAAGAGCGATCTCGATGATTCTGCATACTTCTGACAGATCTCTCACCAAGATTATAGCAGAAAATGCATATATCAGCTGGAAACCTCACGAAAATCAAGATGTCGCCGGTTCTGCATATCAAACGCACCATGGAGTGGTGAAAACAACCAGATAACGTGTTTCTCGCGTTAAATAGCTCGAAACGATCGATCTAGATGATTCTGCATCCTTCTGACAGAACACTCACCAAGATTATCGCAGAAAATGCATATCTCACCTGGAAACACCACGAAAATCAGGATATCGCCGGTTCTGCATATCAAACGCACTGTGGAATGTTGAAAAAACTAGAAAACTGGTTTTTTCGCATTAAATAGCTCAAAAACAGCGATCTAGATGTTCCTGCATACTTCTGACAGAGGTCTCATCAATATTATCGTAGAAAATGCATATCTCAGCTTGAAACCCGACCGAAACGAAGATATCTCCGGTTCTGCATGTCTAACGTACTGGGGAGTGGTGAATTCACCAGAAAACGGGTTTCTCCCATTAAATAGCTCGAAAAGAGCGATCTAGATGATTCTGCATACTTCTGGCAGAAGACTGACCAAGCTTATCGCAGAAAATGCATATCTCAGCTGGAAACACTACGAAAATCAAGATGTAGCCGGTTCTGCATATCAAACGCACTGTGGAATTTTGAAAATACCAGAAAACTTGTTTTTTCGCATTAAATAGCTCGAAACGAGCGATCTAGATGATTCTGCAAACTTCTGACTGAAGACTCACCAAGAATATCGTAGAAAATACATATCTCAGCTTGAAACCCGACGAAATCCAAGATGTCGCCGGTTCTGCATATCAAACGCACTGTGGAGTGGTGAAAACACCAGATAACGTGTTTCTCGCATTAGATAGCTCGAAAAGAGCGATCTAGATTATTCTGCATACTTCGGACAGAGGTTTCACCAAGATTATAGCAGAAAATGCATATCTGAGCTTGAAACCCCATGAAAACCAAGATATCGCTGGTTCTGCATATCAAACGCACTGTGGAGTGCTGAAAACACCAGATAACGTGTTTCTCGCATTAAATAGCTCGAAAAGTGCGATCTCGATGATTCTGCATACTTCGGACAGAAGTCTCACCATGATAATCGTAAAAAATGCATATCTCAACTTGAAACCCCACGAAAACCAAGATTTTGCTGGTTCTGCATATCAAACGCACAGTGGAGTGGTGAAAACACCAGATAACGTGTTTCTCGCATTAAATAGGTCGAAAAGAGCGATCTCGATGATTCTGCATACTTCTAACAGAAGTCTCACCATGATTATCGCAGAAAATGCATATCTCTGTTAGAAACCCCACGAAAACCAAGATATATCCTGTTCTGCTTATCCAACGAACTGTCGAGTGGTGAAAACCCCAGAAAACGTGTTTCTCGCATTAAATAGATTGAAAAGAGCGCTCTCGATGTTTCTGCATACTTCGGAGAGAGGTTTCACCAAGATTATCGCAGAAAATGCATATCTGAGCTTGAAACCCCACGAAAACCAAGATATCGCTGGTTCTGCATATCAAACGCACTGTCGAGTGGTGAAAAAACCAGATAACATGTTTCTCGCATTAAAAAGCTCGAAAAGAGCGATCTCGATGATTGTGCATACTTCGGACGGAAGTCTCAACAAGATTATCGCAGACAATGCATATCTCAGCTTGAAACCCCACGAAAACCAAGATATCGCCGGTTCTGCATATCAAACGCACTGTGGAGTGGTGAAAACACCAAATAACATGTTTCTCGCATAAAATAGCTCGAAAAGTGCGATCTCGATGATTCTGCATACTTTGGACAGAAGTGTCACCAAGACTATCGCAGAAAATGCGTATCTGTCTTTGAAACCCCACGAAAACCAAAATGTCGCTTGTTCTGCATATCAAACGCACTGTGGAGTGGTGAAAACACCAGAAAACGTGTTTCTCGCATTAACTAGCTCGAAACGAGAGTTCTCGATGATTCTGCATACTTATCATAGATGAAACACCAATATTATCGCAGAAAATGCATATCTCAGCTAGAAACCTCACGAAAATCAAGATGTCGCCGGTTATGCATATCAAACGCACTGTGGAGTGGTGAAAACAACCAGATAACGAGTTTCTCGCATTAAATAGCTCGAAACGAGCGATATAGATGATTCTGCATACTTCGGACAGAAGTCTCACCAAGATTGCCGCAGAAAATGCATATCTCAGCTTGAAACCTCACGAAAACCAAGATATCTACGGTTCTGCACATTAAACGTACTGTGGAGTGGCGAACACACCAGAAAACGTGTTTCTCGTATTAAGTTGCTCGAAAAGAGCGATCTCGATGATTCTGCATACTTCTGACAGATCTCTCACCAAGATTATAGCAGAAAATGCATATATCAGCTGGAAACCTCACGAAAATCAAGATGTCGCCGGTTCTGCATATCAAACGCACCATGGAGTGGTGAAAACAACCAGATAACGTGTTTCTCGCGTTAAATAGCTCGAAACGATCGATCTAGATGATTCTGCATACTTCTGACAGAACACTCACCAAGATTATCGCAGAAAATGCATATCTCAGCTGGAAACACCACGAAAATCAAGATATAGCCGGTTCTGCATATCAAACGCACTGTGGAATGTTGAAAACACTAGAAAACTGGTTTTTTCGCATTAAATAGCTCAAAAAGAGTGATCTAGATGTTCCTGCATACTTCTGACAGAGGTCTCATCAATATTATCGCACAAAATGCATATCTCAGCTTGAAACCTCACGAAAACCAAGATATCTACGGTTCTGCACATCAAACGTACTGTGGAGTGGCGAAAACACCAGAAAACGTGTTTCTCGTATTAAGTTGCTCGAAAAGAGCGATCTCGATGATTCTGCATACTTCTGACTGAACTCTCACCAAGATTATCGCAGAAAATGCATATATCAGCTGGAAACCTCACGAAAATCAAGATGTCGCCGGTTCTGCATATCAAACGCACTATGGAGTTTTGAAAACAACCAGATAACGTGTTTCTCGCATTAAATAGCTCGAAACGAGCGATCTAGATGATTCTGCATACTTCTGACAGAACACTCACCAAGATGATCGCAGAAAATGCATATCTCAGCTGGAAACACCACGAAAATCAAGATATAGCCGGTTCTGCATATCAAACGGACTGTGGAATGTTGAAAACACCAGAAAACTTGTTTTTTCGCAATTAAATAGCTCGAAACGAGCGATCTAGATGATTCTGCATACTGTTGACTGAAGTCTCACCAATATTATCGTAGAAAATGCATATCTCAGCTTGAAACCTCACGAAAACCAAGATATCTACGGTTCTGCACATCAAACGTACTGTGGAGTGGCGAAAACACCAGAAAACGTGTTTCTCGCATTAAATAGCTCGAAAAGAGCGATCTAGATCATTCTGCATACTTCTGACTGAAGTCTCACCAAGATTATCGCAGAAAATGCATATCTCAGCTTGAAACCTCACGAAAACCAAGATATCTCCGGTTCTGCACATCAAACGTACTGTGGAGTGGTGAAAACACCAGAAAACGTGTTTCTCGCATTAAGTAGCTCGAAAAGAGCGATCTAGATGATCCTGCATACTTCTGACAGAGGTCTCACCAATATTATCGTAGAAAATGCATATCTCAGCTTGAAACCCGACCGAAACGAAGATATCTCCGGTTCTGCATGTTTAACGTACTGTGGAGTGGTGAATTCACCAGAAAACGTGTTTCTCGCATTAAATAGCTCGAAAAGAGCGATCTAGATGATTCTGCATACTTCTGGCAGAACACTCACCAAGTGTTGCGTACGTCTTGTCTATTGCCTTTACTGAATAGCGCAATTCGTACTTCGCACGCCGACTTATCTTTGTGCGTTCGAAAATTCGTTAGTGGACTGTATAAAATGTTTTATTCGATTTACTATGCTATCTATGCTAAGTTTCCCATGAAACTGTTTACTATGTTTACGTGTTAATGATTCCAAATCTAGCTAGTCACTGATGATAACCTCCTTTCGAGAGGATCCCGCGATGCCTCGGAGCAAAGACGCATCGCGGGGGTGAGACATTCGGATAGGTGGAAATCTAATTGTCGATTATGGTGGGGAAGGGTGGCTGACACTACCTATTGGTTAAAATAAAAAGAGGGGAAACTAGACAAATTGCCACCCCGCAGACCATTCGTCACTCTCAGGTACCGAGCGTACCCTTGAGTGACGCACGCGGAATTTCCGAATATCTCGAACAATGAACGTAGCAGACAATAACCTTAAGAAGCGCTTCGGCTCTGGTAACCGTATGGTCACGAAAAAGATACAGGTAAAAAAGGACGAAGCTTCTATCTGGAAAAGAAACAAAAGGCAAAGCGAAAAGCTACGATTGCCGTGGTATCATAAAGTTATTGTCGCTAAGGCTTAAAATGTACAAATGAATTGAATACGAGGGTTAGACGGCAGTTATACCTCGAAAACGAACGATTACATCTAAATAATATAATATAAAGTAATGTAAAAATTGCTCATCCTTGGACGTATAATGCGTGGCTACCTGGTCCGCGACGCAACACCAAGATTATCGCAGAAAATGCATATCTCAGCTGGAAACACCACGAAAATCAAGATATCGCCGGTTCTGCATATCAAACGCACTGTGGAATGTTGAAAACACCAGAAAACTGGTTTTTTCGCATTAAATAGCTCAAAAAGAGCGATCTAGATGATCCTGCATACTTCTGACAGAGGTCTCACCAATATTATCGTAGAAAATGCATATCTCAGCTTGAAACCCGACCGAAACGAAGATATCTCCGGTTCTGCATGTCTAACGTACTGTGGAGTGGTGAAAACACCAGATAACGTGTTTCTCGCATTAAATAGCTCGAAACGAGCGATCTAGATGATTCTGCATACTTCTGACAGAACACTCACCAAGATGATCGCAGAAAATGCATATCTCAGCTGGAAACACCACGAAAATCAAGATATAGCCGGTTCTGCATATCAAACGCACTGTGGAATGTTGAAAACACCAGAAAACTTGTTTTTTCGCATTAAATAGCTCGAAACGAGCGATCTAGATGATTCTGCATACTGTTGACTGAAGTCTCACCAATATTATCGCAGAAAATGCATATCTCAGCTTGAAACCTCACGAAAACCAAGATATCTCCGGTTCTGCACATCAAACGTACTGTGGAGTGGTGAAAACACCAGAAAACGTGTTTCTCGCATTAAGTAGCTCGAAAAGAGCGATCTAGATGATTCTGCATACTTCTGGCAGAACACTCACCAAGTGTTGCGTACGTCTTGTCTATTGCCTTTACTGAATAGCGCAATTCGTACTTCGCACGCCGACTTATCTTTGTGCGTTCGAAAATTCGTTAGTGGACTGTATAAAATGTTTTATTCGATTTACTATGCTATCTATGCTAAGTTTCCCATGAAACTGTTTACTATGTTTACGTGTTAATGATTCCAAATCTAGCTAGTCACTGATGATAACCTCCTTTCGAGAGGATCCCGCGATGCCTCGGAGCAAAGACGCATCGCGGGGGTGAGACATTCGGATAGGTGGAAATCTAATTGTCGATTATGGTGGGGAAGGGTGTCTGACACTACCTATTGGTTAAAATAAAAAGAGGGGAAACTAGACAAATTGCCACCCCGCAGACCATTCGTCACTCTCAGGTACCGAGCGTACCCTTGAGTGACGCACGCGGAATTTCCGAATATCTCGAACAATGAACGTAGCAGACAATAACCTTAAGAAGCGCTTCGGCTCTCGTAACCGTATGGTCACGAAAAAGATACCGGTAAAAAAGGACGAAGCTTCTATCTGGAAAAGAAACAAAAGGCAAAGCGAAAAACTACGATCGCCGTGGTATCATAAAGTTATTGTCGCTAAGGCTTAAAATGTACAAATGAATTGAATACGAGGGTTAGACGGCAGTTATACCTCGAAAACGAACGATTACTTCTAAATAATATAATATAAAGTAATGTAAAAAATGCTCATCCTTGGACGTATAATGCGTGGCTACCTGGTCCGCGACGCAACACCAAGATTATCGCAGAAAATGCATATCTCAGCTGGAAACACCACGAAAATCAAGATATCGCCGGTTCTGCATATCAAACGCACTGTGGAATGTTGAAAACACCAGAAAACTGGTTTTTTCGCATTAAATAGCTCAAAAAGAGCGATCTAGATGATCCTGCATACTTCTGACAGAGGTCTCACCAATATTATCGTAGAAAATGCATATCTCAGCTTGAAACCCGACCGAAACGAAGATATCTCCGGTACTGCATGTCTAACGTACTGTGGAGTGGTGAATTCACCAGAAAACGTGTTTCTCGCATTAAATAGCTCAAAAAGAGCGATCTAGATGATCCTGCATACTTCTGACAGAGGTCTCACCAATATTATCGTAGAAAATGCATTTCTCAGCTTGAAACCCGACCGAAACGAAGATATCTCCGGTTCTGCATGTCTAACGTACTGTGGAGTGGTGAATTCACCAGAAAACGTGTTTCTCGCATTAAATCGCTCGAAAAGAGCGATCTAGATGATTCTGCATACTTCTGGCAGAAGACTCACCAAGCTTATCGCAGAAAATGCGTATCTCAGCTGGAAACACCACGAAAATCAAGATATAGCCGGTTCTGCATATCAAACGCACTGTGGAATGTTGAAAACACCAGAAAACTTGTTTTTTCGCATTAAATAGCTCGAAACGAGCGATCAAGATGATTATGCATACTTCTGACTGAAGTCTCACCAATATTATCGCAGAAAATGCATATCTCAGCTAGAAACCTCACGAAAATCAAGATGTCGCCGGTTCTGCATATCAAACGCACTTTGCAATGTTGAAAACACCAGAAAACTTGTTTTTCCGCATTAAATAGCTCGAAAAGAGCGATCTCGATGATTCTGCATACTTCGGACAGAAGTCTCACCAAGATTATCGCAGAAAATGCATATCTCAGCTTGAAACCCCACGAAAACCAAGATGTCTCCGGTTCTGCATATCAAACCAACTGTGGTGTGGTGAAAACCGCAGAAAACGTGTTTCTCGCATTAAATAGCTCGAAAAGAGCGCTCTCGATGTTTCTGCATACTTCGGACAGAAGTCTCACCAATATTATCGCAGAAAATGCATATCTGAGCTTGAAACCCCACGAAAACCAGGATATCGTCGGTTCTGCACATCATACGCACTGTGGAGTGGAGAAAACACCAAATAACGTGTTTCTCGCATAAAATAGCTCGAAAAGTGCGATCTCGATGATTCTGCAAGCTTCGGACAGGAGTCTCACCAAGATTATTGCACAAAATGCATATCTGAGCTTGAAACCCCACGAAAACCAGGATATCGTCGCTTCTGCACATCATACGCTCTGTGGAGTGGGGAAAACACCAGATAACGTGTTTCTCGCATTAAATAGCTCGAAATGTGCGAACTGGATGATTCTGCATACTTCGGACAGAAGTCTCACCAAGACTATCGCAGAAAACGCATATCTCTGCTTGAAACCCCACGAAAACCAAGATATCTCCGGTTCTGCATATCCAACGAACTGTGGTGTGGTGAAAACCCCAGAAAACGTGTTTCTCGCATTAAATAGCTCGAAAAGTGCGAACTGGATGATTCTGCATACTTCGGACAGAAGTCTCACCAAGATTATCGTAGAAAATGCATACCTCAGCTTGAACCCCGACGAAATCCAAGATGTCGCCGGTTCTGCATATCAAACGCACTGTGGAGTGGTGAAAACACCAGTTAACGTGTTTCTCGCATTAAATAGCTCGAAAAGAGGGATCCCGATGATTCTGCATACTTCTGACAGAAGTCTCACCTAGATTATCGTAGAAAATGCATACCTCAGTTTGAACCGCGACGAAATCCAAGATGTCACCGGTTCTTCATATCAAACGCACTGTGGAGTGGTGAAAACACCAGTTAACGTGTTTCTCGCATTAAATAGCTCGAAAAGAGGGATCCCGATGATTCTGCAATCTTCTGTCTGAAGTCTCACCAATATTATCGCAGAAAATGCATATCTGAGCTTGAAACCCCACGAAATCCAGGACATCGCTGGTACTGCATATCAAACGCACTGTGGAATGTTGAAAACACCAGAAAACTTGTTTTTTCGCATTAAATAGCTCGAAAAGAGCGATCTAGATGATTCTGCATACTTCGGACAGAAGTCTCACCAAGATTATCGCAGAAAATGAATATCTCAGCTTGAAAGCCCACGAAATCCAAGATATCTGCGGTTCTGCATATCCAACGCACTGTGTAGTGCTGAAAACACCAGATAACGTGTTTCTCGCATTAAATAGCTCGAAAAGAGCGATCTCGATGATTCTGCAAACTTCGGACAGAAGTCTCACCAATATTATCGCAGAAAATGCATATCTGAGCTTGAAACCCCACGAAAACCAGGATATCGTCGGTTCTGCACATCATACGCACTGTGGAGTGGAGAAAACACCAGATAACGTGTTTCTCGCATTAAATAGCTCGAAACGAGCGATCTCGATGATTAAGCATACTTCGGACAGAAGTCTCACCAAGATTATCGCAGGAATTGCATATCTCAGCTTGAAACCCCACGAAAACGCAGATATCGCTGGTTCTGCATATCAAACGCACTGTGGAGTGGTGAAAACACCAGATAACGTGTTTCTCGCATTAAATAGCTCGAAAAGAGCGATCTCGATGATTCTGCATACTTCGGACAGAAGTCTCACCAAGATTATCGCAGAAAATGCATATCTCAGCTTGAAACCCCACGAAAACCAAGATATCTCCGGTTCTGCATATCAAACCAACTGTGGAGTGACGAAAACACCAGATAACGTGCTTCTCGGATTAAATAGCTCGAAAAGTGTGATCTCGATGATTGTGCATACTTCGGACAGAAGTCTCACCAAGATTATCGCAGGAATTGCATATCTCAGCTTGAAACCCCACGAAAACGCAGATATCGCTGGTTATGCATATCAAACGCACTGTGGAGTGGTGAAAACACCAGATAACGTGTTTCTCGCATTAAATAGCTCGAAAAGAGCGATCTCGATGATTCTGCATACTTCGGACAGAAGTCTCACCAAGATTATCGCAGAAAATGCATATCTCAGCTTGATACCCCACGAAAACCAAGATATCTCCGGTTCTGCATATCAAACGCACTGTGGAATGTTGAAAACACCAGAAAACTTGTTTTTTCGCATTAAATAGCTCGAAAAGAGCGATCTTGATGATTCTGCATACTTCTGTCTGACGTCTCACCAATATTATCGCAGAAAATGCATATCTGAATTTGAAACCCCACGAAAACCAGGATATCGTCGGTTCTGCACATCATACGCACTGTGGAGTGGTGAAAACACCAGATAACGTGTTTCTCGCATTAAGTAGCTCGAAACGAGCGATCTCGATGATTCTGCATACTTCGGCCAGGAGTCTCACCAAGATTATCGCAGAAAATGCATATCTCAGCTTGAAACCCCACGAAAACCAAGATATCTACGGTTCTGCATATCAAACCAACTGTGGAGTGGTGAAAACACCAGATAACTTGTTTCTCGCATTAAATAGCTCGAGAAGAGCGCTCTCGATGTTTCTGCATACTTCGGACAGAAGTCTCACCAAGATTATCGCAGAAAATGCATATCTCAGCTTGAAACCCCACGAAAACCCAGATATCGCTGGTTCTGCATATCCAACGAACTGTGGTGTGGTGAAAACACCAGAAAACGTGTTTCCCGCATTAAATAGCTCGAAAAGAGCGATCTCGATGATTCTGCACACTTCGGAAAGAAGTCTCACTAAGATTATCGCAGAAAATGCATATCTCAGGTTGAACCCCGACGAAATCCAAGATGTCGACGGTTCTGCATATCAAACGCACTGCGGAGTGGTGAAAACACCAGATAACTTGTTTCTCCCATTAAATAGCTCGAGAAGAACGCTCTCGATGTTTCTGCATACTTCGGACAGAAGTCTCACCAAGATTATCGTAAAAAATGCATATCTCAGCTTGAAACTCCACGAAAACCAAGATATCGCTGGTTCTGCATATCAAACGCACTCTGGAGTGGTGAATGCACCAGATAACGTGTTTCTCGCATTAGATAGCTCGAAAAGAGCGCTCTCGATGTTTCTGCATACTTCGGACAAAAGTCTCACCAAGATTATCGTAAAAAATGCATATCTCAGCTTGAAACTCCACGAAAACCAAGATATCGCTGGTTCTGCATATCAAACGCACTCTGGAGTGGTGAATGCACCAGATAACGTGTTTCTCGCATTAGATAGCTCGAAAAGAGCGATCTAGATGACTCTGCATACTACGGACAGAGGTTTCACCAAGATTATCGCAGAAAATGCATATCTGAGCTTGAAACCCCATGAAAACCAAGATATCGCTGGTTCTGCATATCAAACGCACTGTGGAGTGGTGAAAACACCAGTTAACATGTTTCTCGCATTAAAAAGCTCGAAAAGAGCGATCTCGATGATTGTGCATACTTCGGACAGAAGTCTCACCAAGATTATCGCAGACAATGCATATCTCAGCTTGAAACCCCACGAAAACCAAGATATCTCCTGTTCTGCTTATCCAACGAACTGTGGAGTGGTGAAAACCCCAGAAAACGTGTTTGTCGCATTAAATAGATAGAAAAGAGCGCTCTCGATGTTTCTGCATACTTCGGACAGAGGTTTCACCAAGATTATCGCAGAAAATGCATATCTGAGCTTGAAACCCCACGAAAACCAAGATATCGCTGGTTCTGCATATCAAACGCACTGTGGAGTGGTGAAAACAATAGATAACATGTTTCTCGCATTAAACAGCTCGAAACGAGCGATCGCGATGATTAAGCATACTTCGGACAGAAGTCTCACCAAGCTTATCGTAAAAAATGCATATCTCAGCTTGAAACTCCACGAAAACCAAGATATCGCTGGTTCTGCACATCAAACGCACTCTGGAGTGGTGATTGCACCAGATAACGTGTTTCTCGCATTAGATAGCTCGAAAAGAGCGATCTAGATGATTCTGCTTACTTCGGACAGAGGTCTCACCAAGATTATCGCAGAAAATGCATATCTCAGCTTGAAACCCGACGAAAACCAAGATATCTCCGGTTCTGCACATCCAACGAACTGTGGTGTGGTGAAAACCCCAGAAAACGTGTTTCTCGCATTAAATAGCTCGAAAAGAGCGCTCTTGATGTTTCTGCATGCTTTGGACAGATGTTTCACCAAGAATATCGTAGAAAATGCATATCTCAACTTGAAACCCGACGAAAACAAAACATCGCCGGTTCTGCATATCAAACCAACAGTGGAGTGGTGATAACACCAGACAACGTGTTTCTCGCATTAAATAGCTCGAAACGAGCGATCTCGATGATTAAGCATACTTCGGACAGAAGTCTCACCAAGATTATCGTAAAAAATGCATATCTCAGCTTGAAACCCGACGAAAACAAAACATCGCCGGTTCTGCATATCAAACCAACTGTGGAGTGGTGAAAACACCAGACAACGTGTTTCTCGCATTAAATAGCTCGAAACGAGCGATCTCGATGATTAAGCATACTTCGGACAGAAGTCTCACCAAGATTATCGTAAAAAATGCATATCTCAGCTTGAAACTCCACGAAAACCAAGATATCGCTGGTTCTGCATATCCAACGAACTGTGGTGTGGTGAAAACACCAGAAAACGTGTTTCCCGCATTAAATAGCTCGAAAAGAGCGATCTCGATGATTCTGCACACTTCGGAAAGAAGTCTCACTAAGATTATCGCAGAAAATGCATATCTCAGGTTGAACCCCGACGAAATCCAAGATGTCGACGGTTCTGCATATCAAACGCACTGCGGAGTGGTGAAAACACCAGATAACTTGTTTCTCCCATTAAATAGCTCGAGAAGAACGCTCTCGATGTTTCTGCATACTTCGGACAGAAGTCTCACCAAGATTATCGTAAAAAATGCATATCTCAGCTTGAAACTCCACGAAAACCAAGATATCGCTGGTTCTGCATATCAAACGCACTCTGGAGTGGTGAATGCACCAGATAACGTGTTTCTCGCATTAGATAGCTCGAAAAGAGCGCTCTCGATGTTTCTGCATACTTCGGACAAAAGTCTCACCAAGATTATCGTAAAAAATGCATATCTCAGCTTGAAACTCCACGAAAACCAAGATATCGCTGGTTCTGCATATCAAACGCACTCTGGAGTGGTGAATGCACCAGATAACGTGTTTCTCGCATTAGATAGCTCGAAAAGAGCGATCTAGATGACTCTGCATACTTCGGACAGAGGTTTCACCAAGATTATCGCAGAAAATGCATATCTGAGCTTGAAACCCCATGAAAACCAAGATATCGCTGGTTCTGCATATCAAAAGCACTGTGGAGTGGTGAAAACACCAGTTAACATGTTTCTCGCATTAAAAAGCTCGAAAAGAGCGATCTCGATGATTGTGCATACTTCGGACAGAAGTCTCACCAAGATTATCGCAGACAATGCATATCTCAGCTTGAAACCCCACGAAAACCAAGATATCTCCTGTTCTGCTTATCCAACGACCTGTGGAGTGGTGAAAACCCCAGAAAACGTGTTTGTCGCATTAAATAGATAGAAAAGAGCGCTCTCGATGTTTCTGCATACTTCGGACAGAGGTTTCACCAAGATTATCGCAGAAAATGCATATCTGAGCTTGAAACCCCACGAAAACCAAGATATCGCTGGTTCTGCATATCAAACGCACTGTGGAGTGGTGAAAACAATAGATAACATGTTTCTCGCATTAAACAGCTCGAAACGAGCGATCGCGATGATTAAGCATACTTCGGACAGAAGTCTCACCAAGCTTATCGTAAAAAATGCATATCTCAGCTTGAAACCCGACGAAAACCAAGATATCTCCGGTTCTGCACATCCAACGAACTGTGGTGTGGTGAAAACCCCAGAAAACGTGTTTCTCGCATTAAATAGCTCGAAAAGAGCGCTCTTGATGTTTCTGCATGCTTTGGACAGATGTTTCACCAAGAATATCGTAGAAAATGCATATCTCAACTTGAAACCCGACGAAAACAAAACATCGCCGGTTCTGCATATCAAACCAACAGTGGAGTGGTGATAACACCAGACAACGTGTTTCTCGCATTAAATAGCTCGAAACGAGCGATCTCGATGATTAAGCATACTTCGGACAGAAGTCTCACCAAGATTATCGTAAAAAATGCATATCTCAGCTTGAAACCCGACGAAAACAAAACATCGCCGGTTCTGCATATCAAACCAACTGTGGAGTGGTGAAAACACCAGACAACGTGTTTCTCGCATTAAATAGCTCGAAACGAGCGATCTCGATGATTAAGCATACTTCGGACAGAAGTCTCACCAAGATTATCGTAAAAAATGCATATCTCAGCTTGAAACTCCACGAAAACCAAGATATCGCTGGTTCTGCATATCAAACGCACTCTGGAGTGGTGAATGCACCAGATAACGTGTTTCTCGCATTAGATAGCTCGAAAAGAGCGATCTAGATGATTCTGCATACTTCGGACAGAGGTTTCACCAAGATTATAGCAGAAAATGCATATCTGAGCTTGAAACCCCATGAAAACCAAGATATCGCTGGTTCTGCATATCAAACGCACTGTGGAGTGCTGAAAACACCAGATAACGTGTTTCTCGCATTAAATAGGTCGAAAAGAGCGATCTCGATGATTCTGCATACTTCGGACAGAAGTCTCACCAAGATTATCGCAGAAAATGCATATCTCAGCTTGAAACCCCACGAAAACCAAGATATCGCTGGTTCTGCATATCAAACGCACTGTGGAGTGGTGAAAACACCAGATAACGTGTTTCTCGCATTAAAAAGCTCGAAAAGAGCGATCTCGATGATTGTGCAAACTTCGGACGGAAGTCTCACGAAGATTATCGCAGACAAGGCATATCTCAGCTTGAAACCCCACGAAAACCAAGATATCGCCGGTTCTGCATATCAAACGCACTGTGGAGTGGTGAAAACACCAAATAACATGTTTCTCGCATAAAATAGCTCGAAAAATGCGATCTCGATGATTCTGCATACTTCGGACAGAAGTGTCACCAAGACTATCGCAGAAAATGCATATCTGACTTTGAAACCCCACGAAAACCAAGATGTCGCTTGTTCTGCATATCAAACGCACTGTGAAGTGGTGAAAACACCAGATAACGTGTTTCTCGCATTAAATAGCTCGAAAAGAGCGATCTCGATGATTCTGCATACTTCGGACAGAAGTCTCACCAAGATTATCGCAGAAAATGCATATATCATCTTGAAACCCCACGAAAACCAAGATATCTCCGGTTCTGCTTATCAAACCAACTGTGGAGTGGTGAAAACACCAGATAACGTGTTTCTCGCATCAAATAGCTCGAGAAGAGCGCTCTCGATGTTTCTGCATACTTCGGACAGAAGTCTCACCAAGATTATCGCAGAAAATGCATATCTCAGCTTGAAACCCCACGAAAACCAAGATATCGCTCGTTCTGCATATCAAACGCACTGTGGAGTGGTGAAAACACCAGATAGCGTGTTTCTCGCATTAAATAGCTCGAAAAGTGCGATCTCGATGATTCTGCATACTTCGGACAGAAGTCTCACCAAGATTATCGCAGAAAATGTATATCTCAGCTTGAAACCCCACGAAAACCAAGATATCTCCGGTTCTGCATATCAAACCAACTGTGGAGTGGTGAAAACACCAGATAACGTGTTTCTCGCATTAAATAGCTCGAAAAGTGCGATCTCGATGATTCTGCATACTTCTGACAGAACACTCACCAAGATTATCGCAGAATATGCATATCTCAGCTGGATACACCACGAAAATCAAGATATCGCCGGTTCTGCATATCAAACGCACTGTGGAATGTTGAAAACACCAGAAAACTGGTTTATTCGCATTAAATAGCTCAAAAAGAGCGATCTAGATGATCCTGCATACTTCTGACAGAGGTCTCACCAATATTATCGTAGAAAATGCATATCTCAGCTTGAAACCCGACCGAAACGAAGATATCTCCGGTTCTGCATGTCTAACGTACTGTGGAGTGGTGAATTCACCAGAAAACGTGTTTCTCGCATTAAATAGCTCGAAAAGAGCGATCTAGATGATTCTGCATACTTCTGGCAGAAGACTCACCAAGCTTATCGCAGAAAATGCATATCTCAGCTGGAAACACCACGAAAATCAAGATATAGCCGGTTCAGCATATCAAACGCACTGTGGAATGATGAAAACACGAGAAAACTTGTTTTTTCGCATTAAATAGCTCGAAACGAGCGATCTAGATGATTCTGCATACTTCTGACTGAAGTCTCTCCAAGATTATCGCAGAAAATGCATATCTCAGCTTGAAACCTCACGAAAACCAAGATATCTCCGGTTCTGCACATCAAACGTACTGTGGAGTGGTGAAAACACCAGAAAACGTGTTTCTCGCATTAAGTAGCTCGAAAAGAGCGATCTAGATGATTCTGCATACTTCTGGCAGAACACTCACCAAGTGTTGCGTACGTCTTGTCTATTGCCTTTACTGAATAGCGCAATTCGTACTTCGCACGCCGACTTATCTTTGTGCGTTCGAAAATTCGTTAGTGGACTGTATAAAATGTTTTATTCGATTTACTATGCTATCTATGCTAAGTTTCCCATGAAACTGTTTACTATGTTTACGTGTTAATGATTCCAAATCTAGCTAGTCACTGATGATAACCTCCTTTCGAGAGGATCCCGCGATGCCTCGGAGCAAAGACGCATCGCGGGGGTGAGACATTCGGATAGGTGGAAATCTAATTGTCGATTATGGTGGGGAAGGGTGGCTGACACTACCTATTGGTTAAAATAAAAAGAGGGGAAACTAGACAAATTGCCACCCCGCAGACCATTCGTCACTCTCAGGTACCGAGCGTACCCTTGAGTGACGCACGCGGAATTTCCGAATATCTCGAACAATGAACGTAGCAGACAATAACCTTAAGAAGCGCTTCGGCTCTCGTAACCGTATGGTCACGAAAAAGATACCGGTAAAAAAGGACGAAGCTTCTATCTGGAAAAGAAACAAAAGGCAAAGCGAAAAACTACGATCGCCGTGGTATCATAAAGTTATTGTCGCTAAGGCTTAAAATGTACAAATGAATTGAATACGAGGGTTAGACGGCAGTTATACCTCGAAAACGAACGATTACTTCTAAATAATATAATATAAAGTAATGTAAAAAATGCTCATCCTTGGACGTATAATGCGTGGCTACCTGGTCCGCGACGCAACACCAAGATTATCGCAGAAAATGCATATCTCAGCTGGAAACACCACGAAAATCAAGATATCGCCGGTTCTGCATATCAAACGCACTGTGGAATGTTGAAAACACCAGAAAACTGGTTTTTTCGCATTAAATAGCTCAAAAAGAGCGATCTAGATGATCCTGCATACTTCTGACAGAGGTCTCACCAATATTATCGTAGAAAATGCATATCTCAGCTTGAAACCCGACCGAAACGAAGATATCTCCGGTTCTGCATGTCTAACGTACTGTGGAGTGGTGAATTCACCAGAAAACGTGTTTCTCGCATTAAATAGCTCAAAAAGAGCGATCTAGATGATCCTGCATACTTCTGACAGAGGTCTCACCAATATTATCGTAGAAAATGCATTTCTCAGCTTGAAACCCGACCGAAACGAAGATATCTCCGGTTCTGCATGTCTAACGTACTGTGGAGTGGTGAATTCACCAGAAAACGTGTTTCTCGCATTAAATCGCTCGAAAAGAGCGATCTAGATGATTCTGCATACTTCTGGCAGAAGACTCACCAAGCTTATCGCAGAAAATGCATATCTCAGCTGGAAACACCACGAAAATCAAGATATAGCCGGTTCTGCATATCAAACGCACTGTGGAATGTTGAAAACACCAGAAAACTTGTTTTTTCGCATTAAATAGCTCGAAACGAGCGATCAAGATGATTATGCATACTTCTGACTGAAGTCTCACCAATATTATCGCAGAAAATGCATATCTCAGCTAGAAACCTCACGAAAATCAAGATGTCGCCGGTTCTGCATATCAAACGCACTTTGCAATGTTGAAAACACCAGAAAACTTGTTTTTCCGCATTAAATAGCTCGAAAAGAGCGATCTCGATGATTCTGCATACTTCGGACAGAAGTCTCACCAAGATTATCGCAGAAAATGCATATCTCAGCTTGAAACCCCACGAAAACCAAGATGTCTCCGGTTCTGCATATCAAACCAACTGTGGTGTGGTGAAAACCGCAGAAAACGTGTTTCTCGCATTAAATAGCTCGAAAAGAGCGCTCTCGATGTTTCTGCATACTTCGGACAGAAGTCTCACCAATATTATCGCAGAAAATGCATATCTGAGCTTGAAACCCCACGAAAACCAGGATATCGTCGGTTCGGCACATCATACGCACTGTGGAGTGGAGAAAACACCAAATAACGTGTTTCTCGCATAAAATAGCTCGAAAAGTGCGATCTCGATGATTCTGCATGCTTCGGACAGGAGTCTCACCAAGATTATTGCACAAAATGCATATCTGAGCTTGAAACCCCACGAAAACCAGGATATCGTCGCTTCTGCACATCATACGCTCTGTGGAGTGGGGAAAACACCAGATAACGTGTTTCTCGCATTAAATAGCTCGAAATGTGCGAACTGGATGATTCTGCATACTTCGGACAGAAGTCTCACCAAGACTATCGCAGAAAACGCATATCTCTGCTTGAAACCCCACGAAAACCAAGATATCTCCGGTTCTGCATATCCAACGAACTGTGGTGTGGTGAAAACCCCAGAAAACGTGTTTCTCGCATTAAATAGCTCGAAAAGTGCGAACTGGATGATTCTGCATACTTCGGACAGAAGTCTCACCAAGATTATCGTAGAAAATGCATACCTCAGCTTGAACCCCGACGAAATCCAAGATGTCGCCGGTTCTGCATATCAAACGCACTGTGGAGTGGTGAAAACACCAGTTAACGTGTTTCTCGCATTAAATAGCTCGAAAAGAGGGATCCCGATGATTCTGCATACTTCTGACAGAAGTCTCACATAGATTATCGTAGAAAATGCATACCTCAGTTTGAACCGCGACGAAATCCAAGATGTCACCGGTTCTTCATATCAAACGCACTGTGGAGTGCTGAAAACACCAGATAACGTGTTTCTCGCATTAAATAGCTCGAAAAGAGCGATCTCGATGATTCTGCATACTTCGGACAGAAGTCTCACCAATATTATCGCAGAAAATGCATATCTGAGCTTGAAACCCCACGAAAACCAGGATATCGTCGGTTCTGCACATCATACGCACTGTGGAGTGGAGAAAACACCAGATAACGTGTTTCTCGCATTAAATAGCTCGAAACGAGCGATCTCGATGATTAAGCATACTTCGGACAGAAGTCTCACCAAGATTATCGCAGGAATTGCATATCTCAGCTTGAAACCCCACGAAAACACAGATATCGCTGGTTCTGCATATCAAACGCACTGTGGAGTGGTGAAAACACCAGATAACGTGTTTCTCGCATTAAATAGCTCGAAAAGAGCGATCTCGATGATTCTGCATACTTCGGACAGAAGTCTCACCAAGATTATCGCAGAAAATGCATATCTCAGCTTGAAACCCCACGAAAACCAAGATATCTCCGGTTCTGCATATCAAACCAACTGTGGAGTGACGAAAACACCAGATAACGTGCTTCTCGGATTAAATAGCTCGAAAAGTGTGATCTCGATGATTCTGCATACTTCGGACAGAAGTCTCACCAAGATTATCGCAGAAAATGCATATCTCAGCTGGAAACACCACGAAAAACAAGATATCGCCCGTTCTGCATATCAAACCAACTGTGGAGTGACGAAAACACCAGATAACGTGCTTCTCGGATTAAATAGCTCGAAAAGTGTGATCTCGATGATTCTGCATACTTCGGACAGAAGTCTCACCAAGATTATCGCAGAAAATGCATATCTCAGCTTGATACCCCACGAAAACCAAGATATCTCCGGTTCTGCATATCAAACGCACTGTGGAATGTTGAAAACACCAGAAAACTTGTTTTTTCGCATTAAATAGCTCGAAAAGAGCGATCTTGATGATTCTGCATACTTCTGTCTGACGTCTCACCAATATTATCGCAGAAAATGCATATCTGAATTTGAAACCCCACGAAAACCAGGATATCGTCGGTTCTGCACATCATACGCACTGTGGAGTGGTGAAAACACCAGATAACGTGTTTCTCGCATTAAGTAGCTCGAAACGAGCGATCTCGATGATTCTGCATACTTCGGCCAGGAGTCTCACCAAGATTATCGCAGAAAATGCATATCTCAGCTTGAAACCCCACGAAAACCAAGATATCTACGGTTCTGCATATCAAACCAACTGTGGAGTGGTGAAAACACCAGATAACTTGTTTCTCGCATTAAATAGCTCGAGAAGAGCGCTCTCGATGTTTCTGCATACTTCGGACAGAAGTCTCACCAAGATTATCGCAGAAAATGCATATCTCAGCTTGAAACCCCACGAAAACCCAGATATCGCTGGTTCTGCATATTAAACGCACTGTGGAGTGCTGAAAACACCAGAGAACGTGTTTCTCGCATTAAATAGCTCGAAAAGAGGGATCTCGATGATTCTGCATAGTTCTGACAGAAGACTCACCAAGATTATCGCAGAAAATGCATATCTCAGCTGGAAACACCACGAAAAACAAGATATCGCCCGTTCTGCATATCAAACGCACTGTGGAATGTTGAAAACACCAGAAAACTTGTTTTGTCGCATTAAATAGCTCGAAAAGAGCGATCTAGATGATTCTGCATACTTCTGGCAGAAGACTCACCTAGATTATTGCCGAAAATGCATATCTCAGCTGGAAACACCACGAAAATCAAGATATCGCCGGTTCTGCATATCAAACGCACTGTGGAGTGGTGAAAACAACCAGATATCGTGTTTCTCGCATTAAGTTGCTCGAAAAGAGCGATCTCGAAGATTCTGCATACTTCTGACAGACATCTCTCCAAGATTATAGTAGACAATGCATATCTCAGCTTGAAACCCGACGAAATCCAAGATGTCGCCGGTTCTGCATATCAAACGCACTGTGGAGTGGTGAAAACACCGGATAACGTGTTTCTCGCATTAAATAACTCGAAAAGAGCGATCCCGATGATTCTGCATACTTCTGACAGAAGTCTCACCAAGATTATCGTTGAAAATGCATATCTCAGCTTGAACCCCGACGAAATCTAAGATGTCGCCGGTTCTGCATATCAAACGCACTGCGGAGTGGTGAAAACTCCAGTTAACGTGTTTCTCGCATATAATAGCTCGAAAAGTGCGATCTCGATGATTCTGCATACTTCGGACAGAAGACTCACAAAGATTAGCGCAGAAAATGCATATCTCAGCTTGAAACCCGACCGAAACCAGGATATCTTCGGTTCTGCATATCCAACGAACTGTGGTGTGGTGAAAACACCAGAAAACGTGTTTCTCGCATTAAATAGCTCGAAAAGAGCGATCTCGATGATTCTGCACACTTCGGAAAGAAGTCTCACTAAGATTATCGCAGAAAATGCATATCTCAGGTTGAACCCCGACGAAATCCAAGATGTCGACGGTTCTGCATATCAAACGCACTGCGGAGTGGTGAAAACACCAGATAACTTGTTTCTCCCATTAAATAGCTCGAGAAGAACGCTCTCGATGTTTCTGCATACTTCGGACAGAAGTCTCACCAAGATTATCGTAAAAAATGCATATCTCAACTTGAAACTCCACGAAAACCAAGATATCGCTGGTTCTGCATATCAAACGCACTCTGGAGTGGTGAATGCACCAGATAACGTGTTTCTCGCATTAGATAGCTCGAAAAGAGCGCTCTCGATGTTTCTGCATAATTCGGACAGAAGTCTCACCAAGATTATCGTAAAAAATGCATATCTCAGCTTGAAACTCCACGAAAACCAAGATATCGCTGGTTCTGGATATCATACGCACTCTGGAGTGGTGAATGCACCAGATAACGTGTTTCTCGCATTAGATAGCTCGAAAAGAGCGATCTAGATGACTCTGCATACTTCGGACAGAGGTTTCACCAAGATTATCGCAGAAAATGCATATCTGAGCTTGAAACCCCATGAAAACCAAGATATCGCTGGTTCTGCATATCAAACGCACTGTGGAGTGGTGAAAACACCAGTTAACATGTTTCTCGCATTAAAAAGCTCGAAAAGAGCGATCTCGATGATTGTGCATACTTCGGACAGAAGTCTCACCAAGATTATCGCAGACAATGCATATCTCAGCTTGAAACCCCACGAAAACCAAGATATCTCCTGTTCTGCTTATCCAACGAACTGTGGAGTGGTGAAAACCCCAGAAAACGTGTTTGTCGCATTAAATAGATAGAAAAGAGCGCTCTCGATGTTTCTGCATACTTCGGACAGAGGTTTCACCAAGATTATCGCAGAAAATGCATATCTGAGCTTGAAGCCCCACGAAAACCAAGATATCGCTGGTTCTGCATATCAAACCAACTGTGGAGTGGTGAAAACACCAGACAACGTGTTTCTCGCATTAAATAGCTCGAAACGAGCGATCTCGATGATTAAGCATACTTCGGACAGAAGTCTCACCAAGATTATCGTAAAAAATGCATATCTCAACTTGAAACCCGACGAAAACAAAACATCGCCGGTTCTGCATATCAAACCAACTGTGGAGTGGTGATAACACCAGACAACGTGTTTCTCGCATTAAATAGCTCGAAACGAGCGATCTCGATGATTAAGCATACTTCGGACAGAAGTCTCACCAAGATTATCGTAAAAAATGCATATCTCAGCTTGAAACCCGACGAAAACAAAACATCGCCGGTTCTGCATATCAAACCAACTGTGGAGTGGTGAAAACACCAGAAAACGTGTTTCTCGCATTAAGTAGCTCGAAAAGAGGGATCTAGATGATTCTGCATACTTCTGACAGAAGACTCACCAAGATTATCGCACAAAGTGCATATCTCAGCTTGAATCCTCACGAAAACCAAGATATCGCCGGTTCTCCATATCAGACGCACTGTGGAGTGGTGAAAACACCAGAAAACGTGTTTCTCGCATTAAGTAGCTCGAAAAGAGGGATCTAGATGATTCTGCATACTTCTGACAGAAGACTCACCAAGATTATCGCACAAAGTGCATATCTCAGCTTGAATCCTCACGAAAACCAAGATATCGCCGGTTCTCCATATCAGACGCACTGTGGAGTGGTTAAAACACCAGAAAACGTGTTTCTCGCATTAAATAGGTCGAAAAGAGCGATCTCGATGATTCTGCATACTTCTAACAGAAGTCTCACCAAGATTATCGCAGAAAATGCATATCTGAGCTTGAAACCCCACGAAAACCAAGATATCGTCGGTTCTGCATATCATACGCACTGCGGTGTGGTGAAAACGCCAGATAACGTGTTTCTCGCATTAAATAGCTCGAAAAGAGCGGTCTCGATGATTCTGCATACTTCTAACAGAAGTCTCACCATGATTATCGCAGAAAATGCATATCTCTGCTAGAAACCCCACGAAAACCAAGACATCTCCGGTTCTGCACATCCAACGAACTGTGGTGAGGTGAAAACCCCAGAAAACGTGTTTCTCGCATTAACTAGCTCGAAAAGAGCGATCTCGATGATTCAGCATATTTCGGACAGAAGTCTCACCAAGTTTATCGCAGAAAATGCATATCTCTGCTTGAAACCCCACGAAAACCAAGGTATCTACTGTTCTGCATATCCAACGAACTGTGGAGTGGTGAAAACAACCAGATAACGTGTTTCTCGAATTAACTAGCACGAATAGAGCGTTCTGGATGATTCTGCATACTTCTCATATATGAAACACAAAGATTATCGCAGAAAATGCATATTTCAGCTGGAAACCACACGAAAACCAAGATATCGCTGGTTCTGCATATCAAACTCACTGTGGAGTGGTGAAAACACCAGATAACGTGTTTCTCGAATTAAATAGCTCGAAAAGAGCGATCTAGATGATTCAGCATACTTCGGACAGAAGTCTCACCAAGATTATCGCAGAAAATGCATATCTCTGCTTGAAACCCCACGAAAACCAAGGTATCTACTGTTCTGCATATCCAACGAACTGTGGAGTGGTGAAAACCCCAGAAAACGTGTTTCTCGGATTAAATAGCTCGAAAAGAGCGCTCTCGACGTTTCTGCATACTTCGGACAGATGTTTCAGCAAGCTTATCGTAGAAAATGCATATCTGAGCTTGAAACCCGACAAAAACCAAAATATCTCCGGTTCTGCATATCCAACGCACTGTGGAGTGGTGAATACACCAGATAACGTGTTTCTCGCATTAAATAGCTCGAAACGAGCGATCTCGATGATTCTGCATACTTCGGACGGAAGTCTCAACAAGATTATCGCAGAAAATGCATATCTCAGCTTGAAACCCCACGAAAACCAAGATATCGCTGGTTCTGCATATCAAACGCACTGTGGAGTGCTGAAAACCCCAGATAACGTATTTGTCGCATTAAATAGCTCGAATAGAGCAATCTCGATGATTCTGTATACTTCGGACAGAAGTCTCACCAAGATTATCGTAGAAAATGCATATCTCAGCTTGAAACCCCACGAAAACCAAGATATCGCTGGTACTGCATATCAAACGCACTGTGGAGTGGTGAATACATCAGATAACGTGTTTCTCGCATTAAATAGCTCGAAAAGAGCGATCTCGATGATTCTGCATACTTCGGACAGAAGTCTCACCAAGATTATCGCAGAAAATGCATATCTCAGCTTGAAACCCGACGAAAAACGAGTTATCTCCGGTTCTGCATATCCAACGAACAGTGGAGTGGTGAAAACACCAGAAAACGAGTTTCTCGCATTAAATAGCTCGAAAAGAGCGCTCTCGATGTTTCTGCATACTTCGGACAGATGTTTCACCAAGATTATCGTAGAAAATGCATATCTCAGCTTGAAATACGACGAAAACCAGAATATCGCCGGTTCTGCATATCAAACGCACTGTGGAGTGGTGAAAACACCAGATAACGTGTTTCTCGCTTTAAATAGCTCGAAACGCGCGATCTTGATGATTCTGCATGCTTCTAACTGAAGTCTCAAAAAGATTATCGCAGAAAATGCATATTTCAGCTGGAACCCCCACGAAAACCAAGTTATCGGCGGCTCTACATATTAAACGCACTGTGGAGTGGTCAAAACACCAGATAACGTGTTTCTCGCATTAAATAGCTCGAAACGAGCGATCTAGATGATTCTGCATACTTCTGACTGAAGTCTCACCAATAAGATCGCAGAAAATGCATATCTCAGCTTGAAACCCGACGAAAACCACGATGTCGCCGGTTCTGCATATCAAACGCACTGTGGGGTGGTGAAATCACCAGAAAACGTGTTTCTCGCATTAACTAGCTCGAAAAGAGCGATCTAGATGATTCTGCATACTTCTCATAGATGAAACACCAATATTATCGCAGAAAATGCATATCTCAGCTTGAAACCCGACGAAAACCAAGATGGCGCCGGTTCTGCATATCAAACGCACTGTGGGGTGGTGAAAACACCAGAAAACGTGTTACTCGCATTAAATAGCTCGAAAAGAGCGATCTAGATGATTGTGCATACTTCTGACAGAAGACTCACCAAGAGTATCGCAGAAAGTGCATATCTCAGCTTGAAACCTCACGAAAACCAAGATATCTCCGGTTCTGCACATCAAACGTACTGTGGAGTGGTGAAAACACCAGAGAACGTGTTTCTCGCATTAAGTAGCTCGATAAGAGCGTTCTCGAAGATTCTGCATACTTCTGACAGAGGTCTCACCAATATTATCGTAGAAAATGCATATCTCAGCTTGAAACTCGACCGAAACCAAGATATCTCCGGTTCTGCATGTCAAACGTACAGTGGAGTGGTGAATACACCAGAAAATGTTTTTCTCGCATTAAATAGCTCGAGAAGAGCGATCTTGATGATTCTGCATACTTCTGACAGAAGACTCACCAAGATGATCGCAGAAAATGCATATCTCAGCTGGAAGCCCCACGAAAACCAAGATATCGTCGGTTCTGCATAGCAGACGCACTGTGGAATGTTGAAAACACCAGAAAACGTGTTTCTCGTATTAACTAACTCGAAAACAGCGATCTAGATGATTCTGCATACTTCTGACAGAAGACTCGGCAAGATTATCGCAGAAAGTGCATATCTCAGCTGGAAACCCCACGAAAACCAAGTTATCGGCGGCTCTAAATATCAAACGCACTGTGGAGTGGTCAAAACACCAGATAACGTGTTTCTCGCATTAAATAGCTCGAAAAGAGCGTTCCCGATGATTCTGCATACTTCTCATAGATGAAACACCTAGATTATCGCAGAAAATGCATATTTCAGCTGGAAACCCCACGAAAACCAAGTTATCGGCGGCTCTACATATCAAACGCACTGTGGAGTGGTCAAAACACCAGAAAACGTGTTTCTCGCATTAAGTAGCTCGAAAAGAGCGTTTTCGAAGATTCTGCATACTTCTGACAGAGGTCTCACCAATATTATCGTAGAACATGCATATCTCAGCTTGAAACCCGACCGAAACGAAGATATCTCCGGTTCTGCATGTCTAACGTACTGTGGAGTGGTGAATACACCAGAAAACGTGTTTCTCGCATTAAATAGCTCGAAACGAACGATCTAGATGATTGTGCATACTTCTGACTGAAGTCTCACCAAGATTATCGCAGAAAATTCATATCTCAGCTTGAAACCCGACGAAAACCAAGATGTCGCCGGTTCTGTATATCAAACGCACTGTGGGGTGGTGAAAACACCAGAAAACGTGTTACTCGCATTAAATAGCTCGAAAAGAGGGATCTAGATGATTCTGCATACTTCTGACAGAAGACTCACCAAGATTATCGCACAAAGTGCATATCTCAGCTTGAATCCTCACGAAAACCAAGATATCGCCGGTTCTCCATATCAGACGCACTGTGGAGTGGTTAAAACACCAGAAAACGTGTTTCTCGCGTTAACTAGCTCGAAAAGAGCGTTCTCGATGATTCTGCATACTTCTCATAGATGAAACACCAAGATTATCGCAGAAAATGCATATTTCAGCTGGAAACGCCACGAAGATCAAGATGTCGCCGGTCCTGCATATCAAACGCACTGTGGGGTGGAGAAAAAACCAGAAAACGTGTTTCTCGCATTAAATAGCTCGAAAAGAGCGATCTAGATGATTCTGCATACTTCTGACAGAAGACTCACCCCGATTATCGCAGAAAATGCATATCTCAGCTGGAAACACCACGAAAATCAAGATATTGCCGGTTCTGCATATCAAACGCAGTGTGGAGTGGTCAGTACACCAGATAACGTGTTTCTCGCATTAAATTGCTCAAAAAGAGCGATCTCGATGATTCTGCATACTTCTGACAGAAGTTGCACCAAGATTATCGCAGAAAATGCATACCTCAGCATGAAGTCCGACGAAAACCAAGATTTCGCAATTTCTGCATATCAAACGCACTGTGGTGTGGCCAAAACACCAGAAAACTGTTTTTTTCGCATTAAATAGCTCGAAACGAGCGATCTAGATGATTCTGCATTCTTCTGACAGAAGACTCACCAAGATTATCGCAGAAAATGCATATCTCAGCTGGAAACCCTACGAAAACCAAGATATCGCCGGTTCTCCATAACAGACGCACTGTGGAGTGGTGAAAACACCAGAAAACGTGTTTCTCGGATTAACTAGCTCGAAAAGAGCGTTCTCGATGATTCTGCATACTTCTGACAGAAGACTCACCAAGATTATCGCAGAAAATGCATATCTCAGCTGGAAACACCACGAAGATCAAGATGTCGCCGGTCCTGCATATCAAACGCACTGTGGGGTGGTGAAAACACCAGAAAACGTGTTACTCGCATTAAATAGCTCGAAAAGAGCGATCTAGATGATTCTGCATACATCTGACAGAAGACTCACCAAGATTATCGCAGAAAGTGCATATCTCACCTGGAAACCCCACGAAAACCAAGTTATCGGCGGCTCTACATATCAAACGCACTGTGGAGTGGTCAAAACACCAGATAACGTGTTTCTCGCAGTAACTAGCTCGAGAAGAGCGTTCTCGATGATTCTGCATACTTCTCATAGATGAAACACCAATATTATCGCAGAAAATGCATATCTCAGCTAGAAACATCTCGAAAATCAAGATGTCGCCGGTTCTGCATATCAAACGCACTGTGGGGTGGAGAAAAAACCAGAAAACGTGTTTCTCGCATTAAATAGCTCGAAAAGAGCGATCTAGATGATTCTGCATACTTCTGACAGATGACTCACCAAGATTATCGCTGAAAATGCATATCTCAGTTGGAAACCCTACGAAAACCAAGATATCGCCGGTTCTCCATATTAGACGCACTGTGGAGTGGTGAAAACACCACAAAACGCGTTTCTCGCATTAACTAGCTCGAAAAGATCGTTCTTGATGATTCTGCATACTTCTCATAGATGAAACACCAATATTATCGCAGAAAATGCATATCTCAGCTAGAAACATCTCGAAAATCAAGATGTCGCCGGTTCTGCATATCAAACGCACTGTGGGGTGGAGAAAAAACCAGAAAACGTGTTTCTCGCATTAAATAGCTCGAAAAGAGCGATGTAGATGATTCTGCATACTTCTGACAGAAGACTCACCAAGATTATCGCAGAAAATGCATATCTCAGCTGGAAACCCTACGAAAACCAAGATATCGCCGGTTCTCCATAACAGACGCACTGTGGAGTGGTGAAAACACCAGAAAACGTGTTTCTCGGATTAACTAGCTCGAAAAGAGCGTTCTGGATGATTCTGCATACTTCTCATAGATGAAACACCAAGATTATCGCAGAAAATGCATATTTCAGCTGGAAACCCCACGAAAACCGAGTTATCGGCGGCTCTACATATCAAACGCACTGTGGAGTGGTCAAAACACCAGATAACGTGTTTCTCGCACTAAATAGCTCGAAAAGAGCGATATCGATGATTCTGCATACTTCTGACAGAAGACTCACCAAGATTATCGCAGAAAATGCATATCTCAGCTGGAAACACCACGAAAATCAAGATGACGCCGGTTCTGCATATCAAACGCACTGTGGGGTGGTGAAAACACCAGAAAACGTGTTACTCGCATTAAATAGCTCGAAAAGAGCGATCTAGATGATTCTGCATACATCTGACAGAAGACTCACAAAGATTATCGCAGAAAGTGCATATCTCAGCTGGAAACCCCACGAAAACCAAGTTATCGGCGGCTCTACATATCAAACGCACTGTGGAGTGGTCAAAACACCAGATAACGTGTTTCTCGCAGTAACTAGCTCGAAAAGAGCGTTCTCGATGATTCTGCATACTTCTCATAGATGAAACACCAAGATTATCGCAGAGAATGCATATTTCAGCTGGAAACACCACGAAAACCAAGTTATCGGCGGCTCTACATATCAAACGCACTGTGGAGTGGTGAAAACACCAGAAAACGTGTTTCTCGCATTAACTAACTCGAAAAGAGCGTTCCCGATGATTCTGCATACTTCTCATAGATGAAGCACCAAGATTATCACAGAAAATGCATATTTGAGCTGGAAACCCCACGAAATCCAAGTTATCGGCGGCTCTACATAGCAAACGCACTGTGGAGTGGTCAAAACACCAGAAAACGTGTTTCTCGCATTAAGTAGCTCGAAAAGAGCGCTCTCGAAGATTCTGCATACTTCTGACAGAGGTCTCACCAATATTATCGTAGAAAATGCATATCTCAGCTTGAAACCCGACCGAAACGAAGATATCTCCGGTTCTGCATGTCTAACGTACTGTGGAGTGGTGAATACACCAGAAAACGTGTTTCTCGCATTAAATAGCTCGAAACGAGCGATCTAGATGGTTCTGCATACTTCTGACTGAAGTCTCACCAATATTATCGCAGAAAATGCATATCTCAGCTAGAAACCTCACGAAAATCAAGATCTCGCCGGTTCTGCATATCAAACGCACTATGGATTGGTGAAAACAACCAGATAACGTGTTTCTCGCATTAAATAGCTCGAAACGAACGATCTAGATGATTGTGCATACTTCTGACTGAAGTCTCACCAAGATTATCGCAGAAAATGCATATCTCAGCTTGAAACCCGACGATAACCAAGATGTCGCCGGTTCTGCATATCAAACGCACTGTGGAGTGGTGAAAACACCAGATAACGAGTTTCTCGCATTAAATAGGTCGAAAAGAGCGATCTCGATGTTTCTGCATACTTCGGACAGAATTCTCACCAAGATTATCGCAGAAAATGCATATCTCAGCTTGACACCCCACGAAAACCAAGATATCTCCGGTTCTGCACATCCAACGAACTGTGCTGTTGTGAAAACCCCAGAAGACGTGTTTCTCGCATTAAATAGCTCGAAAAGTACGATCTCGATGACACTGGATACTTCGGACAGAAGTCTCACCAAGATTATCGCAGAGAATGCATATCTGAGCTTGAAACCCCACGAAAACCAAGATATCGTCGGTTCTGCATATCATACGCACTGCGGTGTGGTGAAAACGCCAGATAACGTGTTTCTCGCATTAAATAGCTCGAAAAGATCGATCTCGATGATTCTGCATACTTCTAACAGAAGTCTCACCAAGATTATCGCAGAAAATGCATATCTCAGCTTGACACCGCACCAAAATCAAGATGTCGCCGGTTCTGCAAATCAAACGCACTGTGGAGTGGTGAAAACACCAGATAACGTGTTTCTCGCCTTAAGTAGCTCGAAAAGAGCGATCTCGTAGATTCTGCATACTTCTGACAGAAGTCCCACCAAGATTATCGCAGAAAATGCATATCTCAGCTTGAAACCCGACGAAATCCAAGATGTCGCCGGTTCTGCATATCAAACGCACTGTGGAGTGGTGAAAACACCAGATAACGTGTTTCTCAAATTAAATAGCTCGAAGAGAGGGATCTCGATGTTTCTGCATAATTCTGACAGAAGACTCACCAAGCTTATCGCAGAAAATGCATATCTCAGCTTGAAACCTTACCAAAATCAAGATGTCGCCGGATCTTCAATTCTAACGCACTGTGGAGTGGTGAAAACAACCAGATAACATGTTTCACGCATTAAATAGCTCGAAAAGAGCGATACCGATGATTCTGCATACTTCTGACAGAAGTCTCACCAAGATTATCGTAGAAAATGCATATCTCAGCTTGATTCCCGACCGAAACCAAGATATCTCCGGTTCTGCATGTCAAACGTACTGTGGAGTGGTGAATACACCAGAAAACCTGTTTCTCGCATTAAATAGTTCGAAAAGAGCGATCTAGATGATTCTGCATACTTCTGACAGAAGTCTCAGCAAGATTATCGCAGAAAATGCATACCTCAGCTTGAAACACCACGAAAATCAAGATATCGCCGGTTCTGCATATCAAACGCACTGTGGAATGTTGAAAACACCAGTAAACTTGTTTTTTCGCATTAGATAGCTCGAAACGAGCGATCTAGATGATTCTGCATCCTTCTGACTGAAGTCTCACCAAAGATTATCGTAGAAAATGCATATCTCAGCTTGAAACCCGACGAAATCCATGATGTTGCCTGTTCTGCATATCAAACGCACTGTGGAGTGGTGAAAACCTCAGAAAACGTGTTTCTCGCATTAAATAGCTCGAAAAGAGCGCTCTCGATGTTTCTGCATACTTCGGACAGATGTTTCAACAAGCTTATCGTAGAAAATGCATATCTCAGCTTGAAACACGACGAAAACCAAGATATCGACGGATCTGCATATCATACGCACTGTGGAGTAGTGAAAACACCAGATAACGTGTTTCTCGCATTAAGTAGCTCGAAAAGGGCGATCTCGATGATTAAGCATACTTCTAACAGAAGTCTCACCAAGATTATCGCAGAAAATGCATATCTCTGCTTGAAAACCCACGAAAACCAAGATATCTACTGTTCTGCATATCTAACGAACTGTGGAGTGGTGAAAACCTCAGAAAACGTGTTTCTCGCATTAAATAGCTCGAAAAGAGCGCTCTCGATGTTTCTGCATACTTCGGACAGATGTTTCAACAAGCTTATCGTAGAAAATGCATATCTCAGCTTGAAACACGACGAAAACCAAGATATCGACGGATCTGCATATCATACGCACTGTGGAGTAGTGAAAACACCAGATAACGTGTTTCTCGCATTAAATAGCTCGAAACGAGCGATCTCGATGTTCAAGCCCACTTCGGACAGAAGTCTCACCAAGATTATCGTAAAAAATGCATATCTCAGCTTGAAACCCCACGAAAACCAAGATATCGCTGGTTCTGCATATCAAACGCACTGTGGAGTGGTGAAAACCCCAGAAAACGTGTTTCTCTCATTAAATAGCTCGAAAAGAGCGCTCTCGACGTTTCTGCATACTTCGGACAGATGTTTCACCAAGTTTATCGTAGAAAATGCATATCTCAGCTTGAAACCCGACGAAAACCGAAATATCTCCGGTTCTGCATATCCAACGCACTGTGGAGTGGTGAAAACACCAGATAACGTGTTTCTCGCATTAAGTAGCTCGAAACGAGCGATCTCGATGATCAAGCATACTTCGGACAGAAGTCTCACCAAGATTATCGTAAAAAATGCATATCTCAGCTTGAAACTCCACGAAAACAAAGATATCGCTGGTACTGCATATCAAACGCACTGTGGAGTGGTGAAAACACCAGAAAACGTGTTTCGTGCATTAAGTAGCTCGAAAAGAGCGATCTAGATGATTCTGCATACTTCTGACAAAAGACCCACCAAGATTATCGCAGAAAATGCATATCTCTGCTTGAAACCCGACGAAAACCAAGATATCGACGGTTCTGCATATCATACGCACTGTGGAGTGGTGAAAACACCAGATAACGTGTTTCTCGCATTAAGTAGCTCGAAAAGAGCGATCTCGATGATTAAGCATACTTCGGACAGAAGTCTCACCAAGATTATCGCAGAAAATGCATATCTCTGCATGAAACCCGACGAAAACCAAAATATCGCCGGTTCTGCATATCAAACCAACTGTGGAGTGGTGAAAATACCAGATAACGTGTTTCTCGCATTAAATAGCTCGAAAAGCGCGATCTCGACGATTCTGCATACTTCTAACAGAAGTCTCACCAAGATTATAGCAGAAAATGCATATCTCTACTTGAAAACCCACGAAAACCAAGATATCTACTGTTCTGCATATCCAACGAACTGTGGAGTGGTGAAAACCCCAGAAAACGTGTTTCTCGCATTAAATAGCTCGAACAGAGCGATCCCGATGATTCTGCATACTTCTGACAGAAGTCTCACCAAGATTATCGTAGAAAATGCATATCTCAGCTTGAACCCCGACGAAATCCATGATGTTGCCGGTTCTGCATATCAAACGCACTGTGGAGTGGTGAAAACACCAGATAACGTGTTTCTCGCATTAAGTAGCACGAAAAGATCGACCCCGATGATTCTGCATACTTCTGACAGACGTCTCACCAAGATTATCTTAGATAATGCATATCTCAGCTTGAACCCCGACGAAATCCATGATTTTGCCGGTTCTGCATATCAAACGCACTGTGGAGTGGTGAAAACACCAGATAACGTGTTTCTCGCATTAAGTAGCACGAAAAGATCGATCCCGATGATTCTGCATACTTCAGACGGACGTCTCACCAAGATTATCGTAGAAAATGCATATCTCAGATTGAAACCTCACCGAAACCTAGATGTCGCCGGTTCCGCAAATCAAACGCACTGTGGAGTGGTGAAAACACCAGATAACGTGTTTCTCGCATTAAGTAGCTCGAAATGAGCGATCTCGATGATTAAGCATACTTCGGACAGAAGTCTCACCAAGATTATCGCAGAAAATGCATATCTCTGCATGAAACCTAACGAAAACCAAAATATCGCCGGTTCTGCATATCAAACCAACTTTGGAGTGGTGAAAACAACCAGATAACGTGTTTCTCGAATTAAATAGCTCGAAAACAGCGATCCCGATGATTCTGCATACTTTGGACAGAAGTCTCACCAAGATTATCGCAGAAAATGCATACATCAGCTTGAAATCTCACGAAAATCAAGATGTCGCCGGTTCTGCATATCAAACGCACTGTGGAGTGGTGAAAACAACCAGATAACGTGTTTCTCGAATTAAATAGCTCGAAAAGAGCGATCCCGATAATTCTGCATACTTCTGACAGAAGTCTCACCAAGATTATCGTAGAAAATGCATATCTCAGCTTGAACCCCGACGAAATCCATGATGTCGCCGGTTCTGCATATCAAGCGCACTGTGGAGTGGTGAAAACACCAGATAACGTGTTTCTTGCATTAAATAGCTCGAAAAGAGCGATCCCGATGATTCTGCATACTTCTGACAGAAGTCTCACCAAGATTATCGCAGAAAATGCATATCTCAGCTTGAACCCCTACGAAATCGAAGATGTCGCCGGTTCTGCATATCAAACGCACTGTGGAGTGGTGAAAACACCAGATAACGTGTTTCTCAAATTAAATAGCTCGAAGAGAGGGATCTCGATGTTTCTGCATACTTCTGACAGAAGGCTCACCTAGATTATCGCAGACAATGCATATCTCAACTGGAAATACCATGAAAATCAAGATATCGCCGGTTCTGCATATCAATCGCACTGTAGAGTGGGGAAAACACCAGATAACGTGTTTGTCGCATTAAATAGCTCGAAACGAGCGATATAGATGATTCTGCATACTTCTCACAGAAGTCTCACCAAGATTATCGCCGAAAATGCATAACTCAGCTTGAAATCTCACGAAAACCAAGTTATCTCCGGTACTGCACATCAAACGTACTGTGGAGTGGTGAAAACACCAGTAAACGTGTTTCTCGCATTAAGTAGCTCGAAAAGATCGATCTCGAAGATTCTGCATACTTCTGACAGAAGTCTCACCAAGATTATCGTAGAAAATGCATATCTCAGCTTGAAACCCGACGAAAACCAAAATATCGCCGGTTCTGCATATCAAACCAACTGTGGAGTGGTGAAAATACCAGATAACGTGTTTCTCGCATTAAATAGCTCGAAAAGCGCGATCTCGACGATTCTGCATACTTCTAACAGAAGTCTCACCAAGATTATAGCAGAAAATGCATATCTCTACTTGAAAACCCACGAAAACCAAGATATCTACTGTTCTGCATATCCAACGAACTGTGGAGTGGTGAAAACCCCAGAAAACGTGTTTCTCGCATTAAATAGCTCGAACAGAGCGATCCCGATGATTCTGCATACTTCTGACAGAAGTCTCACCAAGATTATCGTAGAAAATGCATATCTCAGCTTGAACCCCGACGAAATCCATGATGTTGCCGGTTCTGCATATCAAACGCACTGTGGAGTGGTGAAAACACCAGATAACGTGTTTCTCGCATTAAGTAGCACGAAAAGATCGACCCCGATGATTCTGCATACTTCTGACAGACGTCTCACCAAGATTATCTTAGATAATGCATATCTCAGCTTGAACCCCGACGAAATCCATGATTTTGCCGGTTCTGCATATCAAACGCACTGTGGAGTGGTGAAAACACCAGATAACGTGTTTCTCGCATTAAGTAGCACGAAAAGATCGATCCCGATGATTCTGCATACTTCAGACGGACGTCTCACCAAGATTATCGTAGAAAATGCATATCTCAGATTGAAACCTCACCGAAACCTAGATGTCGCCGGTTCCGCAAATCAAACGCACTGTGGAGTGGTGAAAACACCAGATAACGTGTTTCTCGCATTAAGTAGCTCGAAATGAGCGATCTCGATGATTAAGCATACTTCGGACAGAAGTCTCACCAAGATTATCGCAGAAAATGCATATCTCTGCATGAAACCTAACGAAAACCAAAATATCGCCGGTTCTGCATATCAAACCAACTTTGGAGTGGTGAAAACAACCAGATAACGTGTTTCTCGAAATAAATAGCTCGAAAACAGCGATCCCGATGATTCTGCATACTTTGGACAGAAGTCTCACCAAGATTATCGCAGAAAATGCATACATCAGCTTGAAATCTCACGAAAATCAAGATGTCGCCGGTTCTGCATATCAAACGCACTGTGGAGTGGTGAAAACAACCAGATAACGTGTTTCTCGAATTAAATAGCTCGAAAAGAGCGATCCCGATAATTCTGCATACTTCTGACAGAAGTCTCACCAAGATTATCGTAGAAAATGCATATCTCAGCTTGAACCCCGACGAAATCCATGATGTCGCCGGTTCTGCATATCAAGCGCACTGTGGAGTGGTGAAAACACCAGATAACGTGTTTCTTGCATTAAATAGCTCGAAAAGAGCGATCCCGATGATTCTGCATACTTCTGACAGAAGTCTCACCAAGATTATCGCAGAAAATGCATATCTCAGCTTGAACCCCTACGAAATCGAAGATGTCGCCGGTTCTGCATATCAAACGCACTGTGGAGTGGTGAAAACACCAGATAACGTGTTTCTCAAATTAAATAGCTCGAAGAGAGGGATCTCGATGTTTCTGCATACTTCTGACAGAAGGCTCACCTAGATTATCGCAGACAATGCATATCTCAACTGGAAATACCATGAAAATCAAGATATCGCCGGTTCTGCATATCAATCGCACTGTAGAGTGGGGAAAACACCAGATAACGTGTTTGTCGCATTAAATAGCTCGAAACGAGCGATATAGATGATTCTGCATACTTCTCACAGAAGTCTCACCAAGATTATCGCCGAAAATGCATAACTCAGCTTGAAATCTCACGAAAACCAAGTTATCTCCGGTGCTGCACATCAAACGTACTGTGGAGTGGTGAAAACACCAGAAAACGTGTTTCTCGCATTAAGTAGCTCGAAAAGATCGATCTCGAAGATTCTGCATACTTCTGACAGAAGTCTCACCAAGATTATCGTAGAAAATGCATATCTCAGCTTGAAACCCGACGAAATCCAAGATGTCGCCGGTTCTGCATATCAAACGCACTGTGGAGTGGTGAAAACACCAGATAACGTGTTTCTCGAATTAAATAGCTAGAAGAGAGGGATCTCGATGTTTCTGCATACTTCTGACAGAAGACTCACCAAGTTTATCGCAGAAAATGCATATCTCAGCTGGAAACCCCCGCGAAAACCAAGATATCGCCGGTTCTGCATATCAGACGCACTGTGGAGTGGTGACAACACCAGATAACGTGTTTCTCGCATTAAATAGCTCGAAAAGCGCGATCTCGACGATTCTGCATACTTCGGACAGATGTTTCACCAAGCTTATCGTAGAAAATGCATATCTCAGCTTGAAACCCGACGAAAACCAAAATATCTCCGGTTCTGCATATCCAACGCACTGTGGAGTGGTGAAAACACCAGATAACGTGTTTCTCGCATTAAGTAGCTCGAAACGAGCGATCTCGATGAGCAAGCATACTTCGGACAGAAGTCTCACCAAGATTATCGTAAAAAATGCATACCTCAGCTTGAAACTCCACGGAAACCAAGATATCGCTGGTACTGCATATCAAACGCACTGTGGAGTGGTGAAAACACCAGAAAACGTGTTTCGTGCATTTAGTAGCTCGAAAAGAGCGATCTAGATGATTCTGCATACTTCTGACAAACGACCCACCAAGATTATCGCAGAAAATGCATATCTCTGCTTGAAACCCGACGAAAACCAAAATATCTCCGGTTCTGCATATCCAACGCACTGTGGAGTGGTGAAAACACCAGATAACGTGTTTCTCGCTTTAAGTAGCCCGAAACGAGCGATCTCGATGAATCTGCATACTTCGGACAGAAGTCTCACCAAGATTATCGCAGAAAATGCATATCTCAGCTTGAAACCCCACGAAAACCAAGATATCGACGGTTCTGCATATCATACGCACTGTGGAGTGGTGAAAACACCAGATAACGTGTTTCTCGCATTAAGTAGCGCGAAAAGAGCGATCTCGATGATTAAGCATACTTCGGACAGAAGACTCACCAAGATTATTGCAGAAAATGCATATCTCTGCATGAAACCCGACGAAAACCAAAATATCGCCGGTTCTGCATATCAAACCAACTGTGGAGTGGTGAAAACACCAGATAACGTGTTTCTCGCATTAAATAGCTCGAAAAGCGCGATCTCGACGATTCTGCATACTTCTAACAGAATTCTCACCAAGATTATCGCAGAAAATGCATATCTCTACTTGAAAACCCACGCAAACCAAGATATCTACTGTTCTGCATATCCAACGAACTGTGGAGTGGTGAAAACCCCAGAAAACGTGTTTCTCGCATTAAATAGATCGAAAAGAGCACTCTCGATGTTTCTGCATACTACGGACAGATGTTTCACCAAGCTTATCGCAGAAAATGCATATCTCAGCTTGAAACCCCACGAAAACCAAGATATCGCTGGTTCTGCATATCAAACGCACTGTGGAGTGCTGAAAACACCAGAAAACGTGTTTCGCGCATTAAGTAGCTCCAAAAGCGCGATCTCGACGATTCTGCATACTTCTAACAGAAGTCTCACCAAGATTATCGCAGAAAATGCATATCTCAGCTTGAAACCCGACGAAATCCAAGATGTCGCCGGTTCTGCATATCTAGCGCACTGTGGAGTGGTGAAAACACCAGATAACATGTTTCTTGCATTAAATACCTCGAACAGAGCGATCCCGATGATTCTGCATACTTCTGACAGAAGTCTCACCAAGATTATCGTAGAAAATGCATATCTCAGCTTGAAACCCCACGAAAACCAAGATATCTCCGGTTCTGCACATCCAACGAACTGCGGTGTGGTGAAAACCCCAGAAGACGTGTTTCTCGCATTAAATAGCTCGAAAAGTACGATCTCGATGACTCTGGATACTTCGGACAGAAGTCTCACCAAGATTATCGCAGAAAATGCATATCTCTACTTGAAAACCCACGAAAACCAAGATATCTACTGTTCTGCATATCCAACAAACTGTGGAGTGGTGGAAACCCCAGAAAACGTGTTTCTCGCATTAAATAGATCGAAAAGAGCACTCTCGATGTTTCTGCATACTTCGGACAGATGTTTCACCAAGCTTATCGCAGAAAATGCATATCTCAGCTTGAAACCCCACGAAAACCAAGATATCGCTGGTTCTGCATATCAAACGCACTGTGGAGTGCTGAAAACACCAGAAAACGTGTTTCGCGCATTAAGTAGCTCGAAAAGCGCGATCTCAATAATTCTGCATATTTCGGACAGAAGTCTCACCAAGATTATCGTAAAAAATGCATATCTCAGCTTGAAACCCCTCGAAAACCAAGATATCACCTGTTCTGCATATCCAACGAACTGTGGTGTGGTGAAAACCCCAGAAAACGTGGTTCTCACATTAAATAGCTCGCAATGTACGATCTCGATGACTCTGCATACTTCGGACAGAAGTCTCACCAAGATTATCGCAGAAAATGCATATCTCAGCTTGAAACCCCACGAAAACCAAGATATCTCCGGTTCTGCACATCCAACGAACTGTGGTGTGGTGAAAACTCCAGAAGACGTGTTTCTCGCATTAAATAGCTCGAAAAGTACGATCTCGATGACTCTGGATACTTCGGACAGTTGTCTCACCAAGATTATCACAGAAAATGCATATCTGAGCTTGAAACCCCACGAAAACCAAGATATCGTCGGTTCTGCATTTCATACGCACTGCGGTGTGGTGAAAACGCCAGATAACGTGTTTCTAGCATTAAATAGCTCGAAAAGAGCGATCTCGATGATTCTGCATACTTCGGACAGAAGTCTCACCAAGATTATCGTAAAAAATGCATATCTCTGCTAGAAACCCCACGAAAACCAAGATATCTCCGGTTCTGCACATCGAACGAACTGTGGTGGGGTGAAAACCCCAGAAAACGTGTTTCTCGCATTAACTAGCTCGAAAAGAGCGATCTCGATGATTCAGCATACTTCGGACAGAAGTCTCACCAAGTTTATCGCAGAAAATGCATATCTCAGCTTGAAACTCCACGAAAACCCAGATATCGCCGGTTCTGCATATCAAACCAACTGTGGAGTGGTGAAAACACCAGTCAACGTGTTTCTCGCATTAAATTGCTCGAATAGTGCGATCTCGATGATTCTGCATACTTCGGACAGAAGTCTCACCATGATTATCGTAAAAAATGCATATCTCAGCTTGAAACCCCACGAAAACCAAGATTGCGCTGGTTCTGCATATCAAACGCACTGTGGAGTCGTGAAAACACCAGATAACGAGTTTCTCGCATTAGATAGGTCGAAAAGAGCGATCTCGATGTTTCTGCATACTTCGGACAGAATTCTCACCAAGATTATCGCAGAAAATGCATATATCAGCTTGACACCCCACGAAAACCAAGATATCTCCGGTTCTGCACATCCAACGAACTGCGCTGTGGTGAAAACCCCAGAAGACGTGTTTCTCGCATTAAATAGCTCGAAAAGTACGATCTCGATGACTCTGGATACTTCGGACAGAAGGCTCACCAAGATTATCGCAGAAAATGCATATCTGAGCTTGAAACCCCACGAAAACCAAGATATCGTCGGTTCTGCATATCATACGCACTGCGGTGTGGTGAAAACGCCAGATAACGTGTTTCTCGCATTAAATAGCTCGAAAAGAGCGATCTCGATGATTCTGCATACTTCTAACAGAAGTCTCACCATGATTATCGCAGAAAATGCATATCTCTGCTAGAAACCCCACGAAAACCAAGACATCTCCGGTTCTGCACATCCAACGAACTGTGGTGAGGTGAAAACCCCAGAAAACGTGTTTCTCGCATTAACTAGCTCGAAAAGAGCGATCTCGATGATTCAGCATACTTCGGACAGAAGTCTCACCAAGTTTATCGCAGAAAATGCATATCTCAGCTTGAAACCCCACGAAAACCAAGATCTCTCCGGTTCTGCACATCCAACGAACTGTGCTGTGGTGAAAACCCCAGAAGACGTGTTTCTCGCATTAAATAGCTCGAAAAGTACGATCTCGATGTCTCTGGATACTTCGGACAGAAGTCTCACCAAGATTATCGCAGAAAATGCATATCTGAGCTTGAAACCCCACGAAAACCAAGATATCACCTGTTCTGCATATCCAACGAACTGTGGTGTGGTGAAAACCCCAGAAAACGTGTTTCTCGCATTAAATAGCTCGAAAAGTGCGATCTCGATGATTCTGCATACTTCGGACAGAAGTCTCACCATGATTATCGTAAAAAATGCATAACTCAGCTTGAAACCCCACGAAAACCAAGATTTCGCTGGTTCTGCATATCAAACTCACTGTGGAGTGGTGAAAACACCAGATAACGTGTTTCTCGCATTAAATAGCTCGAAAAGAGCGATCTAGATGATTCAGCATACTTCGGACAGAAGTCTCACCAAGATTATCGCAGAAAATGCATATCTCTGCTTGAAACCCCACGAAAACCAAGGTATCTACTGTTCTGCATATCCAACGAACTGTGGAGTGGTGAAAACCCCAGAAAACGTGTTTCTCGCATTAAATAGCTCGAAAAGAGCGCTCTCGACGTTTCTGCATACTTCGGACAGATGTTTCAGCAAGATTATCGTAGAAAATGCATATCTGAGCTTGAAACCCGACAAAAACCAAAATATCTCCGGTTCTGCATATCCAACGCACTGTGGAGTGGTGAAAACACCAGATAACGTGTTTCTCGCATTAAATAGCTCGAAACGAGCGATCTCGATGATTCTGCATACTTCGGACGGAAGTCTCAACAAAATTATCGCAGAAAATGCATATCTCAGCTTGAAACCCCACGAAAACCAAGATATCGCTGGTTCTGCATATCAAACGCACTGTGGAGTGCTGAAAACCCCAGATAACGTGTTTGTCGCATTAAATAGCTCGAATAGAGCAATCTCGATGATTCTGCATACTTCGGACAGAAGTCTCACCAAGATTATCGCAGAAAATGCATATCTCTGCTTGAAACCCCACGAAAACCAAGGTATCTACTGTTCTGCATATCCAACGAACTGTGGAGTGGTGAAAACCCCAGAAAACGTGTTTCTCGGATTAACTAGCTCGAAAAGAGCGCTCTCGACGTTTCTGCATACTTCGGACAGATGTTTCAGCAAGATTATCGTAGAAAATGCATATCTGAGCTTGAAACCCGACAAAAACCAAAATATCTCCGGTTCTGCATATCCAACGCACTGTGGAGTGGTGAAAACACCAGATAACGTGTTTCTCGCATTAAATAGCTCGAAACGAGCGATCTCGATGATTCTGCATACTTCGGACGGAAGTCTCAACAAGATTATCGCAGAAAATGCATATCTCAGCTGGAAACCCTACGAAAACCAAGATATCGCCGGTTCTCCATAACAGACGCACTGTGGAGTGGTGAAAACACCAGAAAACGTGTTTCTCGGATTAACTAGCTCGAAAAGAGCGTTCTCGATGATTCTGCATACTTCTGACAGAAGACTCACCAAGATTATCGCAGAAAATGCATATCTCAGCTGGAAACACCACGAAGATCAAGATGTCGCCGGTCCTGCATATCAAACGCACTGTGGGGTGGTGAAAACACCAGAAAACGTGTTACTCGCATTAAATAGCTCGAAAAGAGCGATCTAGATGATTCTGCATACATCTGACAGAAGACTCACCAAGATTATCGCAGAAAGTGCATATCTCAGCTGGAAACCCCACGAAAACCAAGTTATCGGCGGCTCTACATATCAAACGCACTGTGGAGTGGTCAAAACACCAGATAACGTGTTTCTCGCAGTAACTAGCTCGAAAAGAGCGTTCTCGATGATTCTGCACTTCTCATAGATGAAACACCAATATTATCGCAGAAAATGCATATCTCAGCTAGAAACATCTCGAAAATCAAGATGTCGCCGGTTCTGCATATCAAACGCACTGTGGGGTAGAGAAAAAACCAGAAAACGTGTTTCTCGCATTAAATAGCTCGAAAAGAGCGATCTAGATGATTCTGCATACTTCTGACAGATGACTCACCAAGATTATCGCTGAAAATGCATATCTCAGTTGGAAACCCTACGAAAACCAAGATATCGCCGGTTCTCCATATTAGACGCACTGTGGAGTGGTGAAAACACCACAAAACGTGTTTCTCGCATTAACTAGCTCGAAAAGATCGTTCTTGATGATTCTGCATACATCTGACAGAAGACTCACCAAGATTATCGCAGAAAGTGCATATCTCAGCTGGAAACCCCACGAAAACCAAGTTATCGGCGGCTCTACATATCAAACGCACTGTGGAGTGGTCAAAACACCAGATAACGTGTTTCTCGCACTAAATAGCTCGAAAAGAGCGATATCGATGATTCTGTATACTTCTGACAGAAGACTCACCAAGATTATCGCAGAAAATGCATATCTCAGCTGGAAACACCACGAAAATCAAGATGACGCCGGTTCTGCATATCAAACGCACTGTGGGGTGGTGAAAACACCAGAAAACGTGTTACTCGCATTAAATAGCTCGAAAAGAGCGATCTAGATGATTCTGCATACATCTGACAGAAGACTCACCAAGATTATCGCAGAAAGTGCATATCTCAGCTGGAAACCCCACGAAAACCAAGTTATCGGCGGCTCTACATATCAAACGCACTGTGGAGTGGTCAAAACACCAGATAACGTGTTTCTCGCAGTAACTAGCTCGAAAAGAGCGTTCTCGATGATTCTGCATACTTCTCATAGATGAAACACCAAGATTATCGCAGAGAATGCATATTTCAGCTGGAAACACCACGAAAACCAAGTTATCGGCGGCTCTACATATCAAACGCACCGTGGAGTGGTGAAAACACCAGAAAACGTGTTTCTCGCATTAACTAACTCGAAAAGAGCGTTCCCGACGATTCTGCATACTTCTCATAGATGATGCACCAAGATTATCACAGAAAATGCATATTTGAGCTGGAAACCCCACGAAAACCAAGTTATCGGCGGCTCTACATAGCAAACGCACTGTGGAGTGGTCAAAACACCAGAAAACGTGTTTCTCGCATTAAGTAGCTCGAAAAGAGCGCTCTCGAAGATTCTGCATACTTCTGACAGAGGTCTCACCAATATTATCGTAGAAAATGCATATCTCAGCTTGAAACCCGACCGAAACGAAGATATCTCCGGTTCTGCATGTCTAACGTACTGTGGAGTGGTGAATACACCAGAAAACGTGTTTCTCGCATTAAATAGCTCGAAACGAGCGATCTAGATGGTTCTGCATACTTCTGACTGAAGTCTCACCAATATTATCGCAGAAAATGCATATCTCAGCTAGAAACCTCACGAAAATCAAGATCTCGCCGGTTCTGCATATCAAACGCACTATGGAGTGGTGAAAACAACCAGATAACGTGTTTCTCGCATTAAATAGCTCGAAACGAACGATCTAGATGATTGTGCATACTTCTGACTGAAGTCTCACCAAGATTATCGCAGAAAATGCATATCTCAGCTTGAAACCCGACCGAAACCAAGATATCTCCGGTTCTGCATGTCAAACGTACTGTGGAGTGGTGAATACACCAGAAAACGTGTTTCTCGCATTAAATAGTTCGAAAAGAGCGATCTAGATGATTCTGCATACTTCTGACAGAAGTCTCACCAAGATTATCGCAGAAAATGCATACCTCAGCTTGAAACACCACGAAAATCAAGATATCGCCGGTTCTGCATATCAAACGCACTGTGGAATGTTGAAAACACCAGAAAACTTGTTTTTTCGCATTAGATAGCTCGAAACGAGCGATCTAGATGATTCTGCATCCTTCTGACTGAAGTCTCACCAAAGATTATCGTAGAAAATGCATATCTCAGCTTGAAACCCGACGAAATCCATGATGTTGCCTGTTCTGCATATCAAACGCACTGTGGAGTGGTGAAAACACCAGATAACGTGTTGCTCGCATTAAGTAGCTCGAACAGAGCGATCCCGATGATTCTGCATACTTCTGACAGAAGTCTCACCAAGATTATCGTAGAAAATGGATATCTCAGCTTGAACCCCGACGAAATCCATGATGTTGCCGGTTCTGCATATCAAACGCACTGTGAAGTTGTGAAAACACCAGATAACGTGTTTCTCGCATTAAGTAGCACGAAAAGATCGATCCCGATGATTCCGCATACTTCTGACAGACGTCTCACCAAGATTATCGTAGAAAATGCATATCTCAGATTGAAACCTCACCGAAACCAAGATGTCGCCGGTTCCGCAAATCAAACGCACTGTGGAGTGGTGAAAACACCAGATAACGTGTTTCTCGCATTAAGTAGCTCGAAAAGGGCGATCTCGATGATTAAGCATACTTCGGACAGAAGTCTCACCAAGATTATCGCAGAAAATGCATATCTCTGCATGAAACCTAACGAAAACCAAAATATCGCCGGTTCTGCATATCAAACCAACTGTGGAGTGGTGAAAACACCAGATAACGTGTTTCTCGCATTAAATAGCTCGAAAAGCGCGATCTCGACGATTCTGCATACATCTAACAGAAGTCTCACCAAGATTATCGCAGAAAATGCATATCTCTGCTAGAAAACCCACGAAAACCAAGATATCTACTGTTCTGCATATCCAACGAACTGTGGAGTGGTGAAAACCTCAGAAAACGTGTTTCTCGCATTAAATAGCTCGAAAAGAGCGCTCTCGATGTTTCTGCATACTTCGGACAGATGTTTCAACAAGCTTATCGTAGAAAATGCATATCTCAGCTTGAAACACGACGAAAACCAAGATATCGACGGATCTGCATATCATACGCACTGTGGAGTAGTGAAAACACCAGATAACGTGTTTCTCGCATTAAATAGCTCGAAACGAGCGATCTCGATGTTCAAGCCCACTTCGGACAGAAGTCTCACCAAGATTATCGTAAAAAATGCATATCTCAGCTTGAAACCCCACGAAAACCAAGATATCGCAGGTTCTGCATATCAAACGCACTGTGGAGTGGTGAAAACCCCAGAAAACGTGTTTCTCTCATTAAATAGCTCGAAAAGAGCGCTCTCGACGTTTCTGCATACTTCGGACAGATGTTTCACCAAGCTTATCGTAGAAAATGCATATCTCAGCTTGAAACCCGACGAAAACCGAAATATCTCCGGTTCTGCATATCCAACGCACTGTGGAGTGGTGAAAACACCAGATAACGTGTTTCTCGCATTAAGTAGCTCGAAACGAGCGATCTCGATGATCAAGCATACTTCGGACAGAAGTCTCACCAAGATTATCGTAAAAAATGCATATCTCAGCTTGAAACTCCACGAAAACAAAGATATCGCTGGTACTGCATATCAAACGCACTGTGGAGTGGTGAAAACACCAGATAACGTGTTTCGTGCATTAAGTAGCTCGAAAAGAGCGATCTAGATGATTCTGCATACTTCTGACAAAAGACCCACCAAGATTATCGCAGAAAATGCATATCTCTGCTTGAAACCCGACGAAAACCAAGATATCGACGGTTCTGCATATCATACGCACCGTGGAGTGGTGAAAACACCAGATAACGTGTTTCTCGCATTAAGTAGCTCGAAAAGAGCGATCTCGATGATTAAGCATACTTCGGACAGAAGTCTCACCAAGAATATCGCAGAAAATGCATATCTCTGCATGAAACCCGACGAAAACCAAAATATCGCCGGTTCTGCATATCAAACCAACTGTGGAGTGGTGAAAATACCAGATAACGTGTTTCTCGCATTAAATAGCTCGAAAAGCGCGATCTCGACGATTCTGCATACTTCTAACAGAAGTCTCACCAAGATTATAGCAGAAAATGCATATCTCTACTTGAAAACCCACGAAAACCAAGATATCTACTGTTCTGCATATCCAACGAACTGTGGAGTGGTGAAAACCCCAGAAAACGTGTTTCTCGCATTAAATAGCTCGAACAGAGCGATCCCGATGATTCTGCATACTTCTGACAGAAGTCTCACCAAGATTATCGTAGAAAATGCATATCTCAGCTTGAACCCCGACGAAATCCATGATGTTGCCGGTTCTGCATATCAAACGCACTGTGGAGTGGTGAAAACACCAGATAACGTGTTTCTCGCATTAAGTAGCACGAAAAGATCGACCCCGATGGTTCTGCATACTTCTGACAGACGTCTCACCAAGATTATCTTAGATAATGCATATCTCAGCTTGAACCCCGACGAAATCCATGATGTTGCCGGTTCTGCATATCAAACGCACTGTGGAGTGGTGAAAACACCAGATAACGTGTTTCTCGCATTAAGTAGCACGAAAAGATCGATCCCGATGATTCTGCATACTTCTGACGGACGTCTCACCAAGATTATCGTAGAAAATGCATATCTCAGATTGAAACCTCACCGAAACCAAGATGTCGCCGGTTCCGCAAATCAAACGCACTGTGGAGTGGTGAAAACACCAGATAACGTGTTTCTCGCATTAAGTAGCTCGAAAAGAGCGATCTCGATGATTAAGCATACTTCGGACAGAAGTCTCACCAAGATTATCGCAGAAAATGCATATCTCTGCATGAAACCTAACGAAAACCAAAATATCGCCGGTTCTGCATATCAAACCAACTTTGGAGTGGTGAAAACAACCAGATAACGTGTTTCTCGAATTAAATAGCTCGAAAACAGCGATCCCGATGATTCTGCATACTTTGGACAGAAGTCTCACCAAGATTATCGCAGAAAATGCATACATCAGCTTGAAATCTCACGAAAATCAAGATGTCGCCGGTTCTGCATATCAAACGCACTGTGGAGTGGTGAAAACAACCAGATAACGTGTTTCTCGAATTAAATATCTCGAAAAGAGCGATCCCGATAATTCTGCATACTTCTGACAGAAGTCTCACCAAGATTATCGTAGAAAATGCATATCTCAGCTTGAACCCCGACGAAATCCATGATGTCGCCGGTTCTGCATATCAAGCGCACTGTGGAGTGGTGAAAACACCAGATAACGTGTTTCTTGCATTAAATAGCTCGAAAAGAGCGATCCCGATGATTCTGCATACTTCTGACAGAAGTCTCACCAAGATTATCGCAGAAAATGCATATCTCAGCTTGAACCCCTACGAAATCGAAGATGTCGCCGGTTCTGCATATCAAACGCACTGTGGAGTGGTGAAAACACCAGATAACGTGTTTCTCAAATTAAATAGCTCGAAGAGAGGGATCTCGATGTTTCTGCATACTTCTGACAGAAGGCTCACCTAGATTATCGCAGACAATGCATATCTCAACTGGAAATACCATGAAAATCAAGATATCGCCGGTTCTGCATATCAATCGCACTGTTGAGTGGGGAAAACACCAGATAACGTGTTTGTCGCATTAAATAGCTCGAAACGAGCGATCTAGATGATTCTGCATACTTCTCACAGAAGTCTCACCAAGATTATCGCCGAAAATGCATATCTCAGCTTGAAACCCGACGAAATCCAAGATGTCGCCGGTTCTGCATATCAAACGCACTGTGGAGTGGTGAAAACACCAGATAACGTGTTTCTCGAATTAAATAGCTAGAAGAGAGGGATCTCGATGTTTCTGCATACTTCTGACAGAAGACTCACCAAGATTATCGCAGAAAATGCATATCTCAGCTGGAAACCCCCGCGAAAACCAAGATATCGCCGGTTCTGCATATCAGACGCACTGTGGAGTGGTGACAACACCAGATAACGTGTTTCTCGCATTAAATAGCTCGAAAAGCGCGATCTCGACGATTCTGCATACTTCGGACAGATGTTTCACCAAGCTTATCGTAGAAAATGCATATCTCAGCTTGAAACCCGACGAAAACCAAAATATCTCCGGTTCTGCATATCCAACGCACTGTGGAGTGGTGAAAACACCAGATAACGTGTTTCTCGCATTAAGTAGCTCGAAACGAGCGATCTCGATGAGCAAGCATACTTCGGACAGAAGTCTCACCAAGATTATCGTAAAAAATGCATATCTCAGCTTGAAACTCCACGGAAACCAAGATATCGCTGGTACTGCATATCAAACGCACTGTGGAGTGGTGAAAACACCAGAAAACGTGTTTCGTGCATTAAGTAGCTCGAAAAGAGCGATCTAGATGATTCTGCATACTTCTGACAAAAGACCCACCAAGATTATCGCAGAAAATGCATATCTCTGCTTGAAACCCGACGAAAACCAAAATATCTCCGGTTCTGCATATCCAACGCACTGTGGAGTGGTGAAAACACCAGATAACGTGTTTCTCGCATTAAGTAGCCCGAAACGAGCGATCTCGATGAATCTGCATACTTCGGACAGAAGTCTCACCAAGATTATCGCAGAAAATGCATATCTCAGCTTGAAACCCCACGAAACCCAAGATATCGACGGTTCTGCATATCATACGCACTGTGGAGTGGTGAAAACACCAGATAACGTGTTTCTCGCATTAAGTAGCGCGAAAAGAGCGATCTCGATGATTAAGCATACTTCGGACAGAAGACTCACCAAGATTATCGCTGAAAATGCATATCTCTGCATGAAACCCGACGAAAACCAAAATATCGCCGGTTCTGCATATCAAACCAACTGTGGAGTGGTGAAAACACCAGATAACGTGTTTCTCGCATTAAATAGCTCGAAAAGCGCGATCTCGACGATTCTGCATACTTCTAACAGAAGTCTCACCAAGATTATCGCAGAAAATGCATATCTCTACTTGAAAACCCACGAAAACCAAGATATCTACTGTTCTGCATATCCAACAAACTGTGGAGTGGTGGAAACCCCAGAAAACGTGTTTCTCGCATTAAATAGATCGAAAAGAGCACTCTCGATGTTTCTGCATACTTCGGACAGATGTTTCACCAAGCTTATCGCAGAAAATGCATATCTCAGCTTGAAACCCCACGAAAACCAAGATATCGCTGGTTCTGCATATCAAACGCACTGTGGAGTGCTGAAAACACCAGAAAACGTGTTTCGCGCATTAAGTAGCTCGAAAAGCGCGATCTCAATAATTCTGCATACTTCGGACAGAAGTCTCACCAAGATTATCGTAAAAAATGCATATCTCAGCTTGAAACCCCTCGAAAACCAAGATATCACCTGTTCTGCATATCCAACGAACTGTGGTGTGGTGAAAACCCCAGAAAACGTGGTTCTCGCATTAAATAGCTCGCAATGTACGATCTCGATGACTCTGCATACTTCGGACAGAATTCTCACCAAGATTATCGCAGAAAATGCATATCTCAGCTTGAAACCCCACGAAAACCAAGATATCTCCGGTTCTGCACATCCAACGAACTGTGGTGTGGTGAAAACTCCAGAAGACGTGTTTCTCGCATTAAATAGCTCGAAAAGTACGATCTCGATGACTCTGGATACTTCGGACAGTTGTCTCACCAAGATTATCGCAGAAAATGCATATCTGAGCTTGAAACCCCACGAAAACCAAGATATCGTCGGTTCTGCATTTCATACGCACTGCGGTGTGGTGAAAACGCCAGATAACGTGTTTCTAGCATTAAATAGCTCGAAAAGAGCGATCTCGATGATTCTGCATACTTCGGACAGAAGTCTCACCAAGATTATCGTAAAAAATGCATATCTCTGCTAGAAACCCCACGAAAACCAAGATATCTCCGGTTCTGCACATCGAACGAACTGTGGTGGGGTGAAAACCCCAGAAAACGTGTTTCTCGCATTAACTAGCTCGAAAAGAGCGATCTCGATGATTCAGCATACTTCGGACAGAAGTCTCACCAAGTTTATCGCAGAAAATGCATATCTCAGCTTGAAACTCCACGAAAACCCAGATATCGCCGGTTCTGCATATCAAACCAACTGTGGAGTGGTGAAAACACCAGTCAACGTATTTCTCGCATTAAATAGCTCGAATAGTGCGATCTCGATGATTCTGCATACTTCGGACAGAAGTCTCACCATGATTATCGTAAAAAATGCATATCTCAGCTTGAAACCCCACGAAAACCAAGATTGCGCTGGTTCTGCATATCAAACGCACTGTGGAGTGGTGAAAACACCAGATAACGAGTTTCTCGCATTAGATAAGTCGAAAAGAGCGATCTCGATGTTTCTGCATACTTCGGACAGAATTCTCACCAAGATTATCGCAGAAAATGCATATCTCAGCTTGAAACCCCACGAAAACCAAGATCTCTCCGGTTCTGCACATCCAACGAACTGTGCTGTGGTGAAAACCCCAGAAGACGTGTTTCTCGCATTAAATAGCTCGAAAAGTACGATCTCGATGTCTCTGGATACTTCGGACAGAAGTCTCACCAAGATTATCGCAGAAAATGCATATCTGTGCTTGAAACCCCACGAAAACCAAGATATCACCTGTTCTGCATATCCAACGAACTGTGGTGTGGTGAAAACCCCAGAAAACGTGTTTCTCGCATTAAATAGCTCGAAAAGTGCGATCTCGATGATTCTGCATACTTCGGACAGAAGTCTCACCATGATTATCGTAAAAAATGCATAACTCAGCTTGAAACCCCACGAAAACCAAGATTTCGCTGGTTCTGCATATCAAACTCACTGTGGAGTGGTGAAAACACCAGATAACGTGTTTCTCGCATTAAATAGCTCGAAAAGAGCGATCTAGATGATTCAGCATACTTCGGACAGAAGTCTCACCAAGATTATCGTAGAAAATGCATATCTCTGCTTGAAACCCCACGAAAACCAAGGTATCTACTGTTCTGCATATCCAACGAACTGTGGAGTGGTGAAAACCCCAGAAAACGTGTTTCTCGCATTAAATAGCTCGAAAAGAGCGCTCTCGACGTTTCTGCATACTTCGGACAGATGTTTCAGCAAGATTATCGTAGAGAATGCATATCTGAGCTTGAAACCCGACAAAAACCAAAATATCTCCGGTTCTGCATATCCAACGCATTGTGGAGTGGTGAAAACACCAGATAACGTGTTTCTCGCATTAAATAGCTCGATACGAGCGATCTCGATGATTCTGCATACTTCGGACGGAAGTCTCAACAAGATTATCGCAGAAAATGCATATCTCAGCTTGAAACCCCACGAAAACCAAGATATCGCTGGTTCTGCATATCAAACGCACTGTGGAGTGCTGAAAACCCCAGATAACGTGTTTGTCGCATTAAATAGCTCGAATAGAGCAATCTCGATGATTCTGCATACTTCGGACAGAAGTCTCACCAAGATTATCGCAGAAAATGCATATCTCTGCTTGAAACCCCACGAAAACCAAGGTATCTACTGTTCTGCATATCCAACGAACTGTGGAGTGGTGAAAACCCCAGAAAACGTGTTTCTCGCATTAAATAGCTCGAAAAGAGCGCTCTCGACGTTTCTGCATACTTCGGACAGATGTTTCAGCAAGATTATCGTAGAAAATGCATATCTGAGCTTGAAACCCGACAAAAACCAAAATATCTCCGGTTCTGCATATCCAACGCACTGTGGAGTGGTGAAAACACCAGATAACGTGTTTCTCGCATTAAATAGCTCGAAACGAGCGATCTCGATGATTCTGCATACTTCGGACGGAAGTCTCAACAAGATTATCGCAGAAAATGCATATCTCAGCTTGAAACCCCACGAAAACCAAGATATCGCTGGTTCTGCATATCAAACGCACTGTGGAGTGCTGAAAACCCCAGATAACGTGTTTGTCGCATTAAATAGCTCGAATAGAGCAATCTCGATGATTCTGCATACTTCGGACAGAAGTCTCACCAAGATTATCGTAAAAAATGCATATCTCAGCTTGAAACCCCACGAAAACCAAGATATCGCTGGTACTGCATATCAAACGCACTGTGGAGTGGTGAATACATCAGATAACGTGTTTCTCGCATTAAATAGCTCGAAAAGAGCGATCTCGATGATTCTGCATACTTCGGACAGAAGTCTCACCAAGATTATCGCAGAAAATGCATATCTCAGCTTGAAACCCGACGAAAAACGAGTTATCTCCGGTTCTGCATATCCAACGAACTGTGGAGTGGTGAAAACACCAGAAAACGAGTTTCTCGCATTAAATAGCTCGAAAAGAGCGCTCTCGATGTTTCTGCATACTTCGGACAGATGTTTCACCAAGATTATCGTAGAAAATGCATATCTCAGCTTGAAATACGACGAAAACCAGAATATCGCCGGTTCTGCATATCAAACGCACTGTGGAGTGGTGAAAACACCGGATAACGTGTTTCTCGCTTTAAATAGCTCGAAACGAGCGATCTCGATGTTTAAGCATACTTCGGACAGAAGTCTCACCAAGATTATCGCAGGAGTTGCATATCTCAGCTTGAAACCCCATGAAAACCAAGATATCGCTGGTTCTCCATATCAAACGCACTGTGGAGTGCTGAAAACACCAGATAACGTGTTTCTCGCATTAAATAGCTCGAAAAGAGCGATCTCGATGATTCTGCATACTTCGGACAGAAGTCTCACCAAGATTATCGCAGAAAATGCATATCTCAGCTTGAAACCCCACGAAAACCAAGATATCTCCGGTTCTGCATATCAAACCAACTGTGGAGTGGTGAAAACACCAGATAAAGTGCTTCTCGCATTAAATAGCTCGAAAAGTGCGATCTCGATGATTCTGCATACTTCGGACAGAAGTCTCACAAAGATTATCGCAGGAATTGCATATCGCAGCTTGAAACCCCATGAAAACCAAGATATCGCTGGTTCTCCATATCAAACGCACTGTGGAGTGCTGAAAACACCAGATAACGTGTTTCTCGCATTAAATAGCTCGAAAAGAGCGATCTCGATGATTCTGCATACTTCGGACAGAAGTCTCACCAAGATTATCGCAGAAAATGCATATCTCAGCTTGAAACCCCACGAAAACCAAGATATCTCCGGTTCTGCATATCAAACCAACTGTGGAGTGGTGAAAACACCAGATAACGTGCTTCTCGCATTAAATAGCTCGAAAAGTGCGATCTCGATGATTCTGCATACTTCGGACAGAAGTCTCACAAAGATTATCGCAGGAATTGCATATCGCAGCTTGAAACCCCATGAAAACCAAGATATCGCTGGTTCTCCATATCAAACGCACTGTGGAGTGCTGAAAACACCAGATAACGTGTTTCTCGCATTAAATAGCTCGAAAAGAGCGATCTCGATGATTCTGCATACTTCGGACAAAAGTCTCACCAAGATTATCGCAGAAAATGCATGTCTCAGCTTGAAACCCCACGAAAACCAAGATATCTCCGGTTCTGCATATCAAACCAACTGTGGAGTGGTGAAAACACCAGATAATGTGTTTCTCGTATTAAGTTGCTCGAAAAGAACGTTCTCGATGTTTCTGCATACTTCGGACAGAAGTCTCACCAAGATTATCGCAGAAAATGCATATCTGAGCTTGAAACCCCACGAAAACCAGGATATTGTCGGTTCTGCACATCATACGCACTGTGGAGTGGAGAAAACACCAGATAACGTGTTTCTCGCATTAAATAGCTCGAAAGGTGCGATCTCGATGATTCTGCATACTTCGGACAGAAGTCTCACCAAGATTATCGCAGAAAATGCATATCTGAGCTTGAAACCCCACGAAAACCAGGATATCGTCGGTTCTGCACATCCAACGAACTGTGGTGTGGTGAAAACCCCAGAAAACGTGTTTCTCGCATTAAATAGCTCGAAAAGAGCGCTCTTGATGTTTCTGCATACTTGGGACAGATGTTTCACCAAGATTATCGTAGAAAATGCATATCTCAACTTGAAACCCGACGAAAACCAAACATCGCCGGTTCTGCATATCAAACCAACTGTGAGGTGGTGAAAACCTCAGAAAACGTGTTTCTCGCATTAAATAGCTCGAAAAGTACGATCTCGAAGACTCTGCATACTTCGGACAGAAGTCTCACCAAGATTATCGCAGAAAATGCATATCTGAGCTTGAATCCCCACGAAAACCAAGATATCGTCGGTTCTGCATATCATACGCACTGTGGAGTGGTGAAAGCACCAGATAACGTGTTTCTCGCATTAAATAGCTCGAAACGAGCGATCTCGATGATTAAGCATACTTCGGACAGAAGTCTCACCAAGATTATCGTAGAAAATGCACATCTCAGCTTGATACCCTACGACAGCCAAGATGTCGCTGGTTCTGCATAGCAAACGCACTGTGGAGTGGTGAAAACACCAGATAACGTGTTTCTCGCATTAACTAGCTCGAAATGAGCGATCTCGAAGATTCTGCATACTTCTGACAGAAGACTCACCAAGATAATCGCTGAAAATGCATATCTCAGCTGGAAAAACCACGAAAACCAAGATATCTCCTGTTCTGCATATCCAACGAACTGTGGAGTGGTGAAAACCCCAGAAAACGTGTTTCTCGCATTAAATAGCTCGAAAAGAGCGATCCCGATGATTCTGCATACTTCTGACAGAAGTCTCACCAAGATTATCGCAGAAAATGCATATCTCAGCTGGAAACACCACGAAAATCAAGATATCGCCGGTTCTGCATATCAAACGCACTGTGGAATGTTGAAAACACCAGAAAACTTCTTTTTTCGCATTAAATAGCTCGAAAAGAGCGATCTAGAAGATTCTGCATATTTCTGACTGAAGTCTCACCAAGATTATCACAGAAAATGCATATCTCTGCTAGAAACCCCACGAAAACCAAGATATCTCCTGTTCTGCATATCCAACGAACTGTGGAGTGGTGAAAACCCCAGAACACGTGTTTCTCGCATTAAATAGCTCGAAAAGAGCGATCCCGATGATTCTGCATACTTCTGACAGAAGTCTCACCAAGATTATCGTAGAAAATGCACATCTCAGCTTGATACCCTACGACAGCCAAGATGTCGCCGGTTCTGCATAGCAAACGCACTGTGGAGTGGTGAAAACACCAGATAACGTGTTTCTCGCATTAACTAGCTCGAAATGAGCGATCTCGAAGATTCTGCATACTTCTGACAGAAGACTCACCAAGATAATCGCTGAAAATGCATATCTCAGCTGGAAAAACCACGAAAACCAAGATATCTCCTGTTCTGCATATCCAACGAACTGTGGAGTGGTGAAAACCCCAGAAAACGTGTTTCTCGCATTAAATAGCTCGAAAAGAGCGATCCCGATGATTCTGCATACTTCTGACAGAAGTCTCACCAAGATTATCGCAGAAAATGCATATCTCTGCTAGCAACCCCACGAAAACCAAGATATCTCCTGTTCTGCATATCCAACGAACTGTGGAGTGGTGAAAACCCCAGAAAACGTGTTTCTCGCATTAAATAGCTCAAAAAGAGGGAGCTCGATGATTCTGCATACTTCTGACAGAAGACTCACCAAGATTATCGTAGAAAATGCATGTCTCAGCTTGAAACCCGATGAAATCCAAGATGTCGCTTGTTCCGCATATCAAACGCACTGTGGAGTGGTGAAAACACCAGTTAACGTGTTTCTTCGCATTAAATAGCTCGAAAAGAGGGATCTCGATGATTCTGCATACTTCTGACAGAAGACTCACCAAGATTATCGCAGAAAATGCATATCTCAGCTGGAAACACCACGAAAATCAAGATATCGCCGGTTCTGCATATCAAACGCACTGTGGAATGTTGAAAACACCAGAAAACTTCTTTTTTCGCATTAAATAGCTCGAAAAGAGCGATCTAGAAGATTCTGCATATTTCTGACTGAAGTCTCACCAAGATTATCACAGAAAATGCATATCTCAGCTTGAAACCTCACGAAAATCAAGATGTCGCCCGTTCTGCATATCAAACGCACTGTGGAGTGGTGAAAACAACCAGACATCGTGTTTCTCGCATTAAGTTGCTCGAAAAGAGCGATCTCGAAGATATTGCATACTTCTGACAGACGTCTCACCAAGATTATCGTAGAAAATGCATATCTCAGCTTGATACCCTACGACAGCCAAGATGTGGCAGGTTCTGCATATCAAACGCACTGTGGAGTGGTGAAAACACCAGATAACGTGTTTCTCGCTTTAAATAGCTCGAAACGCGCGATCTTGATGATTCTGCATGCTTCTAACTGAAGTCTCAAAAAGATTATCGCAGAAAATGCATATTTCAGCTGGAACCCCCACGAAAACCAAGTTATCGGCGGCTCTACATATTAAACGCACTGTGGAGTGGTCAAAACACCAGATAACGTGTTTCTCGCATTAAATAGCTCGAAACGAGCGATCTAGATGATTCTGCACACTTCTGACTGAAGTCTCACCAATAAGATCGCAGAAAATGCATATCTCAGCTTGAAACCCGACGAAAACCACGATGTCGCCGGTTCTGCATATCAAACGCACTGTGGGGTGGTGAAATCACCAGAAAACGTGTTTCTCGCATTAACTAGCTCGAAAAGAGCGATCTAGATGATTCTGCATACTTCTGACTGAAGTCTCACCAATATTATCGCAGAAAATGCATATCTCAGCTTGAAACCCGACGAAAACCAAGATGGCGCCGGTTCTGCATATCAAACGCACTGTGGGGTGGTGAAAACACCAGATAACGTGTTTCTCGCATAAGGTAGCTCGAAAAGAGCGCTCTCGATGTTTCTGCATACTTCGGACAGAAGTGTCACCAAGATTATCGCAGAAAATGCATATCTAAGCTTGAAACCCCACGAAAACCAGGATAGCGTCGGTTCTGCACATCATACGCACTGTGGAGTGGTGAAAACACCAGATAACGTGTTTCTCGCATTAAATAGCTCGAAACGAGCGATCTCGAAGATTAAGCATACTTCGGACAGATGTCTCACCAAGATTATCGCAGGAATTACATATCTCAGCTTGAAACCCCATGAAAACCAAGATATCGCTGGTTCTCCATATCAAACGCACTGTGGAGTGCTGAAAACACCAGATAACGTGTTTCTCGCATTAAATAGCTCGAAAAGAGCGATCTCGATGATTCTGCATACTTCGGACAGAAGTCTCACCAAGATTATCGCAGAAAATGCATATCTCAGCTTGAAACCCAACGAAAACCAAGATATCTCCGGTTCTGCATATCAAACCAAATGTGGAGTGGTGAAAACACCAGATAACGTGTTTCTCGCATTAAATAGCTCGAAAAGTGCGATCTCGATGATTCTGCATACTTCGGACAGAAGTCTCACCAAGATTATCGCAGAAAATGCATATCTCAGCTTGAACCCCCACGAAAACCAAGATATCTCCGGTTCTGCATATCCAACGAACTGTGGTGTGGTGAAAACCCCAGAAAACGTGTTTCTCGCATTAAATAGCTCGAAAAGTGAGATCTCGATGATTCTGCATACTTCGGACAGAAGTCTCACCATGATTATCGTAAAAAATGCATATCTCAGCTTGAAACCCCTCGAAAACAAGGATATCGTCGGTTCTGTACATCATACGCACTGTGGAGTGGTGAAAACACCAGATAACGTGTTTCTCGCATAAGGTAGCTCGAAAAGAGCGCTCTCGGTGTTTCTGCATACTTCGGACAGAAGTCTCACCAAGATTATCGCAGAAAATGCATATCTGAGCTTGAAACCCCACGAAAACCAGGATATCGTCGGTTCTGCACATCATACGCACTGCGGAGTGGTGAAAACACCAGATAACGTGTTTCTCGCATTAAATTGCTCGAAGCGAGCGATCTCGATGTTTAAGCATACTTCGGACAGAAGTCTCACCAAGATTATCGCAGGAGTTGCATATCTCAGCTTGAAACCCCATGAAAACCAAGATATCGCTGGTTCTCCATATCAAACGCACTGTGGAGTGCTGAAAACACCAGATAACGTGTTTCTCGCATTAAATAGCTCGAAAAGAGCGATCTCGATGATTCTGCATACTTCGGACAGAAGTCTCACCAAGATTATCGCAGAAAATGCATATCTCAGCTTGAAACCCCACGAAAACCAAGATATCTCCGGTTCTGCATATCAAACCAACTGTGGAGTGGTGAAAACACCAGATAACGTGCTTCTCGCATTAAATAGCTCGAAAAGTGCGATCTCGATGATTCTGCATACTTCGGACAGAAGTCTCACAAAGATTATCGCAGAAAATGCATATCTCAGCTTGAAACCCCACGAAAACCAAGATATCTCCGGTTCTGCATATCAAACCAACTGTGGAGTGGTGAAAACACCAGATAACGTGCTTCTCGCATTAAATAGCTCGAAAAGTGCGATCTCGATGATTCTGCATACTTCGGACAGAAGTCTCACAAAGATTATCGCAGGAATTGCATATCGCAGCTTGAAACCCCATGAAAACCAAGATATCGCTGGTTCTCCATATCAAACGCACTGTGGAGTGCTGAAAACACCAGATAACGTGTTTCTCGCATTAAATAGCTCGAAAAGAGCGATCTCGATGATTCTGCATACTTCGGACAAAAGTCTCACCAAGATTATCGCAGAAAATGCATATCTCAGCTTGAAACCCCACGAAAACTAAGATATCTCCGGTTCTGCATATCAAACCAACTGTGGAGTGGTGAAAACACCAGATAATGTGTTTCTCGTATTAAGTTGCTCGAAAAGAACGTTCTCGATGTTTCTGCATACTTCGGACAGAAGTCTCACCAAGATTATCGCAGAAAATGCATATCTGAGCTTGAAACCCCACGAAAACCAGGATATTGTCGGTTCTGCACATCATACGCACTGTGGAGTGGAGAAAACACCAGATAACGTGTTTCTCGCATTAAATAGCTCGAAAGGTGCGATCTCGATGATTCTGCATACTTCGGACAGAAGTCTCACCAAGATTATCGTAGAAAATGCACATCTCAGCTTGATACCCTACGACAGCCAAGATGTCGCCGGTTCTGCATAGCAAACGCACTGTGGAGTGCTGAAAACACCAGATAACGTGTTTCTCGCATTAAATAGCTCGAAAAGAGCGATCTCGATGATTCTGCATACTTCGGACAAAAGTCTCACCAAGATTATCGCAGAAAATGCATATCTCAGCTTGAAACCCCACGAAAACCAAGATATCTCCGGTTCTGCATATCAAACCAACTGTGGAGTGGTGAAAACACCAGATAATGTGTTTCTCGTATTAAGTTGCTCGAAAAGAACGTTCTCGATGTTTCTGCATACTTCGGACAGAAGTCTCACCAAGATTATCGCAGAAAATGCATATCTGAGCTTGAAACCCCACGAAAACCAGGATATTGTCGGTTCTGCACATCATACGCACTGTGGAGTGGAGAAAACACCAGATAACGTGTTTCTCGCATTAAATAGCTCGAAAGGTGCGATCTCGATGATTCTGCATACTTCGGACAGAAGTCTCACCAAGATTATCGTAGAAAATGCACATCTCAGCTTGATACCCTACGACAGCCAAGATGTCGCCGGTTCTGCATAGCAAACGCACTGTGGAGTGGTGAAAACACCAGATAACGTGTTTCTCGCATTAACTAGCTCGAAATGAGCGATCTCGAAGATTCTGCATACTTCTGACAGAAGACTCACCAAGATAATCGCTGAAAATGCATATCTCAGCTGGAAAAACCACGAAAACCAAGATATCTCCTGTTCTGCATATCCAACGAACTGTGGAGTGGTGAAAACCCCAGAAAACGTGTTTCTCGCATTAAATAGCTCGAAAAGAGCGATCCCGATGATTCTGCATACTTCTGACAGAAGTCTCACCAAGATTATCGCAGAAAATGCATATCTCTGCTAGAAACCCCACGAAAACCAAGATATCTCCTGTTCTGCATATCCAACGAACTGTGGAGTGGTGAAAACCCCAGAAAACGTGTTTCTCGCATTAAATAGCTCAAAAAGAGGGAGCTCGATGATTCTGCATACTTCTGACAGAAGACTCACCAAGATTATCGTAGAAAATGCATGTCTCAGCTTGAAACCCGACGAAATCCAAGATGTCGCTTGTTCCGCATATCAAACGCACTGTGGAGTGGTGAAAACACCAGTTAACGTGTTTCTCGCATTAAATAGCTCGAAAAGAGGGATCTCGATGATTCTGCATACTTCTGACAGAAGACTCACCAAGATTATCGCAGAAAATGCATATCTCAGCTGGAAACACCACGAAAATCAAGATATCGCCGGTTCTGCATATCAAACGCACTGTGGAATGTTGAAAACACCAGAAAACTTCTTTTTTCGCATTAAATAGCTCGAAAAGAGCGATCTAGAAGATTCTGCATATTTCTGACTGAAGTCTCACCAAGATTATCACAGAAAATGCATATCTCAGCTTGAAACCTCACGAAAATCAAGATGTCGCCCGTTCTGCATATCAAACGCACTGTGGAGTGGTGAAAACAACCAGACATCGTGTTTCTCGCATTAAGTTGCTCGAAAAGAGCGATCTCGAAGATATTGCATACTTCTGACAGACGTCTCACCAAGATTATCGTAGAAAATGCATATCTCAGCTTGATACCCTACGACAGCCAAGATGTGGCAGGTTCTGCATATCAAACGCACTGTGGAGTGGTGAAAACAACAGATAACGTGTTTCTCGCTTTAAATAGCTCGAAACGCGCGATCTTGATGATTCTGCATGCTTCTAACTGAAGTCTCAAAAAGATTATCGCAGAAAATGCATATTTCAGCTGGAACCCCCACGAAAACCAAGTTATCGGCGGCTCTACATATTAAACGCACTGTGGAGTGGTCAAAACACCAGATAACGTGTTTCTCGCATTAAATAGCTCGAAACGAGCGATCTAGATGATTCTGCACACTTCTGACTGAAGTCTCACCAATAAGATCGCAGAAAATGCATATCTCAGCTTGAAACCCGACGAAAACCACGATGTCGCCGGTTCTGCATATCAAACGCACTGTGGGGTGGTGAAATCACCAGAAAACGTGTTTCTCGCATTAACTAGCACGAAAAGAGCGATCTAGATGATTCTGCATACTTCTGACTGAAGTCTCACCAATATTATCGCAGAAAATGCATATCTCAGCTTGAAACCCGACGAAAACCAAGATGGCGCCGGTTCTGCATATCAAACGCACTGTGGGGTGGTGAAAACACCAGATAACGTGTTTCTCGCATAAGGTAGCTCGAAAAGAGCGCTCTCGATGTTTCTGCATACTTCGGACAGAAGTCTCACCAAGATTATCGCAGAAAATGCATATCTAAGCTTGAAACCCCACGAAAACCAGGATAGCGTCGGTTCTGCACATCATACGCACTGTGGAGTGGTGAAAACACCAGATAACGTGTTTCTCGCATTAAATAGCTCGAAACGAGCGATCTCGAAGATTAAGCATACTTCGGACAGAAGTCTCACCAAGATTATCGCAGGAATTACATATCTCAGCTTGAAACCCCATGAAAACCAAGATATCGCTGGTTCTCCATATCAAACGCACTGTGGAGTGCTGAAAACACCAGATAACGTGTTTCTCGCATTAAATAGCTCGAAAAGAGCGATCTCGATGATTCTGCATACTTCGGACAGAAGTCTCACCAAGATTATCGCAGAAAATGCATATCTCAGCTTGAAACCCAACGAAAACCAAGATATCTCCGGTTCTGCATATCAAACCAAATGTGGAGTGGTGAAAACACCAGATAACGTGTTTCTCGCATTAAATAGCTCGAAAAGTGCGATCTCGATGATTCTGCATACTTCGGACAGAAGTCTCACCAAGATTATCGCAGAAAATGCATATCTCAGCTTGAACCCCCACGAAAACCAAGATATCTCCGGTTCTGCATATCCAACGAACTGTGGTGTGGTGAAAACCCCAGAAAACGTGTTTCTCGCATTAAATAGCTCGAAAAGTGAGATCTCGATGATTCTGCATACTTCGGACAGAAGTCTCACCATGATTATCGTAAAAAATGCATATCTCAGCTTGAAACCCCTCGAAAACAAGGATATCGTCGGTTCTGTACATCATACGCACTGTGGAGTGGTGAAAACACCAGATAACGTGTTTCTCGCATAAGGTAGCTCGAAAAGAGCGCTCTCGGTGTTTCTGCATACTTCGGACAGAAGTCTCACCAAGATTATCGCAGAAAATGCATATCTGAGCTTGAAACCCCACGAAAACCAGGATATCGTCGGTTCTGCACATCATACGCACTGCGGAGTGGTGAAAACACCAGATAACGTGTTTCTCGCATTAAATTGCTCGAAGCGAGCGATCTCGATGTTTAAGCATACTTCGGACAGAAGTCTCACCAAGATTATCGCAGGAGTTGCATATCTCAGCTTGAAACCCCATGAAAACCAAGATATCGCTGGTTCTCCATATCAAACGCACTGTGGAGTGCTGAAAACACCAGATAACGTGTTTCTCGCATTAAATAGCTCGAAAAGAGCGATCTCGATGATTCTGCATACTTCGGACAGAAGTCTCACCAAGATTATCGCAGAAAATGCATATCTCAGCTTGAAACCCCACGAAAACCAAGATATCTCCGGTTCTGCATATCAAACCAACTGTGGAGTGGTGAAAACACCAGATAACGTGCTTCTCGCATTAAATAGCTCGAAAAGTGCGATCTCGATGATTCTGCATACTTCGGACAGAAGTCTCACAAAGATTATCGCAGGAATTGCATATCGCAGCTTGAAACCCCATGAAAACCAAGATATCGCTGGTTCTCCATATCAAACGCACTGTGGAGTGCTGAAAACACCAGATAACGTGTTTCTCGCATTAAATAGCTCGAAAAGAGCGATCTCGATGATTCTGCATACTTCGGACAGAAGTCTCACCAAGATTATCGCAGAAAATGCATATCTCAGCTTGAAACCCCACGAAAACCAAGATATCTCCGGTTCTGCATATCAAACCAACTGTGGAGTGGTGAAAACACCAGATAACGTGCTTCTCGCATTAAATAGCTCGAAAAGTGCGATCTCGATGATTCTGCATACTTCGGACAGAAGTCTCACAAAGATTATCGCAGGAATTGCATATCGCAGCTTGAAACCCCATGAAAACCAAGATATCGCTGGATCTCCATATCAAACGCACTGTGGAGTGCTGAAAACACCAGATAACGTGTTTCTCGCATTAAATAGCTCGAAAAGAGCGATCTCGATGATTCTGCATACTTCGGACAGAAGTCTCACCAAGATTATCGCAGAAAATGCATATCTCAGCTTGAAACCCCACGAAAACCAAGATATCTCCGGTTCTGCATATCAAACCAACTGTGGAGTGGTGAAAACACCAGATAATGTGTTTCTCGTATTAAGTTGCTCGAAAAGAACGTTCTCGATGTTTCTGCATACTTCGGACAGAAGTCTCACCAAGATTATCGCAGAAAATGCATATCTGAGCTTGAAACCCCACGAAAACCAGGATATTGTCGGTTCTGCACATCATACGCACTGTGGAGTGGAGAAAACACCAGATAACGTGTTTCTCGCATTAAATAGCTCGAAAGGTGCGATCTCGATGATTCTGCATACTTCGAACAGAAGTCTCACCAAGATTATCGCAGAAAATGCATATCTGAGCTTGAAACCCCACGAAAACCAGGATATCGTCGGTTCTGCACATCCAACGAACTGTGGTGTGGTGAAAACCCCAGAAAACGTGTTTCTCGCATTAAATAGCTCGAAAAGAGCGCTCTTGATGTTTCTGCATACTTGGGACAGATGTTTCACCAAGATTATCGTAGAAAATGCATATCTCAACTTGAAACCCGACGAAAACCAAACATCGCCGGTTCTGCATATCAAACCAACTGTGAGGTGGTGAAAACCTCAGAAAACGTGTTTCTCGCATTAAATAGCTCGAAAAGTACGATCTCGAAGACTCTGCATACTTCGGACAGAAGTCTCACCAAGATTATCGCAGAAAATGCATATCTGAGCTTGAATCCCCACGAAAACCAAGATATCGTCGGTTCTGCATATCATACGCACTGTGGAGTGGTGAAAGCACCAGATAACGTGTTTCTCGCATTAAATAGCTCGAAACGAGCGATCTCGATGATTAAGCATACTTCTGACAGAAGTCTCACCAAGATTATCGTAGAAAATGCACATCTCAGCTTGATACCCTACGACAGCCAAGATGTCGCTGGTTCTGCATAGCAAACGCACTGTGGAGTGGTGAAAACACCAGATAACGTGTTTCTCGCATTAACTAGCTCGAAATGAGCGATCTCGAAGATTCTGCATACTTCTGACAGAAGACTCACCAAGATAATCGCTGAAAATGCATATCTCAGCTGGAAAAACCACGAAAACCAAGATATCTCCTGTTCTGCATATCCAACGAACTGTGGAGTGGTGAAAACCCCAGAAAACGTGTTTCTCGCATTAAATAGCTCGAAAAGAGCGATCCCGATGATTCTGCATACTTCTGACAGAAGTCTCACCAAGATTATCGCAGAAAATGCATATCTCAGCTGGAAACACCACGAAAATCAAGATATCGCCGGTTCTGCATATCAAACGCACTGTGGAATGTTGAAAACACCAGAAAACTTCTTTTTTCGCATTAAATAGCTCGAAAAGAGCGATCTAGAAGATTCTGCATATTTCTGACTGAAGTCTCACCAAGATTATCACAGAAAATGCATATCTCTGCTAGAAACCCCACGAAAACCAAGATATCTCCTGTTCTGCATATCCAACGAACTGTGGAGTGGTGAAAACCCCAGAACACGTGTTTCTCGCATTAAATAGCTCGAAAAGTGCGATCCCGATGATTCTGCATACTTCTGACAGAAGTCTCACCAAGATTATCGTAGAAAATGCACATCTCAGCTTGATACCCTACGACAGCCAAGATGTCGCCGGTTCTGCATAGCAAACGCACTGTGGAGTGGTGAAAACACCAGATAACGTGTTTCTCGCATTAACTAGCTCGAAATGAGCGATCTCGAAGATTCTGCATACTTCTGACAGAAGACTCACCAAGATAATCGCTGAAAATGCATATCTCAGCTGGAAAAACCACGAAAACCAAGATATCTCCTGTTCTGCATATCCAACGAACTGTGGAGTGGTGAAAACCCCAGAAAACGTGTTTCTCGCATTAAATAGCTCGAAAAGAGCGATCCCGATGATTCTGCATACTTCTGACAGAAGTCTCACCAAGATTATCGCAGAAAATGCATATCTCTGCTAGAAACCCCACGAAAACCAAGATATCTCCTGTTCTGCATATCCAACGAACTGTGGAGTGGTGAAAACCCCAGAAAACGTGTTTCTCGCATTAAATAGCTCAAAAAGAGGGAGCTCGATGATTCTGCATCCTTCTGACAGAAGAATCACCAAGATTATCGTAGAAAATGCATGTCTCAGCTTGAAACCCGACGAAATCCAAGATGTCGCTTGTTCCGCATATCAAACGCACTGTGGAGTGGTGAAAACACCAGTTAACGTGTTTCTCGCATTAAATAGCTCGAAAAGAGGGATCTCGATGATTCTGCATACTTCTGACAGAAGACTCACCAAGATTATCGCAGAAAATGCATATCTCAGCTGGAAACACCACGAAAATCAAGATATCGCCGGTTCTGCATATCAAACGCACTGTGGAATGTTGAAACCACCAGAAAACTTCTTTTTTCGCATTAAATAGCTCGAAAAGAGCGATCTAGAAGATTCTGCATATTTCTGACTGAAGTCTCACCAAGATTATCACAGAAAATGCATATCTCAGCTTGAAACCTCACGAAAATCAAGATGTCGCCCGTTCTGCATATCAAACGCACTGTGGAGTGGAGAAAACAACCAGACATCGTGTTTCTCGCATTAAGTTGCTCGAAAAGAGCGATCTCGAAGATATTGCATACTTCTGACAGACGTCTCACCAAGATTATCGTAGAAAATGCATATCTCAGCTTGATACCCTACGACAGCCAATATGTGGCAGGTTCTGCATATCAAACGCACTGTGGAGTGGTGAAAACGCCAGATAACGTGTTTCTCGCATTAACTAGCTCGAAAAGAGCGATCTCGATGATTCTGCATACTTCGGACAGATATCTCAGCAAGATTATCGCAGAATATGCATATCTGAGCTTGAAACCCCACGAAAACCAAGATATCGCTGGTTCTGCATATCAAACGCACTGTGGAGTGGTGAAAACACCAGATAACGTGTTTCTCGCATTAAATAGCTCGAAACGAGCGATCTCGATGATTAAGCATACTTCGGACAGAAGTCTCACCAAGATTATCGTAGAAAATGCACATCTCAGCTTGATACCCTACGACAGCCAAGATGTCGCTGGTTCTGCATAGCAAACGCACTGTGGAGTGGTGAAAACACCAGATAACGTGTTTCTCGCATTAACTAGCTCGAAATGAGCGATCTCGAAGATTCTGCATACTTCGGACAGAAGTCTCACCAAGATTATCGCAGAAAATGCATATCTGAGCTTGAAATCCCACGAAAACCAGGATATCGTCGGTTCTGCACATCATACGCACTGTGGAGTGGAGAAAACACCAGATAACATGTTTCTCGCATTAAGTAGCTCGAAACGAGCGATCTCGATGATTAAGCATACTTCGGACAGAAGTCTCACCAAAATTATCGCAGAAAATGCATATCTCAGCTTGAAACCCCACGAAAACCAAGATATCGCCGGTTCTGCATATCAAACGCACTGTGGAGTGGTGAAAACACCAAATAACGTGTTTCTCGCATAAAATAGCTCGAAAAGTGCGATCTCGATGATTCTGCATACTTCGGACAGGAGTCTCACCAAGATTATCGCAGAAAATGCATATCTCAGCTTGAAACCCCACGAAAACCAAGATATCACCGGTTCTGCATATCCAACGAACTGTGGTGTGGTGAAAACCCCAGAAAACGTGTTTCTCGCATTAAATAGCTCGAAAAGACCGCTATCGATGTTTCTGCATACTGCGGACAGAAGTCTCACCAAGATTATCGCAGAAAATGCATATCTCAGCTTGAAACCCCACGAAAACCAGGATATCGTCGGTTCTGCACATCCAACGAACTGTGGTGTGGTGAAAACCCCAGAAAACGTGTTTCTCGCATTAAATAGCTCGAAAAGAGCGCTCTTGATGTTTCTGCATACTTGGGACAGATGTTTCACCAAGATTATCGTAGAAAATGCATATCTCAACTTGAAACCCGACGAAAACCAAACATCGCCGGTTCTGCATATCAAACCAACTGTGAGGTGGTGAAAACCCCAGAAAACGTGTTTCTCGCATTAAATAGCTCGAAAAGTACGATCTCGATGACTCTGCATACTTCGGACAGAAGTCTCACCAAGATTATCGCAGAAAATGCATATCTGAGCTTGAATCCCCACGAAAACCAAGATATCGTCGGTTCTGCATATCATACGCACTGTGGAGTGGTGAAAGCACCAGATAACGTGTTTCTCGCATTAATTAGCTCGAAATGAGCGATCTCGATGATTAAGCGTACTTCGGACAGAAGTCTCACCAAGATTATCGTAGAAAATGCACATCTCAGCTTGATACCCTACGACAGCCAAGATGTCGCCGGTTCTGCATAGCAAACGCACTGTGGAGTGGCGAAAACACCAGATAACGTGTTTCTCGCATTAACTAGCTCGAAATGAGCGATCTCGAAGATTCTGCATACTTCTGACAGAAGACTCACCAAGATAATCGCTGAAAATGCATATCTCAGCTGGAAAAACCACGAAAACCAAGATATCTCCTGTTCTGCATATTCAACGAACTGGGGAGTGGTGAAAACCCCAGAAAACGTGTTTCTCGCATTAAATAGCTCGAAAAGAGCGATCCCGATGATTCTGCATACTTCTGACAGAAGTCTCACCAAGATTATCGCAGAAAATGCATATCTCAGCTGGAAACACCACGAAAATCAAGATATCGCCGGTTCTGCATATCAAACGCACTGTGGAATGTTGAAAACACCAGAAAACTTCTTTTTTCGCATTAAATAGCTCGAAAAGAGCGATCTAGAAGATTCTGCATATTTCTGACTGAAGTCTCACCAAGATTATCACAGAAAATGCATATCTCTGCTAGAAACCCCACGAAAACCAAGATATCTCCTGTTCTGCATATCCAACGAACTGAGGAGTGGTGAAAACCCCAGAACACGTGTTTCTCGCATTAAATAGCTCGAAAAGAGCGATGCCGATGATTCTGCATACTTCTGACAGAAGTCTCACCAAGATTATCGTAGAAAATGCACATCTCAGCTTGATACCCTACGACAGCCAAGATGTCGCCGGTTCTGCATAGCAAACGCACTGTGGAGTGGTGAAAACACCAGATAACGTGTTTCTCGCATTAACTAGCTCGAAATGAGCGATCTCGAAGATTCTGCATACTTCTGACAGAAGACTCACCAAGATAATCGCTGAAAATGCATATCTCAGCTGGAAAAACCACGAAAACCAAGATATCTCCTGTTCTGCATATCCAACGAACTGTGGAGTGGTGAAAACCCCAGAAAACGTGTTTCTCGCATTAAATAGCTCGAAAAGAGCGATCCCGATGATTCTGCATACTTCTGACAGAAGTCTCACCAAGATTATCGCAGAAAATGCATATCTCTGCTAGAAACCCCACGAAAACCAAGATATCTCCTGTTCTGCATATCCAACGAACTGTGGAGTGGTGAAAACCCCAGAAAACGTGTTTCTCGCATTAAATAGCTCAAAAAGAGGGAGCTCGATGATTCTGCATACTTCTGACAGAAGACTCACCAAGATTATCGTAGAAAATGCATGTCTCAGCTTGAAACCCGACGAAATCCAAGATGTCGCTTGTTCCGCATATCAAACGCACTGTGGAGTGGTGAAAACACCAGTTAACGTGTTTCTCGCATTAAATAGCTCGAAAAGAGGGATCTCGATGATTCTGCATACTTCTGACAGAAGACTCACCAAGATTATCGCAGAAAATGCATATCTCAGCTGGAAACACCACGAAAATCAAGATATCGCCGGTTCTGCATATCAAACGCACTGTGGAATGTTGAAAACACCAGAAAACTTCTTTTTTCATATTAAATAGCTCGAAAAGAGCGATCTAGAAGATTCTGCATATTTCTGACTGAAGTCTCACCAAGATTATCACAGAAAATGCATATCTCAGCTTGAAACCTCACGAAAATCAAGATGTCGCCCGTTCTGCATATCAAACGCACTGTGGAGTGGTGAAAACAACCAGACATCGTGTTTCTCGCATTAAGTTGCTCGAAAAGAGCGATCTCGAAGATTCTGCATACTTCTGACAGACGTCTCACCAAGATTATCGTAAAACCTGCATATCTCAGCTTGAAACCCGACGAAATCCAAGATGTCGCCAGTTCTGCATATCACACGCACTGTGGAGTGGTGAAAACACCAGATAACGTGTTTCTCGCATTAAATAGCTCGAAAAGAGCGATCTCGATGATTCTGCATACTTCGGACAGAAGTCTCACCAAGATTATCGCAGAAAATGCATATCTGAGCTTGAAATCCCACGAAAACCAGGATATCGTCGGTTCTGCACATCATACGCACTGTGGAGTGGAGAAAACACCAGATAACATGTTTCTCGCATTAAGTAGCTCGAAACGAGCGATCTCGATGATTAAGCATACTTCGGACAGAAGTCTCACCAAAATTATCGCAGAAAATGCATATCTCAGCTTGAAACCCCACGAAAACCAAGATATCGCCGGTTCTGCATATCAAACGCACTGTGGAGTGGTGAAAACACCAAATAACGTGTTTCTCGCATAAAATAGCTCGAAAAGTGCGATCTCGATGATTCTGCATACTTCGGACAGGAGTCTCACCAAGATTATCGCAGAAAATGCATATCTCAGCTTGAAACCCCACGAAAACCAAGATATCACCGGTTCTGCATATCCAACGAACTGTGGTGTGGTGAAAACCCCAGAAAACGTGTTTCTCGCATTAAATAGCTCGAAAAGACCGCTATCGATGTTTCTGCATACTTCGGACAGAAGTCTCACCAAGATTATCGCAGAAAATGCATATCTCAGCTTGAAACCCCACGAAAACCCAGATATCGCTGGTTCTGCATATCAAACGCACTGTGGAGTGCTGAAAACACCAGATAACGTGATTCTCGCATTAAATAGCTCGAAAAGTGCGATCTCGATGATTCTGCATACATCTGCCAGAAGTTTCACCATGATTATCGTAAAAAATGCATATCTCAGCTCGAAACCCCACGAAAACCAAGATATTTCCAGTTCTGCATATCAATCCAAATGTGGAGTGGTGAAAACACCTGATAACGTGTTTCTCGCATTAAATAGCTCGAAACGAGCGATCTCGATGATTAAGCATACTTCGGACAGAAGTCTCACCAAAATTATCGCAGAAAATGCATATCTCAGCTTGAAACCCCACGAAAACCAAGATATCGCCGGTTCTGCATATCAAACGCACTGTGGTGTGGTGAAAACCCCAGAAAACGTGTTTCTCGCATTAAATAGCTCGAAAAGTACGATGTCGATGACTCTGCATACTACGGACAGAAGTCTCACCAAGATTATCGCAGAAAATGCAAATCTGAGCTTGAATCCCCACGGAAACCAAGATATCGTCGGTTCTGCATATCATACGCACTGTGGAGTTGTGAAAACACCAGATAACGTGTTTCTCGCATTAAATAGCTCGAAACGAGCGATCTCGATGATTAAGCATACTTCGGACAGAAGTCACACCATGATTATCGCAGAAATTGCATATCTCAGCTTGAATCACCACGAAAACCAGGATATCGCTGGTTCTGCATATCAAACGCACTGTAGAGTGGTGAAAACAACCAGATAACGAGTTTCTCGCATTAAATAGCTCGAAGAGAGCGGTTTAGATGATTCTGCATGCTTCGGACAGAGGTCTCACCAAGATTGCCGCAGAAAATGCATATCTCAGCTTGAAACCTCACGAAAACCAAGATATCTGCGGTTCTGCATATCAAACGCACTGTGGAGTGGCGAAAACACCAGATAACATGTTTCTCGCATTAAGTAGCTCGTAAAGAGGGATCACGAAGATTCTGCGTACTTCTGACAGAAGTCTCACCAAGATTATCGTATAAAATGCATATCTCAGCTTGAAACCCGACGAAATCCAAGATGTCGCCGGTTCTGCATATCAAACGCACTGTGGAGTGGTGAAAATACCAGAAAACGTGTTTCTCGCATTAACTAGCTCGAAAAGAGCGTTCTCGATGATTCTGCATACTTCTCATAGATGAAACACCAAGATTCTCGCAGAAAATGCATATTTCAGCTGGAAACCCCACGAAAACCAAGTTATCTGCGGCCATACATATCAAACGCACTGTGGAGTGGTCAAAACACCAGATAACGTGTTTCTCGCATTAAATAGCTCGAAAAGGGCGATATCGATGATTGTGCATACCTCGGACAGAAGTATCGCCAATATTATCGAAGAAAATGCATATTTCAGCTGGAAACCCCACGAAAACCAAGTTTTCGGCGGCTCTACATATCAAACGCACTGTGGAGTGGTCAAAACACCAGATAACGTGTTTCTCGCATTAAATAGCTCGAAAAGGGCGATATCGATGATTGTGCATACTTCGGACAGAAGTATCGCCAATATTATCGCAGAAAATGCATATCTCAGCTAGAAACATCACGAAAATCAAGATGTCGCTGGTTCTGCATATCAAACGCACTGTGGAGTGGTGAAAACACCAGAAAACGTGTTTCTCGCGTTAACTAGCTCGAAAAGAGCGTTCTCGATGATTCTGCATACTTCTCATAGATGAAACAACAAGATTATCGCAGAAAATGCATATCTCAGCTTGAAACCTCACGAAAATCAACATGTCGCCGGTTCTGCATATCCAACGCACTGTGGAGTGGTAAAAACACCAGATAACGTGTTTCTCGCATTAAATAGCTCGAAACGAGCGATCTCGATGATTCTGCATACTTCGGACAGAAATCTCAACAAGATTATCACAGAAAATGCATATCTCAGCTTGAAACCCCACGAAAACCAAGATATCTACTGTTCTGCATATCCAACGAACTGTGGAGTGGTGAAAACCCCAGAAAACGTGTTTCGCGCATTAAATAGCTCGAAAAGAGCCCTCTCGATGTTTCTGCATACTTTGGACAGAAGTTTCACCAAGCTTATCGTAGAAAATGCATATCTCAGCTTGAAACCCGACGATAACCAAAATATCGCCGGTTCTGCATATCCAACGCACTGTGGAGTGGTGAAAACCCCTGAAAACGTGTTTCTCGCATTAAATAGCTCGAATAGAGCCATCTCGATAATTCTTCATACTTCGGACAGAAGTCTCACCAAGGTTATCGTAAAAAATGCATATCTCAGCTTGAAACCCAACGAAAGCCAAGATATCGCTGGTTCTGCATATCAAACGCACTGTGGAGTGCTGAAAACACCAGATAACGTGTTTGTCGCATTAAATAGCTCGAATTGAGCGATCTCGATGATTCTGCATCCTTCGGACAGAAGTCTCACCAAGATTATCGTATAAAATGCATGTCTCAGCTTGAAACCCCACGAAAATCGAGTTATCTCCGGTTCTGCACATCAAACGTACCGTGGAGTGGTGAAAACACCAGAAAACGTGTTTCGCGCATTAAGTAGATCGAAAAGAGCGTTCTCGAAGATTCTGCATACTTCTGACAGAAGTCTCACCAGGATTATCGCAGAAAATGCATATCTCAGCTGGAAACACCACGAAAATCAAGATATCGCCTGTTCTGCATATCAAACGCACTGTGGAGTGGTGAAAACAACCAGAGAACGTGTTTCTCGCATTAAATAGCTCGAAAAGAGCGATCTCGATGATTCAGCATATTTGGGACAGGAGTCTCACCAAGATTATCGCAGGAAATGCATATCTCAGCTTGAAACCCCACGAAAACCAAGATATCTCCGGTTCTGCATATCCAACGAACTGTGGAGTGGTGAAAACCCCTGAAAACGTATTTCGCGCATTAAGCAGCTCGAAAAGAGCGTTCTCGAAGATTCTGCATACTTCTGACAGAAGTCTCACCAGGATTATCGTAGAAAATGCATATCTCAGCTTGAACCCCGACCGAAACCAAGATATCTCCGGTTCTGCATGTCAAACGTACTGTGGTGTGGTAAAAACACCAGAAAACGTGTTTCGTGCATTAAGTAGCTCGAAAAGAGCGATCTAGATGATTCTGCATACTTCTGACTGAAGTCTCACCAATATTATCGCAGAAAATGCATATCACAGCTTGAAACCCGACGAAAACCAATATATCGCCGGTTCTGCATATCAGACCAACTGTGGAGTGGTGAAAACACCAGATAACGTGTTTCTCGCATTAAATAGCTCGAAAAGAGCGCTCTCGATGTTTCTGCATACTTTGGACAGATGTTTCACCAAGATTATCATAGAAAATGCATATCTCAGCTTGAAACCCCACGAAAACCAAGATATCTACTGTTCTGCATATCAAACGCACTGTGGAGTGGTGAAAACACCAGAAAACGTGTTTCTCGCACTAACTAGCTCGAAAAGAGCGATCTCGATGATTCAGCATACTTCTGACAAAAGACCCACCAAGATTATCGCAGAAAATGCATATCTCAGCTGGAAACACCACGAAAATCAAGATATCGCCTGTTCTGCATATCAAACGCACTGTGGAGTGATGAAAACACCGGATAACGTGTTTCTCGCATTAAGTAGATCGAAAAGAGCGTTCTCGAAGATTCTGCATACTTCTGACAGAAGTCTCACCAGGATTATCGTAGAAAATGCATATCTCAGCTTGAAACCCGAACAAAACCAAGATATCTCCGGTTCTGCATGTCAAACGTACTGTGGTGTGGTGAAAACACCAGAAAACGTGTTTCGTGCATTAAGTAGCTCGAAAAGAGCGATCTAGATGATTCTGCACACTTCTGACTGAAGTCTCACCAATATTATCGCAGAAAATGCATATCTCAGCTTGAAACCCGACGAAAACCGAGTTATCTCCGGTTCTGCACATCAAACGCACCGTGGAGTGGTGAAAACACCAGAAAACGTGTTTCGCGCATTAAGTAGCTCGAAAAGAGCGATCTCGATGATTCTGCATACTTCGGACAGAAGTCTCAACAAGATTATCGCAGAAAATGCATATCTCAGCTTCAAACCCGACGAAAACCGAGTTATCTCCGGTTCTGCACTTCAAACGTACCGTGGAGTGGTGAAAACACCAGAAAACGAGTTTCGCGCATTAAGAAGCTCGAAAAGATCGTTCTCGAAGATTCTGCATACTTCTGACAGGAGTCTCACCAGGATTATCGTAGAAAATGCATATCTCAGCTGGAAACACCACGAAAATCAAGATATCGCCTGTTCTGCATATCAAACGCACTGTGGAGTGGTGAAAACAACCAGAGAACGTGTTTCTCGCATTAAATAGCTCGAGAAGAGCGATCTCGAAGATCCTGCATACTTCTGACAGAAGTCTCACCAGGATTATCGTAGAAAATGCATATCTCAGCTTGAAACCCGACGAAAACCGAGTGATCTCAGGTTCTGCACATCAAACGCACCGTGGAGTGGTGAAAACACCAGAAAACGTGTTTCGCGCATTAAGTAGCTCGAAAAGAGCGATCTCGATGATTCTGCATACTTCGGACAGAAGTCTCAACAAGATTATCGCAGAAAATGCATATCTCAGCTTCAAACCCGACGAAAACCGAGTTATCTCCGGTTCTGCACATCAAACGCACCGTGGAGTGGTGAAAACACCAGAAAACGTGTTTCGCGCATTAAGTAGCTCGAAAAGAGCGATCTCGATGATTCTGCATACTTCGGACAGAAGTCTCAACAAGATTATCGCAGAAAATGCATATCTCAGCTTGAAACCCCACGAAAACCAAGATATCTACTGTTCTGCATATCAAACGCACTGTGGAGTGGTGAAAACACCAGATACGTGTTTCTCGCACTAACTAGCTCGAAAAGAGCGATCTCGATGATTCAGCATACTTCTGACAAAAGACCCACCAAGATTATCGCAGAAAATGCATATCTCAGCTGGAAACACCACGAAAATCAAGATATCGCCTGTTCTGCATATCAAACGCACTGTGGAGTGATGAAAACACCGGATAACGTGTTTCTCGCATTAAATAGCTCGAAAAGAGCGTTCTCGAAGATCCTGCATACTTCTGACAGAAGTCTCACCACGATTATCGTAGAAAATGCATATCTCAGCTTGAAACCCGACGAAAACCGAGTGATCTCAGGTTCTGCACATCAAACGTACCGTGGAGTGGTGAAAACACCAGAAAACGTATTTCGCGCATTAAGTAGCTCGAAAAGAGCGTTCTCGAAGATTCTGCATACTTCTGACAGAAGTCTCACCAGGATTATCGTAGAAAATGCATATCTCAGCTTGAACCCCGACCGAAACCAAGATATCTCCGGTTCTGCATGTCAAACGTACTGTGGTGTGGTAAAAACACCAGAAAACGTGTTTCGTGCATTAAGTAGCTCGAAAAGAGCGATCTAGATGATTCTGCATACTTCTGACTGAAGTCTCACCAATATTATCGCAGAAAATGCATATCTCAGCTTGAAACCCGACGAAAACCAATATATCGCCGGTTCTGCATATCAGACCAACTGTGGAGTGGTGAAAACACCAGATAACGTGTTTCTCGCATTAAATAGCTCGAAAAGAGCGCTCTCGACGTGTCTGCATACTTCGGACAGATGTTTCACCAAGCTTATCGTAGAAAATGCATATCTCAGCTTGAAACCCGGCGAAAACCAAAATATCTCCGGTTCTGCATATCCAACGCACTGTGGAGTGGTAAAAACACCAGATAACGTGTTTCTCGCATTAAATCGCTCGAAACGAGCGATCTCGATGATTCTGCATACTTCGGACAGAAGTCTCAACAAGATTATCGCAGAAAATGCATATCTCAGCTTGAAACCCCACGAAAACCAAGATATCTACTGTTCTGCATATCCAACGAACTGTGGAGTGGTGAAAACCCCAGAAAACGTGTTTCGCGCATTAAATAGCTCGAAAAGAGCCCTCTCGATGTTTCTGCATACTTTGGACAGAAGTTTCACCAAGCTTATCGTAGAAAATGCATATCTCAGCTTGAAACCCGACGAAAACCAAAATATCGCCGGTTCTGCATATCCAACGCACTGTGGAGTGGTGAAAACCCCCTGAAAACGTGTTTCTCGCATTAAATAGCTCGAATAGAGCCATCTCGATAATTCTTCATACTTCGGACAGAAGTCTCACCAAGGTTATCGTAAAAAATGCATATCTCAGCTTGAAACCCAACGAAAGCCAAGATATCGCTGGTTCTGCATATCAAACGCACTGTGGAGTGCTGAAAACACCAGATAACGTGTTTGTCGCATTAAATAGCTCGAATTGAGCGATCTCGATGATTCTGCATCCTTCGGACAGAAGTCTCACCAAGATTATCGTATAAAATGCATGTCTCAGCTTGAAACCCCACGAAAATCGAGTTATCTCCGGTTCTGCACATCAAACGTTCCGTGGAGTGGTGAAAACACCAGAAAACGTGTTTCGCGCATTAAGTAGATCGAAAAGAGCGTTCTCGAAGATTCTGCATACTTCTGACAGAAGTCTCACCAGGATTATCGCAGAAAATGCATATCTCAGCTGGAAACACCACGAAAATCAAGATATCGCCTGTTCTGCATATCAAACGCACTGTGGAGTGGTGAAAACAACCAGAGAACGTGTTTCTCGCATTAAATAGCTCGAAAAGAGCGATCTCGATGATTCAGCATATTTGGGACAGGAGTCTCACCAAGATTATCGCAGGAAATGCATATCTCAGCTTGAAACCCCACGAAAACCAAGATATCTCCGGTTCGGCATATCCAACGAACTGTGGAGTGGTGAAAACCCCTGAAAACGTATTTCGCGCATTAAGTAGCTCGAAAAGAGCGTTCTCGAAGATTCTGCATACTTCTGACAGAAGTCTCACCAGGATTATCGTAGAAAATGCATATCTCAGCTAGAACCCCGACCGAAACCAAGATATCTCCGGTTCTGCATGTCAAACGTACTGTGGTGTGGTAAAAACACCAGAAAACGTGTTTCGTGCATTAAGTAGCTCGAAAAGAGCGATCTAGATGATTCTGCATACTTCTGACTGAAGTCTCACCAATATTATCGCAGAAAATGCATATCTCAGCTTGAAACCCGACGAAAACCAATATATCGCCGGTTCTGCATATCAGACCAACTGTGGAGTGGTGAAAACACCAGATAACGTGTTTCTCGCATTAAATAGCTCGAAAAGAGCGCTCTCGATGTTTCTGCATACTTTGGACAGAAGTCTCACCAGGATTATCGTAGAAAATGCATATCTCAGCTTGAACCCCGACCGAAACCAAGATATCTCCGGTTCTGCATGTCAAACGTACTGTGGTGTGGTAAAAACACCAGAGAACGTGTTTCTCGCATTAAATAGCTCGAAAAGAGCGATCTCGATGATTCAGCATATTTGGGACAGGAGTCTCACCAAGATTATCGCAGGAAATGCATATCTCAGCTTGAAACCCCACGAAAACCAAGATATCTCCGGTTCTGCATATCCAACGAACTGTGGAGTGGTGAAAACCCCTGAAAACGTATTTCGCGCATTAAGTAGCTCGAAAAGAGCGTTCTCGAAGATTCTGCATACTTCTGACAGAAGTCTCACCAGGATTATCGTAGAAAATGCATATCTCAGCTTGAACCCCGACCGAAACCAAGATATCTCCGGTTCTGCATGTCAAACGTACTGTGGTGTGGTAAAAACACCAGAAAACGTGTTTCGTGCATTAAATAGCTCGAGAAGAGCGATCTCGATGATTCAGCATACTTCGGACAGAAGTCTCACCAAGATTATCGCAGGAAATGCATATCTCATCTTGAAACCCCACGAAAACCAAGATATCTCCGGTTCTGCATATCCAACGTACTGTGGAGTGGTGAAAACACCAGAAAACGTGTTTCGTGCATTAAGTAGCTCGAAAAGAGCGATCTAGTTGATTCTGCATACTTCTGACAAAAGACCCACCAAGCTTATCGTAGAAAATGCATATCTCAGCTTGAAACCCGACGAAAACCAAAATATCGCCGGTTCTGCATATCCAACGCACTGTGGAGTGGTGAAATCCCCCTGAAACGTGTTTCTCGCATTAAATAGCTCGAATAGAGCCATCTCGATAATTCTTCATACTTCGGACAGAAGTCTCACCAAGGTTATCGTAAAAAATGCATATCTCAGCTTGAAACCCAACGAAAGCCAAGATATCGCTGGTTCTGCATATCAAACGCACTGTGGAGTGCTGAAAGCACCAGATAACGTGTTTCTCGCATTAAATAGCTCGAAAAGCGCGATCTCGATGATTCTGCATACTTCTAACAGAAGTCTCACGAAGATTATCGCAGAAAATGCATATCTCTGCTTGAAACCCCACGAAAACCAAGATATCTACTGTTCTGCATATCCAACGAACTATGGGGTGGTGAAAACCCCAGAAAACGTGTTTCTCGCATTAAATAGCACGAAAAGAGCGATCTCGATGTTTCAGCATACTTCGGACGGAAGTCTCACCAAGATTATCGCAGAAAATGCATATCTCAGCTTGAAACCCCACGAAAACCAAGATATCTCCGGTTCTGCATATCCAACGAACTGTGGAGTGGTGAAAACCCCTGAAAACGTATTTCGCGCATTAAGTAGCTCGAAAAGAGCGTTCTCGAAGATTCTGCATACTTCTGACAGAAGTCTCACCAGGATTATCGTAGAAAATGCATATCTCAGCTTGAACCCCGACCGAAACCAAGATATCTCCGGTTCTGCATGTCAAACGTACTGTGGTGTGGTAAAAACACCAGAAAACGTGTTTCGTGCATTAAATAGCTCGAGAAGAGCGATCTCGATGATTCAGCATACTTCGGACAGAAGTCTCACCAAGATTATCGCAGGAAATGCATATCTCATCTTGAAACCCCACGAAAACCAAGATATCTCCGGTTCTGCATATCCAACGTACTGTGGAGTGGTGAAAACACCAGAAAACGTGTTTCGTGCATTAAGTAGCTCGAAAAGAGCGATCTAGTTGATTCTGCATACTTCTGACAAAAGACCCACCAAGATTATCGCAGAAAATGCATATCTCAGCTGGAAACACCACGAAAATCAAGATATCGCCTGTTCTGCATATCAAACGCACTGTGGAGTGGTGAAAACAACCAGAGAACGTGTTTCTCGCATTAAATAGCTCGAAAAGAGCGATCTCGATGATTCAGCATATTTCGGACAGGAGTCTCACCAAGATTATCGCAGGAAATGCATATCTCAGCTTGAAACCCCACGAAAACCAAGATATCTCCGGTTCTGCATATCCAACGTACTGTGGAGTGGTGAAAACACCAGAAAACGTGTTTCGTGCATTAAGTAGCTCGAAAAGAGCGATCTAGTTGATTCTGCATACTTCTGACAAAAGACCCACCAAGATTATCGCAGAAAATGCATATCTCAGATTGAAACCCCACGAAAACCAAGATATCTACTGTTCTGCATATCCAACGAACTGTGGAGTGGTGAAAACCCCAGAAAACGTGTTTCGCGCATTAAATAGCTCGAAAAGAGCCCTCTCGATGTTTCTGCATACTTTGGACAGATGTTTCACCAAGCTTATCGTAGAAAATGCATATCTCAGCTTGAAACCCGACGAAAACCAAAATATCGCCGGTTCTGCATATCCAACGCACTGTGGAGTGGTGAAATCCCCCTGAAACGTGTTTCTCGCATTAAATAGCTCGAATAGAGCCATCTCGATAATTCTTCATACTTCGGACAGAAGTCTCACCAAGGTTATCGTAAAAAATGCATATCTCAGCTTGAAACCCAACGAAAGCCAAGATATCGCTGGTTCTGCATATCAAACGCACTGTGGAGTGCTGAAAACACCAGAAAACGTGTTTCGCGCATTAAGTAGCTCGAAAAGAGCGTTCCCGAAGATTCTGCATGCTTCTGACAGAAGTCTCACCAGGATTATCGTAGAAAATGCATATCTCAGCTGGAAACACCACGAAAATCAAGATATCGCCTGTTCTGCATATCAAACGCACTGTGGAGTGGTGAAAACACCAGAAAACGTGTTTCGCGCATTAAGTAGCTCGAAAAGAGCGATCTCGATGATTCTGCATACTTCGGACAGAAGTCTCAACAAGATTATCGCAGAAAATGCATATCTCAGCTTCAAACCCGACGAAAACCGAGTTATCTCCGGTTCTGCACTTCAAACGTACCGTGGAGTGGTGAAAACACCAGAAAACGAGTTTCGCGCATTAAGAAGCTCGAAAAGATCGTTCTCGATGATTCTGCATACTTCGGACAGAAGTCTCAACAAGATTATCGCAGAAAATGCATATCTCAGCTTGAAACCCCACGAAAACCAAGATATCTACTGTTCTGCATATCAAACGCACTGTGGAGTGGTGAAAACACCAGATACGTGTTTCTCGCACTAACTAGCTCGAAAAGAGCGATCTCGATGATTCAGCATACTTCTGACTGAAGACTCACCAATATTATCGCAGAAAATGCATATCTCAGCTTGAAACCCGACGAAAACCGAGTTATCTCCGGTTCTGCACATCAAACGTACCGTGGAGTGGTGAAAACACCAGAAAACGTATTTCGCGCATTAAGTAGCTCGAAAAGAGCGTTCTCGAAGATTCTGCATACTTCTGACAGAAGTCTCACCAGGATTATCGTAGAAAATGCATATCTCAGCTTGAAACCCGACAGAAACCAAAATATCGCCGGTTCTGCATATCATACGCACTGTGGAGTGGTGAAAACACCAGATTACGTGTTTCTCGCATTTTACAGCTCGAAACGAGCGATCTCGATGATTCTGCATACTTCAAACAGATGTTTCACCAAGATTATCGTAGAAAATGCATATCTCAGCTTGAAACCCCACGAAAACCAAGATATCTACTGTTCTGCATATCCAACGAACTGTGGAGTGGTGAAAACACCAGAAAACGTGTTTCGCGCATTAAATAGCTCGAAAAGATCGCTCTCGATGTTTCTGCATACTTTGGACAGATGTTTCACCAAGCTTATCGTAGAAAATGCATATCTCAGCTTGAAACCCGACGAAAACCAAAAGATCGCCGGTTCTTCATATCCAACGCACTGTGGAGTGGTGAAAACCCCCTGAAAACGTGTTTCTCGCATTAAATAGCTCGAATAGAGCGATCTCGATAATTGTTCATACTTCGGACAGAAGTCTCACCAAGATTATCGTAAAAAATGCATATCTCAGCTTGAACCCCGACCGAAACCAAGATATCTCCGGTTCTGCATGTCAAACGTACTGTGGTGTGGTAAAAACACCAGAAAACGTGTTTCGTGCATTAAGTAGCTCGAAAAGAGCGATCTAGATGATTCTGCATACTTCTGACTGAAGTCTCACCAATATTATCGCAGAAAATGCATATCTCAGCTTGAAACCCGACGAAAACCAATATATCGCCGGTTCTGCATATCAGACCAACTGTGGAGTGGTGAAAACACCAGATAACGTGTTTCTCGCATTAAATAGCTCGAAAAGAGCGCTCTCGATGTTTCTGCATACTTTGGACAGATGTTTCACCAAGATTATCATAGAAAATGCATATCTCAGCTTGAAACCCCACGAAAACCAAGATATCTGCTGTTCTGCATATCAAACGCACTGTGGAGTGGTGAAAACACCAGATAACGTGTTTCTCGCACTAACTAGCTCGAAAAGAGCGATCTCGATGATTCAGCATACTTCTGACAAAAGACCCACCAAGATTATCGCAGAAAATGCATATCTCAGCTGGAAACACCACGAAAATCAAGACATCGCCTGTTCTGCATATCAAACGCACTGTGGAGTGATGAAAACACCGGATAACGTGTTTCTCGCATTAAGTAGATCGAAAAGAGCGTTCTCGAAGATTCTGCATACTTCTGACAGAAGTCTCACCAGGATTATCGTAGAAAATGCATATCTCAGCTTGAAACCCGACGAAAACCGAGTTATCTCCGGTTCTGCACATCAAACGCACCGTGGAGTGGTGAAAACACCAGAAAACGTGTTTCGCGCATTAAGTAGCTCGAAAAGAGCGATCTCGATGATTCTGCATACTTCGGACAGAAGTCTCAACAAGATTATCGCAGAAAATGCATATCTCAGCTTCAAACCCGACGAAAACCGAGTTATCTCCGGTTCTGCACTTCAAACGTACCGTGGAGTGGTGAAAACACCAGAAAACGAGTTTCGCGCATTAAGAAGCTCGAAAAGATCGTTCTCGAAGATTCTGCATACTTCTGACAGGAGTCTCACCAGGATTATCGTAGAAAATGCATATCTCAGCTGGAAACACCACGAAAATCAAGATATCGCCTGTTCTGCATATCAAACGCACTGTGGAGTGGTGAAAACAACCAGAGAACGTGTTTCTCGCATTAAATAGCTCGAGAAGAGCGATCTCGAAGATCCTGCATACTTCTGACAGAAGTCTCACCAGGATTATCGTAGAAAATGCATATCTCAGCTTGAAACCCGACGAAAACCGAGTTATCTCCGGTTCTGCACATCAAACGTACCGTGGAGTGGTGAAAACACCAGATAACGTGTTTCTCGCATTAAGTAGCTCGAACCGAGCGATCTCGATGATTCTGCATACTTCGGACAGAAGTCTCAACAAGATTATCGCAGAAAATGCATATCTCAGCTTGAAACCCCACGAAAACCAAGATATCTACTGTTCTGCATATCAAACGCACTGTGGAGTGGTGAAAACACCAGATACGTGTTTCTCGCACTAACTAGCTCGAAAAGAGCGATCTCGATGATTCAGCATACTTCTGACAAAAGACCCACCAAGATTATCGCAGAAAATGCATATCTCAGCTGGAAACACCACGAAAATCAAGATATCGCCTGTTCTGCATATCAAACGCACTGTGGAGTGATGAAAACACCGGATAACGTGTTTCTCGCACTAACTAGCTCGAAAAGAGCGATCTCGATGATTCAGCATACTTCTGACCAAAGACCCACCAAGATTATCGCAGAAAATGCATATCTCAGCTGGAAACACCACGAAAATCAAGATATCGCCGATTCTGCATATCATACGCACTGTGGAGTGGTGAAAACACCAGACATCGTGTTTCTCGCATTAAGTAGCTCGAAAAGAGCGTTCTCGAAGATTCTGCATACTTCTGACAGAAGTCTCACCAGGATTATCGTAGAAAATGCATATCTCAGCTTGAACCCCGACCGAAACCAAGATATCTCCGGTTCTGCATGTCAAACGTACTGTGGTGTGGTAAAAACACCAGAAAACGTGTTTCGTGCATTAAGTAGCTCGAAAAGAGCGATCTAGATGATTCTGCATACTTCTGACTGAAGTCTCACCAATATTATCGCAGAAAATGCATATCTCAGCTTGAAACCCGACGAAAACCAATATATCGCCGGTTCTGCATATCAGACCAACTGTGGAGTGGTGAAAACACCAGATAACGTGTTTCTCGCATTAAATAGCTCGAAAAGAGCGCTCTCGACGTGTCTGCATACTTCGGACAGATGTTTCACCAAGCTTATCGTAGAAAATGCATATCTCAGCTTGAAACCCGGCGAAAACCAAAATATCTCCGGTTCTGCATATCCAACGCACTGTGGAGTGGTAAAAACACCAGATAACGTGTTTCTCGCATTAAATCGCTCGAGAAGAGCGATCTCGATGATTCAGCATACTTCGGACAGATGTTTCACCAAGATTATCATAGAAAATGCATATCTCAGCTGGAAACACCACGAAAATCAAGATATCGCCTGTTCTGCATATCAAACGCACTGTGGAGTGGTGAAAACAACCAGAGAACGTGTTTCTCGCATTAAATAGCTCGAGAAGAGCGATCTCGATGATTCAGCATACTTCTGACTGAAGTCTCACCAATATTATCGCAGAAAATGCATATCTCAGCTTGAATCCCGACGAAAACCAATATATCGCCGGTTCTGCATATCAGACCAACTGTGGAGTGGTGAAAACACCAGATAACGTGTTTCTCGCATTAAATAGCTCGAAAAGAGCGCTCTCGATGTTTCTGCATACTTTGGACAGATGTTTCACCAAGATTATCATAGAAAATGCATATCTCAGCTGGAAACACCACGAAAATCAAGATATCGCCTGTTCTGCATATCAAACGCACTGTGGAGTGGAGAAAACAACCAGAGAACGTGTTTCTCGCATTAAATAGCTCGAGAAGAGCGATCTCGATGATTCAGCATACTTCGGACAGAAGTCTCACCAAGATTATCGCAGGAAATGCATATCTCATCTTGAAACCCCACGAAAACCAAGATATCTCCGGTTCTGCATATCCAACGTACTGTGGAGTGGTGAAAACACCAGAAAACGTGTTTCGTGCATTAAGTAGCTCGAAAAGAGCGATCTAGTTGATTCTGCATACTTCTGACAAAAGACCCACCAAGATTATCGCAGAAAATGCATATCTCAGCTGGAAACACCACTAAAATTCAAGATATCGCCTGTTCTGCATATCAAACGCACTGTGGAGTGGTGAAAACAACCAGAGAACGTGTTTCTCGCATTAAATAGCTCGAAAAGAGCGATCTCGATGATTCAGCATATTTCGGACAGGAGTCTCACCAAGATTATCGCAGGAAATGCATATCTCAGCTTGAAACCCCACGAAAACCAAGATATCTCCGGTTCTGCATATCCAACGAACTGTGGAGTGGTGAAAACCCCTGAAAACGTATTTCGCGCATTAAGTAGCTCGAAAAGAGCGTTTTCGAAGATTCTGCATACTTCTGACAGAAGTCTCACCAGGATTATCGTAGAAAATGCATATCTCAGCTTGAAACCCGACCGAAACCAAGATATCTCCGGTTCTGCATGTCAAACGTACTGTGGAGTGGTAAAAACACCAGAAAACGTGTTTCTTGCATTAAGTAGCTCGAAAAGAGCGATCTAGATGATTCTGCATACTTCTGACTGAAGTCTCACCAATATTATCGCAGAAAATGCATATCTCAGCTTGAAACCCGACGAAAACCAATATATCGCCGGTTCTGCATATCAGACCAACTGTGGAGTGGTGAATACACCAGATAACGTGTTTCTCGCATTAAATAGCTCGAAAAGAGCGCTCTCGACGTGTCTGCATACTTCGGACAGATGTTTCACCAAGCTTATCGTAGAAAATGCATATCTCAGCTTGAAACCCGGCGAAAACCAAAATTTCTCCGGTTCTGCATATCCAACGCACTGTGGAGTGGTAAAAACACCAGATAACGTGTTTCTCGCATTAAATAGCTCGAAACGAGCGATCTCGATGATTCTGCATACTTCGGACAGAAGTCTCAACAAGATTATCGCAGAAAATGCATATCTCAGCTTGAAACCCCACGAAAACCAAGATATCTACTGTTCTGCATATCCAACGAACTGTGGAGTGGTGAAAACCCCAGAAAACGTGTTTCGCGCATTAAATAGCTCGAAAAGAGCCCTTTCGATGTTTCTGCATACTTTGGACAGAAGTTTCACCAAGCTTATCGTAGAAAATGCATATCTCAGCTTGAAACCCGACGAAAACCAAAATATCGCCGGTTCTGCATATCCAACGCACTGTGGAGTGGTGAAATCCCCCTGAAAACGTGTTTCTCGCATTAAATAGCTCGAATAGAGCCATCTCGATAATTCTTCATACTTCGGACAGAAGTCTCACCAAGGTTATCGTAAAAAATGCATATCTCAGCTTGAAACCCAACGAAAGCCAAGATATCGCTGGTTCTGCATATCAAACGCACTGTGGAGTGCTGAAAACACCAGATAACGTGTTTGTCGCATTAAATAGCTCGAATTGAGCGATCTCGATGATTCTGCATCCTTCGGACAGAAGTCTCACCAAGATTATCGTATAAAATGCATGTCTCAGCTTGAAACCCCACGAAAATCGAGTGATCTCCGGTTCTGCACATCAAACGTACCGTGGAGTGGTGAAAACACCAGAAAACGTGTTTCGCGCATTAAGTAGATCGAAAAGAGCGTTCTCGAAGATTCTGCATACTTCTGACAGAAGTCTCACCAGGATTATCGCAGAAAATGCATATCTCAGCTGGAAACACCACGAAAATCAAGATATCGCCTGTTCTGCATATCAAACGCACTGTGGAGTGGTGAAAACAACCAGAGAACGTGTTTCTCGCATTAAATAGCTCGAAAAGAGCGATCTCGATGATTCAGCATATTTGGGACAGGAGTCTCACCAAGATTATCGCAGGAAATGCATATCTCAGCTTGAAACCCCACGAAAACCAAGATATCTCCGGTTCTGCATATCCAACGAACTGTGGAGTGGTGAAAACCCCTGAAAACGTATTTCGCGCATTAAGTAGCTCGAAAAGAGCGTTCTCGAAGATTGTGCATACTTCTGACAGAAGTCTCACCAGGATTATCGCAGAAAATGCATATCTCAGCTTGAAACCCGACGAAAACCAATATATCGCCGGTTCTGCATATCAGACCAACTGTGGAGTGGTGAAAACACCAGATAACGTGTTTCTCGCATTAAATAGCTCGAAAAGAGCGCTCTCGATGTTTCTGCATACTTTGGACAGATGTTTCACCAAGATTATCATAGAAAATGCATATCTCAGCTGGAAACACCACGAAAATCAAGATATCGCCTGTTCTGCATATCAAACGCACTGTGGAGTGGTGAAAACAACCAGAGAACGTGTTTCTCGCATTAAATAGCTCGAGAAGAGCGATCTCGATGATTCAGCATACTTCGGACAGAAGTCTCACCAAGATTATCGCAGGAAATGCATATCTCATCTTGAAACCCCACGAAAACCAAGATATCTCCGGTTCTGCATATCTAACGAACTGTGGAGTGGTGAAAACAACTAGAGAACGTGTTTCTCGCATTAAATAGCTCGAGAAGAACGATCTCGATGATTCAGCATACTTCGGACAGAAGTCTCACCAAGATTATCGCAGGAAATGCATATCTCATCTTGAAACCCCACGAAAACCAAGATATCTCCGGTTCTGCATATCCAACGTACTGTGGAGTGGTGAAAACACCAGAAAACGTGTTTCGTGCATTAAGTAGCTCGAAAAGAGCGATCTAGTTGATTCTGCATACTTCTGACAAAAGACCCACCAAGATTATCGCAGAAAATGCATATCTCAGCTGGAAACACCACGAAAATCAAGATATCGCCTGTTCTGCATATCAAACGCACTGTGGAGTGGTGAAAACAACCAGAGAACGTGTTTCTCGCATTAAATAGCTCGAAAAGAGCGATCTCGATGATTCAGCATATTTCGAACAGGAGTCTCACCAAGATTATCGCAGGATATGCATATCTCAGCTTGAAACCCCACGAAAACCAAGATATCTCCGGTTCTGCATATCCAACGAACTGTGGAGTGGTGAAAACCCCTGAAAACGTATTTCGCGCATTAAGTAGCTCGAAACGAGCGATCTCGATGATTCTGCATACTTCGGACAGAAGTCTCAACAAGATTATCGCAGAAAATGCATATCTCAGATTGAAACCCCACGAAAACCAAGATATCTACTGTTCTGCATATCCAACGAACTGTGGAGTGGTGAAAACCCCAGAAAACGTGTTTCGCGCATTAAATAGCTCGAAAAGAGCCCTCTCGATGTTTCTGCATACTTTGGACAGATGTTTCACCAAGCTTATCGTAGAAAATGCATATCTCAGCTTGAAACCCGACGAAAACCAAAATATCGCCGGTTCTGCATATCCAACGCACTGTGGAGTGGTGAAATCCCCCTGAAACGTGTTTCTCGCATTAAATAGCTCGAATAGAGCCATCTCGATAATTCTTCATACTTCGGACAGAAGTCTCACCAAGGTTATCGTAAAAAATGCATATCTCAGCTTGAAACCCAACGAAAGCCAAGATATCGCTGGTTCTGCATATCAAACGCACTGTGGAGTGCTGAAAGCACCAGATAACGTGTTTCTCGCATTAAATAGCTCGAAAAGCGCGATCTCGAAGATTCTGCATACTTCGGACAGAAGTCTCACCAAGATTATCGCAGAAAATGCATATCTCAGCTTGAAACCCCACGAAAACCAAGATATCTCCGGTTCTGCATATCAAACGCACTGTGGAATGTTGAAAACACCAGAAAACTTGTTTTTTCGCATTAAATAGCTCGAAAAGAGCGATCTTGATGATTCTGCATACTTCTGTCTGACGTCTCACCAATATTATCGCAGAAAATGCATATCTGAATTTGAAACCCCACGAAAACCAGGATATCGTCGGTTCTGCACATCATACGCACTGTGGAGTGGTGAAAACACCAGATAACGTGTTTCTCGCATTAAGTAGCTCGAAACGAGCGATCTCGATGATTCTGCATACTTCGGCCAGGAGTCTCACCAAGATTATCGCAGAAAATGCATATCTCAGCTTGAAACCCCACGAAAACCAAGATATCTCCGGTTCTGCATATCAAACCAACTGTGGAGTGGTGAAAACACCAGATAACTTGTTTCTCGCATTAAATAGCTCGAGAAGAGCGCTCTCGATGTTTCTGCATACTTCTGACAGAAGTCTCACCAGGATTATCGTAGAAAATGCATATCTCAGCTTGAAACCCGACCGAAACCAAGATATCTCCGGTTCTGCATGTCAAACGTACTGTGGAGTGGTAAAAACACCAGAAAACGTGTTTCTTGCGTTAAGTAGCTCGAAAAGAGCGATCTAGATGATTCTGCATACTTCTGACTGAAGTCTCACCAATATTATCGCAGAAAATGCATATCTCAGCTTGAAACCCGACGAAAACCAATATATCGCCGGTTCTGCATATCAGACCAACTGTGGAGTGGTGAATACACCAGATAACGTGTTTCTCGCATTAAATAGCTCGAAAAGAGCGCTCTCGACGTGTCTGCATACTTCGGACAGATGTTTCACCAAGCTTATCGTAGAAAATGCATATCTCAGCTTGAAACCCGGCGAAAACCAAAATTTCTCCGGTTCTGCATATCCAACGCACTGTGGAGTGGTAAAAACACCAGATAACGTGTTTCTCGCATTAAATAGCTCGAAACGAGCGATCTCGATGATTCTGCATACTTCGGACAGAAGTCTCAACAAGATTATCGCAGAAAATGCATATCTCAGCTTGAAACCCCACGAAAACCAAGATATCTACTGTTCTGCATATCCAACGAACTGTGGAGTGGTGAAAACCCCAGAAAACGTGTTTCGCGCATTAAATAGCTCGAAAAGAGCCCTTTCGATGTTTCTGCATACTTTGGACAGAAGTTTCACCAAGCTTATCGTAGAAAATGCATATCTCAGCTTGAAACCCGACGAAAACCAAAATATCGCCGGTTCTGCATATCCAACGCACTGTGGAGTGGTGAAATCCCCCTGAAAACGTGTTTCTCGCATTAAATAGCTCGAATAGAGCCATCTCGATAATTCTTCATACTTCGGACAGAAGTCTCACCAAGGTTATCGTAAAAAATGCATATCTCAGCTTGAAACCCAACGAAAGCCAAGATATCGCTGGTTCTGCATATCAAACGCACTGTGGAGTGCTGAAAACACCAGATAACGTGTTTGTCGCATTAAATAGCTCGAATTGAGCGATCTCGATGATTCTGCATCCTTCGGACAGAAGTCTCACCAAGATTATCGTATAAAATGCATGTCTCAGCTTGAAACCCCACGAAAATCGAGTGATCTCCGGTTCTGCACATCAAACGTACCGTGGAGTGGTGAAAACACCAGAAAACGTGTTTCGCGCATTAAGTAGATCGAAAAGAGCGTTCTCGAAGATTCTGCATACTTCTGACAGAAGTCTCACCAGGATTATCGCAGAAAATGCATATCTCAGCTGGAAACACCACGAAAATCAAGATATCGCCTGTTCTGCATATCAAACGCACTGTGGAGTGGTGAAAACAACCAGAGAACGTGTTTCTCGCATTAAATAGCTCGAAAAGAGCGATCTCGATGATTCAGCATATTTGGGACAGGAGTCTCACCAAGATTATCGCAGGAAATGCATATCTCAGCTTGAAACCCCACGAAAACCAAGATATCTCCGGTTCTGCATATCCAACGAACTGTGGAGTGGTGAAAACCCCTGAAAACGTATTTCGCGCATTAAGTAGCTCGAAAAGAGCGTTCTCGAAGATTCTGCATACTTCTGACAGAAGTCTCACCAGGATTATCGCAGAAAATGCATATCTCAGCTTGAAACCCGACGAAAACCAATATATCGCCGGTTCTGCATATCAGACCAACTGTGGAGTGGTGAAAACACCAGATAACGTGTTTCTCGCATTAAATAGCTCGAAAAGAGCGCTCTCGATGTTTCTGCATACTTTGGACAGATGTTTCACCAAGATTATCATAGAAAATGCATATCTCAGCTGGAAACACCACGAAAATCAAGATATCGCCTGTTCTGCATATCAAACGCACTGTGGAGTGGTGAAAACAACCAGAGAACGTGTTTCTCGCATTAAATAGCTCGAGAAGAGCGATCTCGATGATTCAGCATACTTCGGACAGAAGTCTCACCAAGATTATCGCAGGAAATGCATATCTCATCTTGAAACCCCACGAAAACCAAGATATCTCCGGTTCTGCATATCTAACGAACTGTGGAGTGGTGAAAACAACTAGAGAACGTGTTTCTCGCATTAAATAGCTCGAGAAGAGCGATCTCGATGATTCAGCATACTTCGGACAGAAGTCTCACCAAGATTATCGCAGGAAATGCATATCTCATCTTGAAACCCCACGAAAACCAAGATATCTCCGGTTCTGCATATCCAACGTACTGTGGAGTGGTGAAAACACCAGAAAACGTGTTTCGTGCATTAAGTAGCTCGAAAAGAGCGATCTAGTTGATTCTGCATACTTCTGACAAAAGACCCACCAAGATTATCGCAGAAAATGCATATCTCAGCTGGAAACACCACGAAAATCAAGATATCGCCTGTTCTGCATATCAAACGCACTGTGGAGTGGTGAAAACAACCAGAGAACGTGTTTCTCGCATTAAATAGCTCGAAAAGAGCGATCTCGATGATTCAGCATATTTCGAACAGGAGTCTCACCAAGATTATCGCAGGATATGCATATCTCAGCTTGAAACCCCACGAAAACCAAGATATCTCCGGTTCTGCATATCCAACGAACTGTGGAGTGGTGAAAACCCCTGAAAACGTATTTCGCGCATTAAGTAGCTCGAAACGAGCGATCTCGATGATTCTGCATACTTCGGACAGAAGTCTCAACAAGATTATCGCAGAAAATGCATATCTCAGATTGAAACCCCACGAAAACCAAGATATCTACTGTTCTGCATATCCAACGAACTGTGGAGTGGTGAAAACCCCAGAAAACGTGTTTCGCGCATTAAATAGCTCGAAAAGAGCCCTCTCGATGTTTCTGCATACTTTGGACAGATGTTTCACCAAGCTTATCGTAGAAAATGCATATCTCAGCTTGAAACCCGACGAAAACCAAAATATCGCCGGTTCTGCATATCCAACGCACTGTGGAGTGGTGAAATCCCCCTGAAACGTGTTTCTCGCATTAAATAGCTCGAATAGAGCCATCTCGATAATTCTTCATACTTCGGACAGAAGTCTCACCAAGGTTATCGTAAAAAATGCATATCTCAGCTTGAAACCCAACGAAAGCCAAGATATCGCTGGTTCTGCATATCAAACGCACTGTGGAGTGCTGAAAGCACCAGATAACGTGTTTCTCGCATTAAATAGCTCGAAAAGCGCGATCTCGAAGATTCTGCATACTTCGGACAGAAGTCTCACCAAGATTATCGCAGAAAATGCATATCTCAGCTTGAAACCCCACGAAAACCAAGATATCTCCGGTTCTGCATATCAAACGCACTGTGGAATGTTGAAAACACCAGAAAACTTGTTTTTTCGCATTAAATAGCTCGAAAAGAGCGATCTTGATGATTCTGCATACTTCTGTCTGACGTCTCACCAATATTATCGCAGAAAATGCATATCTGAATTTGAAACCCCACGAAAACCAGGATATCGTCGGTTCTGCACATCATACGCACTGTGGAGTGGTGAAAACACCAGATAACGTGTTTCTCGCATTAAGTAGCTCGAAACGAGCGATCTCGATGATTCTGCATACTTCGGCCAGGAGTCTCACCAAGATTATCGCAGAAAATGCATATCTCAGCTTGAAACCCCACGAAAACCAAGATATCTCCGGTTCTGCATATCAAACCAACTGTGGAGTGGTGAAAACACCAGATAACTTGTTTCTCGCATTAAATAGCTCGAGAAGAGCGCTCTCGATGTTTCTGCATACTTCGGACAGAAGTCTCACCAAGATTATCGCAGAAAATGCATATCTCAGCTTGAAACCCCACGAAAACCCAGATATCGCTGGTTCTGCATATTAAACGCACTGTGGAGTGCTGAAAACACCAGAGAACGTGTTTCTCGCATTAAATAGCTCGAAAAGAGGGATCTTGATGATTCTGCATACTTCTGACAGAAGACTCACCAAGATTATCGCAGAAAATGCATATCTCAGCTGGAAACACCACGAAAAACAAGAATTCGCCCGTTCTGCATATCAAACGCACTGTGGAATGTTGAAAACACCAGAAAACTTGTTTTGTCGCATTAAATAGCTCGAAAAGAGCGATCTAGATGATTCTGCATACTTCTGGCAGAAGACTCACCTAGATTATTGCCGAAAATGCATATCTCAGCTGGAAACACCACGAAAATCAAGATATCGCCGGTTCTGCATATCAAACTCACTGTGGAGTGTTGAAAACAACCAGATATCGTGTTTCTCGCATTAAGTTGCTCGAAATGAGCGATCTCGAAGATTCTGCATACTTCTGACAGACATCTCTCCAAGATTATAGTAGACAATGCATATCTCAGCTTGAAACCCCACGAAAACCAGGATATCGTCGGTTCTGCACATCATACGCACTGTGGAGTGGTGAAAACACCAGATAACGTGTTTCTCGCATTAAGTAGCTCGAAACGAGCGATCTCGATGATTCTGCATACTTCGGCCAGGAGTCTCACCAAGATTATCGCAGAAAATGCATATCTCAGCTTGAAACCCCACGAAAACCAAGATATCTACTGTTCTGCATATCCAACGAACTATGGGGTGGTGAAAACCCCAGATAACGTGCTTCGTGCATTAAGTAGCTCGAAAAGAGCGATCTAGTTGATTCTGCATACTTCTGACAAAAGACCCACCAAGATTATCGCAGAAAATGCATATCTCAGCTGGAAACACCACGAAAATCAAGATATCGCCTGTTCTGCATATCAAACGCACTGTGGAGTGGTGAAAACAACCAGAGAACGTGTTTCTCGCATTAAATAGCTCGAAAAGAGCGATCTCGATGATTCAGCATATTTCGGACAGGAGTCTCACCAAGATTATCGCAGGAAATGCATATCTCAGCTTGAAACCCCACGAAAACCAAGATATCTCCGGTTCTGCATATCCAACGAACTGTGGAGTGGTGAAAACCCCTGAAAACGTATTTCGCGCATTAAGTAGCTCGAAAAGAGCGTTCTCGAAGATTCTGCATACTTCTGACAGAAGTCTCACCAGGATTATCGTAGAAAATGCATATCTCAGCTTGAAACCCGACCGAAACCAAGATATCTCCGGTTCTGCATGTCAAACGTACTGTGGAGTGGTAAAAACACCAGAAAACGTGTTTCTTGCATTAAGTAGCTCGAAAAGAGCGATCTAGATGATTCTGCATACTTCTGACTGAAGTCTCACCAATATTATCGCAGAAAATGTATATCTCAGCTTGAAACCCGACGAAAACCAATATATCGCCGGTTCTGCATATCAGACCAACTGTGGAGTGGTGAATACACCAGATAACGTGTTTCTCGCATTAAATAGCTCGAAAAGAGCGCTCTCGACGTGTCTGCATACTTCGGACAGATGTTTCACCAAGCTTATCGTAGAAAATGCATATCTCAGCTTGAAACCCGGCGAAAACCAAAATATCTCCGGTTCTGCATATCCAACGCACTGTGGAGTGGTAAAAACACCAGATAACGTGTTTCTCGCATTAAATAGCTCGAAACGAGCGATCTCGATGATTCTGCATACTTCGGACAGAAGTCTCAACAAGATTATCGCAGAAAATGCATATCTCAGCTTGAAACCCCACGAAAACCAAGATATCTACTGTTCTGCATATCCAACGAACTGTGGAGTGGTGAAAACCCCAGAAAACGTGTTTCGCGCATTAAATAGCTCGAAAAGAGCCCTCTCGATGTTTCTGCATACTTTGGACAGAAGTTTCACCAAGCTTATCGTAGAAAATGCATATCTCAGCTTGAAACCCGACGAAAACCAAAATATCGCCGGTTCTGCATATCCAACGCACTGTGGAGTGGTGAAATCCCCCTGAAAACGTGTTTCTCGCATTAAATAGCTCGAATAGAGCCATCTCGATAATTCTTCATACTTCGGACAGAAGTCTCACCAAGGTTATCGTAAAAAATGCATATCTCAGCTTGAAACCCAACGAAAGCCAAGATATCGCTGGTTCTGGATATCAAACGCACTGTGGAGTGCTGAAAACACCAGATAACGTGTTTGTCGCATTAAATAGCTCGAATTGAGCGATCTCGATGATTCTGCATCCTTCGGACAGAAGTCTCACCAAGATTATCGTATAAAATGCATGTCTCAGCTTGAAACCCCACGAAAATCGAGTGATCTCCGGTTCTGCACATCAAACGTACCGTGGAGTGGTGAAAACACCAGAAAACGTGTTTCGCGCATTAAGTAGATCGAAAAGAGCGTTCTCGAAGATTCTGCATACTTCTGACAGAAGTCTCACCAGGATTATCGCAGAAAATGCATATCTCAGCTGGAAACACCACGAAAATCAAGATATCGCCTGTTCTGCATATCAAACGCACTGTGGAGTGGTGAAAACAACCAGAGAACGTGTTTCTCGCATTAAATAGCTCGAAAAGAGCGATCTCGATGATTCAGCATATTTGGGACAGGAGTCTCACCAAGATTATCGCAGGAAATGCATATCTCAGCTTGAAACCCCACGAAAACCAAGATATCTCCGGTTCTGCATATCCAACGAACTGTGGAGTGGTGAAAACCCCTGAAAACGTATTTCGCGCATTAAGTAGCTCGAAAAGAGCGTTCTCGAAGATTCTGCATACTTCTGACAGAAGTCTCACGCGGATTATCGCAGAAAATGCATATCTCAGCTTGAAACCCGACGAAAACCAATATATCGCCGGTTCTGCATATCAGACCAACTGTGGAGTGGTGAAAACACCAGATAACGTGTTTCTCGCATTAAATAGCTCGAAAAGAGCGCTCTCGATGTTTCTGCATACTTTGGACAGATGTTTCACCAAGATTATCATAGAAAATGCATATCTCAGCTGGAAACACCACGAAAATCAAGATATCGCCTGTTCTGCATATCAAACGCACTGTGGAGTGGTGAAAACAACCAGAGAACGTGTTTCTCGCATTAAATAGCTCGAGAAGAGCGATCTCGATGATTCAGCATACTTCGGACAGAAGTCTCACCAAGATTATCGCAGGAAATGCATATCTCATCTTGAAACCCCACGAAAACCAAGATATCTCCGGTTCTGCATATCTAACGAACTGTGGAGTGGTGAAAACAACTAGAGAACGTGTTTCTCGCATTAAATAGCTCGAGAAGAGCGATCTCGATGATTCAGCATACTTCGGACAGAAGTCTCACCAAGATTATCGCAGGAAATGCATATCTCATCTTGAAACCCCACGAAAACCAAGATATCTCCGGTTCTGCATATCCAACGTACTGTGGAGTGGTGAAAACACCAGAAAACGTGTTTCGTGCATTAAGTAGCTCGAAAAGAGCGATCTAGTTGATTCTGCATACTTCTGACAAAAGACCCACCAAGATTATCGCAGAAAATGCATATCTCAGCTGGAAACACCACGAAAATCAAGATATCGCCTGTTCTGCATATCAAACGCACTGTGGAGTGGTGAAAACAACCAGAGAACGTGTTTCTCGCATTAAATAGCTCGAAAAGAGCGATCTCGATGATTCAGCATATTTCGAACAGGAGTCTCACCAAGATTATCGCAGGAAATGCATATCTCAGCTTGAAACCCCACGAAAACCAAGATATCTCCGGTTCTGCATATCCAACGAACTGTGGAGTGGTGAAAACCCCTGAAAACGTATTTCGCGCATTAAGTAGCTCGAAAAGAGCGTTCTCGAAGATTCTGCATACTTCTGACAGAAGTCTCACCAGGATTATCGTAGAAAATGCATATCTCAGCTTCAAACCCGGCGAAAACCAAAATATCTCCGGTTCTGCATATCCAACGCACTGTGGAGTGGTAAAAACACCAGATAACGTGTTTCTCGCATTAAATAGCTCGAAACGAGCGATCTCGATGATTCTGCATACTTCGGACAGAAGTCTCAACAAGATTATCGCAGAAAATGCATATCTCAGATTGAAACCCCACGAAAACCAAGATATCTACTGTTCTGCATATCCAACGAACTGTGGAGTGGTGAAAACCCCAGAAAACGTGTTTCGCGCATTAAATAGCTCGAAAAGAGCCCTCTCGATGTTTCTGCATACTTTGGACAGATGTTTCACCAAGCTTATCGTAGAAAATGCATATCTCATCTTGAAACCCGACGAAAACCAAAATATCGCCGGTTCTGCATATCCAACGCACTGTGGAGTGGTGAAATCCCCCTGAAACGTGTTTCTCGCATTAAATAGCTCGAATAGAGCCATCTCGATAATTCTTCATACTTCGGACAGAAGTCTCACCAAGGTTATCGTAAAAAATGCATATCTCAGCTTGAAACCCAACGAAAGCCAAGATATCGCTGGTTCTGCATATCAAACGCACTGTGGAGTGCTGAAAGCACCAGATAACGTGTTTCTCGCATTAAATAGCTCGAAAAGCGCGATCTCGAAGATTCTGCATACTTCGGACAGAAGTCTCACCAAGATTATCGCAGAAAATGCATATCTCAGCTTGAAACCCCACGAAAACCAAGATATCTACTGTTCAGCATATCCAACGAACTATGGGGTGGTGAAAACCCCAGATAACGTGCTTCTCGGATTAAATAGCTCGAAAAGTGTGATCTCGATGATTCTGCATACTTCGGACAGAAGTCTCACCAAGATTATCGCAGAAAATGCATATCTCAGCTTGATACCCCACGAAAACCAAGATATCTCCGGTTCTGCATATCAAACGCACTGTGGAATGTTGAAAACACCAGAAAACTTGTTTTTTCGCATTAAATAGCTCGAAAAGGGCGATCTTGATGATTCTGCATACTTCTGTCTGACGTCTCACCAATATTATCGCAGAAAATGCATATCTGAATTTGAAACCCCACGAAAACCAGGATATCGTCGGTTCTGCACATCATACGCACTGTGGAGTGGTGAAAACACCAGATAACGTGTTTCTCGCATTAAGTAGCTCGAAACGAGCGATCTCGATGATTCTGCATACTTCGGCCAGGAGTCTCACCAAGATTATCGCAGAAAATGCATATCTCAGCTTGAAACCCCACGAAAACCAAGATATCTCCGGTTCTGCATATCAAACCAACTGTGGAGTGGTGAAAACACCAGATAACTTGTTTCTCGCATTAAATAGCTCGAGAAGAGCGCTCTCGATGTTTCTGCATACTTCGGACAGAAGTCTCACCAAGATTATCGCAGAAAATGCATATCTCAGCTTGAAACCCCACGAAAACCCAGATATCGCTGGTTCTGCATATTAAACGCACTGTGGAGTGCTGAAAACACCAGAGAACGTGTTTCTCGCATTAAATAGCTCGAAAAGAGGGATCTTGATGATTCTGCATACTTCTGACAGAAGACTCACCAAGATTATCGCAGAAAATGCATATCTCAGCTGGAAACACCACGAAAAACAAGAATTCGCCCGTTCTGCATATCAAACGCACTGTGGAATGTTGAAAACACCAGAAAACTTGTTTTGTCGCATTAAATAGCTCGAAAAGAGCGATCCAGATGATTCTGCATACTTCTGGCAGAAGACTCACCTAGATTATTGCCGAAAATGCATATCTCAGCTGGAAACACCACGAAACTCAAGATATCGCCGGTTCTGCATATCAAACTCACTGTGGAGTGTTGAAAACAACCAGATATCGTGTTTCTCGCATTAAGTTGCTCGAAATGAGCGATCTCGAAGATTCTGCATACTTCTGACAGACATCTCTCCAAGATTATAGTAGACAATGCATATCTCAGCTTGAAACCCCACGAAAACCAGGATATCGTCGGTTCTGCACATCATACGCACTGTGGAGTGGTGAAAACACCAGATAACGTGTTTCTCGCATTAAGTAGCTCGAAACGAGCGATCTCGATGATTCTGCATACTTCGGCCAGGAGTCTCACCAAGATTATCGCAGAAAATGCATATCTCAGCTTGAAACCCCACGAAAACCAAGATATCTACTGTTCTGCATATCCAACGAACTATGGGGTGGTGAAAACCCCAGATAACGTGCTTCTCGGATTAAATAGCTCGAAAAGTGTGATCTCGATGATTCTGCATACTTCGGACAGAAGTCTCACCAAGATTATCGTTGAAAATGCATATCTCAGCTTGAACCCCGACGAAATCTAAGATGTCGCCGGTTCTGCATATCAAACGCACTGCGGAGTGGTGAAAACTCCAGTTAACGTGTTTCTCGCATATAATAGCTCGAAAAGTGCGATCTCGATGATTCTGCATACTTCGGACAGAAGACTCACAAAGATTATCGCAGAAAATGCATATCTCAGCTTGAAACCCGACCGAAACGAAGATATCTCCGGTTCTGCACATCAAACGTACTGTGGAGTGGTGAAAACACCAGAAAACGTGTTTCTCGCATTAAGTAGCTCGAAAAGAGCGATCTAGATGATTCTGCATACTTCTGGCAGAACACTCACCAAGTGTTGCGTACGTCTTGTCTATTGCCTTTACTGAATAGCGCAATTCGTACTTCGCACGCCGACTTATCTTTGTGCGTTCGAAAATTCGTTAGTGGACTGTATAAAATGTTTTATTCGATTTACTATGCTATCTATGCTAAGTTTCCCATGAAACTGTTTACTATGTTTACGTGTTAATGATTCCAAATCTAGCTAGTCACTGATGATAACCTCCTTTCGAGAGGATCCCGCGATGCCTCGGAGCAAAGACGCATCGCGGGGGTGAGACATTCGGATAGGTGGAAATCTAATTGTCGATTATGGTGGGGAAGGGTGGCTGACACTACCTATTGGTTAAAATAAAAAGAGGGGAAACTAGACAAATTGCCACCCCGCAGACCATTCGTCACTCTCAGGTACCGAGCGTACCCTTGAGTGACGCACGCGGAATTTCCGAATATCTCGAACAATGAACGTAGCAGACAATAACCTTAAGAAGCGCTTCGGCTCTGGTAACCGTATGGTCACGAAAAAGATACCGGTAAAAAAGGACGAAGCTTCTATCTGGAAAAGAAACAAAAGGCAAAGCGAAAAGCTACGATTGCCGTGGTATCATAAAGTTATTGTCGCTAAGGCTTAAAATGTACAAATGAATTGAATACGAGGGTTAGACGGCAGTTATACCTCGAAAACGAACGATTACATCTAAATAATATAATATAAAGTAATGTAAAAATTGCTCATCCTTGGACGTATAATGCGTGGCTACCTGGTCCGCGACGCAACACCAAGATTATCGCAGAAAATGCATATCTCAGCTGGAAACACCACGAAAATCAAGATATCGCCGGTTCTGCATATCAAACGCACTGTGGAATGTTGAAAACACCAGAAAACTGGTTTTTTCGCATTAAATAGCTCAAAAAGAGCGATCTAGATGATCCTGCATACTTCTGACAGAGGTCTCACCAATATTATCGTAGAAAATGCATATCTCAGCTTGAAACCCGACCGAAACGAAGATATCTCCGGTTCTGCATGTCTAACGTACTGTGGAGTGGTGAATTCACCAGAAAACGTGTTTCTCGCATTAAATAGCTCAAAAAGAGCGATCTAGATGATCCTGCATACTTCTGACAGAGGTCTCACCAATATTATCGTAGAAAATGCATATCTCAGCTTGAAACCCGACCGAAACGAAGATATCTCCGGTTCTGCATGTCTAACGTACTGTGGAGTGGTGAATTCACCAGAAAACGGGTTTCTCGCATTAAATAGCTCGAAAAGAGCGATCTAGATGATTCTGCATACTTCTGGCAGAAGACTCACCAAGCTTATCGCAGAAAATGCATATCTCAGCTGGAAACACCACGAAAATCAAGATATAGCCGGTTCTGCATATCAAACGCACTGTGGAATGTTGAAAATACCAGAAAACTTGTTTTTTCGCATTAAATAGCTCGAAACGAGCGATCTAGATGATTCTGCATACTTCGGACAGAAGTCTCACCAAGATTGCCGCAGAAAATGCATATCTCAGCTTGAAACCTCACGAAAACCAAGATATCTACGGTTCTGCACATTAAACGTACTGTGGAGTGGCGAACACACCAGAAAACGTGTTTCTCGTATTAAGTTGCTCGAAAAGAGCGATCTCGATGATTCTGCATACTTCTGACAGATCTCTCACCAAGATTATAGCAGAAAATGCATATATCAGCTGGAAACCTCACGAAAATCAAGATGTCGCCGGTTCTGCATATCAAACGCACCATGGAGTGGTGAAAACAACCAGATAACGTGTTTCTCGCGTTAAATAGCTCAAAACGATCGATCTAGATGATTCTGCATACTTCTGACAGAACACTCACCAAGATTATCGCAGAAAATGCATATCTCACCTGGAAACACCACGAAAATCAGGATATCGCCGGTTCTGCATATCAAACGCACTGTGGAATGTTGAAAACACTAGAAAACTGGTTTTTTCGCATTAAATAGCTCAAAAAGAGCGATCTAGATGTTCCTGCATACTTCTGACAGAGGTCTCATCAATATTATCGTAGAAAATGCATATCTCAGCTTGAAACCCGACCGAAACGAAGATATCTCCGGTTCTGCATGTCTAACGTACTGTGGAGTGGTGAATTCACCAGAAAACGGGTTTCTCGCATTAAATAGCTCGAAAAGAGCGATCTAGATGATTCTGCATACTTCTGGCAGAAGACTCACCAAGCTTATCGCAGAAAATGCATATCTCAGCTGGAAAAACCACGAAAATCATGATATAGCCGGTTCTGCATATCAAACGCACTGTGGAATGTTGAAAATACCAGAAAACTTGTTTTTTCGCATTAAATAGCTCGAAACGAGCGATCTAGATGATTCTGCAAACTTCTGACTGAAGACTCACCTAGATTATCGTAGAAAATACATATCTCAGCTTGAAACCCGACGAAATCCAAGATGTCGCCGGTTCTGCATATCAAACGCACTGTGGAGTGGTGAAAACACCAGATAACGTGTTTCTCGCATTAAATAGCTCGAAAAGAGCGATCTCGATGATTCTGCATACTTCGGACAGAAGTCTCACCAAGATTGCCGCAGAAAATGCATATCTCAGCTTGAAACCTCACGAAAACCAAGATATCTACGGTTCTGCACATCAAACGTACTGTGGAGTGGCGAAAACACCAGAAAACGTGTTTCTCGTATTAAGTTGCTCGAAAAGAGCGATCTCGATGATTCTGCATACTTCTGACAGAACTCTCACCAAGATTATCGCAGAAAATGCATATATCAGCTGGAAACCTCACGAAAATCAAGATGTCGCCGGTTCTGCATATCAAACGCACTATGGAGTTTTGAAAACAACCAGATAACGTGTTTCTCGCATTAAATAGCTCGAAACGAGCGATCTAGATGATTCTGCATACTTCTGACAGAACACTCACCAAGATGATCGCAGAAAATGCATATCTCAGCTGGAAACACCACGAAAATCAAGATATAGCCGGTTCTGCATATCCAACGAACTGTGGTGTGGTGAAAACTCCAGAAAACGTGTTTCTCGCATTAAATAGCTCGAAAAGAGCGATCTCGATGATTCTGCACACTTCGGAAAGAAGTCTCACCAAGATTATCGCAGAAAATGCATATCTCAGGTTGAACCCCGACGAAATCCAAGATGTCGACGGTTCTGCATATCAAACGCACTGCGGAGTGGTGAAAACACCAGATAACGTTTTTCTCGCATTAAATAGCTCGAAAAGAGCGATCCTGATGATTGTGCATACTTCTGACAGAAGTCTCACCAAGATTATCGTAGAAAATGCATATCACAGCTTGAACTCCGACGAAATCAAAGATGTCGCCGGTTCTGCATATCAAACGCACTGTGGAGTGGTGAAAACAACCAGAGAACGTGTTTCTCGCATTAAATAGCTCGAAAAGAGCGTTCTCGAAGATTCTGCATACTTCGGACAGATGTCTCACCAAGATAATCGCAGAAAATGCATATCTGAGATTGAAACCTCACGAAAACCAAGATATCGCAGGTTCTGCATATCAAACGCACTGTGGAGTGGTGAAAACACCAGATAACTTGTTTCTCCCATTAAATAGCTCGAGAAGAACGCTCTCGATGTTTCTGCATACTTCGGACAGAAGTCTCACCAAGATTATCGTAAAAAATGCATATCTCAGCTTGAAACTCCACGAAAACCAAGATATCGCTGGTTCTGCATATCAAACGCACTCTGGAGTGGTGAATGCACCAGATAACGTGTTTCTCGCATTAGATAGCTCGAAAAGAGCGCTCTCGATGTTTCTGCATACTTCGGACAGAAGTCTCACCAAGATTATCGTAAAAAATGCATATCTCAGCTTGAAACTCCACGAAAACCAAGATATCGCTGGTTCTGCATATCAAACGCACTCTGGAGGGGTGAATGCACCAGATGACGTGTTTCTCGCATTAGATAGCTGGAAAAGAGCGATCTAGATGATTCTGCATACTTCGGACAGAGGTTTCACCAAGATTATCGCAGAAAATGCATATCTGAGCTTGAAACCCCATGAAAACCAAGATATCGCTGGTTCTGCATATCAAACGAACTGTGGTGTGGTGAAAACCCCAGAAAACGTGTTTCTCGCATTAAATAGCTCGAAAAGAGCGCTCTTGATGTTTCTGCATGCTTTCGACAGATGTTTCACCAAGATTATCGTAGAAAATGCATATCTCAACTTGAAACCCGACGAAAACAAAACATCGCCGGTTCTGCATATCAAACCAACTGTGGAGTGGTGAAAACACCAGACAACGTGCTTCTCGCATTAAATAGCTCGAAACGAGCGATCTCGATGATTAAGCATACTTCGGACAGAAGTCTCACAAAGATTATCGTATAAAATGCATATCTCAGCTTGAAACCCGACGAAAACAAAACATCGCCGGTTCTGCATATCAAACCAACTGTGGAGTGGTGAAAACACCAGACACCGTGTTTCTCGCATTAAATAGCTCGCAACGAGCGATCTCGATGATTAAGCATACTTCGGACAGAAGTCTCACCAAGATTATCGTAAAAAATGCATATCTCAGCTTGAAACTCCACGAAAACCAAGATATCGCTGGTTCTGCATATCAAACGCACTCTGGAGTGGTGATTGCACCAGATAACGTGTCTCTCGCATTAGATAGCTCGAAAAGAGCGATCTAGATGATTCTGCTTACTTCGGACAGAGGTCTCACCAAGATTACCGCAGAAAATGCATATCTCAGCTTGAAACCCGACGAAAACCAAGATATCTCCGGTTCTGCACATCCAACGAACTGTGGTGTGGTGAAAACCCCAGAAAACGTGTTTCTCGCATTAAATAGCTCGAAAAGAGCGCTCTTGATGTTTCTGCATGCTTTGGACAGATGTTTCACCAAGATTATCGTAGAAAATGCATATCTCAACTTGAAACCCGACGAAAACAAAACATCGCCGGTTCTGCATATCAAACCAACTGTGGAGTGGTGATAACACCAGACAACGTGTTTCTCGCATTAAATAGCTCGAAACGAGCGATCTCGATGATTAAGCATACTTCGGACAGAAGTCTCACCAAGATTATCGTAAAAAATGCATATCTCAGCTTGAAACCCGACGAAAACAAAACATCGCCGGTTCTGCATATCAAACCAACTGTGGAGTGGTGAAAACACCAGACAACTTGTTTCTCGCATTAAATAGCTCGAAACGAGCGATCTCGATGATTAAGCATACTTCGGACAGAAGTCTCACCATGATTATCGTAAAAAATGCATATCTCAGCTTGAAACTCCACGAAAACCAAGATATCGCTGGTTCTGCATATCAAACGCACTCTGGAGTGGTGAATGCACCAGATAACGTGTTTCTCGCATTAGATAGCTCGAAAAGAGCGATCTAGATGATTCTGCATACTTCGGACAGAGGTTTCACCAAGATTATCGCAGAAAATGCATATATGAGCTTGAAACCCCATGAAAACCAAGATATCGCTGGTTCTGCATATCAAACGCACTGTGGAGTGGTGAAAACACCAGATAACTTGTTTCTCCCATTAAATAGCTCGAGAAGAACGCTCTCGATGTTTCTGCATACTTCGGACAGAAGTCTCACCAAGATTATCGTAAAAAATGCATATCTCAGCTTGAAACTCCACGAAAACCAAGATATCGCTGGTTCTGCATATCAAACGCACTCTGGAGTGGTGAATGCACCAGATAACGTGTTTCTCGCATTAGATAGCTCGAAAAGAGCGCTCTCGATGTTTCTGCATACTTCGGACAGAAGTCTCACCAAGATTATCGTAAAAAATGCATATCTCAGCTTGAAACTCCACGAAAACCAAGATATCGCTGGTTCTGCATATCAAACGCACTCTGGAGTGGTGAATGCACCAGATAACGTGTTTCTCGCATTAAATAGCTCGAAACGAGCGATGTAGATGATTCTGCATACTTCTGACAGAACACTCACCAAGATGATCGCAGAAAATGCATATCTCAGCTGGAAACACCGCGAAAATCAAGATCTCGCCGGTTCTGCATATCAAACGCACTGTGGAATGTTGAAAACACCAGAAAATTGGTTTTTTCGCATTAAATAGCTCAAAAAGAGCGATCTAGATGATCCTGATTACTTCTGACAGACGTCTCACCAATATTATCGTAGAAAATGCATATCTCAGCTTGAAACCCGACCGAAACGAAGATATCTCCGGTTCTGCATGTCTAACGTTCTGTGGAGTGGTGAATTCACCAGAAAACGTGTTTCTCGCATTAAATAGCTCTAAAAGAGCGATCTAGATAATTCTGCATACTTCTGGCAGAAGACTCACCAAGCTTATCGCAGAAAATGCATATCTCAGCTGGAAACACCACGAAAATCAAGATATAGCCGGTTCTGCATATCAAACGCACTGTGGAATTTTGAAAACACCAGAAAACTTGTTTTTTCGCATTAAATAGCTCGAAACGAGCGATCTAGATGATTCTGCATACTGTAGACTGAAGGCTCACCAATATTATCGCAGATAATGCATATCTCAGCTAGAAACCTCACGAAAATCAAGATGTCGCCGGTTCTGCATATCAAACGCACTATGGGGTGGTGAAGACAACCAGATAACGTGTTTCTCGTATTAAGTTGCTCGAAAAGAGCGATCTCGATGATTCTGCATACTTTTGACAGAACTCTCACCAAGATTATCGCAGAAAATGCATATATCAGCTGGAACCCTCACGAAAATCAAGATGTCGCCGGTTCTGCATATCAAACGCGTTATGGAGTGGTGAAAACAACCAGATAACGTGTTTCTCGCATTAAATAGCTGGAAACGAGCGATCTAAATGATTCTGCATACTTCTGACAGAACACTCTCCAAGATCATCGCAGAAAATGCATATCTCAGCTGGAAACACCACGAAAATCAAGATATCGCCGGTTCTGCATATCAAACGCACTGTGGAATGTTGAAAACACCAGAAAACTGGTTTTTCGCATTAAATAGCTCAAAAAGAGCGATCTAGATGATCCTGCATACTTCTGACAGAGGTCTCACCAATATTATCGCAGAAAATGCATATCTCAGCTAGAAACCTCACGAAAATCAAGATGTCGCCGGTTCTGCATATCACACCAACTGTGTAGTGGTGAAAACACCAGATAACGTGTTTCTCGCATTAAATAGCTCGAAAAGTGCGATCTCGATGATTCTGCATACTTCGGACAGAAGTCTCACCAAGATTATCGCAGAAAATGCATATCTCAGCTTGAAACCCCACGAAAACCAAGATATCTCCGGTTCTGCATATCAAACCAACTGTGGAGTGGTGAAAACACCAGATAACGTGTTTCTCGCATTAAATAGCTCGAAAAGTGCGATCTCGATGATTCTGCATACTTCTGTCTGAAGTCTCACCAATATTATCGCAGAAAATGCATATCTGAGCTTGAATACCCACGAAAACCAGGATATCGTCGGTTCTGCACACCATACGCACTGTGGAGTGGAGAAAACACCAGAAAACTTGTTTTTTCTTATTAAATAGCTCGAAACGAGCGATCTAGATGATTCTGCATACTTCTGACAGAACACTCACCAAGATTATCGCAGAAAATGCATATCTCAGCTGGAAACACCACGAAAATCAAGATATCGCCGGTTCTGCATATCAAACGCACTGTGGAATGTTGAAAATACCAGAAAACTGGTTTATTCGCATTAAATAGCTCAAAAAGAGCGATCTAGATGATCCTGCATACTTCTGACAGAGGTCTCACCAATATTATCGTAGAAAATGCATATCTCAGCTTGAAACCCGACCGAAACGAAGATATCTCCGGTTCTGCATGTCTAACGTACTGTGGAGTGGTGAATTCACCACAAAACGTGTTTCTCGCATTAAATAGCTCGAAAAGAGCGATCTCGATGATTCTGCATACTTCTGTCTGAAGTCTCACCAATATTATCGCAGAAAATGCATATCTGAGCTTGAATCCCCACGAAAACCAGGATATCGTCGGTTCTGCACATCATACGCACTGTGGAGTGGAGAAAACACCAGATAACATGTTTCTCGCATTAAATAGCTCGAAACGAGCGATCTCGATGATTAAGCATACTTCGGACAGAAGTCTCACCAAGATTATCGCAGAAAATGCATATCTCAGCTTGAAACCCCACGAAAACCAGGATATCGTCGGTTCTGCACATCATACGCACTGTGGAGTGGAGAAAACACCAGATAACGTGTTTCTCGCATTCAATAGCTCGAAAAGAGCGATCTCGATGATTCTGCATACTTCGGACAGAAGTCTCACCAAGACTATCGCAGAAAACGCATATCTCAGCTTGAAACCCCACGAAAACCAAGATGTCTCCGGTTCTGCATATCAAACCAACTGTGGTGTGGTGAAAACCGCAGAAAACGTGTTTCTCGCATTAAATAGCTCGAAAAGAGCGCTCTCGATGTTTCTGCATACTTCGGACAGAAGTCTCACCAATATTATCGCAGAAAATGCATTTCTGAGCTTGAAACCCCACGAAAACCAGGATATCGTGGGTTCTGCACATCATACGCACTGTGGAGTGGAGAAAACACCAAATAACGTGTTTCTCGCATAAAATAGCTCGAAAAGTGCGATCTCGATGATTCTGCATGCTTCGGACAGGAGTCTCACCAAGATTATTGCTGAAAATGCATAATCTGAGCTTGAAACCCCACGAAAACAAGATATCGCTGGTTCTGCATATCAAACCAACTGTGGAGTGGTGAAAACACCTGATAACGTGTTTCTCGCATTAAACAGCTCGAAAAGTGCGATCTCGATGATTATGCATACTTCTGTCTGAAGTCTCTCCAATATTATCGCAGAAAATGTATATCTGAGCTTGAAACCCCACGAAAACCAGGATATCGTCGGTTCTGCACATCATACGCACTGTGGAGTGGAGAAAACACCAGATAACGTGTTTCTCGCATTAAATAGCTCGAAACGAGCGATCTCGATGATTAAGCATACTTCGGACAGAAGTCTCACCAAGATTATCGCAGAAAATGCATATCTCAGCTTGAAACCCCACGAAAACCAGGATATCGTCGGTTCTGCACATCATACGCACTGTGGAGTGGAGAAAACACCAGATAACGTGTTTCTCGAATTCAATAGCTCGAAAAGAGCGATCTCGATGATTCTGCATACTTCGGACAGAAGTCTCACCAAGCCTATCGCAGAAAACGCGTATCTCAGCTTGAAACCCCACGAAAACCAAGATATCTCCGGTTGTGCATATCAAACGCACTGTGGAGTGGTGAAAACACCAAATAACGTGTTTCTCGCATAAAATAGCTCGAAAAGTGCGATCTCGATGATTCTGCATGCTTCGGACAGGAGTCTCACCAAGATTATTGCAGAAAATGCTCATCTGAGCTTGAAACCCCACGAAAACCAAAATATTGCTGGTTCTGCATATCAAACGCACTGTGGAGTGCAGAAAACACCAGATAACGTGTTTCTCGCATTAAATAGCTCGAAAAGAGCGATGTCGATGATTCTGCATACTTCGGACAGAAGTCTCACCAAGCCTATCGCAGAAAACGCATATCTCAGCTTGAAACCCCACGAAAACCAAGATATCTCCGGTTGTGCATATGAAACGCACTGTGGAGTGCTGAAAACACCAGATAACGTGTTTCTCGCATTAAATAGCCCGAAAAGAGCGATCTCGATGATTCTGCATACTTCGGACAGAAGTCTCACCATGATTATCGCAGAAAATGCATATCTCAGCTTGAAACCCCACGAAAACCAAGATGTCTCCGGTTCTGCATATCAAACAAACTGTGGTGTGGTGAAAACCGCAGAAAACGTGTTTCTCGCATTAAATAGCTCGAAAAGAGCGCTCTCGATGTTTCTGCATACTTCGGACAGAAGTCTCACCAATATTATCGCAGAAAATGCATATCTGAGCTTGAAACCCCACGAAAACCAGGATATCGTCGGTTCTGCACATCATACGCACTGTGGAGTGGAGAAAACACCAAATAACGTGTTTCTCGCATAAAATAGCTCGAAAAGTGCGATCTCGATGATTCTGCATGCTTCGGACAGGAGTCTCACCAAGATAATTGCAGAAAAAACATAATCTGAGATTGAAACCCCACGAAAACCAAGATATCGCTGGTTCTGCATATCAAACGCCCTGTGGAGTGCTGAAAACACCAGATAACGTGTTTCTCGCATTAAATAGCTCGAAAAGACCGATCTCGATGATTCTGCATACTTCTGACAGAAGTCTCACCAAGATTATCGCAGAAAATGCATATCTCAGCTTGAACCCCGACGAAATCTAAGATGTCGCCGGTTGTGCATATCAAACGCACTGTGGAGTGGTGAAAACTCCAGTTAACGTGTTTCTCGCATATAATAGCTCGAAAAGTGCGATCTCGATGATTCTGCATACTTCGGACAGAAGACTCACAAAGATTATCGCAGAAAATGCATATCTCAGCTTGAAACCCGACCGAAACCAGGATATCTTCGGTTCTGCATATCCAACGAACTGTGGTGTGGTGAAAACACCAGAAAACGTGTTTCTCGCATTAAATAGCTCGAAAAGAGCGATCTGGATGATTCTGCACACTTCGGACAGAAGTCTCACCAAGATTATCGCAGAAAATGCATATCTCAAGTTGAACCCCGACGAAATCCAAGATGTCGCGGTTCTGCATATCAAACGCACTGCGGAGTGGTGAAAACACCAGATAACGTTTTTCTCGCATTAAATAGCTCGAAAAGAGCGATCCTGATGATTCTGCATACTTCTGACAGAAGTCTCACCAAGATTATCGTAGAAAATGCATATCACAGCTTGAACCCCGACGAAATCCAAGATGTCGCCGGTTCTGCATATCAAACGCACTGTGGAGTGGTGAAAACACCAGATAACTTGTTTCTCCCATTAAATAGCTCGAGAAGAGCGCTCTCGATGTTTCTGTATACTTCGGACAGAAGTCTCACCAAGATTATCGTAAAAAATGCATATCTCAGCTTGAAACTCCACGAAAACCAAGATATCGCTGGTTCTGCATATCAAACGCACTCTGGAGTGGTGAATGCACCAGATAACGTGTTTCTCGCATTAGATAGCTCGAAAAGAGCGCTCTCGATGTTTCTGCATACTTCGGACAGAAGTCTCACCAAGATTATCGTAAAAAATGCATATCTCATCTTGAAACTCCACGAAAACCAAGATATCGCTGGTTCTGCATATGAAACGCACTCTGGAGTGGTGAATGCACCAGATAACGTGTTTCTCGCATTAGATAGCTCGAAAAGAGCGATCTAGATGACTCTGCATACTTCGGACAGAGGTTTCACCAAGATTATCGCAGGAAATGCATATCTGAGCTTGAAACCCCATGAAAACCAAGATATCGCTGGTTCTGCATATCAAACGCACTGTGGAGTGGTGAAAACACCAGTTAACATGTTTCTCGCATTAAAAAGCTCGAAAAGAGCGATCTCGATGATTGTGCATACTTCGGACAGAAGTCTCACCAAGATTATCGCAGACAATGCATATCACAGCTTGAAACCCCACGAAAACCAAGATATCTCCTGTTCTGCTTATCCAACGAACTGTGGAGTGGTGAAAACCCCAGAAAACGTGTTTCTCGCATTAAATAGATAGAAACGAGCGATCTCGATGATTAAGCATACTTCGGACAGAAGTCTCACCAAGATTATCGTAAAAAATGCATATCTCAGCTTGAAACTCCACGAAAACCAAGATATCGCTGGTTCTGCATATCAAACGCACTCTGGAGTGGTGAATGCACCAGATAACGTGTTTCTCGCATTAGATAGCTCGAAAAGAGCGATCTAGATGATTCTGCATACTTCGGACAGAGGTTTCACCAAGATTATAGCAGAAAATGCATATCTGAGCTTGAAACCCCATGAAAACCAAGATATCGCTGGTTCTGCATATCAAACGCACTGTGGAGTGCTGAAAACACCAGATAACGTGTTTCTCGCATTAAATAGCTCGAAAAGTGCGATCTCGATGATTCTGCATACTTCGGACAGAAGTCTCACCATGATAATCGTAAAAAATGCATATCTCAACTTGAAACCCCACGAAAACCAAGATATCGCTGGTTCTGCCTATCAAACGCACAGTGGAGTGGTGAAAACACCAGATAACGTGTTTCTCGCATTAAATAGGTCGAAAGGAGCGATCTCGATGATTCTGCATACTTCTAACAGAAGTCTCACCATGATTATCGCAGAAAATGCATATCTCTGCTAGAAACCCCACGAAAACCAAGATATCTCCTGTTCTGCTTATCCAACGAACTGTCGAGTGGTGAAAACCCCAGAAAACGTGTTTCTCGCATTAAATACATAGAAAAGAGCGCTCTCGATGTTTCTGCATACTTCGGACAGAGGTTTCATCAAGATTATCGCAGAAAATGCATAACTGAGCTTGAAACCCCACGAAAACCAAGATATCGCTGGTTCTGCATATCAAACGCACTGTGGAGTGGTGAAAACACCAGATATCATGTTTCTCGCATTAAAAAGCTCGAAAAGAGCGATCTCGATGATTGTGCATACTTCGGACGGAAGTCTCACCAAGATTATCGCAGACAAGGCATATCTCAGCTTGAAACCCCACGAAAACCAAGATATCGCCGGTTCTGCATATCAAACGCACTGTGGAGTGGTGAAAACACCAAATAACATGTTTCTCGCATAAAATAGCTCGAAAAGTGCGATCTCGATGATTCTGCATACTTCGGACAGGAGTCTCACCAAGATAATTGCAGAAAAAACATAATCTGAGCTTGAAACCCCACGAAAACCAAGATATCGCTGGTTCTGCATATCAAACGCCCTGTGGAGTGCTGAAAACACCAGATAACGTGTTTCTCGCATTAAATAGCTCGAAAAGACCGATCTCGATGATTCTGCATACTTCTGACAGAAGTCTCACCAAGATTATCGCAGAAAATGCATATCTCAGCTTGAACCCCGACGAAATCTAAGATGTCGCCGGTTGTGCATATCAAACGCACTGTGGAGTGGTGAAAACTCCAGTTAACGTGTTTCTCGCATATAATAGCTCGAAAAGTGCGATCTCGATGATTCTGCATACTTCGGACAGAAGACTCACAAAGATTATCGCAGAAAATGCATATCTCAGCTTGAAACCCGACCGAAACCAGGATATCTTCGGTTCTGCATATCCAACGAACTGTGGTGTGGTGAAAACACCAGATAACGTGTTTCTCGCATTAAATAGCTCGAAAAGTGCGATCTCGATGATTCTGCATACTTCGGACAGAAGTCTCACCATGATAATCGTAAAAAATGCATATCTCAACTTGAAACCCCACGAAAACCAAGATATCGCTGGTTCTGCCTATCAAACGCACAGTGGAGTGGTGAAAACACCAGATAACGTGTTTCTCGCATTAAATAGGTCGAAAAGAGCGATCTCGATGATTCTGCATACTTCTAACAGAAGTCTCACCATGATTATCGCAGAAAATGCATATCTCTGCTAGAAACCCCACGAAAACCAAGATATCTCCTGTTCTGCTTATCCAACGAACTGTCGAGTGGTGAAAACCCCAGAAAACGTGTTTCTCGCATTAAATAGATAGAAAAGAGCGCTCTCGATGTTTCTGCATACTTCGGACAGAGGTTTCAACAAGATTATCGCAGAAAATGCATAACTGAGCTTGAAACCCCACGAAAACCAAGATATCGCTGGTTCTGCATATCAAACGCACTGTGGAGTGGTGAAAACACCAGATATCATGTTTCTCGCATTAAAAAGCTCGAAAAGAGCGATCTCGATGATTGTGCATACTTCGGACGGAAGTCTCACCAAGATTATCGCAGACAAGGCATATCTCAGCTTGAAACCCCATGAAAACCAAGATATCGCTGGTTCTGCATATCAAACGCACTGTGGAGTGGTGAAAACACCAGTTAACATGTTTCTCGCATTAAAAAGCTCGAAAAGAGCGATCTCGATGATTGTGCATACTTCGGACAGAAGTCTCACCATGATTATCGCAGAAAATGCATATCTCTGCTAGAAACCCCACGAAAACCAAGATATCTCCTGTTCTGCTTATCCAACGAACTGTCGAGTGGTGAAAACCCCAGAAAACGTGTTTCTCGCATTAAATAGATAGAAAAGAGCGCTCTCGATGTTTCTGCATACTTCGGACAGAGGTTTCAACAAGATTATCGCAGAAAATGCATAACTGAGCTTGAAACCCCACGAAAACCAAGATATCGCTGGTTCTGCATATCAAACGCACTGTGGAGTGGTGAAAACACCAGATATCATGTTTCTCGCATTAAAAAGCTCGAAAAGAGCGATCTAGATGACTCTGCATACTTCGGACAGAGGTTTCACCAAGATGATCGCAGGAAATGCATATCTGAGCTTGAAACCCCATGAAAACCAAGATATCGCTGGTTCGGCATATCAAACGCACTGTGGAGTGGTGAAAACACCAGTTAACATGTTTCTCGCATTAAAAAGCTCGAAAAGAGCGATCTCGATGATTGTGCATACTTCGGACAGAAGTCTCACCAAGATTATCGTAAAAAATGCATATCTCAGCTTGAAACTCCACGAAAACCAAGATATCGCTGGTTCTGCATATGAAACGCACTCTGGAGTGGTGAATGCACCAGATAACGTGTTTTTCGCATTAGATAGCTCGAAAAGAGCGATCTAGATGACTCTGCATACTTCGGACAGAGGTTTCACCAAGATTATCGCAGGAAATGCATATCTGAGCTTGAAACCCCATGAAAACCAAGATATCGCTGGTTCTGCATATCAAACGCACTGTGGAGTGGTGAAAACACCAGTTAACATGTTTCTCGCATTAAAAAGCTCGAAAAGAGCGATCTCGATCATTGTGCATACTTCGGACAGAAGTCTCACCAAGATTATCGCAGACAATGCATATCTCAGCTTGAAACCCCACGAAAACCAAGATATCTCCTGTTCTGCTTATCCAACGAACTGTGGAGTGGTGAAAACCCCAGAAAACGTGTTTCTCGCATTAAATAGATAGAAACGAGCGATCTCGATGATTAAGCATACTTCGGACAGAAGTCTCACCAAGATTATCGTAAAAAATGCATATCTCAGCTTGAAACTCCACGAAAACCAAGATATCGCTGGTTCTGCATATCAAACGCACTGTGGAGTGCTGAAAACACCAGATAACGTGTTTCTCGCATTAAATAGCTCGAAAAGTGCGATCTCGATGATTCTGCATACTTCGGACAGAAGTCTCACCATGATAATCGTAAAAAATGCATATCTCAACTTGAAACCCCACGAAAACCAAGATATCGCTGGTTCTGCCTATCAAACGCACAGTGGAGTGGTGAAAACACCAGATAACGTGTTTCTCGCATTAAATAGGTCGAAAAGAGCGATCTCGATGATTCTGCATACTTCTAACAGAAGTCTCACCATGATTATCGCAGAAAATGCATATCTCTGCTAGAAACCCCACGAAAACCAAGATATCTCCTGTTCTGCTTATCCAACGAACTGTCGAGTGGTGAAAACCCCAGAAAACGTGTTTCTCGCATTAAATAGATAGAAAAGAGCGCTCTCGATGTTTCTGCATACTTCGGACAGAGGTTTCATCAAGATTATCGCAGAAAATGCATAACTGAACTTGAAACCCCACGAAAACCAAGATATCGCTGGTTCTGCATATCAAACGCACTGTGGAGTGGTGAAAACACCAGATATCATGTTTCTCGCATTAAAAAGCTCGAAAAGAGCGATCTCGATGATTGTGCATACTTCGGACGGAAGTCTCACCAAGATTATCGCAGACAAGGCATATCTCAGCTTGAAACCCCACGAAAACCAAGATATCGCCGGTTCTGCATATCAAACGCACTGTGGAGTGGTGAAAACACCAAATAACATGTTTCTCGCATAAAATAGCTCGAAAAGTGCGATCTCGATGATTCTGCATACTTCGGACAGGAGTCTCACCAAGATAATTGCAGAAAAAACATAATCTGAGCTTGAAACCCCACGAAAACCAAGATATCGCTGGTTCTGCATATCAAACGCCCTGTGGAGTGCTGAAAACACCAGATAACGTGTTTCTCGCATTAAATAGCTCGAAAAGACCGATCTCGATGATTCTGCATACTTCTGACAGAAGTCTCACCAAGATTATCGCAGAAAATGCATATCTCAGCTTGAACCCCGACGAAATCTAAGATGTCGCCGGTTGTGCATATCAAACGCACTGTGGAGTGGTGAAAACTCCAGTTAACGTGTTTCTCGCATATAATAGCTCGAAAAGTGCGATCTCGATGATTCTGCATACTTCGGACAGAAGACTCACAAAGATTATCGCAGAAAATGCATATCTCAGCTTGAAACCCGACCGAAACCAGGATATCTTCGGTTCTGCATATCCAACGAACTGTGGTGTGGTGAAAACACCAGAAAACGTGTTTCTCGCATTAAATAGCTCGAAAAGAGCGATCTCGATGATTCTGCACACTTCGGACAGAAGTCTCACCAAGATTATCGCAGAAAATGCATATCTCAGGTTGAACCCCGACGAAATCCAAGATGTCGCCTGTTCTGCATATCAAACGCACTGCGGAGTGGTGAAAACACCAGATAACGTTTTTCTCGCATTAAATAGCTCGAAAAGAGCGATCCTGATGATTCTGCATACCTCTGACAGAAGTCTCACCAAGATTATCGTAGAAAATGCATATCACAGCTTGAACCCCGACGAAATCCAAGATGTCGCCGGTTCTGCATATCAAACGCACTGTGGAGTGGTGAAAACAACCAGAGAACGTGTTTCTCGCATTAAATAGCTCGAAAAGGGCGTTCTCGAAGATTCTGCATACTTCGGACAGATGTCTCACCAAGATAATCGCAGAAAATGCATATCTGAGCTTGAAACCCCAGGAAAACCAAGATATCGCAGGTTCTGCATATCAAACGCACTGTGGAGTGGTGAAAACACCAGATAACGTGTTTCTCGCATTAGATAGCTCGAATAGAGCGCTCTCGATGTTTCTGCATACTTCGGAGAGAAGTCTCACCAAGATTATCGTAAAAAATGCATATCTCAGCTTGAAACTCCACGAAAACCAAGATATCGCTGGTTCTGCATATGAAACGCACTCTGGAGTGGTGAATGCACCAGATAACGTGTTTTTCGCATTAGATAGCTCGAAAAGAGCGATCTAGATGACTCTGCATACTTCGGACAGAGGTTTCACCAAGATTATCGCAGGAAATGCATATCTGAGCTTGAAACCCCATGAAAACCAAGATATCGCTGGTTCTGCATATCAAACGCACTCTGGAGTGGTGAATGCACCAGATAACGTGTTTCTCGCATTAGATAGCTCGAATAGAGCGCTCTCGATGTTTCTGCATACTTCGGACAGAAGTCTCACCAAGATTATCGTAAAAAATGCATATCTCAGCTTGAAACTCCACGAAACCCAAGATATCGCTGGTTCTGCATATGAAACGCACTCTGGAGTGGTGAATGCACCAGATAACGTGTTTTTCGCATTAGATAGCTCGAAAAGAGCGATCTAGATGACTCTGCATTCTTCGGACAGAGGTTTCACCAAGATGATCGCAGGAAATGCATATCTGAGCTTGAAACCCCATGAAAACCAAGATATCGGTGGTTCTGCATATCAAACGCACTGTGGAGTGGTGAAAACACCAGTTAACATGTTTCTCGCATTAAAAAGCTCGAAAAGAGCGATCTCGATGATTGTGCATACTTCGGACAGAAGTCTCACCAAGATTATCGTAAAAAATGCATATCTCAGCTTGAAACTCCACGAAAACCAAGATATCTCCTGTTCTGCTTATCCAACGAACTGTGGAGTGGTGAAAACCCCAGAAAACGTGTTTCTCGCATTAAATAGATAGAAACGAGCGATCTCGATGACTAAGCATACTTCGGACAGAAGTCTCACCAAGATTATCGTAAAAAATGCATATCTCAGCTTGAAACTCCACGAAAACCAAGATATCGCTGGTTCTGCATATCAAACGCACTGTGGAGTGCTGAAAACACCAGATAACGTGTTTCTCGCATTAAATAGCTCGAAAAGTGCGATCTCGATGATTCTGCATACTTCGGACAGAAGTCTCACCATGATAATCGTAAAAAATGCATATCTCAACTTGAAACCCCACGAAAACCAAGATATCGCTGGTTCTGCCTATCAAACGCACAGTGGAGTGGTGAAAACACCAGATAACGTGTTTCTCGCATTAAATAGGTCGAAAAGAGCGATCTCGATGATTCTGCATACTTCTAACAGAAGTCTCACCATGATTATCGCAGAAAATGCATATCTCTGCTAGAAACCCCACGAAAACCAAGATATCTCCTGTTCTGCTTATCCAACGAACTGTCGAGTGGTGAAAACCCCAGAAAACGTGTTTCTCGCATTAAATAGATAGAAAAGAGCGCTCTCGATGTTTCTGCATACTTCGGACAGAGGTTTCATCAAGATTATCGCAGAAAATGCATATCTGAGCTTGAAACCCCACGAAAACCAAGATATCGCTGGTTCTGCATATCAAACGCACTGTGGAGTGGTGAAAACACCAGATAACATGTTTCTCGCATTAAAAAGCTCGAAAAGAGCGATCTCGATGATTGTGCATACTTCGGACGGAAGTCTCACCAAGATTATCGCAGACAAGGCATATCTCAGCTTGAAACCCCACGAAAACCAAGATATCGCCGGTTCTGCATATCAAACGCACTGTGGAGTGGTGAAAACACCAAATAACATGTTTCTCGCATAAAATAGCTCGAAAAGTGCGATCTCGATGATTCTGCATACTTCGGACAGGAGTCTCACCAAGATAATTGCAGAATAAACATAATCTGAGCTTGAAACCCCACGAAAACCAAGATATCGCTGGTTCTGCATATCAAACGCCCTGTGGAGTGCTGAAAACACCAGATAACGTGTTTCTCGCATTAAATAGCTCGAAAAGACCGATCTCGATCATTGTGCATACTTCGGACAGAAGTCTCACCAAGATTATCGCAGACAATGCATATCTCAGCTTGAAACCCCACGAAAACCAAGATATCTCCTGTTCTGCTTATCCAACGAACTGTGGAGTGGTGAAAACCCCAGAAAACGTGTTTCTCGCATTAAATAGATAGAAACGAGCGATCTCGATGATTAAGCATACTTCTGACAGAAGTCTCACCAAGATTATCGCAGAAAATGCATATCTCAGCTTGAACCCCGACGAAATCTAAGATGTCGCCGGTTGTGCATATCAAACGCACTGTGGAGTGGTGAAAACTCCAGTTAACGTGTTTCTCGCATATAATAGCTCGAAAAGTGCGATCTCGATGATTCTGCATACTTCGGACAGAAGACTCACAAAGATTATCGCAGAAAATGCATATCTCAGCTTGAAACCCGACCGAAACCAGGATATCTTCGGTTCTGCATATCCAACGAACTGTGGTGTGGTGAAAACACCAGAAAACGTGTTTCTCGCATTAAATAGCTCGAAAAGAGCGATCTCGATGATTCTGCACACTTCGGACAGAAGTCTCACCAAGATTATCGCAGAAAATGCATATCTCGGGTTGAACCCCGACGAAATCCAAGATGTCGCCGGTTATGCATATCAAACGCACTGCGGAGTGGTGAAAACAACAGATAACGTTTTTCTCGCATTAAATAGCTCGAAAAGAGCGATCCTGATGATTCTGCATACTTCTGACAGAAGTCTCACCAAGATTATCGTAGAAAATGCATATCACAGCTTGAACCCCGACGAAATCCAAGATGTCGCCGGTTCTGCATATCAAACGCACTGTGGAGTGGTGAAAACAACCAGAGAACGTGTTTCTCGCATTAAATAGCTCGAAAAGAGCGTTCTCGAAGATTCTGCATACTTCGGACAGATGTCTCACCAAGATAATCGCAGAAAATGCATATCTGAGCTTGAAACCCCAGGAAAACCAAGATATCGCAGGTTCTGCATATCAAACGCACTGTGGAGTGGTGAAAACACCAGATAACTTGTTTCTCCCATTAAATAGCTCGAGAAGAGCGCTCTCGATGTTTCTGCATACTTCGGACAGAAGTCTCACCAAGATTATCGTAAAAAATGCATATCTCAGCTTGAAACTCCACGAAAACCAAGATATCGCTGGTTCTGCATATCAAACGCACTCTGGAGTGGTGAATGCACCAGATAACGTGTTTCTCGCATTAGATAGCTCGAATAGAGCGCTCTCGATGTTTCTGCATACTTCGGACAGAAGTCTCACCAAGATTATCGTAAAAAATGCATATCTCAGCTTGAAACTCCACGAAAACCAAGATATCGCTGGTTCTGCATATGAAACGCACTCTGGAGTGGGGAATGCACCAGATAACGTGTTTTTCGCATTAGATAGCTCGAAAAGAGCGATCTAGATGACTCTGCATACTTCGGACAGAGGTTTCACCAAGATTATCGCAGGAAATGCATATCTGAGCTTGAAACCCCATGAAAACCAAGATATCGCTGGTTCTGCATATCAAACGCACTGTGGAGTGGTGAAAACACCAGTTAACATGTTTCTCGCATTAAAAAGCTCGAAAAGAGCGATCTCGATGATTGTGCATACTTCGGACAGAAGTCTCACCAAGATTATCGCAGACAATGCATATCTCAGCTTGAAACCCCACGAAAACCAAGATATCTCCTGTTCTGCTTATCCAACGAACTGTGGAGTGGTGAAAACCCCAGAAAACGTGTTTCTCGCATTAAATAGATAGAAACCAGCGATCTCGATGATTAAGCATACTTCGGACAGAAGTCTCACCAAGATTATCGTAAAAAATGCATATCTCAGCTTGAAACTCCACGAAAACCAAGATATCGCTGGTTCTGCATATCAAACGCACTCTGGAGTGGTGAATGCACCAGATAACGTGTTTCTCGCATTAGATAGCTCGAAAAGTGCGATCTCGATGATTCTGCATACTTCGGACAGAAGTCTCACCATGATAATCGTAAAAAATGCATATCTCAACTTGAAACCCGACGAAAACCAAGATATCGCTGGGTCTGCCTATCAAACGCACAGTGGAGTGGTGAAAACACCTGATAACGTGTTTCTCGCATTAAATAGGTCGAAAAGAGCGATCTCGATGATTCTGCATACTTCTAACAGAAGTCTCACCATGATTATCGCAGAAAATGCATATCTCTGCTAGAAACCCCACGAAAACCAAGATATCTCCTGTTCTGCTTATCCAACAAACTGTCGAGTGGTGAAAACCCCAGAAAACGTGTTTCTCGCATTAAATAGATAGAAAAGAGCGATCTCGATGATTCTGCATACTTCGGACAGAGGTTTCACCAAGATTATAGCAGAAAATGCATATCTGAGCTTGAAACCCCATGAAAACCAAGATATCGCTGGTTCTGCATATCAAACGCCCTGTGGAGTGCTGAAAACACCAGATAACGTGTTTCTCGCATTAAATAGCTCGAAAGGACCGATCTCGATGATTCTGCATACTTCTGACAGAAGTCTCACCAAGATTATCGCAGAAAATGCATATCTCAGCTTGAACCCCGACGAAATCTAAGATGTCGCCGGTTGTGCATATCAAACGCACTGTGGAGTGGTGAAAACTCCAGTTAACGTGTTTCTCGCATATAATAGCTCGAAAAGTGCGATCTCGATGATTCTGCATACTTCGGACAGAAGACTCACAAAGATTATCGCAGAAAATGCATATCTCAGCTTGAAACCCGACCGAAACCAGGATATCTTCGGTTCTGCATATCCAACGAACTGTGGTGTGGTGAAAACACCAGAAAACGTGTTTCTCGCATTAAATAGCTCGAAAAGAGCGATCTCGATGATTCTGCACACTTCGGACAGAAGTCTCACCAAGATTATCGCAGAAAATGCATATCTCAGGTTGAACCCCGACGAAATCCAAGATGTCGCCGGTTCTGCATATCAAACGCACTGTGGAGTGGTGAAAACAACCAGAGAACGTGTTTCTCGCATTAAATAGCTCGAAAAGAGCGTTCTCGAAGATTCTGCATACTTCGGACAGATGTCTCACCAAGATAATCGCAGAAAATGCATATCTGAGCTTGAAACCCCACGAAAACCAAGATATCGCAGGTTCTGCATATCAAACGCACTGTGGAGTGGTGAAAACACCAGATAACTTGTTTCTCCCATTAAATAGCTCGAGAAGAGCGCTCTCGATGTTTCTGCATACTTCGGACAGAAGTCTCACCAAGATTATCGTAAAAAATGCATATCTCAGCTTGAAACTCCACGAAAACCAAGATATCGCTGGTTCTGCATATCAAACGCACTCTGGAGTGGTGAATGCACCAGATAACGTGTTTCTCGCATTAGATAGCTCGAAAAGAGCGCTCTCGATGTTTCTGCATACTTCGGACAGAAGTCTCACCATGATAATCGTAAAAAATGCATATCTCAACTTGAAACCCCACGAAAACCAAGATATCGCTGGTTCTGCCTATCAAACGCACTCTGGAGTGGTGAATGCACCAGATAACGTGTTTTTCGCATTAGATAGCTCGAAAAGAGCGATCTAGATGACTCTGCATACTTCGGACAGAGGTTTCACCAAGATTATCGCAGGAAATGCATATCTGAGCTTGAAACCCCGTGAAAACCAAGATATCGCTGGTTCTGCATATCAAACGCACTGTGGAGTGGTGAAAACACCAGTTAACATGTTTCTCGCATTAAAAAGCTCGAAAAGAGCGATCTCGATGATTGTGCATACTTCGGACAGAAGTCTCACCAAGATTATCTCAGACAATGCATATCTCAGCTTGAAACCCCACGAAAACCAAGATATCTCCTGTTCTGCTTATCCAACGAACTGTGGAGTGCTGAAAACACCAGATAACGTGTTTCTCGCATTAAATAGCTCGAAAAGTGCGATCTCGATGATTCTGCATACTTCGGACAGAAGTCTCACCATGATAATCGTAAAAAATGCATATCTCAACTTGAAACCCCACGAAAACCAAGATATCGCTGGTTCTGCCTATCAAACGCACAGTGGAGTGGTGAAAACACCAGATAACGTGTTTCTCGCATTAAATAGGTCGAAAAGAGCGATCTCGATGATTCTGCATACTTCTAACAGAAGTCTCACCATGATTATCGCAGAAAATGCATATCTCTGCTAGAAACCCCACGAAAACCAAGATATCTCCTGTTCTGCTTATCCAACGAACTGTCGAGTGGTGAAAACCCCAGATAACATGTTTCTCGCATTAAAAAGCTCGAAAAGAGCGATCTCGATGATTGTGCATACTTCGGACGGAAGTCTCACCAAGATTATCGCAGACAAGGCATATCTCAGCTTGAAACCCCACGAAAACCAAGATATCGCCGGTTCTGCATATCAAACGCACTGTGGAGTGGTGAAAACACCAAATAACATGTTTCTCGCATAAAATAGCTCGAAAAGTGCGATCTGGATGATTCTGCATACTTCGGACAGAAGTGTCACCAAGACTATCGCAGAAAATGCATATCTGACTTTGAAACCCCACGAAAACCAAGATGTCGCTTGTTCTGCATATCAAACGCACTGTGGAGTGGTGAAAACACCAGATAACATGTTTCTCGCATTAAAAAGCTCGAAAAGAGCGATCTCGATGATTGTGCATACTTCGGACGGAAGTCTCACCAAGATTATCGCAGACAAGGCATATCTCAGCTTGAAACCCCACGAAAACCAAGATATCGCCGGTTCTGCATATCAAACGCACTGTGGAGTGGTGAAAACACCAAATAACATGTTTCTCGCATAAAATAGCTCGAAAAGTGCGATCTCGATGATTCTGCATACTTCGGACAGAAGTGTCACCAAGACTATCGCAGAAAATGCATATCTGACTTTGAAACCCCACGAAAACCAAGATGTCGCTTGTTCTGCATATCAAACGCACTGTGGAGTGGTGAAAACACCAGATAACGTGTTTCTCGCATTAAATAGCTCAAAAAGAGCGATCTAGATGATCCTGCATACTTCTGACAGAGGTCTCACCAATATTATCGTAGAAAATGCATATCTCAGCTTGAAACCCGACCGAAACGAAGATATCTCCGGTTCTGCATGTCTAACGTACTGTGGAGTGGTGAATTCACCAGAAAACGTGTTTCTCGCATTAAATAGCTCGAAAAGAGCGATCTAGATGATTCTGCAAACTTCTGACTGAAGACTCACCAAGATTATAGTAGAAAATGCATATCTCAGCTAGAAACCTCACGAAAATCAAGATGTCGCAGGTTCTGCATATCAAACGCACTGTGGAGTGGTGAATACACCAGATAACTTGTTTCTCGCATCAAATAGCTCGAGAAGAGCGCTCTCGATGTTTCTGCATACTTCGGACAGAAGTCTCACCAAGATTATCGCAGAAAATGCATATCTCAGCTTGAAACCCCACGAAAACCAAGATATCGCTGGTTCTGCATATCAAACGCACTGTGGAGTGGTGAAAACACCAGATAACGTGTTTCTCGCAATAGATAGCTCGAAAAGAGCGATCTAGATGATTCTGCATACTTCGGACAGAGGTTTCACCAAGATTATCGCAGAAAATGCATATCTGAGCATGAAACCCCACGAAAACCAAGATATCGCTGGTTCTGCATATCAGACGCACTGTGGAATGTTGAAAACACCAGAAAACGTGTTTCTCGCATTAACTAGCTCGAAAAGAGAGTTCTCGATGATTCTGCATACTTCTCATAGATGAAACACCAGTATTATCGCAGAAAATGCATATCGCAGCTAGAAACCTCACGAAAATCAAGATGTCGCCGGTTATGCATATCAAACGCACTGTGGAGTGGTGAAAACAACCAGATAACGAGTTCCTCGCATTAAAATGCTCGAAACGAGCGATCTAGATGATTCTGCATACTTCGGACAGAAGTCTCACCAAGTTTGCCGCAGAAAATGCATATCTCAGCTGGAAACACCACGAAAATCAAGATATCGCCGGTTCTGCATATCAAACGCACTGTGGAATGTTGAAAACACCAGAAAACTGGTTTTTCGCATTAAATAGCTCAAACAGAGCGATCTAGATGTTCCTGCATACTTCAGACAGAGGTCTCACCAATATTATCGTCGAAAATGCATATCTCAGCTTGAAACCCGACCGAAACGAAGATATCTCCGGTTCTGCATGTCTAACGTACTGTGGAGTGGTGAATTCACCAGAAAACGTGTTTCTCGCATTAAATAGCTCGAAAAGAGCGATCTAGATGATTCTGCAAACTTCTGACTGAAGACTCACCAAGATTATCGCAGGAAATGCATATCTGAGCTTGAAACCCCATGAAAACCAAGATATCGCTGGTTCTGCATATCAAACGCACTGTGGAGTGGTGAAAACACCAGTTAACATGTTTCTCGCATTAAAAAGCTCGAAAAGAGCGATCTCGATGATTGTGCATACTTCGGACAGAAGTCTCACCAAGATTATCGCAGACAATGCATATCTCAGCTTGAAACCCCACGAAAACCAAGATATCTCCTGTTCTGCTTATCCAACGAACTGTGGAGTGGTGAAAACCCCAGAAAACGTGTTTCTCGCATTAAATAGATAGAAACGAGCGATCTCGATGATTAAGCATACTTCGGACAGAAGTCTCACCAAGATTATCGTAAAAAATGCATATCTCAGCTTGAAACTCCACGAAAACCAAGATATCGCTGGTTCTGCATATCAAACGCACTCTGGAGTGGTGAATGCACCAGATAACGTGTTTCTCGCATTAGATAGCTCGAAAAGAGCGATCTAGATGATTCTGCATACTTCGGACAGAGGTTTCACCAAGATTATAGCAGAAAATGCATATCTGAGCTTGAAACCCCATGAAAACCAAGATATCGCTGGTTCTGCATATCAAACGCACTGTGGAGTGCTGAAAACACCAGATAACGTGTTTCTCGCATTAAATAGCTCGAAAAGTGCGATCTCGATGATTCTGCATACTTCGGACAGAAGTCTCACCATGATAATCGTAAAAAATGCATATCTCAACTTGAAACCCCACGAAAACCAAGATATCGCAGGTTCTGCCTATCAAACGCACAGTGGAGTGGTGAAAACACCAGATAACGTGTTTCTCGCATTAAATAGGTCGAAAAGAGCGATCTCGATGATTCTGCATACTTCTAACAGAAGTCTCACCATGATTATCGCAGAAAATGCATATCTCTGCTAGAAACCCCACGAAAACCAAGATATCTCCTGTTCTGCTTATCCAACGAACTGTCGAGTGGTGAAAACCCCAGAAAACGTGTTTCTCGCATTAAATAGATAGAAAAGAGCGCTCTTGATGTTTCTGCATACTTCGGACAGAGGTTTCATCAAGATTATCGCAGAAAATGCATATCTCAGCTTGAACCCCGACGAAATCTAAGATGTCGCCGGTTGTGCATATCAAACGCACAGTGGAGTGGTGAAAACACCAGATAACGTGTTTCTCGCATTAAATAGGTCGAAAAGAGCGATCTCGATGATTCTGCATACTTCTAACAGAAGTCTCACCATGATTATCGCAGAAAATGCATATCTCTGCTAGAAACCCCACGAAAACCAAGATATCTCCTGTTCTGCTTATCCAACGAACTGTCGAGTGGTGAAAACCCCAGAAAACGTGTTTCTCGCATTAAATAGATAGAAAAGAGCGCTCTTGATGTTTCTGCATACTTCGGACAGAGGTTTCATCAAGATTATCGCAGAAAATGCATATCTGAGCTTGAAACCCCACGAAAACCAAGATATCGCTGGTTCTGCATATCAAACGCACTGTGGAGTGGTGAAAACACCAGATAACATGTTTCTCGCATTAAAAAGCTCGAAAAGAGCGATCTCGATGATTGTGCATACTTCGGACGGAAGTCTCACCAAGATTATCGCAGACAAGGCATATCTCAGCTTGAAACCCCACGAAAACCAAGATATCGCAGGTTCTGCATATCAAACGCACTGTGGAGTGGTGAAAACACCAAATAACATGTTTCTCGCATAAAATAGCTCGAAAAGTGCGATCTCGATGATTCTGCATACTTCGGACAGGAGTCTCACCAAGATAATTGCAGAAAAAACATAATCTGAGCTTGAAACCCCACGAAAACCAAGATATCGCTGGTTCTGCATATCAAACGCCCTGTGGAGTGCTGAAAACACCAGATAACGTGTTTCTCGCATTAAATAGCTCGAAAAGACCGATCTCGATGATTCTGCATACTTCTGACAGAAGTCTCACCAAGATTATCGCAGAAAATGCATATCTCAGCTTGAACCCCGACGAAATCTAAGATGTCGCCGGTTGTGCATATCAAACGCACTGTGGAGTAGTGAAAACTCCAGTTAACGTGTTTCTCGCTTATAATAGCTCGAAAAGTGCGATCTCGATGATTCTGCATACTTCGGACAGAAGACTCACAAAGATTATCGCAGAAAATGCATATCTCAGCTTGAAACCCGACCGAAACCAGGATATCTTCGGTTCTGCATATCCAACGAACTGTGGTGTGGTGAAAACACCAGAAAACGTGTTTCTCGCATTAAATAGCTCGAAAAGAGCGATCTCGATGATTCTGCACACTTCGGACAGAAGTCTCACCAAGATTATCGCAGAAAATGCATATCTCAGGTTGAACCCCGACGAAATCCAAGATGTCGCCGGTTCTGCATATCAAACGCACTGCGGAGTGGTGAAAACACCAGATAACGTTTTTCTCGCATTAAATAGCTCGAAAAGAGCGATCCTGATGATACTGCATACTTCTGACAGAAGTCTCACCAAGATTATCGTAGAAAATGCATATCACAGCTTGAACCCCGACGAAATCCAAGATGTCGCCGGTTCTGCATATCAATCGCACTGTGGAGTGGTGAAAACAACCAGAGAACGTGTTTCTCGCATTAAATAGCTCGAAAAGAGCGTTCTCGAAGATTCTGCATACTTCGGACAGATGTCTCACCAAGATAATCGCAGAAAATGCATATCTGAGCTTGAAACCCCACGAAAACCAAGATATCGCAGGTTCTGCATATCAAACGCACTGTGGAGTGGTGAAAACACCAGATAACTTGTTTCTCCCATTAAATCGCTCGAGAAGAGCGCTCTCGATGTTTCTGCATACTTCGGACAGAAGTCTCACCAAGATTATCGTAAAAAATGCATATCTCAGCTTGAAACTCCACGAAAACCAAGATATCGCTGGTTCTGCATATCAAACGCACTCTGGAGTGGTGAATGCACCAGATAACGTGTTTCTCGCATTAGATAGCTCGAAAAGGGCGCTCTCGATGTTTCTGCATACTTCGGACAGAAGTCTCACCAAGATTATCGCAGACAATGCATATCTCATCTTGAAACCCCACGAAAACCAAGATATCTCCTGTTCTGCTTATCCAACGAACTGTGGAGTGGTGAAAACCCCAGAAAACGTGTTTCTCGCATTAAATAGATAGAAACGAGCGATCTCGATGATTAAGCATACTTCGGACAGAAGTCTCACCAAGATTATCGTAAAAAATGCATATCTCAGCTTGAAACTCCACGAAAACCAAGATATCGCTGGTTCTGCATATCAAACGCACTCTGGAGTGGTGAATGCACCAGATAACGTGTTTCTCGCATTAGATAGCTCGAAAAGAGCGATCTAGATGATTCTGCATACTTCGGACAGCGGTTTCACCAAGATTATAGCAGAAAATGCATATCTGAGCTTGAAACTCCACGAAAACCAAGATATCGCTGGTTCTGCATATCAAACGCACTCTGGAGTGGTGAAAACACCAGATAACGTGTTTCTCGCATTAAATAGCTCGAAAAGAGCGATCCTGATGATTCTGCATACTTCTGACAGAAGTCTCACCAAGATTATCGTAGAAAATGCATATCACAGCTTGAACCCCGACGAAATCCAAGATGTCGCCGGTTCTGCATATCAAACGCACTGTGGAGTGGTGAAAACAACCAGAGAACGTGTTTCTCGCATTAAATAGCTCGAAAAGTGCGTTCTCGAAGATTCTGCATACTTCGGACAGATGTCTCACCAAGATAATCGCAGAAAATGCATATCTGAGCTTGAAACCCCACGAAAACCAAGATATCGCAGGTTCTGCATATCAAACGCACTGTGGAGTGGTGAAAACACCAGATAACTTGTTTCTCCCATTAAATAGCTCGAGAAGAGCGCTCTCGATGTTTCTGCATACTTCTGACAGAAGACTCACCAAGATTATCGCAGAAAATGCATATCTCAGCTGGAAACACCACGAAAATCAAGATGTCGCCGGTTCTGCATATCAAACGCACTGTGGGGTGGTCAAAACACCAGAAAACGTGTTACTCGCATTAAATAGCTCGAAAAGAGCGATCTAGATGATTCTGCATACATCTGACAGAAGACTCACCAAGATTATCGCAGAAAGTGCATATCTCAGCTTGAAACCCGACGAAAACCAAGATGTCGCCGGTTCTGCATATCAAACGCACTGTGGGGTGGTGAAAACACCATAAAACGTGTTTCTCGCATTAAATAGCTCAAAACGAGCGATCTAGATGGTTCTGCATACTTCTGACTGAAGTCTCACCAATATTATCGCAGAAAATGCATATCTCAGCTAGAAACCTCACGAAAATCAAGATCTCGCCGGTTCTGCATATCAAAGGCACTATGGAGTGGTGAAAACAACCAGATAACATGTTTCTCGCATTAAATAGCTCGAAACGAACGATCTAGATGATTGTGCATACTTCTGACTGAAGTCTCACCAAGATTATCGCAGAAAATGCATATCTCAGCTTGAAACCCGACGAAAACCAAGATGTCGCCGGTTCTGCATATCAAACGCACTGTGGGGTGGTGAAAACACCATAAAACGTGTTACTCGCATTAAATAGCTCGAAAAGAGCGATCTAGATGATTCTGCATACTTCTGACAGAAGACTCACCAAGTTTATCGCACAAAGTGCATATCTCAGCTTGAAACCTCACGAAAACCAAGATATCGCCGGTTCTCCATATCAAACGCACTGTGGAGTGGTTAAAACACCAGAAAACGTGTTTCTCGCGTTAACTAGCTCGAAAAGAGCGTTCTCGATGATTCTGCATACTTCTGACAGAAGACTCACCAAGATTATCGCAGAAAATGCATATCTCAGCTTGAAACCCCACGAAAACCAAGATTGCGCTGGTTCTGCATATCAAACGCACTGTGGAGTGGTGAAAACACCAGAAAACGTGTTTCTCGCATTAAATAGCTCGAAAAGAGCGCTCTCGACGTTTCTGCATACTTCGGACAGATGTTTCACCAATATTATCGCAGAAAATGCATATCTCAGCTCGAAACCTCACGAAAATCAAGATGTTGCCGGTTCTGCATATCAAACGTACTGTGGAGTGGTGAAAACAACCAGAGAACGTGTTTCTCGCATTAAGTAGCTCGAAAAGAGCGTTCTCGAAGATCCTGCATACTTCTGACAGAGGTCTCACCAAAATTATCTTAGAAAATGCATATCTCAGCTTGAAACCCGACGAAAACCGAGTTATCTCCGGTTCTGCACATCAAACGTACCGTGGAGTTGTGAAAACACCAGAAAACGTGTTTCTCGCATTAAATAGCTCGGAACGAGCGATCTCGATGATTCTGCATACTTCGGACAGAAGTCTCACAAAAATTATATTAAAAAATGCATATCTCAGCTTGAAACCCCACGAAAACCAAGATATCGCTGTGTTCAGCATATCAAACGAACTGTGGAGTGGTGAAAACTCCAGAAAACGTGTTTCTCGCATTAAATAGCTCGAATAGAGCGATCTGGATGATTCTTCATACTTCGGACAGAAGTCTCACCAAGATTATGGTAGAAAATGCATATCTCAGCTTGAAACCCGACGAAAACCGAGTTATCTCCGGTTCTGCACATCAAACGTACCGTGGAGTGGCCAAAACACCAGAAAACGTGTTTCGCGCATTAAGTAGCTCGAAAAGAGCGTTCTCGAAGATTCTGCATACTTCTGACAGAAGTCCACCAGGATTATCGTAGAAAATGCATATCTCAGCTTGAAACCCGACCGAAACCAAGATATCTCCGGTTCTGCATGTCAAACGTACTGTGGAGTCGTGAAAACACCAGAAAACGTGTTTCGTGCATTAAGTAGCTCGAAAAGAGCGATCTAGATGATTCTGCATACTTCTGACTGAAGTCTCACCAATATTATCGCAGAAAATGCATATCTCATCTTGAAACCCCACGAAAACCAAGATATCGCTGGTTCTGCATATCAAACGCACTGTGGAGTGGTGAAAACACCAGAAAACGTGTTTCTCGCATTAAGTAGCTCGAAAAGAGCGTTCTCGAAGCTCCTGCATACTTCTGACAGAATTCTCACCAAGATTATCGTAGAAACTGCATATCTCAGCTTGAAACCCGACGAAAACCGATATATCTCCGGTTCTGCACATCAAACGTACCGTCGAGTGGTGAAAACACCAGAAAACGTGTTTCGCGCATTAAGTAGCTCGAAAAGAGCGTTCTCGAAGATTCTGCATAATTCTGACAGAAGTCTCACCAGGATTATCGTAGAAAATGCATATCTCAGCTTGAAACCCGACCGAAACCAAGATATCTCCGGTTCTTCATGTCAAACGTACTGTGGAGTGGTGAAAACACAAGAAAACGTGTTTCGTGCATTATGTAGCTCGAAAAGAACGATCTAGATGATTCTGCATACTTCTGACTGAAGTCTCACCAATATTATCGCAGAAAATGCATATCTCTGCTTGAAACCCCACGAAAACCAAGATATCTACTGTTCTGCATATCCAAGGAACTGTGGAGTGGTGAAAACCCCAGAAAACGTGTTTCTCGCATTAAATAGCTCGAAAAGAGCGCTCTCGACGTATCTGCATACTTCGGACAGATGTTTCACCAAGCTTATCGTAGAAAATGCATATCTCAGCTTGAAACCCGACGAAAACCAAAATATCGCCGGTTGTGCATATCAAACCAACTGTGGAGTGGTGAAAACACCAGATAACGTGTTTCTCGCATTAAATAGCTCGAAAAGTGCGATCTCGATGATTCTGCATACTTCTAACAGAAGTCTCACCAAGATTATCGCAGAAAATGCATATCTCTGCTTGAAACCCCACGAAAACCAAGATATCTACTGTTCTGCATATCAAACGCACTGTGGAGTCATGAAAACACCAGATAACGTGTTTCTCGCACTAACTAGCTCGAAAAGAGCGATCTCGATGATACAGCATACTTCGGACAGAAGACTCACCAAGATTATCGCAGAAAATGCATATCTCAGCTTGAAACCCCACGAAAACCAAGATATCGCCTGTTCTGCATATCAAACGCACTGTGGAGTGGTGAAAACACCAGATAACGTGTTTCTCGCATTAAATAGCTCGAAACGAGCGATCTCGATGATTCTGCATACTTCGGACAGAAGTCTCACCAAAATTATCGTTAAAAATTCATATCTCAGCTTGAAACCCCACGAAAACCAAGATATCGCTGTGTGCAGCATATCAAACGAACTGTGGAGTGGTGACAACCCCAGAAAACGTGTTTCTCGCATTAAATAGCTCGAATAGAGCGATCTCGATGATTCTTCATACTTCGGACAGAAGTCTCACCAAGATTATCGTAAAAAATGCATATCTCAGCTTGAAACCCCACGAAAGCCAAGATATCGCTGGTTCCGCATATCAAGCGCACTGTGGAGTGGTGAAAACAGCGGATAAGTTTTTTCTCGCATTAACTAGCTCGAAAAGAGCGGTCTCGATGTTTCAGCATACTTCGGACAGAAGTCTCACCAAGATTATCGCAGAAAATGCATATCTCAGCTTGAAACCCCACGAAAACCAAGATATCGCCGGTTCTGCATATCATACTCACTGTGGAGTGGTGAAAACACCAGATAACGTGTTTCTCGCTTTAAATAGCTCGAAACGAGCATTCTCGATGACTAAGCATACTTCGGACAGAAGTCTCACCAAAATTATAGTAAAAAATGCATATCTCAGCTTGAAACCCCACGAAAACCAAGATATCGCTGTGGTCAGCATATCAAACGAACTGTGGAGTGGTGAAAACCCCAGAAAATGTGTTTCTCGCATTAAATAGCTCGAATAGAGCGATCTCGATGATTCTTCATACTTCGGACAGAAGTCTCACCAAGATTATCGTAGAAAATGCATATCTCAGCTTGAAACCCGAAGAACACCGAGTTATCTCCTGTTCTGCACATCAAAGGTACCGTGGAGTGGCCAAAACCCCAGAAAACGTGTTTCGCGCATTAAGTAGCTCGAAAAGAGCGTTCTCGAAGATTCTGCATACTTCTGACAGAAGTCCACCAGGATTATCGTAGAAAATGCATATCTCAGCTTGAAACCCGACCGAAACCAAGATATCTCCGGTTCTGCATGTCAAACGTACTGTAGAGTGGTGAAAACACCAGAAAACGTGTTTCGTGCATTAGGTAGCTCCAAAAGAGCGATCTAGATGATTCTGCATACTTCTGACTGAAGTCTCACCAATATTATCGCAGAAAATGCATATCTCAGCTGGAAACACCACGAAAATCAAGATATCGCCGGTTCTGCATATCAAACGCACTGTGGAGTGGTGAAAACAACTAGAGAACGTGTTTCTCGCATTAAATAGCTCGAAAAGAGCGATCTCGATGATTCTGCATACTTCGGACAGAAGTCTCAACAAGATTATCGCAGAAAATGCATATCTCAGCTTGAAACCCCACGAAAGCAAGATATCTACTGTTCTGCATATCAAACGCACTGTGGAGTGGTGAAAACACCAGAAAACGTGTTTCGCGCATTAAGTAGCTCGAAGAGAGCGTTCTCGAAGATTCTGCATAATTCTGACAGAAGTCTCACCAAGATTATCGCAGAAAATGCATATCTCTGCTTGAAACCCCACGAAAACCAAGATATCTACTGTTCTGCATATGCAACGAACTGTGGAGTGGTGAAACCCCCAGAAAACGTGTTTCTCGCAATAAATAGCTCGAAAAGAGCGCTCTCGATGTTTCTGCATACTTCGGACGGATGTTTTACCAAGCTTATCGTAGAAAATGCATATCTCAGCTTGAAACCCGACGAAAACCAAAATATCTCCGGTTCTGCATATCCAACGCACTGTGGAGTGGTGAAAACACCAGATAACGTGTTTCTCGCACTAGCTCGCTCGAAAAGAGCGATCTCGATGATTCAGCATACTTCGGACAGAAGTCTCACCAAGATTATCGCAGAAAATGCATATCTCAGCTTGAAACCGCACGAAAACCAAGATATCGCTGGTACTGCATATCAAACGCACTGTGGAGTGGTGAAAACACCAGATAACGTGTTTCTCGCATTAAATAGCTCGAGAAGAGCGATCTCGATGATTCTGCATACTTCGGACAGAAGTCTCACCAAGATTATCGCAGAAAATGCATATCTCAGCTTGAAACCCCACGAAAACCAAGATGTCGCCGGTTCTGCATATCAAACGCACTGTGGAGAGGTGAAAACACCAGAAAACGTGTTTCTCGCATTAAGTAGCTCGAAAAGAGCGTTCTCGAAGCTCCTGCATACTTCTGACAGAATTCTCACACAGGTTATCGCAGTAACTGCATATCTCAGCTTGAAACCCCACGAAAACCAAGGTATCTACTGTGCTGCATATCAAACGCACTGTGGAGTGGTGAAAACACCAGATAACGTGTTTCTCGCACTAGCTCGCTCGAAAAGAGCGATCTCGATGATTCAGCATACTTCGGACAGAAGTCTCACCAAGATTATCGCAGAAAATGCATATGTCAGCTTCAAACCGCACGAAAACCAAGATATCGCTGGTACTGCATATCAAACGCACTGTGGAGTGGTGAAAACACCAGATAACGTGTTTCTCGCATTAAGTAGCTCGAAAAGAGCGATCTAGATGATTCTGCATACTTCTGGCAGAACACTCACCAAGTGTTGCGTACGTCTTGTCTATTGCCTTTACTGAATAGCGCAATTCGTACTTCGCACGCCGACTTATCTTTGTGCGTTCGAAAATTCGTTAGTGGACTGTATAAAATGTTTTATTCGATTTACTATGCTATCTATGCTAAGTTTCCCATGAAACTGTTTACTATGTTTACGTGTTAATGATTCCAAATCTAGCTAGTCACTGATGATAACCTCCTTTCGAGAGGATCCCGCGATGCCTCGGAGCAAAGACGCATCGCGGGGGTGAGACATTCGGATAGGTGGAAATCTAATTGTCGATTATGGTGGGGAAGGGTGGCTGACACTACCTATTGGTTAAAATAAAAAGAGGGGAAACTAGACAAATTGCCACCCCGCAGACCATTCGTCACTCTCAGGTACCGAGCGTACCCTTGAGTGACGCACGCGGAATTTCCGAATATCTCGAACAATGAACGTAGCAGACAACAACCTTAAGAAGCGCTTCGGCTCTGGTAACCGTATGGTCACGAAAAAGATACCGGTAAAAAAGGACGAAGCTTCTATCTGGAAAAGAAACAAAAGGCAAAGCGAAAAGCTACGATTGCCGTGGTATCATAAAGTTATTGTCGCTAAGGCTTAAAATGTACAAATGAATTGAATACGAGGGTTAGACGGCAGTTATACCTCGAAAACGAACGATTACATCTAAATAATATAATATAAAGTAATGTAAAAATTGCTCATCCTTGGACGTATAATGCGTGGCTACCTGGTCCGCGACGCAACACCAAGATTATCGCAGAAAATGCATATCTCAGCTGGAAACACCACGAAAATCAAGATATCGCCGGTTCTGCATATCAAACGCACTGTGGAATGTTGAAAACACCAGAAAACTGGTTTTTTCGCATTAAATAGCTCAAAAAGAGCGATCTAGATGATCCTGCATACTTCTGACAGAGGTCTCACCAATATTATCGTAGAAAATGCATATCTCAGCTTGAAACCCGACCGAAACGAAGATATCTCCGGTTCTGCATGTCTAACGTACTGTGGAGTGGTGAATTCACCAGAAAACGTGTTTCTCGCATTAAATAGCTCAAAAAGAGCGATCTAGATGATCCTGCATACTTCTGACAGAGGTCTCACCAATATTATCGTAGAAAATGCATATCTCAGCTTGAAACCCGACCGAAACGTAGATATCTCCGGTTCTGCATGTCTAACGTACTGTGGAGTGGTGAATTCACCAGAAAACGGGTTTCTCGCATTAAATAGCTCGAAAAGAGCGATCTAGATGATTCTGCATACTTCTGGCAGAAGACTCACCAAGCTTATCGCAGAAAATGCATATCTCAGCTGGAAACACCACGAAAATCAAGATATAGCCGGTTCTGCATATCAAACGCACTGTGGAATGTTGAAAATACCAGAAAACTTGTTTTTTCGCATTAAATAGCTCGAAACGAGCGATCTAGATGATTCTGCATACTTCGGACAGAAGTCTCACCAAGATTGCCGCAGAAAATGCATATCTCAGCTTGAAACCTCACGAAAACCAAGATATCTACGGTTCTGCACATTAAACGTACTGTGGAGTGGCGAACACACCAGAAAACGTGTTTCTCGAATTAAGTTGCTCGAAAAGAGCGATCTCGATGATTCTGCATACTTCTGACAGATCTCTCACCAAGATTATAGCAGAAAATGCATATATCAGCTGGAAACCTCACGAAAATCAAGATGTCGCCGGTTCTGCATATCAAACGCACCATGGAGTGGTGAAAACAACCAGATAACGTGTTTCTCGCGTTAAATAGCTCAAAACGATCGATCTAGATGATTCTGCATACTTCTGACAGAACACTCACCAAGATTATCGCAGAAAATGCATATCTCACCTGGAAACACCACGAAAATCAGGATATCGCCGGTTCTGCATATCAAACGCACTGTGGAATGTTGAAAACACTAGAAAACTGGTTTTTTCGCATTAAATAGCTCAAAAAGAGCGATCTAGATGTTCCTGCATACTTCTGACAGAGGTCTCATCAATATTATCGTAGAAAATGCATATCTCAGCTTGAAACCCGACCGAAACGAAGATATCTCCGGTTCTGCATGTCTAACGTACTGTGGAGTGGTGAATTCACCAGAAAACGGGTTTCTCGCATTAAATAGCTCGAAAAGAGCGATCTAGATGATTCTGCATACTTCTGGCAGAAGACTCACCAAGCTTATCGCAGAAAATGCATATCTCAGCTGGAAACACCACGAAAATCATGATATAGCCGGTTCTGCATATCAAACGCACTGTGGAATGTTGAAAATACCAGAAAACTTGTTTTTTCGCATTAAATAACTCGAAACGAGCGATCTAGATGATTCTGCAAACTTCTGACTGAAGACTCACCTAGATTATCGTAGAAAATACATATCTCAGCTTGAAACCCGACGAAATCCAAGATGTCGCCGGTTCTGCATATCAAACGCACTGTGGAGTGGTGAAAACACCAGATAACGTGTTTCTCGCATTAAATAGCTCGAAAAGAGCGATGTCGATGATTCTGCATACTTCGGACAGAAGTCTCACCAAGATTGCCGCAGAAAATGCATATCTCAGCTTGAAACCTCACGAAAACCAAGATATCTACGGTTCTGCATATCAGACGCACCATGGAGTGGTGAAAACAACCAGATAACGTGTTTCTCGCATTAAATAACTCGAAACGAGCGATCTAGATGATTCTGCATACTTCTGACAGAACACTCTCCAAGATTATCGCAGAAAATGCATATCTCAGCTGGAAACACCACGAAAATCAAGATATCGCCGGTTCTGCATATCAAACGCACTGTGGAATGTTGAAAACACCAGAAAACTGGTTTTTCGGATTAAATAGCTCAAAAAGAGCGATCTAGATGATCCTGCATACTTCTGACAGAGGTCTCACCAATATTATCGTAGAAAATGCATATCTCAGCTTGAAACCCGACCGAAACGAAGATATCTCCGGTTCTGCATGTCTAACGTACTGTGGAGTGGTGAATTTACCAGAAAACGTGTTTCTCGCATTAAATAGCTCGAAAAGAGCGATCTAGATGATTCTGCATACTTCTGGCAGAAGACTCACCAAGCTTATCGCAGAAAATGTATATCTCAGCTGGAAACAACACGAAAATCAAGATATAGCCGGTTCTGCATATCAAACGCACTGTGGAATGTTGAAAACACTAGAAAACTGGTTTTTTCGCAATAAATAGCTCAAAAAGAGCGATCTAGATGTACCTGCATACTTCTGACAGAGGTCTCATCAATATTATCGTAGAAAATGCATATCTGAGCTTGAAACCCGACCGAAACGAAGATATCTCCGGTTCTGCATGTCCAACGTACTGTGGAGTGGTGAATTCACCAGAAAACGGGTTTCTCGCATTAAATAGCTCGAAAAGAGCGATCTAGATGATTCTGCATACTTCTGGCAGAAGACTCACCAAGCTTGTCGCAGAAAATGCATATCTCAGCTGGAAACACCACGAAAATCATGATATAGCCGGTTCTGCATATCAAACGCACTGTGGAATGTTGAAAATACCAGAAAACTTGTTTTTTCGCATTAAATAGCTCGAAACGAGCGATCTAGATGATTCTGCAAACTTCTGACTGAAGACTCACCTAGATTATCGTAGAAAATACATATCTCAGCTTGAAACCCGACGAAATCCAAGATGTCGCCGGTTCTGCATATCAAACGCACTGTGGAGTGGTGAAAACACCAGATAACGTGTTTCTCGCATTAAATAGCTCGAAAAGAGCGATCTCGATGATTCTGCATACTTCGGACAGAAGTCTCACCAAGATTGCCGCAGAAAATGCATATCTCAGCTTGAAACCTCACGAAAACCAAGATATCTACGGTTCTGCACATCAAACGTACTGTGGAGTGGCGAAAACACCAGAAAACGTGTTTCTCGTATTAAATAGCTCGAAAAGTGCGATCTCGATGATTCTGCATACTTCGGACAGAAGTCTCACCAAGATTATCGCAGAAAATGCATATCTCAGCTTGAAACCCCACGAAAACCAAGATATCTCCGGTTCTGCATATCAAACCAACCGTGGAGTGGTGAAAACACCAGATAACGTGTTTCTCGCATTAAATAGCTCGAAAAGTGCGATCTCGATGATTCTGCATACTTCTGACAGAACACTCACCAAGATTATCGCAGAAAATGCATATCTCAGCTGGAAACACCACGAAAATCAAGATATCGCCGGTTCTGCATATCAAACGCACTGTGGAATGTTGAAAACACCAGAAAACTGGTTTATTCGCATTAAATAGCTCAAAAAGAGCGATCTAGATGATCCTGCATACTTCTGACAGAGGTCTCACCAATATTATCGTAGAAAATGCATATCTCAGCTTGAAACCCGACCGAAACGAAGAGATCTCCGGTTCTGCATGTCTAACGTACTGTGGAGTGGTGAATTCACCAGAAAACGTGTTTGTCGCATTAAATAGCTCGAAAAGAGCGATCTAGATGATTCTGCATACTTCTGACTGAAGTCTCACCAAGATTATCGCAGAAAATGCATATCTCAGCTTGAAACCCGACCGAAACGAAGATATCTCCGGTTCTGCACATCAAACGTACTGTGGAGTGGTGAAAACACCAGAAAACGTGTTTCTCGCATTAAGTAGCTCGAAAAGAGCGATCTAGATGATTCTGCATACTTCTGGCAGAACACTCACCAAGTGTTGCGTACGTCTTGTCTATTGCCTTTACTGAATAGCGCAATTCGTACTTCGCACGCCGACTTATCTTTGTGCGTTCGAAAATTCGTTAGTGGACTGTATAAAATGTTTTATTCGATTTACTATGCTATCTATGCTAAGTTTCCCATGAAACTGTTTACTATGTTTACGTGTTAATGATTCCAAATCTAGCTAGTCACTGATGATAACCTCCTTTCGAGAGGATCCCGCGATGCCTCGGAGCAAAGACGCATCGCGGGGGTGAGACATTCGGATAGGTGGAAATCTAATTGTCGATTATGGTGGGGAAGGGTGGCTGACACTACCTATTGGTTAAAATAAAAAGAGGGGAAACTAGACAAATTGCCACCCCGCAGACCATTCGTCACTCTCAGGTACCGAGCGTACCCTTGAGTGACGCACGCGGAATTTCCGAATATCTCGAACAATGAACGTAGCAGACAATAACCTTAAGAAGCGCTTCGGCTCTCGTAACCGTATGGTCACGAAAAAGATACCGGTAAAAAAGGACGAAGCTTCTATCTGGAAAAGAAACAAAAGGCAAAGCGAAAAACTACGATCGCCGTGGTATCATAAAGTTATTGTCGCTAAGGCTTAAAATGTACAAATGAATTGAATACGAGGGTTAGACGGCAGTTATACCTCGAAAACGAACGATTACTTCTAAATAATATAATATAAAGTAATGTAAAAATTGCTCATCCTTGGACGTATAATGCGTGGCTACCTGGTCCGCGACGCAACACCAAGATTATCGCAGAAAATGCATATCTCAGCTGGAAACACCACGAAAATCAAGATATCGCCGGTTCTGCATATCAAACGCACTGTGGAATGTTGAAAACACCAGAAAACTGGTTTTTTCGCATTAAATAGCTCAAAAAGAGCGATCTAGATGATCCTGCATACTTCTGACAGAGGTCTCACCAATATTATCGTAGAAAATGCATATCTCAGCTTGAAACCCGACCGAAACGAAGATATCTCCGGTTCTGCATGTCTAACGTACTGTGGAGTGGTGAATTCACCAGAAAACGTGTTTCTCGCATTAAATAGCTCAAAAAGAGCGATCTAGATGATCCTGCATACTTCTGACAGAGGTCTCACCAATATTATCGTAGAAAATGCATATCTCAGCTTGAAACCCGACCGAAACGAAGATATCTCCGGTTCTGCATGTCTAACGTACTGTGGAGTGGTGAATTCACCAGAAAACGTGTTTCTCGCATTAAATAGCTCGAAAAGAGCGATCTAGATGATTCTGCATACTTCTGGCAGAAGACTCACCAAGCTTATCGCAGAAAATGCATATCTCAGCTGGAAACACCACGAAAATCAAGATATAGCCGGTTCTGCATATCAAACGCACTGTGGAATGTTGAAAACACCAGAAAACTTGTTTTTTCGCATTAAATAGCTCGAAACGAGCGATCAAGATGATTATGCATACTTCTGACTGAAGTCTCACCAATATTATCGCAGAAAATGCATATCTCAGCTAGAAACCTCACGAAAATCAAGATGTCGCCGGTTCTGCATATCAAACGCACTTTGCAATGTTGAAAACACCAGAAAACTTGTTTTTCCGCATTAAATAGCTCGAAAAGAGCGATCTCGATGATTCTGCATACTTCGGACAGAAGTCTCACCAAGATTATCGCAGAAAATGCATATCTCAGCTTGAAACCCCACGAAAACCAAGATGTCTCCGGTTCTGCATATCAAACCAACTGTGGTGTGGTGAAAACACCTGATAACGTGTTTCTCGCATTAAACAGCTCGAAAAGTGCGATCTCGATGATTATGCATACTTCTGTCTGAAGTCTCTCCAATATTATCGCAGAAAATGCATATCTGAGCTTGAAACCCCACGAAAACCAGGATATCGTCGGTTCTGCACATCATACGCACTGTGGAGTGGAGAAAACACCAGATAACGTGTTTCTCGCATTAAATAGCTCGAAACGAGCGATCTCGATGATTAAGCATACTTCGGACAGAAGTCTCATCAAGATTATCGCAGAAAATGCATATCTCAGCTTGAAACCCCACGAAAACCAGGATATCGTCGGTTCTGCACATCATACGCACTGTGGAGTGGAGAAAACACCAGATAACGTGTTTCTCGCATTCAATAGCTCGAAAAGTGCGATCTCGATGATTATGCATGCTTCGGACAGGAGTCTCACCAAGATTATTGCAGAAAATGCATAATCTGAGTTTGAAACCCCACGAAAACCAAGATATCGCTGGTTCTGCATATCAAACGCCCTGTGGAGTGCTGAAAACACCAGATAACGTGTTTCTCGCATTAAATAGCTCGAAAAGAGCGATCTCGATGATTCTGCATACTTCGGACAGAAGTCTCGCCAAGATTATCGCAGAAAATGCATATCTCAGCTTGAAACCCCACGAAAACCAAGATATCGCCGGTTGTGCATATCAAACGCTCTGTGGAGTGGTGAAAACACCAAATAACGTGTTTCTCGCATAAAATAGTTCGAAAAGTGCGATCTCGATGATTCTGCATGCTTCGGACAGGAGTCTCACCAAGATTATTGCACAAAATGCATATCTGAGCTTGAAACCCCACGAAAACCAGGATATCGTCGCTTCTGCACATCATACGCTCTGTGGAGTGGGGAAAACACCAGATAACGTGTTTCTCGCATTAAATAGCTCGAAATGTGCGAACTGGATGATTCTGCATACTTCGGACAGAAGTCTCACCAAGACTATCGCAGAAAACGCATATCTCAGCTTGAAACCCCACGAAAACCAAGATATCTTCGGTTCTGCATATCCAACGAACTGTGGTGTGGTGAAAACCCCAGAAAACGTGTTTCTCGCATTAAATAGCTCGAAAAGTGCGAACTGGATGATTCTGCATACTTCGGACAGAAGTCTCACCAAGATTATCGTAGAAAATGCATACCTCAGCTTGAACCCCGACGAAATCCAAGATGTCGCCGGTTCTGCATATCAAACGCACTGTGGAGTGGTGAAAACACCAGTTAACGTGTTTCTCGCATTAAATAGCTCGAAAAGAGGGATCCCGATGATTCTGCATACTTCTGACAGAAGTCTCACCTAGATTATCGTAGAAAATGCATACCTCAGTTTGAACCGCGACGAAATCCAAGATGTCACCGGTTCTTCATATCAAACGCACTGTGGAGTGGTGAAAACACCAGTTAACGTGTTTCTCGCATTAAATAGCTCGAAAAGAGGGATCCCGATGATTCTGCAATCTTCTGTCTGAAGTCTCACCAATATTATCGCAGAAAATGCATATCTGAGCTTGAAACCCCACGAAAACCAGGACATCGCTGGTTCTGCATATCAAACGCACTGTGGAATGTTGAAAACACCAGAAAACTTGTTTTTTCGCATTAAATAGCTCGAAAAGAGCGATCTAGATGATTCTGCATACTTCGTACAGAAGTCTCACCAAGATTATCGCAGAAAATGAATATCTCAGCTTGAAAGCCCACGAAATCCAAGATATCTGCGGTTCTGCATATCCAACGCACTGTGGAGTGCTGAAAACACCAGATGACGTGTTTCTCGCATTAAATAGCTCGAAAAGAGCGATCTCGATGATTCTGCATACTTCGGACAGAAGTCTCACCAATATTATCGCAGAAAATGCATATCTGAGCTTGAAACCCCACGAAAACCAGGATATCGTCGGTTCTGCACATCATACGCACTGTAGAGTGGAGAAAACACCAGATAACGTGTTTCTCGCATTAAATAGCTCGAAACGAGCGATCTCGATGATTAAGCATACTTCGGACAGAAGTCTCACCAAGATTATCGCAGGAATTGCATATCTCCGCTTGAAACCCCACGAAAACACAGATATCGCTGGTTCTGCATATCAAACGCACTGTGGAGTGGTGAAAACACCAGATAACGTGTTTCTCGCATTAGATAGCTCGAAAAAAGCGATCCCGATGATTCTGCATACTTCTGACAGAAGTCTCACCAAGATTATCGTAGAAAATGCATATCTCAGCTTGAACCCCGACAAAATCCACGATGTCGCCGGTTCTGCATATCAAACGCACTGTGGAGTGGTGAGAACACCAGTTAACGTGTTTCTCGCATTAAATAGCTCGAAAAGAGGGATCCCGGTGATTCTGCATACTTCTGTCTGAAGTCTCACCAATATTATCGCAGAAAATGCATATCTGAGCTTGAAACCCCTCGAAAACCAGGATATCTCCGGTTCTGCATATCAAACGCACTGTGGAATGTTGAAAACACCAGAAAACTTGTTTTTTCGCATTAAATAGCTCGAAAAGAGCGATCTTGATGATTCTGCATACTTCTGTCTGACGTCTCACCAATATTATCGCAGAAAATGCATATCTGAATTTGAAACCCCACGAAAACCAGGATATCGTCGGTTCTGCACATCATACGCACTGTGGAGTGGTGAAAACACCAGATAACGTGTTTCTCGCATTAAATAGCTCGAAAAGTGCGATCTCGATGATTCTGCATACTTCGGACAGAAGTCTCACCAAGATTATCGCAGAAAATGCATATCTCAGCTTGAAACCCCACGAAAACCAAGATATCTCCGGTTCTGCATATCAAACCAACCGTGGAGTGGTGAAAACACCAGATAACGTGTTTCTCGCATTAAATAGCTCGAAAAGTGCGATCTCGATGATTCTGCATACTTCTGACAGAACACTCACCAAGATTATCGCAGAAAATGCATATCTCAGCTGGAAACACCACGAAAATCAAGATATCGCCGGTTCTGCATATCAAACGCACTGTGGAATGTTGAAAACACCAGAAAACTGGTTTATTCGCATTAAATAGCTCAAAAAGAGCGATCTAGATGATCCTGCATACTTCTGACAGAGGTCTCACCAATATTATCGTAGAAAATGCATATCTCAGCTTGAAACCCGACCGAAACGAAGAGATCTCCGGTTCTGCATGTCTAACGTACTGTGGAGTGGTGAATTCACCAGAAAACGTGTTTGTCGCATTAAATAGCTCGAAAAGAGCGATCTAGATGATTCTGCATACTTCTGACTGAAGTCTCACCAAGATTATCGCAGAAAATGCATATCTCAGCTTGAAACCCGACCGAAACGAAGATATCTCCGGTTCTGCACATCAAACGTACTGTGGAGTGGTGAAAACACCAGAAAACGTGTTTCTCGCATTAAGTAGCTCGAAAAGAGCGATCTAGATGATTCTGCATACTTCTGGCAGAACACTCACCAAGTGTTGCGTACGTCTTGTCTATTGCCTTTACTGAATAGCGCAATTCGTACTTCGCACGCCGACTTATCTTTGTGCGTTCGAAAATTCGTTAGTGGACTGTATAAAATGTTTTATTCGATTTACTATGCTATCTATGCTAAGTTTCCCATGAAACTGTTTACTATGTTTACGTGTTAATGATTCCAAATCTAGCTAGTCACTGATGATAACCTCCTTTCGAGAGGATCCCGCGATGCCTCGGAGCAAAGACGCATCGCGGGGGTGAGACATTCGGATAGGTGGAAATCTAATTGTCGATTATGGTGGGGAAGGGTGGCTGACACTACCTATTGGTTAAAATAAAAAGAGGGGAAACTAGACAAATTGCCACCCCGCAGACCATTCGTCACTCTCAGGTACCGAGCGTACCCTTGAGTGACGCACGCGGAATTTCCGAATATCTCGAACAATGAACGTAGCAGACAATAACCTTAAGAAGCGCTTCGGCTCTCGTAACCGTATGGTCACGAAAAAGATACCGGTAAAAAAGGACGAAGCTTCTATCTGGAAAAGAAACAAAAGGCAAAGCGAAAAACTACGATCGCCGTGGTATCATAAAGTTATTGTCGCTAAGGCTTAAAATGTACAAATGAATTGAATACGAGGGTTAGACGGCAGTTATACCTCGAAAACGAACGATTACTTCTAAATAATATAATATAAAGTAATGTAAAAATTGCTCATCCTTGGACGTATAATGCGTGGCTACCTGGTCCGCGACGCAACACCAAGATTATCGCAGAAAATGCATATCTCAGCTGGAAACACCACGAAAATCAAGATATCGCCGGTTCTGCATATCAAACGCACTGTGGAATGTTGAAAACACCAGAAAACTGGTTTTTTCGCATTAAATAGCTCAAAAAGAGCGATCTAGATGATCCTGCATACTTCTGACAGAGGTCTCACCAATATTATCGTAGAAAATGCATATCTCAGCTTGAAACCCGACCGAAACGAAGATATCTCCGGTTCTGCATGTCTAACGTACTGTGGAGTGGTGAATTCACCAGAAAACGTGTTTCTCGCATTAAATAGCTCAAAAAGAGCGATCTAGATGATCCTGCATACTTCTGACAGAGGTCTCACCAATATTATCGTAGAAAATGCATATCTCAGCTTGAAACCCGACCGAAACGAAGATATCTCCGGTTCTGCATGTCTAACGTACTGTGGAGTGGTGAATTCACCAGAAAACGTGTTTCTCGCATTAAATAGCTCGAAAAGAGCGATCTAGATGATTCTGCATACTTCTGGCAGAAGACTCACCAAGCTTATCGCAGAAAATGCATATCTCAGCTGGAAACACCACGAAAATCAAGATATAGCCGGTTCTGCATATCAAACGCACTGTGGAATGTTGAAAACACCAGAAAACTTGTTTTTTCGCATTAAATAGCTCGAAACGAGCGATCAAGATGATTATGCATACTTCTGACTGAAGTCTCACCAATATTATCGCAGAAAATGCATATCTCAGCTAGAAACCTCACGAAAATCAAGATGTCGCCGGTTCTGCATATCAAACGCACTTTGCAATGTTGAAAACACCAGAAAACTTGTTTTTCCGCATTAAATAGCTCGAAAAGAGCGATCTCGATGATTCTGCATACTTCGGACAGAAGTCTCACCAAGATTATCGCAGAAAATGCATATCTCAGCTTGAAACCCCACGAAAACCAAGATGTCTCCGGTTCTGCATATCAAACCAACTGTGGTGTGGTGAAAACACCTGATAACGTGTTTCTCGCATTAAACAGCTCGAAAAGTGCGATCTCGATGATTATGCATGCTTCGGACAGGAGTCTCACCAAGATTATTGCAGAAAATGCATAATCTGAGTTTGAAACCCCACGAAAACCAAGATATCGCTGGTTCTGCATATCAAACGCCCTGTGGAGTGCTGAAAACACCAGATAACGTGTTTCTCGCATTAAATAGCTCGAAAAGAGCGATCTCGATGATTCTGCATACTTCGGACAGAAGTCTCGCCAAGATTATCGCAGAAAATGCATATCTCAGCTTGAAACCCCACGAAAACCAAGATATCGCCGGTTGTGCATATCAAACGCACTGTGGAGTGGTGAAAACACCAAATAACGTGTTTCTCGCATAAAATAGCTCGAAAAGTGCGATCTCGATGATTCTGCATGCTTCGGACAGGAGTCTCACCAAGATTATTGCACAAAATGCATATCTGAGCTTGAAACACCACGAAAACCAGGATATCGTCGCTTCTGCACATCATACGCTCTGTGGAGTGGGGAAAACACCAGATAACGTGTTTCTCGCATTAAATAGCTCGAAATGTGCGAACTGGATGATTCTGCATACTTCGGACAGAAGTCTCACCAAGACTATCGCAGAAAACGCATATCTCAGCTTGAAACCCCACGAAAACCAAGATATCTCCGGTTCTGCATATCCAACGAACTGTGGTGTGGTGAAAACCCCAGAAAACGTGTTTCTCGCATTAAATAGCTCGAAAAGTGCGAACTGGATGATTCTGCATACTTCGGACAGAAGTCTCACCAAGATTATCGTAGAAAATGCATACCTCAGCTTGAACCCCGACGAAATCCAAGATGTCGCCGGTTCTGCATATCAAACGCACTGTGGAGTGGTGAAAACACCAGTTAACGTGTTTCTCGCATTAAATAGCTCGAAAAGAGGGATCCCGATGATTCTGCATACTTCTGACAGAAGTCTCACCTAGATTATCGTAGAAAATGCATACCTCAGTTTGAACCGCGACGAAATCCAAGATGTCACCGGTTCTTCATATCAAACGCACTGTGGAGTGGTGAAAACACCAGTTAACGTGTTTCTCGCATTAAATAGCTCGAAAAGAGGGATCCCGATGATTCTGCAATCTTCTGTCTGAAGTCTCACCAATATTATCGCAGAAAATGCATATCTGAGCTTGAAACCCCACGAAAACCAGGACATCGCTGGTTCTGCATATCAAACGCACTGTGGAATGTTGAAAACACCAGAAAACTTGTTTTTTCGCATTAAATAGCTCGAAAAGAGCGATCTAGATGATTCTGCATACTTCGTACAGAAGTCTCACCAAGATTATCGCAGAAAATGAATATCTCAGCTTGAAAGCCCACGAAATCCAAGATATCTGCGGTTCTGCATATCCAACGCACTGTGGAGTGCTGAAAACACCAGATAACGTGTTTCTCGCATTAAATAGCTCGAAAAGAGCGATCTCGATGATTCTGCATACTTCGGACAGAAGTCTCACCAATATTATCGCAGAAAATGCATATCTGAGCTTGAAACCCCACGAAAACCAGGATATCGTCGGTTCTGCACATCATACGCACTGTGGAGTGGAGAAAACACCAGATAACGTGTTTCTCGCATTAAATAGCTCGAAACGAGCGATCTCGATGATTAAGCATACTTCGGACAGAAGTCTCACCAAGATTGCCGCAGAAAATGCATATCTCAGCTTGAAACCTCACGAAAACCAAGATATCTACGGTTCTGCACATCAAACGTACTGTGGAGTGGCGAAAACACCAGAAAACGTGTTTCTCGTATTAAGTTGCTCGAAAAGAGCGATCTCGATGATTCTGCATACTTCTGACAGAACTCTCACCAAGATTATCGCAGAAAATGCATATATCAGCTGGAAACCTCACGAAATCAAGATGTCGCCGGTTCTGCATATCAAACGCACTATGGAGTTTTGAAAACAACCAGATAACGTGTTTCTCGCATTAAATAGCTCGAAACGAGCGATCTAGATGATTCTGCATACTTCTGACAGAACACTCACCAAGATTATCGCAGAAAATGCATATCTCAGCTGGAAACACCACGAAAATCAAGATATCGCCGGTTCTGCATATCAAACGCACTGTGGAATGTTGAAAACACCAGAAAACTGGTTTATTCGCATTAAATAGCTCAAAAAGAGCGATCTAGATGATCCTGCATACTTCTGACAGAGGTCTCACCAATATTATCGTAGAAAATGCATATCTCAGCTTGAAACCCGACCGAAACGAAGAGATCTCCGGTTCTGCATGTCTAACGTACTGTGGAGTGGTGAATTCACCAGAAAACGTGTTTGTCGCATTAAATAGCTCGAAAAGAGCGATCTAGATGATTCTGCATACTTCTGACTGAAGTCTCACCAAGATTATCGCAGAAAATGCATATCTCAGCTTGAAACCCGACCGAAACGAAGATATCTCCGGTTCTGCACATCAAACGTACTGTGGAGTGGTGAAAACACCAGAAAACGTGTTTCTCGCATTAAGTAGCTCGAAAAGAGCGATCTAGATGATTCTGCATACTTCTGGCAGAACACTCACCAAGTGTTGCGTACGTCTTGTCTATTGCCTTTACTGAATAGCGCAATTCGTACTTCGCACGCCGACTTATCTTTGTGCGTTCGAAAATTCGTTAGTGGACTGTATAAAATGTTTTATTCGATTTACTATGCTATCTATGCTAAGTTTCCCATGAAACTGTTTACTATGTTTACGTGTTAATGATTCCAAATCTAGCTAGTCACTGATGATAACCTCCTTTCGAGAGGATCCCGCGATGCCTCGGAGCAAAGACGCATCGCGGGGGTGAGACATTCGGATAGGTGGAAATCTAATTGTCGATTATGGTGGGGAAGGGTGGCTGACACTACCTATTGGTTAAAATAAAAAGAGGGGAAACTAGACAAATTGCCACCCCGCAGACCATTCGTCACTCTCAGGTACCGAGCGTACCCTTGAGTGACGCACGCGGAATTTCCGAATATCTCGAACAATGAACGTAGCAGACAATAACCTTAAGAAGCGCTTCGGCTCTCGTAACCGTATGGTCACGAAAAAGATACCGGTAAAAAAGGACGAAGCTTCTATCTGGAAAAGAAACAAAAGGCAAAGCGAAAAACTACGATCGCCGTGGTATCATAAAGTTATTGTCGCTAAGGCTTAAAATGTACAAATGAATTGAATACGAGGGTTAGACGGCAGTTATACCTCGAAAACGAACGATTACTTCTAAATAATATAATATAAAGTAATGTAAAAATTGCTCATCCTTGGACGTATAATGCGTGGCTACCTGGTCCGCGACGCAACACCAAGATTATCGCAGAAAATGCATATCTCAGCTGGAAACACCACGAAAATCAAGATATCGCCGGTTCTGCATATCAAACGCACTGTGGAATGTTGAAAACACCAGAAAACTGGTTTTTTCGCATTAAATAGCTCAAAAAGAGCGATCTAGATGATCCTGCATACTTCTGACAGAGGTCTCACCAATATTATCGTAGAAAATGCATATCTCAGCTTGAAACCCGACCGAAACGAAGATATCTCCGGTTCTGCATGTCTAACGTACTGTGGAGTGGTGAATTCACCAGAAAACGTGTTTCTCGCATTAAATAGCTCAAAAAGAGCGATCTAGATGATCCTGCATACTTCTGACAGAGGTCTCACCAATATTATCGTAGAAAATGCATATCTCAGCTTGAAACCCGACCGAAACGAAGATATCTCCGGTTCTGCATGTCTAACGTACTGTGGAGTGGTGAATTCACCAGAAAACGTGTTTCTCGCATTAAATAGCTCGAAAAGAGCGATCTAGATGATTCTGCATACTTCTGGCAGAAGACTCACCAAGCTTATCGCAGAAAATGCATATCTCAGCTGGAAACACCACGAAAATCAAGATATAGCCGGTTCTGCATATCAAACGCACTGTGGAATGTTGAAAACACCAGAAAACTTGTTTTTTCGCATTAAATAGCTCGAAACGAGCGATCAAGATGATTATGCATACTTCTGACTGAAGTCTCACCAATATTATCGCAGAAAATGCATATCTCAGCTAGAAACCTCACGAAAATCAAGATGTCGCCGGTTCTGCATATCAAACGCACTTTGCAATGTTGAAAACACCAGAAAACTTGTTTTTCCGCATTAAATAGCTCGAAAAGAGCGATCTCGATGATTCTGCATACTTCGGACAGAAGTCTCACCAAGATTATCGCAGAAAATGCATATCTCAGCTTGAAACCCCACGAAAACCAAGATGTCTCCGGTTCTGCATATCAAACCAACTGTGGTGTGGTGAAAACACCTGATAACGTGTTTCTCGCATTAAACAGCTCGAAAAGTGCGATCTCGATGATTATGCATACTTCTGTCTGAAGTCTCTCCAATATTATCGCAGAAAATGCATATCTGAGCTTGAAACCCCACGAAAACCAGGATATCGTCGGTTCTGCACATCATACGCACTGTGGAGTGGAGAAAACACCAGATAACGTGTTTCTCGCATTAAATAGCTCGAAACGAGCGATCTCGATGATTAAGCATACTTCGGACAGAAGTCTCATCAAGATTATCGCAGAAAATGCATATCTCAGCTTGAAACCCCACGAAAACCAGGATATCGTCGGTTCTGCACATCATACGCACTGTGGAGTGGAGAAAACACCAGATAACGTGTTTCTCGCATTCAATAGCTCGAAAAGTGCGATCTCGATGATTATGCATGCTTCGGACAGGAGTCTCACCAAGATTATTGCAGAAAATGCATAATCTGAGTTTGAAACCCCACGAAAACCAAGATATCGCTGGTTCTGCATATCAAACGCCCTGTGGAGTGCTGAAAACACCAGATAACGTGTTTCTCGCATTAAATAGCTCGAAAAGAGCGATCTCGATGATTCTGCATACTTCGGACAGAAGTCTCGCCAAGATTATCGCAGAAAATGCATATCTCAGCTTGAAACCCCACGAAAACCAAGATATCGCCGGTTGTGCATATCAAACGCTCTGTGGAGTGGTGAAAACACCAAATAACGTGTTTCTCGCATAAAATAGTTCGAAAAGTGCGATCTCGATGATTCTGCATGCTTCGGACAGGAGTCTCACCAAGATTATTGCACAAAATGCATATCTGAGCTTGAAACCCCACGAAAACCAGGATATCGTCGCTTCTGCACATCATACGCTCTGTGGAGTGGGGAAAACACCAGATAACGTGTTTCTCGCATTAAATAGCTCGAAATGTGCGAACTGGATGATTCTGCATACTTCGGACAGAAGTCTCACCAAGACTATCGCAGAAAACGCATATCTCAGCTTGAAACCCCACGAAAACCAAGATATCTTCGGTTCTGCATATCCAACGAACTGTGGTGTGGTGAAAACCCCAGAAAACGTGTTTCTCGCATTAAATAGCTCGAAAAGTGCGAACTGGATGATTCTGCATACTTCGGACAGAAGTCTCACCAAGATTATCGTAGAAAATGCATACCTCAGCTTGAACCCCGACGAAATCCAAGATGTCGCCGGTTCTGCATATCAAACGCACTGTGGAGTGGTGAAAACACCAGTTAACGTGTTTCTCGCATTAAATAGCTCGAAAAGAGGGATCCCGATGATTCTGCATACTTCTGACAGAAGTCTCACCTAGATTATCGTAGAAAATGCATACCTCAGTTTGAACCGCGACGAAATCCAAGATGTCACCGGTTCTTCATATCAAACGCACTGTGGAGTGGTGAAAACACCAGTTAACGTGTTTCTCGCATTAAATAGCTCGAAAAGAGGGATCCCGATGATTCTGCAATCTTCTGTCTGAAGTCTCACCAATATTATCGCAGAAAATGCATATCTGAGCTTGAAACCCCACGAAAACCAGGACATCGCTGGTTCTGCATATCAAACGCACTGTGGAATGTTGAAAACACCAGAAAACTTGTTTTTTCGCATTAAATAGCTCGAAAAGAGCGATCTAGATGATTCTGCATACTTCGTACAGAAGTCTCACCAAGATTATCGCAGAAAATGAATATCTCAGCTTGAAAGCCCACGAAATCCAAGATATCTGCGGTTCTGCATATCCAACGCACTGTGGAGTGCTGAAAACACCAGATGACGTGTTTCTCGCATTAAATAGCTCGAAAAGAGCGATCTCGATGATTCTGCATACTTCGGACAGAAGTCTCACCAATATTATCGCAGAAAATGCATATCTGAGCTTGAAACCCCACGAAAACCAGGATATCGTCGGTTCTGCACATCATACGCACTGTAGAGTGGAGAAAACACCAGATAACGTGTTTCTCGCATTAAATAGCTCGAAACGAGCGATCTCGATGATTAAGCATACTTCGGACAGAAGTCTCACCAAGATTATCGCAGGAATTGCATATCTCCGCTTGAAACCCCACGAAAACACAGATATCGCTGGTTCTGCATATCAAACGCACTGTGGAGTGGTGAAAACACCAGATAACGTGTTTCTCGCATTAGATAGCTCGAAAAAAGCGATCCCGATGATTCTGCATACTTCTGACAGAAGTCTCACCAAGATTATCGTAGAAAATGCATATCTCAGCTTGAACCCCGACAAAATCCACGATGTCGCCGGTTCTGCATATCAAACGCACTGTGGAGTGGTGAGAACACCAGTTAACGTGTTTCTCGCATTAAATAGCTCGAAAAGAGGGATCCCGGTGATTCTGCATACTTCTGTCTGAAGTCTCACCAATATTATCGCAGAAAATGCATATCTGAGCTTGAAACCCCTCGAAAACCAGGATATCTCCGGTTCTGCATATCAAACGCACTGTGGAATGTTGAAAACACCAGAAAACTTGTTTTTTCGCATTAAATAGCTCGAAAAGAGCGATCTTGATGATTCTGCATACTTCTGTCTGACGTCTCACCAATATTATCGCAGAAAATGCATATCTGAATTTGAAACCCCACGAAAACCAGGATATCGTCGGTTCTGCACATCATACGCACTGTGGAGTGGTGAAAACACCAGATAACGTGTTTCTCGCATTAAATAGCTCGAAAAGTGCGATCTCGATGATTCTGCATACTTCGGACAGAAGTCTCACCAAGATTATCGCAGAAAATGCATATCTCAGCTTGAAACCCCACGAAAACCAAGATATCTCCGGTTCTGCATATCAAACCAACCGTGGAGTGGTGAAAACACCAGATAACGTGTTTCTCGCATTAAATAGCTCGAAAAGTGCGATCTCGATGATTCTGCATACTTCTGACAGAACACTCACCAAGATTATCGCAGAAAATGCATATCTCAGCTGGAAACACCACGAAAATCAAGATATCGCCGGTTCTGCATATCAAACGCACTGTGGAATGTTGAAAACACCAGAAAACTGGTTTATTCGCATTAAATAGCTCAAAAAGAGCGATCTAGATGATCCTGCATACTTCTGACAGAGGTCTCACCAATATTATCGTAGAAAATGCATATCTCAGCTTGAAACCCGACCGAAACGAAGAGATCTCCGGTTCTGCATGTCTAACGTACTGTGGAGTGGTGAATTCACCAGAAAACGTGTTTGTCGCATTAAATAGCTCGAAAAGAGCGATCTAGATGATTCTGCATACTTCTGACTGAAGTCTCACCAAGATTATCGCAGAAAATGCATATCTCAGCTTGAAACCCGACCGAAACGAAGATATCTCCGGTTCTGCACATCAAACGTACTGTGGAGTGGTGAAAACACCAGAAAACGTGTTTCTCGCATTAAGTAGCTCGAAAAGAGCGATCTAGATGATTCTGCATACTTCTGGCAGAACACTCACCAAGTGTTGCGTACGTCTTGTCTATTGCCTTTACTGAATAGCGCAATTCGTACTTCGCACGCCGACTTATCTTTGTGCGTTCGAAAATTCGTTAGTGGACTGTATAAAATGTTTTATTCGATTTACTATGCTATCTATGCTAAGTTTCCCATGAAACTGTTTACTATGTTTACGTGTTAATGATTCCAAATCTAGCTAGTCACTGATGATAACCTCCTTTCGAGAGGATCCCGCGATGCCTCGGAGCAAAGACGCATCGCGGGGGTGAGACATTCGGATAGGTGGAAATCTAATTGTCGATTATGGTGGGGAAGGGTGGCTGACACTACCTATTGGTTAAAATAAAAAGAGGGGAAACTAGACAAATTGCCACCCCGCAGACCATTCGTCACTCTCAGGTACCGAGCGTACCCTTGAGTGACGCACGCGGAATTTCCGAATATCTCGAACAATGAACGTAGCAGACAATAACCTTAAGAAGCGCTTCGGCTCTCGTAACCGTATGGTCACGAAAAAGATACCGGTAAAAAAGGACGAAGCTTCTATCTGGAAAAGAAACAAAAGGCAAAGCGAAAAACTACGATCGCCGTGGTATCATAAAGTTATTGTCGCTAAGGCTTAAAATGTACAAATGAATTGAATACGAGGGTTAGACGGCAGTTATACCTCGAAAACGAACGATTACTTCTAAATAATATAATATAAAGTAATGTAAAAATTGCTCATCCTTGGACGTATAATGCGTGGCTACCTGGTCCGCGACGCAACACCAAGATTATCGCAGAAAATGCATATCTCAGCTGGAAACACCACGAAAATCAAGATATCGCCGGTTCTGCATATCAAACGCACTGTGGAATGTTGAAAACACCAGAAAACTGGTTTTTTCGCATTAAATAGCTCAAAAAGAGCGATCTAGATGATCCTGCATACTTCTGACAGAGGTCTCACCAATATTATCGTAGAAAATGCATATCTCAGCTTGAAACCCGACCGAAACGAAGATATCTCCGGTTCTGCATGTCTAACGTACTGTGGAGTGGTGAATTCACCAGAAAACGTGTTTCTCGCATTAAATAGCTCAAAAAGAGCGATCTAGATGATCCTGCATACTTCTGACAGAGGTCTCACCAATATTATCGTAGAAAATGCATATCTCAGCTTGAAACCCGACCGAAACGAAGATATCTCCGGTTCTGCATGTCTAACGTACTGTGGAGTGGTGAATTCACCAGAAAACGTGTTTCTCGCATTAAATAGCTCGAAAAGAGCGATCTAGATGATTCTGCATACTTCTGGCAGAAGACTCACCAAGCTTATCGCAGAAAATGCATATCTCAGCTGGAAACACCACGAAAATCAAGATATAGCCGGTTCTGCATATCAAACGCACTGTGGAATGTTGAAAACACCAGAAAACTTGTTTTTTCGCATTAAATAGCTCGAAACGAGCGATCAAGATGATTATGCATACTTCTGACTGAAGTCTCACCAATATTATCGCAGAAAATGCATATCTCAGCTAGAAACCTCACGAAAATCAAGATGTCGCCGGTTCTGCATATCAAACGCACTTTGCAATGTTGAAAACACCAGAAAACTTGTTTTTCCGCATTAAATAGCTCGAAAAGAGCGATCTCGATGATTCTGCATACTTCGGACAGAAGTCTCACCAAGATTATCGCAGAAAATGCATATCTCAGCTTGAAACCCCACGAAAACCAAGATGTCTCCGGTTCTGCATATCAAACCAACTGTGGTGTGGTGAAAACACCTGATAACGTGTTTCTCGCATTAAACAGCTCGAAAAGTGCGATCTCGATGATTATGCATGCTTCGGACAGGAGTCTCACCAAGATTATTGCAGAAAATGCATAATCTGAGTTTGAAACCCCACGAAAACCAAGATATCGCTGGTTCTGCATATCAAACGCCCTGTGGAGTGCTGAAAACACCAGATAACGTGTTTCTCGCATTAAATAGCTCGAAAAGAGCGATCTCGATGATTCTGCATACTTCGGACAGAAGTCTCGCCAAGATTATCGCAGAAAATGCATATCTCAGCTTGAAACCCCACGAAAACCAAGATATCGCCGGTTGTGCATATCAAACGCACTGTGGAGTGGTGAAAACACCAAATAACGTGTTTCTCGCATAAAATAGCTCGAAAAGTGCGATCTCGATGATTCTGCATGCTTCGGACAGGAGTCTCACCAAGATTATTGCACAAAATGCATATCTGAGCTTGAAACACCACGAAAACCAGGATATCGTCGCTTCTGCACATCATACGCTCTGTGGAGTGGGGAAAACACCAGATAACGTGTTTCTCGCATTAAATAGCTCGAAATGTGCGAACTGGATGATTCTGCATACTTCGGACAGAAGTCTCACCAAGACTATCGCAGAAAACGCATATCTCAGCTTGAAACCCCACGAAAACCAAGATATCTCCGGTTCTGCATATCCAACGAACTGTGGTGTGGTGAAAACCCCAGAAAACGTGTTTCTCGCATTAAATAGCTCGAAAAGTGCGAACTGGATGATTCTGCATACTTCGGACAGAAGTCTCACCAAGATTATCGTAGAAAATGCATACCTCAGCTTGAACCCCGACGAAATCCAAGATGTCGCCGGTTCTGCATATCAAACGCACTGTGGAGTGGTGAAAACACCAGTTAACGTGTTTCTCGCATTAAATAGCTCGAAAAGAGGGATCCCGATGATTCTGCATACTTCTGACAGAAGTCTCACCTAGATTATCGTAGAAAATGCATACCTCAGTTTGAACCGCGACGAAATCCAAGATGTCACCGGTTCTTCATATCAAACGCACTGTGGAGTGGTGAAAACACCAGTTAACGTGTTTCTCGCATTAAATAGCTCGAAAAGAGGGATCCCGATGATTCTGCAATCTTCTGTCTGAAGTCTCACCAATATTATCGCAGAAAATGCATATCTGAGCTTGAAACCCCACGAAAACCAGGACATCGCTGGTTCTGCATATCAAACGCACTGTGGAATGTTGAAAACACCAGAAAACTTGTTTTTTCGCATTAAATAGCTCGAAAAGAGCGATCTAGATGATTCTGCATACTTCGTACAGAAGTCTCACCAAGATTATCGCAGAAAATGAATATCTCAGCTTGAAAGCCCACGAAATCCAAGATATCTGCGGTTCTGCATATCCAACGCACTGTGGAGTGCTGAAAACACCAGATAACGTGTTTCTCGCATTAAATAGCTCGAAAAGAGCGATCTCGATGATTCTGCATACTTCGGACAGAAGTCTCACCAATATTATCGCAGAAAATGCATATCTGAGCTTGAAACCCCACGAAAACCAGGATATCGTCGGTTCTGCACATCATACGCACTGTGGAGTGGAGAAAACACCAGATAACGTGTTTCTCGCATTAAATAGCTCGAAACGAGCGATCTCGATGATTAAGCATACTTCGGACAGAAGTCTCACCAAGATTATCGCAGGAATTGCATATCTCCGCTTGAAACCCCACGAAAACACAGATATCGCTGGTTCTGCATATCAAACGCACTGTGGAGTGGTGAAAACACCAGATAACGTGTTTCTCGCATTAGATAGCTCGAAAAAAGCGATCCCGATGATTCTGCATACTTCTGACAGAAGTCTCACCAAGATTATCGTAGAAAATGCATATCTCAGCTTGAACCCCGACAAAATCCAAGATGTCGCCGGTTCTGCATATCAAACGCACTGTGGAGTGGTGAGAACACCAGTTAACGTGTTTCTCGCATTAAATAGCTCGAAAAGAGGGATCCCGGTGATTCTGCATACTTCTGTCTGAAGTCTCACCAATATTATCGCAGAAAATGCATATCTGAGCTTGAAACCCCTCGAAAACCAGGATATCTCCGGTTCTGCATATCAAACGCACTGTGGAATGTTGAAAACACCAGAAAACTTGTTTTTTCGCATTAAATAGCTCGAAAAGAGCGATCTTGATGATTCTGCATACTTCTGTCTGACGTCTCACCAATATTATCGCAGAAAATGCATATCTGAATTTGAAACCCCACGAAAACCAGGATATCGTCGGTTCTGCACATCATACGCACTGTGGAGTGGTGAAAACACCAGATAACGTGTTTCTCGCATTAAGTAGCTCGAAACGAGCGATCTCGATGATTCTGCATACTTCGGCCAGGAGTCTCACCAAGATTATCGCAGAAAATGCATATCTCAGCTTGAAACCCCACGAAAACCAAGATATCTCCGGTTCTGCATATCAAACCAACTGTGGAGTGGTGAAAACACCAGATAACTTGTTTCTCGCATTAAATAGCTCGAGAAGAGCGCTCTCGATGTTTCTGCATACTTCGGACAGATGTCTCACCAAGATTATCGCAGAAAATGCATATCTCAGCTTGAAACCCCACGAAAACCCAGATATCGCTGGTTCTGCATATTAAACGCACTGTGGAGTGCGGAAAACACCAGAGAACGTGTTTCTCGCATTAAATAGCTCGAAAAGAGGGATCTTGATGATTCTGCATACTTCTGACAGAAGACTCACCAAGATTATCGCAGAAAATGCATATCTCAGCTGGAAACACCACGAAAAACAAGAATTCGCCCGTTCTGCATATCAAACGCACTGTGGAATGTTGAAAACACCAGAAAACTTGTTTTGTCGCATTAAATAGCTCGAAAAGAGCGATCTAGATGATTCTGCATACTTCTGGCAGAAGACTCACCTAGATTATTGCCGAAAATGCATATCTCAGCTGGAAACACCACGAAAATCAAGATATCGCCGGTTCTGCATATCAAACGCACTGTGGAGTGTTGAAAACAACCAGATATCGTGTTTCTCGCATTAAGTTGCTCGAAATGAGCGATCTCGAAGATTCTGCATACTTCTGACAGACATCTCTCCAAGATTATAGTAGACAATGCATATCTCAGCTTGAAACCCGACGAAATCCAAGATGTCGCCGGTTCTGCATATCAAACGCACTGTGGAGTGGTGAAAACACCGGATAACGTGTTTCTCGCATTAAGTAACTCGAAAAGAGCGATCCCGATGATTCTGCATACTTCTGACAGAAGTCTCACCAAGATTATCGTTGAAAATGCATATCTCAGCTTGAACCCCGACGAAATCTAAGATGTCGCCGGTTCTGCATATCAAACGCACTGCGGAGTGGTGAAAACTCCAGTTAACGTGTTTCTCGCATATAATAGCTCGAAAAGTGCGATCTCGATGATTCTGCATACTTCGGACAGAAGACTCACAAAGATTATCGCAGAAAATGCATATCTCAGCTTGAAACCCGACCGAAACCAGGATATCTTCGGTTCTGCATATCCAACGAACTGTGGTGTGGTGAAAACTCCAGAAAACGTGTTTCTCGCATTAAATAGCTCGAAAAGAGCGATCTCGATGATTCTGCACACTTCGGAAAGAAGTCTCACCAAGATTATCGCAGAAAATGCATATCTCAGGTTGAACCCCGACGAAATCCAAGATGTCGACGGTTCTGCATATCAAACGCACTGCGGAGTGGTGAAAACACCAGATAACGTTTTTCTCGCATTAAATAGCTCGAAAAGAGCTATCCTGATGATTCTGCATACTTCTGACAGAAGTCTCACCAAGATTATCGTAGAAAATGCATATCACAGCTTGAACTCCGACGAAATCAAAGATGTCGCCGGTTCTGCATATCAAACGCACTGTGGAGTGGTGAAAACAACCAGAGAACGTGTTTCTCGCATTAAATAGCTCGAAAAGAGCGTTCTCGAAGATTCTGCATACTTCGGACAGATGTCTCACCAAAATGCATATCTGGGATTGAAACCCCACGAAAACCAAGATATCGCAGGTTCTGCATATCAAACGCACTGTGGAGTGGTGAAAACACCAGATAACTTGTTTCTCCCATTAAATAGCTCGAGAAGAACGCTCTCGATGTTTCTGCATACTTCGGACAGAAGTCTCACCAAGATTATCGTAAAAAATGCATATCTCAGCTTGAAACTCCACGAAAACCAAGATATCGCTGGTTCTGCATATCAAACGCACTCTGGAGTGGTGAATGCACCAGATAACGTGTTTCTCGCATTAAATAGATAGAAAAGAGCGCTCTCGATGTTTCTGCATACTTCGGACAGAGGTTTCACCAAGATTATCGCAGAAAATGCATATCTGAGCTTGAAACCCCATGAAAACCAAGATATCGCTGGTTCTGCATATCAAACGCACTGTGGAGTGGTGAAAACACCAGTTAACATGTTTCTCGCATTAAAAAGCTCGAAAAGAGCGATCTCGATGATTGTGCATACTTCGGACAGAAGTCTCACCAAGATTATCGCAGACAATGCATATCTCAGCTTGAAACCCCACGAAAACCAAGATATCTCCTGTTCTGCTTATCCTACGAACTGTGGAGTGGTGAAAACCCCAGAAAACGTGTTTCTCGCATTAAATAGATAGAAAAGAGCGCTCTCGATGTTTCTGCATACTTCGGACAGATGTTTCACCAAGATTATCGCAGAAAATGCATATCTGAGCTTGAAACCCCACGAAAACCAAGATATCGCTGGTTCTGCATATCAAGCGCACTGTGGAGTGGTGAAAACAATAGATAACATGTTTCTCGCATTAAATAGCTCGAAACGAGCGATCGCGATGATTAAGCATACTTCGGACAGAAGTCTCACCAAGCTTATCGTAAAAAATGCATATCTCAGCTTGAAACTCCACGAAAACCAAGATATCGCTGGTTCTGCATATCAAACGCACTCTGGAGGGGTGAATGCACCAGATGACGTGTTTCTCGCATTAGATAGCTGGAAAAGAGCGATCTAGATGATTCTGCATACTTCGGACAGAGGTTTCACCAAGATTATCGCAGAAAATGCATATCTGAGCTTGAAACCCCATGAAAACCAAGATATCGCTGGTTCTGCATATCAAACGAACTGTGGTGTGGTGAAAACCCCAGAAAACGTGTTTCTCGCATAAAATAGCTCGAAAAGAGCGCACTTGATGTTTCTGCATGCTTTCGACAGATGTTTCACCAAGATTATCGTAGAAAATGCATATCTCAACTTGAAACCCGACGAAAACAAAACATCGCCGGTTCTGCATATCAAACCAACTGTGGAGTGGTGAAAACACCAGACAACGTGCTTCTCGCATTAAATAGCTCGAAACGAGCGATCTCGATGATTAAGCATACTTCGGACAGAAGTCTCACCAAGATTATCGTAAAAAATGCATATCTCAGCTTGAAACCCGACGAAAACAAAACATCGCCGGTTCTGCATATCAAACCAACTGTGGAGTGGTGAAAACACCAGACACCGTGTTTCTCGCATTAAATAGCTCGCAACGAGCGATCTCGATGATTAAGCATACTTCGGACAGAAGTCTCACCAAGATTATCGTAAAAAATGCATATCTCAGCTTGAAACCCGACGAAAACAAAACATCGCCGGTGCTGCATATCAAACCAACTGTGGAGTGGTGAAAACACCAGACAACGTGTTTCTCGCATTAAATAGCTCGAAACGAGCGATCTCGATGATTAAGCATACTTCGGACAGAAGTCTCACCATGATTATCGTAAAAAATGCATATCTCAGCTTGAAACTCCACGAAAACCAAGATATCGCTGGATCTGCATATCAAACGCACTCTGGAGTGGTGAATGCACCAGATAACGTGTTTCTCGCATTAGATAGCTCGAAAAGAGCGATCTAGATGATTCTGCATACTTCGGACAGAGGTTTCACTAAGATTATCGCAGAAAATGCATATATGAGCTTGAAACCCCATGAAAACCAAGATATCGCTGGTTCTGCATATCAAACGCACTGTGGAGTGGTGAAAACACCAGATAACTTGTTTCTCCCATTAAATAGCTCGAGAAGAACGCTCTCGATGTTTCTGCATACTTCGGACAGATGTTTCACCAAGATTATCGTAGAAAATGCATATCTCAGCTTGAAACCCGACCGAAACCAAGATATCTCCGGTTCTGCATATCAAACCAACTGTGGAGTGGTGAAAACACCAGATAACGTGTTTCTCGCATTAAATAGCTCGAAAAGCGCGATCTAGATGATTCGGCATACTTCTGACAAAAGATCCACCAAGATTATCGCAGAAAATGCATATATGAGCTTGAAACCCCATGAAAACCAAGATATCGCTGGTTCTGCATATCAAACGCACTGTGGAGTGGTGAAAACACCAGATAACTTGTTTCTCCCATTAAATAGCTCGAGAAGAACGCTCTCGATGTTTCTGCATACTTCGGACAGAAGTCTCACCAAGATTATCGTAAAAAATGCATATCTCAGCTTGAAACTCCACGAAAACCAAGATATCGCTGGTTCTGCATATCAAACGCACTCTGGAGTGGTGAATGCACCAGATAACGTGTTTCTCGCATTAAATAGATAGAAAAGAGCGCTCTCGATGTTTCTGCATACTTCGGACAGAGGTTTCACCAAGATTATCGCAGAAAATGCATATCTGAGCTTGAAACCCCATGAAAACCAAGATATCGCTGGTTCTGCATATCAAACGCACTGTGGAGTGGTGAAAACACCAGTTAACATGTTTCTCGCATTAAAAAGCTCGAAAAGAGCGATCTCGATGATTGTGCATACTTCGGACAGAAGTCTCACCAAGATTATCGCAGACAATGCATATCTCAGTTTGAAACCCCACGAAAACCAAGATATCTCCTGTTCTGCTTATCCTACGAACTGTGGAGTGGTGAAAACCCCAGAAAACGTGTTTCTCGCATTAAATAGATAGAAAAGAGCGCTCTCGATGTTTCTGCATACTTCGGACAGATGTTTCACCAAGATTATCGCAGAAAATGCATATCTGAGCTTGAAACCCCACGAAAACCAAGATATCGCTGGTTCTGCATATCAAACGCACTGTGGAGTGGTGAAAACAATAGATAACATGTTTCTCGCATTAAATAGCTCGAAACGAGCGATCGCGATGATTAAGCATACTTCGGACAGAAGTCTCACCAAGCTTATCGTAAAAAATGCATATCTCAGCTTGAAACTCCACGAAAACCAAGATATCGCTGGTTCTGCATATCAAACGCACTCTGGAGGGGTGAATGCACCAGATGACGTGTTTCTCGCATTAGATAGCTGGAAAAGAGCGATCTAGATGATTCTGCATACTTCGGACAGAGGTTTCACCAAGATTATCGCAGAAAATGCATATCTGAGCTTGAAACCCCATGAAAACCAAGATATCGCTGGTTCTGCATATCAAACGAACTGTGGTGTGGTGAAAACACCAGAAAACGTGTTTCTCGCATAAAATAGCTCGAAAAGAGCGCTCTTGATGTTTCTGCATGCTTTCGACAGATGTTTCACCAAGATTATCGTAGAAAATGCATATCTCAACTTGAAACCCGACGAAAACAAAACATCGCCGGTTCTGCATATCAAACCAACTGTGGAGTGGTGAAAACACCAGACAACGTGCTTCTCGCATTAAATAGCTCGAAACGAGCGATCTCGATGATTAAGCATACTTCGGACAGAAGTCTCACCAAGATTATCGTAAAAAATGCATATCTCAGCTTGAAACCCGACGAAAACAAAACATCGCCGGTTCTGCATATCAAACCAACTGTGGAGTGGTGAAAACACCAGACACCGTGTTTCTCGCATTAAATAGCTCGCAACGAGCGATCTCGATGATTAAGCATACTTCGGACAGAAGTCTCACCAAGATTATCGTAAAAAATGCATATCTCAGCTTGAAACTCCACGAAAACCAAGATATCGCTGGTTCTGCATATCAAACGCTCTCTGGAGTGGTGATTGCACCAGATAACGTGTTTCTCGCATTAGATAGCTCGAAAAGAGCGATCTAGATGATTCTGCTTACTTCGGACAGAGGTCTCACCAAGATTACCGCAGAAAATGCATATCTCAGCTTGAAACCCGACGAAAACCAAGATATCTCCGGTTCTGCACATCCAACGAACTGTGGTGTGGTGAAAACCCCAGAAAACGTGTTTCTCGCATTAAATAGCTCGAAAAGAGCGCTCTTGATGTTTCTGCATGCTTTGGACAGATGTTTCACCAAGATTATCGTAGAAAATGCATATCTCAACTTGAAACCCGACGAAAACAAAACATCGCCGGTTCTGCATATCAAACCAACTGTGGAGTGGTGATAACACCAGACAACGTGTTTCTCGCATTAAATAGCTCGAAACGAGCGATCTCGATGATTAAGCATACTTCGGCCAGAAGTCTCACCAAGATTATCGTAAAAAATGCATATCTCAGCTTGAAACCCGACGAAAACAAAACATCGCCGGTTCTGCATATCAAACCAACTGTGGAGTGGTGAAAACACCAGACAACGTGTTTCTCGCATTAAATAGCTCGAAACGAGCGATCTCGATGATTAAGCATACTTCGGACAGAAGTCTCACCATGATTATCGTAAAAAATGCATATCTCAGCTTGAAACTCCACGAAAACCAAGATATCGCTGGATCTGCATATCAAACGCACTCTGGAGTGGTGAATGCACCAGATAACGTGTTTCTCGCATTAGATAGCTCGAAAAGAGCGATCTAGATGATTCTGCATACTTCGGACAGAGGTTTCACTAAGATTATCGCAGAAAATGCATATATGAGCTTGAAACCCCATGAAAATCAAGATATCGCTGGTTCTGCATATCAAACGCACTGTGGAGTGGTGAAAACACCAGATAACTTGTTTCTCCCATTAAATAGCTCGAGAAGAACGCTCTCGATGTTTCTGCATACTTCGGACAGAAGTCTCACCAAGATTATCGTAAAAAATGCATATCTCAGCTTGAAACTCCACGAAAACCAAGATATCGCTGGTTCTGCATATCAAACGCACTCTGGAGTGGTGAATGCACCAGATAACGTGTTTCTCGCATTAGATAGCTCGAAAAGAGCGCTCTCGATGTTTCTGCATACTTCGGACAGAAGTCTCACCAAGATTATCGTAAAAAATGCATATCTCAGCTTGAAACTCCACGAAAACCAAGATATCGCTGGTTCTGCATATCAAACGCACTCTGGAGTGGTGAATGCACCAGATAACGAGTTTCTCGCATTAGATAGCTCGAAAAGAGCGATCTAGATGACTCTGCATACTTCGGACAGAGGTTTCACCAAGATTATCGCAGACAATGCATATCTCAGCTTGAAACCCCACGAAAACCAAGATATCTCCTGTTCTGCTTATCCAACGAACTGTGGAGTGGTGAAAACCCCAGAAAACGTGTTTCTCGCATTAAATAGATAGAAAAGAGCGCTCTCGATGTTTCTGCATACTTCGGACAGAGGTTTCACCAAGATTATCGCAGAAAATGCATATCTGAGCTTGAAACCCCACGAAAACCAAGATATCGCTGGTTCTGCATATCAAACGCACTGTGGAGTGGTGAAAACAATAGATAACATGTTTCTCGCATTAAATAGCTCGAAACGAGCGATCTAGATGATTCTGCATACTTCGGACAGAGGTTTCACCAAGATTATCGCAGAAAATGCATATCTGAGCTTGAAACCCCATGAAAACCAAGATATCGCTGGTTCTGCATATCAAACGAACTGTGGTGTGGTGAAAACCCCAGAAAACGTGTTTCTCGCATTAAATAGCTCGAAAAGAGCGCTCTTGATGTTTCTGCATGCTTTCGACAGATGTTTCACCAAGATTATCGTAGAAAATGCATACCTCAACTTGAAACCCGACGAAAACAAAACATCGCCGGTTCTGCATATCAAACCAACTGTGGAGTGGTGAAAACACCAGACAACGTGTTTCTCGCATTAAATAGCTCGAAACGAGCGATCTCGATGATTAAGCATACTTCGGACAGAAGTCTCACCAAGATTATCGTAAAAAATGCATATCTCAGCTTGAAACCCGACGAAAACAAAACATCGCCGGTTCTGCATATCAAACCAACTGTGGAGTGGTGAAAACACCAGACACCGTGTTTCTCGCATTAAATAGCTCGCAACAAGCGATCTCGATGATTAAGCATACTTCGGACAGAAGTCTCACCAAGATTAGCGTAAAAAATGCATATCTCAGCTTGAAACTCCACGAAAACCAAGATATCGCTGGTTCTGCATATCAAACGCACTCTGGAGTGGTGATTGCACCAGATAACGTGTTTCTCGCATTAGATAGCTCGAAAAGAGCGATCTAGATGATTCTGCTTACTTCGGACAGAGGTCTCACCAAGATTACCGCAGAAAATGCATATCTCAGCTTGAAACCCGACGAAAACCAAGATATCTCCGGTTCTGCACATCCAACGAACTGTGGTGTGGTGAAAACCCCAGAAAACGTGTTTCTCGCATTAAATAGCTCGAAAAGAGCGCTCTTGATGTTTCTGCATGCTTTGGACAGTTGTTTCTCCAAGATTATCGTAGAAAATGCATATCTCAACTTGAAACCCGACGAAAACAAAACATCGCCGGTTCTGCATATCAAACCAACTGTGGAATGTTGAAAACACCAGAAAACGTGTTTCTCGCATTAAATAGCTCAAAAAGAGCGATCTAGATGATTCTGCATACTTCGGACAGAAGTCTCACCAAGATTGCCGCAGAAAATGCATATCTCAGCTGGAAACACCACGAAAATCAAGATATCGCCGGTTCTGCATATCAAACGCACTGTGGAATGTTGAAAACACCAGAAAACTGGTTTTTCGCATTAAATAGCTCAAAAAGAGCGATCTAGATGTTCCTGCATACTTCTGACAGAGGTCTCACCAATATTATCGTCGAAAATGCATATCTCAGCTTGAAACCCGACCGAAACGAAGATATCTCCGGTTCTGCATGTCTAACGTACTGTGGAGTGGTGAATTCACCAGAAAACGTGTTTCTCGCATTAAATAGCTCGAAAAGAGCGATCTAGATGATTCTGCAAACTTCTGACTGAAGACTCACCAAGATTATCGTAGAAAATACATATCTCAGCTTGAAACCCGACGAAATCCAAGATGTCGCCGGTTCTGCATATCAAACGCACTATGGAGTGGTGAAAACAACCAGATAACGTGTTTCTCGCATTAAATAGCTCGAAAACAGCGCTCTTGATGTTTCTGCATGCTTTCGACAGATGTTTCACCAAGATTATCGTAGAAAATGCATATCTCAACTTGAAACCCGACGAAAACAAAACATCGCCGGTTCTGCATATCAAACCAACTGTGGAGTGGTGAAAACACCAGACAACGTGTTTCTCGCATTAAATAGCTCGAAACGAGCGATCTCGATGATTAAGCATACTTCGGACAGAAGTCTCACCAAGATTATCGTAAAAAATGCATATCTCAGCTTGAAACCCGACGAAAACAAAACATCGCCGGTTCTGCATATCAAACCAACTGTGGAGTGGTGAAAACACCAGACACCGTGTTTCTCGCATTAAATAGCTCGCAACGAGCGATCTCGATGATTAAGCATACTTCGGACAGAAGTCTCACCAAGATTATCGTAAAAAATGCATATCTCAGCTTGAAACTCCACGAAAACCAAGATATCGCTGGTTCTGCATATCAAACGCACTCTGGAGTGGTGATTGCACCAGATAACGTGTTTCTCGCATTAGATAGCTCGAAAAGAGCGATCTAGATGATTCTGCTTACTTCGGACAGAGGTCTCACCAAGATTACCGCAGAAAATGCATATCTCAGCTTGAAACCCGACGAAAACCAAGATATCTCCGGTTCTGCACATCCAACGAACTGTGGTGTGGTGAAAACCCCAGAAAACGTGTTTCTCGCATTAAATAGCTCGAAAAGAGCGCTCTTGATGTTTCTGCATGCTTTGGACAGATGTTTCACCAAGATTATCGTAGAAAATGCATATCTCAACTTGAAACCCGACGAAAACAAAACATCGCCGGTTCTGCATATCAAACCAACTGTGGAATGTTGAAAACACCAGAAAACGTGTTTCTCGCATTAAATAGCTCAAAAAGAGCGATCTAGATGATTCTGCATACTTCGGACAGAAGTCTCACCAAGATTGCCGCAGAAAATGCATATCTCAGCTGGAAACACCACGAAAATCAAGATATCGCCGGTTCTGCATATCAAACGCACTGTGGAATGTTGAAAACACCAGAAAACTGGTTTTTCGCATTAAATAGCTCAAAAAGAGCGATCTAGATGTTCCTGCATACTTCTGACAGAGGTCTCACCAATATTATCGTCGAAAATGCATATCTCAGCTTGAAACCCGACCGAAACGAAGATATCTCCGGTTCTGCATGTCTAACGTACTGTGGAGTGGTAAATTCACCAGAAAACGTGTTTCTCGCATTAAATAGCTCGAAAAGAGCGATCTAGATGATTCTGCAAACTTCTGACTGAAGACTCACCAAGATTATCGTAGAAAATACATATCTCAGCTTGAAACCCGACGAAATCCAAGATGTCGCCGGTTCTGCATATCAAACGCACTATGGAGTGGTGAAAACAACCAGATAACGTGTTTCTCGCATTAAATAGCTGGAAACGAGCGATCTAAATGATTCTGCATACTTCTGACAGAACACTCTCCAAGATCATCGCAGAAAATGCATATCTCAGCTGGAAACACCACGAAAATCAAGATATCGCCGGTTCTGCATATCAAACGCACTGTGGAATGTTGAAAACACCAGAAAACTGGTTTTTCGCATTAAATAGCTCAAAAAGAGCGATCTAGATGATCCTGCATACTTCTGACAGAGGTCTCACCAATATTATCGCAGAAAATGCATATCTCAGCTAGAAACCTCACGAAAATCAAGATGTCGCCGGTTCTGCATATCACACCAACTGTGTAGTGGTGAAAACACCAGATAACGTGTTTCTCGCATTAAATAGCTCGAAAAGTGCGATCTCGATGATTCTGCATACTTCGGACAGAAGTCTCACCAAGATTATCGCAGAAAATGCATATCTCAGCTTGAAACCCCACGAAAACCAAGATATCTCCGGTTCTGCATATCAAACCAACTGTGGAGTGGTGAAAACACCAGATAACGTGTTTCTCGCATTAAATAGCTCGAAAAGTGCGATCTCGATGATTCTGCATACTTCTGTCTGAAGTCTCACCAATATTATCGCAGAAAATGCATATCTGAGCTTGAATCCCCACGAAAACCAGGATATCGTCGGTTCTGCACATCATACGCACTGTGGAGTGGAGAAAACACCAGAAAACTAGTTTTTTCTTATTAAATAGCTCGAAACGAGCGATCTAGATGATTCTGCATACTTCTGACAGAACACTCACCAAGATTATCGCAGAAAATGCATATCTCAGCTTGAAACCCGACCGAAACGAAGATATCTCCGGTTCTGCATGTCTAACGTACTGTGGAGTGGTGAATTCACCAGAAAACGTGTTTCTCGCATTAAATAGCTCGAAAAGAGCGATCTCGATGATTCTGCATACTTCTGTCTGAAGTCTCACCAATATTATCGCAGAAAATGCATATCTGAGCTTGAATCCCCACGAATACCAGGATATCGTCGGTTCTGCACATCATACGCACTGTGGAGTGGAGAAAACACCAAATAACGTGTTTCTCGCATAAAATAGCTCGAAAAGTGCGATCTCGATGATTCTGCATGCTTCGGACAGGAGTCTCACCAAGATTATTGCAGAAAATGCATAATCTGAGCTTGAAACCCCACGAAAACAAGATATCGCTGGTTCTGCATATCAAACCAACTGTGGAGTGGTGAAAACACCTGATAACGTGTTTCTCGCATTAAACAGCTCGAAAAGTGCGATCTCGATGATTATGCATACTTCTGTCTGAAGTCTCTCCAATATTATCGCAGAAAATGTATATCTGAGCTTGAAACCCCACGAAAACCAGGATATCGTCGGTTCTGCACATCATACGCACTGTGGAGTGGAGAAAACACCAGATAACGTGTTTCTCGCATTCAATAGCTCGAAAAGAGCGATCTCGATGATTCTGCATACTTCGGACAGAAGTCTCACCAAGACTATCGCAGAAAACGCATATCTCAGCTTGAAACCCCACGAAAACCAAGATGTCTCCGGTTCTGCATATCAAACCAACTGTGGTGTGGTGAAAACCGCAGAAAACGTGTTTCTCGCATTAAATAGCTCGAAAAGAGCGCTCTCGATGTTTCTGCATACTTCGGACAGAAGTCTCACCAATATTATCGCAGAAAATGCATTTCTGAGCTTGAAACCCCACGAAAACCAGGATATCGTAGGTTCTGCACATCATACGCACTGTGGAGTGGAGAAAACACCAAATAACGTGTTTCTCGCATAAAATAGCTCGAAAAGTGCGATCTCGATGATTCTGCATGCTTCGGACAGGAGTCTCACCAAGATTATTGCAGAAAATGCATAATCTGAGCTTGAAACCCCACGAAAACAAGATATCGCTGGTTCTGCATATCAAACCAACTGTGGAGTGGTGAAAACACCTGATAACGTGTTTCTCGCATTAAACAGCTCGAAAAGTGCGATCTCGATGATTATGCATACTTCTGTCTGAAGTCTCTCCAATATTATCGCAGAAAATGTATATCTGAGCTTGAAACCCCACGAAAACCAGGATATCGTCGGTTCTGCACATCATACGCACTGTGGAGTGGAGAAAACACCAGATAACATGTTTCTCGCATTAAATAGCCCGAAAAGAGCGATCTCGATGATTCTGCATACTTCGGACAGAAGTCTCACCATTATTATCGCAGAAAATGCATATCTCAGCTTGAAACCCCACGAAAACCAAGATGTCTCCGGTTCTGCATATCAAACAAACTGTGGTGTGGTGAAAACCGCAGAAAACGTGTTTCTCGCATTAAATAGCTCGAAAAGAGCGCTCTCGATGTTTCTGCATACTTCGGACAGAAGTCTCACCAATATTATCGCAGAAAATGCATATCTGAGCTTGAAACCCCACGAAAACCAGGATATCGTCGGTTCTGCACATCATACGCACTGTGGAGTGGAGAAAACACCAAATAACGTGTTTCTCGCATAAAATAGCTCGAAAAGTGCGATCTCGATGATTCTGCATGCTTCGGACAGGAGTCTCACCAAGATAATTGCAGAAAAAACATAATCTGAGCTTGAAACCCCACGAAAACCAAGATATCGCTGGTTCTGCATATCAAACGCCCTGTGGAGTGCTGAAAACACCAGATAACGTGTTTCTCGCATTAAATAGCTCGAAAAGACCGATCTCGATGATTCTGCATACTTCTGACAGAAGTCTCACCAAGATTATCGCAGAAAATGCATATCTCAGCTTGAACCCCGACGAAATCTAAGATGTCGCCGGTTGTGCATATCAAACGCACTGTGGAGTGGTGAAAACTCCAGTTAACGTGTTTCTCGCATATAATAGCTCGAAAAGTGCGATCTCGATGATTCTGCATACTTCGGACAGAAGACTCACAAAGATTATCGCAGAAAATGCATATCTCAGCTTGAAACCCGACCGAAACCAGGATATCTTCGGTTCTGCATATCCAACGAACTGTGGTGTGGTGAAAACACCAGAAAACGTGTTTCTCGCATTAAATAGCTCGAAAAGAGCGAACTCGATGATTCTGCACACTTCGGACAGAAGTCTCACCAAGATTATCGCAGAAAATGCATATCTCAAGTTGAACCCCGACGAAATCCAAGATGTCGCCGGTTCTGCATATCAAACGCACTGCTGAGTGGTGAAAACACCAGATAACGTTTTTCTCGCATTAAATAGCTCGAAAAGAGCGATCCTGATGATTCTGCATACTTCTGACAGAAGTCTCACCAAGATTATCGTAGAAAATGCATATCACAGCTTGAACCCCGACGAAATCCAAGATGTCGCCGGTTCTGCATATCAAACGCACTGTGGAGTGGTGAAAACACCAGATAACTTGTTTCTCCCATTAAATAGCTCGAGAAGAGCGCTCTCGATGTTTCTGCATACTTCGGACAGAAGTCTCACCAAGATTATCGTAAAAAATGCATATCTCAGCTTGAAACTCCACGAAAACCAAGATATCGCTGGTTCTGCATATCAAACGCACTCTGGAGTGGTGAATGCACCAGATAACGTGTTTCTCGCATTAGATAGCTCGAATAGAGCGCTCTCGATGTTTCTGCATACTTCGGACAGAAGTCTCACCAAGATTATCGTAAAAAATGCATATCTCATCTTGAAACTCCACGAAAACCAAGATATCGCTGGTTCTGCATATGAAACGCACTCTGGAGTGGTGAATGCACCAGATAACGTGTTTCTCGCATTAGATAGCTCGAAAAGAGCGATCTAGATGACTCTGCATACTTCGGACAGAGGTTTCACCAAGATTATCGCAGGAAATGCATATCTGAGCTTGAAACCCCATGAAAACCAAGATATCGCTGGTTCTGCATATCAAACGCACTGTGGAGTGGTGAAAACACCAGTTAACATGTTTCTCGCATTAAAAAGCTCGAAAAGAGCGATCTCGATGATTGTGCATACTTCGGACAGAAGTCTCACCAAGATTATCGCAGACAATGCATATCTCAGCTTGAAACCCCACGAAAACCAAGATATCTCCTGTTCTGCTTATCCAACGAACTGTGGAGTGGTGAAAACCCCAGAAAACGTGTTTCTCGCATTAAATAGATAGAAACGAGCGATCTCGATGATTAAGCATACTTCGGACAGAAGTCTCACCAAGATTATCGTAAAAAATGCATATCTCAGCTTGAAACTCCACGAAAACCAAGATATCGCTGGTTCTGCATATCAAACGCACTCTGGAGTGGTGAATGCACCAGATAACGTGTTTCTCGCATTAGATAGCTCGAAAAGAGCGATCTAGATGATTCTGCATACTTCGGACAGAGGTTTCACCAAGATTATAGCAGAAAATGCATATCTGAGCTTGAAACCCCATGAAAACCAAGATATCGCTGGTTCTGCATATCAAACGCACTGTGGAGTGCTGAAAACACCAGATAACGTGTTTCTCGCATTAAATAGCTCGAAAAGTGCGATCTCGATGATTCTGCATACTTCGGACAGAAGTCTCACCATGATAATCGTAAAAAATGCATATCTCAACTTGAAACCCCACGAAAACCAAGATATCGCTGGTTCTGCCTATCAAACGCACAGTGGAGTGGTGAAAACACCAGATAACGTGTTTCTCGCATTAAATAGGTCGAAAAGAGCGATCTCGATGATTCTGCATACTTCTAACAGAAGTCTCACCATGATTATCGCAGAAAATGCATATCTCTGCTAGAAACCCCACGAAAACCAAGATATCTCCTGTTCTGCTTATCCAACGCACTGTCGAGTGGTGAAAACCCCAGAAAACGTGTTTCTCGCATTAAATAGATAGAAAAGAGCGCTATCGATGTTTCTGCATACTTCGGACAGAGGTTTCATCAAGATTATCGCAGAAAATGCATATCTGAGCTTGAAACCCCACGAAAACCAAGATATCGCTGGTTCTGCATATCAAACGCACTGTGGAGTGGTGAAAACACCAGATAACATGTTTCTCGCATTAAAAAGCTCGAAAAGAGCGATCTCGATGATTGTGCATACTTCGGACGGAAGTCACACCAAGATTATCGCAGACAAGGCATATCTCAGCTTGAAACCCCACGAAAACCAAGATATCGCCGGTTCTGCATATCAAACGCACTGTGGAGTGGTGAAAACACCAAATAACATGTTTCTCGCATAAAATAGCTCGAAAAGTGCGATCTCGATGATTCTGCATACTTCGGACAGAAGACTCACAAAGATTATCGCAGAAAATGCATATCTCAGCTTGAAACCCGACCGAAACCAGGATATCTTCGGTTCTGCATATCCAACGAACTGTGGTGTGGTGAAAACACCAGAAAACGTGTTTCTCGCATTAAATAGCTCGAAAAGAGCGATCTCGATGATTCTGCACACTTCGGACAGAAGTCTCACCAAGATTATCGCAGAAAATGCATATCTCAGGTTGAACCCCGACGAAATCCAAGATGTCGCCGGTTCTGCATATCAAACGCACTGCGGAGTGGTGAAAACACCAGATAACGTTTTTCTCGCATTAAATAGCTCGAAAAGAGCGATCCTGATGATTCTGCATACCTCTGACAGAAGTCTCACCAAGATTATCGTAGAAAATGCATATCACAGCTTGAACCCCGACGAAATCCAAGATGTCGCCGGTTCTGCATATCAAACGCACTGTGGAGTGGTGAAAACAACCAGAGAACGTGTTTCTCGCATTAAATAGCTCGAAAAGAGCGTTCTCGAAGATTCTGCATACTTCGGACAGATGTCTCACCAAGATAATCGCAGAAAATGCATATCTGAGCTTGAAACCCCAGGAAAACCAAGATATCGCAGGTTCTGCATATCAAACGCACTGTGGAGTGGTGAAAACACCAGATAACTTGTTTCTCCCATTAAATAGCTCGAGAAGAGCGCTCTCGATGTTTCTGCATACTTCGGACAGAAGTCTCACCAAGATTATCGTAAAAAATGCATATCTCAGCTTGAAACTCCACGAAAACCAAGATATCGCTGGTTCTGCATATCAAACGCACTCTGGAGTGGTGAATGCACCAGATAACGTGTTTCTCGCATTAGATAGCTCGAATAGAGCGCTCTCGATGTTTCTGCATACTTCGGACAGAAGTCTCACCAAGATTATCGTAAAAAATGCATATCTCAGCTTGAAACTCCACGAAAACCAAGATATCGCTGGTTCTGCATATGAAACGCACTCTGGAGTGGTGAATGCACCAGATAACGTGTTTTTCGCATTAGATAGCTCGAAAAGAGCGATCTAGATGACTCTGCATACTTCGGACAGAGGTTTCACCAAGATTATCGCAGGAAATGCATATCTGAGCTTGAAACCCCATGAAAACCAAGATATCGCTGGTTCTGCATATCAAACGCACTGTGGAGTGGTGAAAACACCAGTTAACATGTTTCTCGCATTAAAAAGCTCGAAAAGAGCGATCTCGATGATTGTGCATACTTCGGACAGAAGTCTCACCAAGATTATCGCAGACAATGCATATCTCAGCTTGAAACCCCACGAAAACCAAGATATCTCCTGTTCTGCTTATCCAACGAACTGTGGAGTGGTGAAAACCCCAGAAAACGTGTTTCTCGCATTAAATAGATAGAAACGAGCGATCTCGATGATTAAGCATACTTCGGACAGAAGTCTCACCAAGATTATCGTAAAAAATGCATATCTCAGCTTGAAACTCCACGAAAACCAAGATATCGCTGGTTCTGCATATCAAACGCACTGTGGAGTGCTGAAAACACCAGATAACGTGTTTCTCGCATTAAATAGCTCGAAAAGTGCGATCTCGATGATTCTGCATACTTCGGACAGAAGTCTCACCATGATAATCGTAAAAAATGCATATCTCAACTTGAAACCCCACGAAAACCAAGATATCGCTGGTTCTGCCTATCAAACGCACAGTGGAGTGGTGAAAACACCAGATAACGTGTTTCTCGCATTAAATAGGTCGAAAAGAGCGATCTCGATGATTCTGCATACTTCTAACAGAAGTCTCACCATGATTATCGCAGAAAATGCATATCTCTGCTAGAAACCCCACGAAAACCAAGATATCTCCTGTTCTGCTTATCCAACGAACTGTCAAGTGGTGAAAACCCCAGAAAACGTGTTTCTCGCATTAAATAGATAGAAAAGAGCGCTTTCGATGTTTCTGCATACTTCGGACAGAGGTTTCATCAAGATTATCGCAGAAAATGCATATCTGAGCTTGAAACCCCACGAAAACCAAGATATCGCTGGTTCTGCATATCAAACGCACTGTGGAGTGGTGAAAACACCAGATAACATGTTTCTCGCATTAAAAAGCTCGAAAAGAGCGATCTCGATGATTGTGCATACTTCGGGCGGAAGTCTCACCAAGATTATCGCAGACAAGGCATATCTCAGCTTGAAACCCCACGAAAACCAAGATATCGCCGGTTCTGCATATCAAACGCACTGTGGAGTGGTGAAAACACCAAATAACATGTTTCTCGCATAAAATAGCTCGAAAAGTGCGATCTCGATGATTCTGCATACTTCGGACAGGAGTCTCACCAAGATAATTGCAGAAAAAACATAATCTGAGCTTGAAACCCCACGAAAACCAAGATATCGCTGGTTCTGCATATCAAACGCCCTGTGGAGTGCTGAAAACACCAGATAACGTGTTTCTCGCATTAAATAGCTCGAAAAGACCGATCTCGATGATTCTGCATACTTCTGACAGAAGTCTCACCAAGATTATCGCAGAAAATGCATATCTCAGCTTGAACCCCGACGAAATCTAAGATGTCGCCGGTTGTGCATATCAAACGCACTGTGGAGTGGTGAAAACTCCAGTTAACGTGTTTCTCGCATATAATAGCTCGAAAAGTGCGATCTCGATGATTCTGCATACTTCGGACAGAAGACTCACAAAGATTATCGCAGAAAATGCATATCTCAGCTTGAAACCCGACCGAAACCAGGATATCTTCGGTTCTGCATATCCAACGAACTGTGGTGTGGTGAAAACACCAGAAAACGTGTTTCTCGCATTAAATAGCTCGAAAAGAGCGATCTCGATGATTCTGCACACTTCGGACAGAAGTCTCACCAAGATTATCGCAGAAAATGCATATCTCAGGTTGAACCCCGACGAAATCCAAGATGTCGCCGGTTCTGCATATCAAACGCACTGCGGAGTGGTGAAAACACCAGATAACGTTTTTCTCGCATTAAATAGCTCGAAAAGAGCGATCCTGATGATTCTGCATACTTCTGACAGAAGTCTCACCAAGATTATCGTAGAAAATGCATATCACAGCTTGAACCCCGACGAAATCCAAGATGTCGCCGGTTCTGCATATCAAACGCACTGTGGAGTGGTGAAAACAACCAGAGAACGTGTTTCTCGCATTAAATAGCTCGAAAAGAGCGTTCTCGAAGATTCTGCATACTTCGGACAGATGTCTCACCAAGATAATCGCAGAAAATGCATATCACAGCTTGAACCCCGACGAAATCCAAGATGTCGCCGGTTCTGCATATCCAACGAACTGTGGTGTGGTGAAAACACCAGAAAACGTGTTTCTCGCATTAAATAGCTCGAAAAGAGCGATCTCGATGATTCTGCACACTTCGGACAGAAGTCTCACCAAGATTATCGCAGAAAATGCATATCTCAGGTTGAACCCCGACGAAATCCAAGATGTCGCCGGTTCTGCATATCAAACGCACTGCGGAGTGGTGAAAACACCAGAAAACGTGTTTCTCGCATTAAATAGCTCGAAAAGAGCGATCTCGATGATTCTGCACACTTCGGACAGAAGTCTCACCAAGATTATCGCAGAAAATGCATATCTCAAGTTGAACCCCGACGAAATCCAAGATGTCGCCGGTTCTGCATATCAAACGCACTGCGGAGTGGTGAAAACACCAGATAACGTTTTTCTCGCATTAAATTGCTCGAAAAGAGCGATCCTGATGATTCTGCATACTTCTGACAGAAGTCTCACCAAGATTATCGTAGAAAATGCATATCACAGCTTGAACCCCGACGAAATCCAAGATGTCGCCGGTTCTGCATATCAAACGCACTGTGGAGTGGTGAAAACACCAGATAACTTGTTTCTCCCATTAAATAGCTCGAGAAGAGCGCTCTCGATGTTTCTGCATACTTCGGACAGAAGTCTCACCAATGTTATCGTAAAAAATGCATATCTCATCTTGAAACTCCACGAAAACCAAGATATCGCTGGTTCTGCATATGAAACGCACTCTGGAGTGGTGAATGCACCAGATAACGTGTTTCTCGCATTAGATAGCTCGAAAAGAGCGATCTAGATGACTCTGCATACTTCGGACAGAGGTTTCACCAAGATTATCGCAGGAAATGCATATCTGAGCTTGAAACCCCATGAAAACCAAGATATCGCTGGTTCTGCATATCAAACGCACTGTGGAGTGGTGAAAACACCAGTTAACATGTTTCTCGCATTAAAAAGCTCGAAAAGAGCGATCTCGATGATTGTGCATACTTCGGACAGAAGTCTCACCAAGATTATCGCAGACAATGCATATCTCAGCTTGAAACCCCACGAAAACCAAGATATCTCCTGTTCTGCTTATCCAACGAACTGTGGAGTGGTGAAAACCCCAGAAAACGTGTTTCTCGCATTAAATAGATAGAAACGAGCGATCTCGATGATTAAGCATACTTCGGACAGAAGTCTCACCAAGATTATCGTAAAAAATGCATATCTCAGCTTGAAACTCCACGAAAACCAAGATATCGCTGGTTCTGCATATCAAACGCACTCTGGAGTGGTGAATGCACCAGATAACGTGTTTCTCGCATTAGATAGCTCGAAAAGAGCGATCTAGATGATTCTGCATACTTCGGACAGAGGTTTCACCAAGATTATAGCAGAAAATGCATATCTGAGCTTGAAACCCCATGAAAACCAAGATATCGCTGGTTCTGCATATCAAACGCACTGTGGAGTGCTGAAAACACCAGATAACGTGTTTCTCGCATTAAATAGCTCGAAAAGTGCGATCTCGATGATTCTGCATACTTCGGACAGAAGTCTCACCATGATAATCGTAAAAAATGCATATCTCAACTTGAAACCCCACGAAAACCAAGATATCGCTGGTTCTGCCTATCAAACGCACAGTGGAGTGGTGAAAACACCAGATAACGTGTTTCTCGCATTAAATAGGTCGAAAAGAGCGATCTCGATGATTCTGCATACTTCTAACAGAAGTCTCACCATGATTATCGCAGAAAATGCATATCTCTGCTAGAAACCCCACGAAAACCAAGATATCTCCTGTTCTGCTTATCCAACGCACTGTCGAGTGGTGAAAACCCCAGAAAACGTGTTTCTCGCATTAAATAGATAGAAAAGAGCGCTATCGATGTTTCTGCATACTTCGGACAGAGGTTTCATCAAGATTATCGCAGAAAATGCATATCTGAGCTTGAAACCCCACGAAAACCAAGATATCGCTGGTTCTGCATATCAAACGCACTGTGGAGTGGTGAAAACACCAGATAACATGTTTCTCGCATTAAAAAGCTCGAAAAGAGCGATCTCGATGATTGTGCATACTTCGGACGGAAGTCACACCAAGATTATCGCAGACAAGGCATATCTCAGCTTGAAACCCCACGAAAACCAAGATATCGCCGGTTCTGCATATCAAACGCACTGTGGAGTGGTGAAAACACCAAATAACATGTTTCTCGCATAAAATAGCTCGAAAAGTGCGATCTCGATGATTCTGCATACTTCGGACAGGAGTCTCACCAAGATAATTGCAGAAAAAACATAATCTGAGCTTGAAACCCCACGAAAACCAAGATATCGCTGGTTCTGCATATCAAACGCCCTGTGGAGTGCTGAAAACACCAGATAACGTGTTTCTCGCATTAAATAGCTCGAAAAGACCGATCTCGATGATTCTGCATACTTCTGACAGAAGTCTCAACAAGATTATCGCAGAAAATGCATATCTCAGCTTGAACCCCGACGAAATCTAAGATGTCGCCGGTTGTGCATATCAAACGCACTGTGGAGTGGTGAAAACTCCAGTTAACGTGTTTCTCGCATATAATAGCTCGAAAAGTGCGATCTCGATGATTCTGCATACTTCGGACAGAAGACTCACAAAGATTATCGCAGAAAATGCATATCTCAGCTTGAAACCCGACCGAAACCAGGATATCTTCGGTTCTGCATATCCAACGAACTGTGGTGTGGTGAAAACACCAGAAAACGTGTTTCTCGCATTAAATAGCTCGAAAAGAGCGATCTCGATGATTCTGCACACTTCGGACAGAAGTCTCACCAAGATTATCGCAGAAAATGCATATCTCAGGTTGAACCCCGACGAAATCCAAGATGTCGCCGGTTCTGCATATCAAACGCACTGCGGAGTGGTGAAAACACCAGATAACGTTTTTCTCGCATTAAATAGCTCGAAAAGAGCGATCCTGATGATTCTGCATACCTCTGACAGAAGTCTCACCAAGATTATCGTAGAAAATGCATATCACAGCTTGAACCCCGACGAAATCCAAGATGTCGCCGGTTCTGCATATCAAACGCACTGTGGAGTGGTGAAAACAACCAGAGAACGTGTTTCTCGCATTAAATAGCTCGAAAAGAGCGTTCTCGAAGATTCTGCATACTTCGGACAGATGTCTCACCAAGATAATCGCAGAAAATGCATATCTGAGCTTGAAACCCCAGGAAAACCAAGATATCGCAGGTTCTGCATATCAAACGCACTGTGGAGTGGTGAAAACACCAGATAACTTGTTTCTCCCATTAAATAGCTCGAGAAGAGCGCTCTCGATGTTTCTGCATACTTCGGACAGAAGTCTCACCAAGATTATCGTAAAAAATGCATATCTCAGCTTGAAACTCCACGAAAACCAAGATATCGCTGGTTCTGCATATCAAACGCACTCTGGAGTGGTGAATGCACCAGATAACGTGTTTCTCGCATTAGATAGCTCGAATAGAGCGCTCTCGATGTTTCTGCATACTTCGGACAGAAGTCTCACCAAGATTATCGTAAAAAATGCATATCTCAGCTTGAAACTCCACGAAAACCAAGATATCGCTGGTTCTGCATATGAAACGCACTCTGGAGTGGTGAATGCACCAGATAACGTGTTTTTCGCATTAGATAGCTCGAAAAGAGCGATCTAGATGACTCTGCATACTTCGGACAGAGGTTTCACCAAGATTATCGCAGGAAATGCATATCTGAGCTTGAAACCCCATGAAAACCAAGATATCGCTGGTTCTGCATATCAAACGCACTGTGGAGTGGTGAAAACACCAGTTAACATGTTTCTCGCATTAAAAAGCTCGAAAAGAGCGATCTCGATGATTGTGCATACTTCGGACAGAAGTCTCACCAAGATTATCGCAGACAATGCATATCTCAGCTTGAAACCCCACGAAAACCAAGATATCTCCTGTTCTGCTTATCCAACGAACTGTGGAGTGGTGAAAACCCCAGAAAACGTGTTTCTCGCATTAAATAGATAGAAACGAGCGATCTCGATGATTAAGCATACTTCGGACAGAAGTCTCACCAAGATTATCGTAAAAAATGCATATCTCAGCTTGAAACTCCACGAAAACCAAGATATCGCTGGTTCTGCATATCAAACGCACTGTGGAGTGCTGAAAACACCAGATAACGTGTTTCTCGCATTAAATAGCTCGAAAAGTGCGATCTCGATGATTCTGCATACTTCGGACAGAAGTCTCACCATGATAATCGTAAAAAATGCATATCTCAACTTGAAACCCCACGAAAACCAAGATATCGCTGGTTCTGCCTATCAAACGCACAGTGGAGTGGTGAAAACACCAGATAACGTGTTTCTCGCATTAAATAGGTCGAAAAGAGCGATCTCGATGATTCTGCATACTTCTAACAGAAGTCTCACCATGATTATCGCAGAAAATGCATATCTCTGCTAGAAACCCCACGAAAACCAAGATATCTCCTGTTCTGCTTATCCAACGAACTGTCGAGTGGTGAAAACCCCAGAAAACGTGTTTCTCGCATTAAATAGATAGAAAAGAGCGCTCTCGATGTTTCTGCATACTTCGGACAGAGGTTTCATCAAGATTATCGCAGAAAATGCATATCTGAGCTTGAAACCCCACGAAAACCAAGATATCGCTGGTTCTGCATATCAAACGCACTGTGGAGTGGTGAAAACACCAGATAACATGTTTCTCGCATTAAAAAGCTCGAAAAGAGCGATCTCGATGATTGTGCATACTTCGGACGGAAGTCTCACCAAGATTATCGCAGACAAGGCATATCTCAGCTTGAAACCCCACGAAAACCAAGATATCGCCGGTTCTGCATATCAAACGCACTGTGGAGTGGTGAAAACACCAAATAACATGTTTCTCGCATAAAATAGCTCGAAAAGTGCGATCTCGATGATTCTGCATACTTCGGACAGGAGTCTCACCAAGATAATTGCAGAAAAAACATAATCTGAGCTTGAAACCCCACGAAAACCAAGATATCGCTGGTTCTGCATATCAAACGCCCTGTGGAGTGCTGAAAACACCAGATAACGTGTTTCTCGCATTAAATAGCTCGAAAAGACCGATCTCGATGATTCTGCATACTTCTGACAGAAGTCTCACCAAGATTATCGCAGAAAATGCATATCTCAGCTTGAACCCCGACGAAATCTAAGATGTCGCCGGTTGTGCATATCAAACGCACTGTGGAGTGGTGAAAACTCCAGTTAACGTGTTTCTCGCATATAATAGCTCGAAAAGTGCGATCTCGATGATTCTGCATACTTCGGACAGAAGACTCACAAAGATTATCGCAGAAAATGCATATCTCAGCTTGAAACCCGACCGAAACCAGGATATCTTCGGTTCTGCATATCCAACGAACTGTGGTGTGGTGAAAACACCAGAAAACGTGTTTCTCGCATTAAATAGCTCGAAAAGAGCGATCTCGATGATTCTGCACACTTCGGACAGAGGTCTCACCAAGATTATCGCAGAAAATGCATATCTCAGGTTGAACCCCGACGAAATCCAAGATGTCGCCGGTTCTGCATATCAAACGCACTGCGGAGTGGTGAAAACACCAGATAACGTTTTTCTCGCATTAAATAGCTCGAAAAGAGCGATCCTGATGATTCTGCATACTTCTGACAGAAGTCTCACCAAGATTATCGTAGAAAATGCATATCACAGCTTGAACCCCGACGAAATCCAAGATGTCGCCGGTTCTGCATATCAAACGCACTGTGGAGTGGTGAAAACAACCAGAGAACGTGTTTCTCGCATTAAATAGCTCGAAAAGAGCGTTCTCGAAGATTCTGCATACTTCGGAAAGATGTCTCACCAAGATAATCGCAGAAAATGCATATCTGAGCTTGAAACCCCAGGAAAACCAAGATATCGCAGGTTCTGCATATCAAACGCACTGTGGAGTGGTGAAAACACCAGATAACTTGTTTCTCCCATTAAATAGCTCGAGAAGAGCGCTCTCGATGTTTCTGCATACTTCGGACAGAAGTCTCAACAAGATTATCGTAAAAAATGCATATCTCAGCTTGAAACTCCACGAAAACCAAGATATCGCTGGTTCTGCATATCAAACGCACTCTGGAGTGGTGAATGCACCAGATAACGTGTTTCTCGCATTAGATAGCTCGAATAGAGCGCTCTCGATGTTTCTGCATACTTCGGACAGAAGTCTCACCAAGATTATCGTATAAAATGCATATCTCAGCTTGAAACTCCACGAAAACCAAGATATCGCTGGTTCTGCATATGAAACGCACTCTGGAGTGGTGAATGCACCAGATAACGTGTTTTTCGCATTAGATAGCTCGAAAAGAGCGATCTAGATGACTCTGCATACTTCGGACAGAGGTTTCACCAAGATTATCGCAGGAAATGCATATCTGAGCTTGAAACCCCATGAAAACCAAGATATCGCTGGTTCTGCATATCAAACGCACTGTGGAGTGGTGAAAACACCAGTTAACATGTTTCTCGCATTAAAACGCTCGAAAAGAGCGATCTCGATGATTGTGCATACTTCGGACAGAAGTCTCACCAAGATTATCGCAGACAATGCATATCTCAGCTTGAAACCCCACGAAAACCAAGATATCTCCTGTTCTGCTTATCCAACGAACTGTGGAGTGGTGAAAACCCCAGAAAACGTGTTTCTCGCATTAAATAGATATAAACGAGCGATCTCGATGATTAAGCATACTTCGGACAGAAGTCTCACCAAGATTATCGTAAAAAATGCATATCTCAGCTTGAAACTCCACGAAAACCAAGATATCGCTGGTTCTGCATATCAAACGCACTCTGGAGTGGTGAATGCACCAGATAACGTGTTTCTCGCATTAGATAGCTCGAAAAGAGCGATCTAGATGATTCTGCATACTTCGGACAGAGGTTTCACCAAGATTATAGCAGAAAATGCATATCTGAGCTTGAAACCCCATGAAAACCAAGATATCGCTGGTTCTGCATATCAAACGCACTGTGGAGTGGTGAAAACACCAGATAACATGTTTCTCGAATTAAAAAGCTCGAAAAGAGCGATCTCGATGATTGTGCATACTTCGGAAGGAAGTCTCACCAAGATTATCGCAGACAAGGCATATCTCAGCTTGAAACCCCACGAAAACCAAGATATCGCCGGTTCTGCATATCAAACGCACTGTGGAGTGGTGAAAACACCAAATAACATGTTTCTCGCATAAAATAGCTCGAAAAGTGCGATCTCGATGATTCTGCATACTTCGGACAGGAGTCTCACCAAGATAATTGCAGAAAAAACATAATCTGAGCTTGAAACCCCACGAAAACCAAGATATCGCTGGTTCTGCATATCAAACGCCCTGTGGAGTGCTGAAAACACCAGATAACGTGTTTCTCGCATTAAATAGCTCGAAAAGACCGATCTCGATGATTCTGCATACTTCTGACAGAAGTCTCAACAAGATTATCGCAGAAAATGCATATCTCAGCTCGAACCCCGACGAAATCTAAGATGTCGCCGGTTGTGCATATCAAACGCACTGTGGAGTGGTGAAAACTCCAGTTAACGTGTTTCTCGCATATAATAGCTCGAAAAGTGCGATCTCGATGATTCTGCATACTTCGGACAGAAGACTCACAAAGATTATCGCAGAAAATGCATATCTCAGCTTGAAACCCGACCGAAACCAGGATATCTTCGGTTCTGCATATCCAACGAACTGTGGTGTGGTGAAAACACCAGAAAACGTGTTTCTCGCATTAAATAGCTCGAAAAGAGCGATCTCGATGATTCTGCACACTTCGGACAGAAGTCTCACCAAGATTATCGCAGAAAATGCATATCTCAGGTTGAACCCCGACGAAATCCAAGATGTCGCCGGTTCTGCATATCAAACGCACTGCGGAGTGGTGAAAACACCAGATAACGTTTTTCTCGCATTAAATAGCTCGAAAAGAGCGATCCTGATGATTCTGCATACCTCTGACAGAAGTCTCACCAAGATTATCGTAGAAAATGCATATCACAGCTTGAACCCCGACGAAATCCAAGATGTCGCCGGTTCTGCATATCAAACGCACTGTGGAGTGGAGAAAACAACCAGAGAACGTGTTTCTCGCATTAAATAGCTCGAAAGGAGCGTTCTCGAAGATTCTGCATACTTCGGACAGATGTCTCACCAAGATAATCGCAGAAAATGCATATCTGAGCTTGAAACCCCAGGAAAACCAAGATATCGCAGGTTCTGCATATCAAACGCACTGTGGAGTGGTGAAAACACCAGATAACTTGTTTCTCCCATTAAATAGCTCGAGAAGAGCGCTCTCGATGTTTCTGCATACTTCGGACAGAAGTCTCACCAAGATTATCGTAAAAAATGCATATCTCAGCTTGAAACTCCACGAAAACCAAGATATCGCTGGTTCTGCATATCAAACGCACTCTGGAGTGGTGAATGCACCAGATAACGTGTTTCTCGCATGAGATAGCTCGAATAGAGCGCTCTCGATGTTTCTGCATACTTCGGACAGAAGTCTCACCAAGATTATCGTAAAAAATGCATATCTCAGCTTGAAACTCCACGAAAACCAAGATATCGCTGGTTCTGCATATGAAACGCACTCTGGAGTGGTGAATGCACCAGATAACGTGTTTTTCGCATTAGATAGCTCGAAAAGAGCGATCTAGATGACTCTGCATACTTCGGACAGAGGTTTCACCAAGATTATCGCAGGAAATGCATATCTGAGCTTGAAACCCCATGAAAACCAAGATATCGCTGGTTCTGCATATCAAACGCACTGTGGAGTGGTGAAAACACCAGTTAACATGTTTCTCGCATTAAAAAGCTCGAAAAGAGCGATCTCGATGATTGTGCATACTTCGGACAGAAGTCTCACCAAGATTATCGCAGACAATGCATATCTCAGCTTGAAACCCCACGAAAACCAAGATATCTCCTGTTCTGCTTATCCAACGAACTGTGGAGTGGTGAAAACCCCAGAAAACGTGTTTCTCGCATTAAATAGATAGAAACGAGCGATCTCGATGATTAAGCATACTTCGGACAGAAATCTCACCAAGATTATCGTAAAAAATGCATATCTCAGCTTGAAACTCCACGAAAACCAAGATATCGCTGGTTCTGCATATCAAACGCACTGTGGAGTGCTGAAAACACCAGATAACGTGTTTCTCGCATTAAATAGCTCGAAAAGTGCGATCTCGATGATTCTGCATACTTCGGACAGAAGTCTCACCATGATAATCGTAAAAAATGCATATCTCAACTTGAAACCCCACGAAAACCAAGATATCGCTGGTTCTGCCTATCAAACGCACAGTGGAGTGGTGAAAACACCAGATAACATGTTTCTCGCATTAAAAAGCTCGAAAAGAGCGCTCTCGATGATTGTGCATACTTCGGACGGAAGTCTCACCAAGATTATCGCAGACAAGGCATATCTCAGCTTGAAACCCCACGAAAACCAAGATATCGCCGGTTCTGCATATCAAACGCACTGTGGAGTGGTGAAAACACCAAATAACATGTTTCTCGCATAAAATAGCTCGAAAAGTGCGATCTCGATGATTCTGCATACTTCGGACAGGAGTCTCACCAAGATAATTGCAGAAAAAACATAATCTGAGCTTGAAACCCCACGAAAACCAAGATATCGCTGGTTCTGCATATCAAACGCCCTGTGGAGTGCTGAAAACACCAGATAACGTGTTTCTCGCATTAAATAGCTCGAAAAGACCGATCTCGATGATTCTGCATACTTCTGACAGAAGTCTCACCAAGATTATCGCAGAAAATGCATATCTCAGCTTGAACCCCGACGAAATCTAAGATGTCGCCGGTTGTGCATATCAAACGCACTGTGGAGTGGTGAAGACTCCAGTTAACGTGTTTCTCGCATATAATAGCTCGAAAAGTGCGATCTCGATGATTCTGCATACTTCGGACAGAAGACTCACAAAGATTATCGCAGAAAATGCATATCTCAGCTTGAAACCCGACCGAAACCAGGATATCTTCGGTTCTGCATATCCAACGAACTGTGGTGTGGTGAAAACACCAGAAAACGTGTTTCTCGCATTAAATAGCTCGAAAAGAGCGATCTCGATGATTCTGCACACTTCGGACAGAAGTCTCACTAAGATTATCGCAGAAAATGCATATCTCAGGTTGAACCCCGACGAAATCCAAGATGTCGCCGGTTCTGCATATCAAACGCACTGCGGAGTGGTGAAAACACCAGATAACGTTTTTCTCGCATTAAATAGCTCGAAAAGAGCGATCCTGATGATTCTGCATACCTCTGACAGAAGTCTCACCAAGATTATCGTAGAAAATGCATATCACAGCTTGAACCCCGACGAAATCCAAGATGTCGCCGGTTCTGCATATCAAACGCACTGTGGAGTGGTGAAAACAACCAGAGAACGTGTTTCTCGCATTAAATAGCTCGAAAAGAGCGTTCTCGAAGATTCTGCATACTTCGGACAGATGTCTCACCAAGATAATCGCAGAAAATGCATATCTGAGCTTGAAACCCCAGGAAAACCAAGATATCGCAGGTTCTGCATATCAAACGCACTGTGGAGTGGTGAAAACACCAGATAACTTGTTTCTCCCATTAAATAGCTCGAGAAGAGCGCTCTCGATGTTTCTGCATACTTCGGACAGAAGTCTCAACAAGATTATCGTAAAAAATGCATATCTCAGCTTGAAACTCCACGAAAACCAAGATATCGCTGGTTCTGCATATCAAACGCACTCTGGAGTGGTGAATGCACCAGATAACGTGTTTCTCGCATTAGATAGCTCGAATAGAGCGCTCTCGATGTTTCTGCATACTTCGGACAGAAGTCTCACCAAGATTATCGTAAAAAATGCATATCTCAGCTTGAAACTCCACGAAAACCAAGATATCGCTGGTTCTGCACATGAAACGCACTCTGGAGTGGTGAATGCACCAGATAACGTGTTTTTCGCATTAGATAGCTCGAAAAGAGCGATCTAGATGACTCTGCATACTTCGGACAGAGGTTTCACCAAGATTATCGCAGGAAATGCATATCTGAGCTTGAAACCCCATGAAAACCAAGATATCGCTGGTTCTGCATATCAAACGCACTGTGGAGTGGTGAAAACACCAGTTAACATGTTTCTCGCATTAAAAAGCTCGAAAAGAGCGATCTCGATGATTGTGCATACTTCGGACAGAAGTCTCACCAAGATTATCGCAGACAATGCATATCTCAGCTTGAAACCCCACGAAAACCAAGATATCTCCTGTTCTGCTTATCCAACGAACTGTGGAGTGGTGAAAACCCCAGAAAACGTGTTTCTCGCATTAAATAGATATAAACGAGCGATCTCGATGATTAAGCATACTTCGGACAGAAGTCTCACCAAGATTATCGTAAAAAATGCATATCTCAGCTTGAAACTCCACGAAAACCAAGATATCGCTGGTTCTGCATATCAAACGCACTCTGGAGTGGTGAATGCACCAGATAACGTGTTTCTCGCATTAGATAGCTCGAAAAGAGCGATCTAGATGATTCTGCATACTTCGGACAGAGGTTTCACCAAGATTATAGCAGAAAATGCATATCTGAGCTTGAAACCCCATGAAAACCAAGATATCGCTGGTTCTGCATATCAAACGCACTGTGGAGTGCTGAAAACACCAGATAACGTGTTTCTCGCATTAAATAGCTCGAAAAGTGCGATCTCGATGATTCAGCATACTTCGGACAGAAGTCTCACCATGATAATCGTAAAAAATGCATATCTCAACTTGAAACCCGACGAAAACCAAGATATCGCTGGTTCTGCCTATCAAACGCACAGTGGAGTGGTGAAAACACCTGATAACGTGTTTCTCGCATTAAATAGGTCGAAAAGAGCGATCTCGATGATTCTGCATACTTCTAACAGAAGTCTCACCATGATTATCGCAGAAAATGCATATCTCTGCTAGAAACCCCACGAAAACCAAGATATCTCCTGTTCTGCTTATCCAACAAACTGTCGAGTGGTGAAAACCCCAGAAAACGTGTTTCTCGCATTAAATAGATAGAAAAGAGCGCTCTCGATGTTTCTGCATACTTCGGACAGAGGTTTCATCAAGATTATCGCAGAAAATGCATATCTGAGCTTGAAACCCCACGAAAACCAAGATATCGCTGGTTCTGCATATCAAACGCACTGTGGAGTGGTGAAAACACCAGATAACATGTTTCTCGCATTAAAAAGCTCGAAAAGAGCGATCTCGATGATTGTGCATACTTCGGACGGAAGTCTCACCAAGATTATCGCAGACAAGGCATATCTCAGCTTGAAACCCCACGAAAACCAAGATATCGCCGGTTCTGCATATCAAACGCACTGTGGAGTGGTGAAAACACCAAATAACATGTTTCTCGCATAAAATAGCTCGAAAAGTGCGATCTCGATGATTCTGCATACTTCGGACAGGAGTCTCACCAAGATAATTGCAGAAAAAACAAAATCTGAGCTTGAAACCCCACGAAAACCAAGATATCGCTGGTTCTGCATATCAAACGCCCTGTGGAGTGCTGAAAACACCAGATAACGTGTTTCTCGCATTAAATAGCTCGAAAAGAGCGATCTCGATGATTCTGCACACTTCGGACAGAAGTCTCACCAAGATTATCGCAGAAAATGCATATCTCAGGTTGAACCCCGACGAAATCCAAGATGTCGCCGGTTCTGCATATCAAACGCACTGCGGAGTGGTGAAAACACCAGATAACGTTTTTCTCGCATTAAATAGCTCGAAAAGAGCGATCCTGATGATTCTGCATACTTCTGACAGAAGTCTCACCAAGATTATCGTAGAAAATGCATATCACAGCTTGAACCCCGACGAAATCCAAGATGTCGCCGGTTCTGCATATCAAACGCACTGTGGAGTGGTGAAAACAACCAGAGAACGTGTTTCTCGCATTAAATAGCTCGAAAAGAGCGTTCTCGAAGATTCTGCATACTTCGGACAGATGTCTCACCAAGATAATCGCAGAAAATGCATATCTGAGCTTGAAACCCCACGAAAACCAAGATATCGCAGGTTCTGCATATCAAACGCACTGTGGAGTGGTGAAAACACCAGATAACTTGTTTCTCCCATTAAATAGCTAGAGAAGAGCGCTCTCGATGTTTCTGCATACTTCGGACAGAAGTGTCACCAAGATTATCGTAAAAAATGCATATCTCAGCTTGAAACTCCACGAAAACCAAGATATCGCTGGTTCTGCATATCAAACGCACTCTGGAGTGGTGAATGCACCAGATAACGTGTTTCTCGCATTAGATAGCTCGAAAAGAGCGCTCTCGATGTTTCTGCATACTTCGGACAGAAGTCTCACCAAGATTATCGTAAAAAATGCATATCTCAGCTTGAAACTCCACGAAAACCAAGATATCGCTGGTTCTGCATATGAAACGCACTCTGGAGTGGTGAATGCACCAGATAACGTGTTTTTCGCATTAGATAGCTCGAAAAGAGCGATCTAGATGACTCTGCATACTTCGGACAGAGGTTTCACCAAGATTATCGCAGGAAATGCATATCTGAGCTTGAAACCCCATGAAAACCAAGATATCGCTGGTTCTGCATATCAAACGCACTGTGGAGTGGTGAAAACACCAGTTAACATGTTTCTCGCATTAAAAAGCTCGAAAAGAGCGATCTCGATGATTGTGCATACTTCGGACAGAAGTCTCACCAAGATCATCTCAGACACTGCATATCTCAGCTTGAAACCCCACGAAAACCAAGATATCTCCTGTTCTGCTTATCCAACGAACTGTGGAGTGGTGAAAACCCCAGAAAACGTGTTTCTCGCATTAAATAGATAGAAACGAGCGATCTCGATGATTAAGCATACTTCGGACAGAAGTCTCACCAAGATTATCGTAAAAAATGCATATCTCAGCTTGAAACTCCACGAAAACCAAGATATCGCTGGGTCTGCATATCAAACGCACTCTGGAGTGGTGAATGCACCAGATAACGTGTTTCTCGCATTAAATAGGTCGAAAAGAGCGATCTCGATGATTCTGCATACTTCTAACAGAAGTCTAACCATGATTATCGCAGAAAATGCATATCTCTGCTAGAAACCCCACGAAAACCAAGATATCTCCTGTTCTGCTTATCCAACGAACTGTCGAGTGGTGAAAACCCCAGAAAACGTGTTTCTCGCATGAAATAGATAGAAAAGAGCGCTCTCGATGTTTCTGCATACTTCGGACAGAGGTTTCATCAAGATTATCGCAGAAAATGCATATCTGAGCTTGAAACCCCACGAAAACCAAGATATCGCTGGTTCTGCATATCAAACGCACTGTGGAGTGGTGAAAACACCAGATAACATGTTTCTCGCATTAAAAAGCTCGAAAAGAGCGATCTCGATGATTGTGCATACTTCGGACGGAAGTCTCACCAAGATTATCGCAGACAAGGCATTTCTCAGCTTGAAACCCCACGAAAACCAAGATATCGCCGGTTCTGCATATCAAACGCACTGTGGAGTGGTGAAAACACCAAATAACATGTTTCTCGCATAAAATAGCTCGAAAAGTGCGATCTGGATGATTCTGCATACTTCGGACAGAAGTGTCACCAAGACTATCGCAGAAAATGCATATCTGACTTTGAAACCCCACGAAAACCAAGATGTCGCTTGTTCTGCATATCAAACGCACTGTGGAGTGGTGAAAACACCAGATAACGTGTTTCTCGCATTAAATAGGTCGAAAAGAGCGATCTCGATGATTCTGCATACTTCTAACAGAAGTCTCACCATGATTATCGCAGAAAATGCATATCTCTGCTAGAAACCCCACGAAAACCAAGATATCTCCTGTTCTGCTTATCCAACGAACTGTCGAGTGGTGAAAACCCCAGAAAACGTGTTTCTCGCATTAAATAGATAGAAAAGAGCGCTCTCGATGTTTCTGCATACTTCGGACAGAGGTTTCATCAAGATTATCGCAGAAAATGCATATCTGAGCTTGAAACCCCACGAAATCCAAGATATCGCTGGTTCTGCATATCAAACGCACTGTGGAGTGGTGAAAACACCAGATAACATGTTTCTCGCATTAAAAAGCTCGAAAAGAGCGATCTCGATGATTGTGCATACTTCGGACGGAAGTCTCACCAAGATTATCGCAGACAAGGCATATCTCAGCTTGAAACCCCACGAAAACCAAGATATCGCCGGTTCTGCATATCAAACGCACTGTGGAGTGGTGAAAACACCAAATAACATGTTTCTCGCATAATATAGCTCGAAAAGTGCGATCTGGATGATTCTGCATACTTCGGACAGAAGTGTCACCAAGACTATCGCAGAAAATGCATATCTGACTTTGAAACCCCACGAAAACCAAGATGTCGCTTGTTCTGCATATCAAACGCACTGTGGAGTGGTGAAAACACCAGATAACATGTTTCTCGCATTAAAAAGCTCGAAAAGAGCGATCTCGATGATTGTGCATACTTCGGACGGAAGTCTCACCAAGATTATCGCAGACAAGGCATATCTCAGCTTGAAACCCCACGAAAACCAAGATATCGCCGGTTCTGCATATCAAACGCACTGTGGAGTGGTGAAAACACCAAATAACATGTTTCTCGCATAAAATAGCTCGAAAAGTGCGATCTCGATGATTCTGCATACTTCGGACAGAAGTGTCACCAAGACTATCGCAGAAAATGCATATCTGACTTTGAAACCCCACGAAAACCAAGATGTCGCTTGTTCTGCATATCAAACGCACTGTGGAGTGGTGAAAACACCAGATAACGTGTTTCTCGCATTAAATAGCTCAAAAAGAGCGATCTAGATGATCCTGCATACTTCTGACAGAGGTCTCACCAATATTATCGTAGAAAATGCATATCTCAGCTTGAAACCCGACCGAAACGAAGATATCTCCGGTTCTGCATGTATAACGTACTGTGGAGTGGTGAATTCACCAGAAAACGTGATTCTCGCATTAAATAGCTCGAAAAGAGCGATCTAGATGATTCTGCATACTTCGGACAGAGGTTTCACCAAGATTATCGCAGAAAATGCATATCTGAGCATGAAACCCCACGAAAACCAAGATATCGCTGGTTCTGCATATCAGACGCACTGTGGAATGTTGAAAACACCAGAAAACGTGTTTCTCGCATTAACTAGCTCGAAAAGAGAGTTCTCGATGATTCTGCATACTTCTCATAGATGAAACACCAGTATTATCGCAGAAAATGCATATCGCAGCTAGAAACCTCACGAAAATCAAGATGTCGCCGGTTATGCATATCAAACGCACTGTGGAGTGGTGAAAACAACCAGATAACGAGTTTCTCGCATTAAAATGCTCGAAACGAGCGATCTAGATGATTCTGCATACTTCGGACAGAAGTCTCACCAAGATTGCCGCAGAAAATGCATATCTCAGCTGGAAACACCACGAAAATCAAGATATCGCCGGTTCTGCATATCAAACGCACTGTGGAATGTTGAAAACACCAGAAAACTGGTTTTTCGCATTAAATAGCTCAAACAGAGCGATCTAGATGTTCCTGCATACTTCAGACAGAGGTCTCACCAATATTATCGTCGAAAATGCATATCTCAGCTTGAAACCCGACCGAAACGAAGATATCTCCGGTTCTGCATGTCTAACGTACTGTGGAGTGGTGAATTCACCAGAAAACGTGTTTCTCGCATTAAATAGCTCGAAAAGAGCGATCTAGATGATTCTGCAAACTTCTGACTGAAGACTCACCAAGATTATCGCAGGAAATGCATATCTGAGCTTGAAACCCCATGAAAACCAAGATATCGCTGGTTCTGCATATCAAACGCACTGTGGAGTGGTGAAAACACCAGTTAACATGTTTCTCGCATTAAAAAGCTCGAAAAGAGCGATCTCGATGATTGTGCATACTTCGGACAGAAGTCTCACCAAGATTATCGCAGACAATGCATATCTCAGCTTGAAACCCCACGAAAACCAAGATATCTCCTGTTCTGCTTATCCAACGAACTGTGGAGTGGTGAAAACCCCAGAAAACGTGTTTTTCGCATTAAATAGATAGAAACGAGCGATCTCGATGATTAAGCATACTTCGGACAGAAGTCTCACCAAGATTATCGTAAAAAATGCATATCTCAGCTTGAAACTCCACGAAAACCAAGATATCGCTGGTTCTGCATATCAAACGCACTCTGGAGTGGTGAATGCACCAGATAACGTGTTTCTCGCATTAGATAGCTCGAAAAGAGCGATCTAGATGATTCTGCATACTTCGGACAGAGGTTTCACCAAGATTATAGCAGAAAATGCATATCTGAGCTTGAAACCCCATGAAAACCAAGATATCGCTGGTTCTGCATATCAAACGCACTGTGGAGTGCTGGAAACACCAGATAACGTGTTTCTCGCATTAAATAGCACGAAAAGTGCGATCTCGATGATTCTGCATACTTCGGACAGAAGTCTCACCATGATAATCGTAAAAAATGCATATCTCAACTTGAAACCCCACGAAAACCAAGATATCGCTGGTTCTGCCTATCAAACGCACAGTGGAGTGGTGAAAACACCAGATAACGTGTTTCTCGCATTAAATAGGTCGAAAAGAGCGATCTCGATGATTCTGCATACTTCTAACAGAAGTCTCACCATGATTATCGCAGAAAATGCATATCTCTGCTAGAAACCCCACGAAAACCAAGATATCTCCTGTTCTGCTTATCCAACGAACTGTCGAGTGGTGAAAACCCCAGAAAACGTGTTTCTCGCATTAAATAGATAGAAAAGAGCGCTCTTGATGTTTCTGCATACTTCGGACAGAGGTTTCATCAAGATTATCGCAGAAAATGCATATCTGAGCTTGAAACCCCACGAAAACCAAGATGTCGCTTGTTCTGCATATCAAACGCACTGTGGAGTGGTGAAAACACCAGATAACGTGTTTCTCGCATTAAATAGCTCAAAAAGAGCGATCTAGATGATCCTGCATACTTCTGACAGAGGTCTCACCAATATTATCGTAGAAAATGCATATCTCAGCTTGAAACCCGACCGAAACGAAGATATCTCCGGTTCTGCATGTCTAACGTACTGTGGAGTGGTGAATTCACCAGAAAACGTGTTTCTCGCATTAAATAGCTCGAAAAGAGCGATCTAGATGATTCTGCATACTTCGGACAGAGGTTTCACCAAGATTATCGCAGAAAATGCATATCTGAGCATGAAACCCCACGAAAACCAAGATATCGCTGGTTCTGCATATCAGACGCACTGTGGAATGTTGAAAACACCAGAAAACGTGTTTCTCGCATTAACTAGCTCGAAAAGAGAGTTCTCGATGATTCTGCATACTTCTCATAGATGAAACACCAGTATTATCGCAGAAAATGCATATCGCAGCTAGAAACCTCACGAAAATCAAGATGTCGCCGGTTATGCATATCAAACGCACTGTGGAGTGGTGAAAACAACCAGATAACGAGTTTCTCGCATTAAAATGCTCGAAACGAGCGATCTAGATGATTCTGCATACTTCGGACAGAAGTCTCACCAAGATTGCCGCAGAAAATGCATATCTCAGCTGGAAACACCACGAAAATCAAGATATCGCCGGTTCTGCATATCAAACGCACTGTGGAATGTTGAAAACACCAGAAAACTGGTTTTTCGCATTAAATAGCTCAAACAGAGCGATCTAGATGTTCCTGCATACTTCAGACAGAGGTCTCACCAATATTATCGTCGAAAATGCATATCTCAGCTTGAAACCCGACCGAAACGAAGATATCTCCGGTTCTGCATGTCTAACGTACTGTGGAGTGGTGAATTCACCAGAAAACGTGTTTCTCGCATTAAATAGCTCGAAAAGAGCGATCTAGATGATTCTGCAAACTTCTGACTGAAGACTCACCAAGATTATCGCAGGAAATGCATATCTGAGCTTGAAACCCCATGAAAACCAAGATATCGCTGGTTCTGCATATCAAACGCACTGTGGAGTGGTGAAAACACCAGTTAACATGTTTCTCGCATTAAAAAGCTCGAAAAGAGCGATCTCGATGATTGTGCATACTTCGGACAGAAGTCTCACCAAGATTATCGCAGACAATGCATATCTCAGCTTGAAACCCCACGAAAACCAAGATATCTCCTGTTCTGCTTATCCAACGAACTGTGGAGTGGTGAAAACCCCAGAAAACGTGTTTTTCGCATTAAATAGATAGAAACGAGCGATCTCGATGATTAAGCATACTTCGGACAGAAGTCTCACCAAGATTATCGTAAAAAATGCATATCTCAGCTTGAAACTCCACGAAAACCAAGATATCGCTGGTTCTGCATATCAAACGCACTCTGGAGTGGTGAATGCACCAGATAACGTGTTTCTCGCATTAGATAGCTCGAAAAGAGCGATCTAGATGATTCTGCATACTTCGGACAGAGGTTTCACCAAGATTATAGCAGAAAATGCATATCTGAGCTTGAAACCCCATGAAAACCAAGATATCGCTGGTTCTGCATATCAAACGCACTGTGGAGTGCTGGAAACACCAGATAACGTGTTTCTCGCATTAAATAGCACGAAAAGTGCGATCTCGATGATTCTGCATACTTCGGACAGAAGTCTCACCATGATAATCGTAAAAAATGCATATCTCAACTTGAAACCCCACGAAAACCAAGATATCGCTGGTTCTGCCTATCAAACGCACAGTGGAGTGGTGAAAACACCAGATAACGTGTTTCTCGCATTAAATAGGTCGAAAAGAGCGATCTCGATGATTCTGCATACTTCTAACAGAAGTCTCACCATGATTATCGCAGAAAATGCATATCTCTGCTAGAAACCCCACGAAAACCAAGATATCTCCTGTTCTGCTTATCCAACGAACTGTCGAGTGGTGAAAACCCCAGAAAACGTGTTTCTCGCATTAAATAGATAGAAAAGAGCGCTCTTGATGTTTCTGCATACTTCGGACAGAGGTTTCATCAAGATTATCGCAGAAAATGCATATCTGAGCTTGAAACCCCACGAAAACCAAGATATCGCTGGTTCTGCATATCAAACGCACTGTGGAGTGGTGAAAACACCAGATAACATGTTTCTCGCATTAAAAAGCTCGAAAAGAGCGATCTCGATGATTGTGCATACTTCGGACGGAAGTCTCACCAAGATTATCGCAGACAAGGCATATCTCAGCTTGAAACCCCACGAAAACCAAGATATCGCCGGTTCTGCATATCAAACGCACTGTGGAGTGGTGAAAACACCAAATAACATGTTTCTCGCATAAAATAGCTCGAAAAGTGCGATCTCGATGATTCTGCATACTTCTAACAGAAGTCTCACCATGATTATCGCAGAAAATGCATATCTCTGCTAGAAACCCCACGAAAACCAAGATATCTCCTGTTCTGCTTATCCAACGAACTGTCGAGTGGTGAAAACCCCAGAAAACGTGTTTCTCGCATGAAATAGATAGAAAAGAGCGCTCTCGATGTTTCTGCATACTTCGGACAGAGGTTTCATCAAGATTATCGCAGAAAATGCATATCTGAGCTTGAAACCCCACGAAAACCAAGATATCGCTGGTTCTGCATATCAAACGCACTGTGGAGTGGTGAAAACACCAGATAACATGTTTCTCGCATTAAAAAGCTCGAAAAGAGCGATCTCGATGATTGTGCATACTTCGGACGGAAGTCTCACCAAGATTATCGCAGACAAGGCATTTCTCAGCTTGAAACCCCACGAAAACCAAGATATCGCCGGTTCTGCATATCAAACGCACTGTGGAGTGGTGAAAACACCAAATAACATGTTTCTCGCATAAAATAGCTCGAAAAGTGCGATCTGGATGATTCTGCATACTTCGGACAGAAGTGTCACCAAGACTATCGCAGAAAATGCATATCTGACTTTGAAACCCCACGAAAACCAAGATGTCGCTTGTTCTGCATATCAAACGCACTGTGGAGTGGTGAAAACACCAGATAACGTGTTTCTCGCATTAAATAGGTCGAAAAGAGCGATCTCGATGATTCTGCATACTTCTAACAGAAGTCTCACCATGATTATCGCAGAAAATGCATATCTCTGCTAGAAACCCCACGAAAACCAAGATATCTCCTGTTCTGCTTATCCAACGAACTGTCGAGTGGTGAAAACCCCAGAAAACGTGTTTCGCGCATTAAATAGATAGAAAAGAGCGCTCTCGATGTTTCTGCATACTTCGGACAGAGGTTTCATCAAGATTATCGCAGAAAATGCATATCTGAGCTTGAAACCCCACGAAAACCAAGATATCGCTGGTTCTGCATATCAAACGCACTGTGGAGTGGTGAAAACACCAGATAACATGTTTCTCGCATTAAAAAGCTCGAAAAGAGCGATCTCGATGATTGTGCATACTTCGGACGGAAGTCTCACCAAGATTATCGCAGACAAGGCATATCTCAGCTTGAAACCCCACGAAAACCAAGATATCGCCGGTTCTGCATATCAAACGCACTGTGGAGTGGTGAAAACACCAAATAACATGTTTCTCGCATAAAATAGCTCGAAAAGTGCGATCTGGATGATTCTGCATACTTCGGACAGAAGTGTCACCAAGACTATCGCAGAAAATGCATATCTGACTTTGAAACCCCACGAAAACCAAGATGTCGCTTGTTCTGCACATCAAACGCACTGTGGAGTGGTGAAAACACCAGATAACATGTTTCTCGCATTAAAAAGCTCGAAAAGAGCGATCTCGATGATTGTGCATACTTCGGACGGAAGTCTCACCAAGATAATCGCAGACAAGGCATATCTCAGCTTGAAACCCCACGAAAACCAAGATATCGCCGGTTCTGCATATCAAACGCACTGTGGAGTGGTGAAAACACCAAATAACATGTTTCTCGCATAAAATAGCTCGAAAAGTGCGATCTCGATGATTCTGCATACTTCGGACAGGAGTCTCACCAAGATAATTGCAGAAAAAACATAATCTGAGCTTGAAACACCACGAAAACCAAGATATCGCAGGTTCTGCATATCAAACGCACTGTGGAGTGGTGAAAACACCAGATAACTTGTTTCTCCCATTAAATAGCTCGAGAAGAGCGCTCTCGATGTTTCTGCATACTTCGGACAGAAGTCTCACCAAGATTATCGTAAAAAATGCATATCTCAGCTTGAAACTCCACGAAAACCAAGATATCGCTGGTTCTGCATATCAAACGCACTCTGGAGTGGTGAATGCACCAGATAACGTGTTTCTCGCATTAGATAGCTCGAAAAGAGCGATCTAGATGATTCTGCATACTTCGGACAGAGGTTTCACCAAGATTATAGCAGAAAATGCATATCTGAGCTTGAAACCCCATGAAAACCAAGATATCGCTGGTTCTGCTTATCCAACGAACTGTCGAGTGGTGAAAACCCCAGAAAACGTGTTTCTCGCATTAAATAGATAGAAAAGAGCGCTCTTGATGTTTCTGCATACTTCGGACAGAGGTTTCATCAAGATTATCGCAGAAAATGCATATCTCAGCTTGAACCCCGACGAAATCTAAGATGTCGCCGGTTGTGCATATCAAACGCACTGTGGAGTGGTGAAAACTCCAGTTATCGTGTTTCTCGCTTATAATAGCTCGAAAAGTGCGATCTCGATGATTCTGCATACTTCGGACAGAAGACTCACAAAGATTATCGCAGAAAATGCATATCTCAGCTTGAAACCCGACCGAAACCAGGATATCTTCGGTTCTGCATATCCAACGAACTGTGGTGTGGTGAAAACACCAGAAAACGTGTTTCTCGCATTAAATAGCTCGAAAAGAGCGATCTCGATGATTCTGCACACTTCGGACAGAAGTCTCACCAAGATTATCGCAGAAAATGCATATCTCAGGTTGAACCCCGACGAAATCCAAGATGTCGCCGGTTCTGCATATCAAACGCACTGCGGAGTGGTGAAAACACCAGATAACGTTTTTCTCTCATTAAATAGCTCGAAAAGAGCGATCCTGATGATTCTGCATACTTCTGACAGAAGTCTCACCAAGATTATCGTAGAAAATGCATATCACAGCTTGAACCCCGACGAAATCCAAGATGTCGCCGGTTCTGCATATCAAACGCACTGTGGAGTGGTGAAAACAACCAGAGAACGTGTTTCTCGCATTAAATAGCTCGAAAAGAGCGTTCTCGAAGATTCTGCATACTTCGGACAGATGTCTCACCAAGATAATCGCAGAAAATGCATATCTGAGCTTGAAACACCACGAAAACCAAGATATCGCAGGTTCTGCATATCAAACGCACTGTGGAGTGGTGAAAACACCAGATAACTTGTTTCTCCCATTAAATAGCTCGAGAAGAGCGCTCTCGATGTTTCTGCATACTTCGGACAGAAGTCTCACCAAGATTATCGTAAAAAATGCATATCTCAGCTTGAAACTCCACGAAAACCAAGATATCGCTGGTTCTGCATATCAAACGCACTCTGGAGTGGTGAAAACACCAGATAACGTGTTTCTCGCATTAGATAGCTCGAAAAGGGCGCTCTCGATGTTTCTGCATACTTCGGACAGAAGTCTCACCAAGATTATCGCAGACAATGCATTCCTCAGCTTGAAACCCCACGAAAACCAAGATATCTCCTGTTCTGCTTATCCAACGAACTGTGGAGTGGTGAAAACCCCAGAAAACGTGTTTCTCGCATTAAATAGATAGAAACGAGCGATCTCGATGATTAAGCATACTTCGGACAGAAGTCTCACCAAGATTATCGTAAAAAATGCATATCTCAGCTTGAAACTCCACGAAAACCAAGATATCGCTGGTTCTGCATATCAAACGCACTCTGGAGTGGTGAATGCACCAGATAACGTGTTTCTCGCATTAGATAGCTCGAAAAGAGCGATCTAGATGATTCTGCATACTTCGGACAGAGGTTTCACCAAGATTATAGCAGAAAATGCATATCTGAGCCTGAAACCCCATGAAAACCAAGATATCGCTGGTTCTGCATATCAAACGCACTGTGGAGTGCTGAAAACACCAGATAACGTGTTTCTCGCATTAAATAGCTCGAAAAGTGCGATCTCGATGATTCTGCATACTTCGGACAGAAGTCTCACCATGATAATCGTAAAAAATGCATATCTCAACTTGAAACCCCACGAAAACCAAGATATCGCTGGTTCTGCCTATCAAACGCACAGTGGAGTGGTGAAAACACCAGATAACGTGTTTCTCGCATTAAATAGGTCGAAAAGAGCGATCTCGATGATTCTGCATACTTCTAACAGAAGTCTCACCATGATTATCGCAGAAAATGCATATCTCTGCTAGAAACCCCACGAAAACCAAGATATCTCCTGTTCTGCTTATCCAACGAACTGTCGAGTGGTGAAAACCCCAGAAAACGTGTTTCTCGCATTAAATAGCTCGAATAGAGCGATCTGGATGATTCTTCATACTTCGGACAGAAGACTAACCAAGATTATCGCAGAAAATGCATATCTCAGCTGGAAACACCACGAAAATCAAGATGTCGCCGGTCCTGCATATCAAACGCACTGTGGGGTGGTGAAAACACCAGAAAACGTGTTACTCGCATTAAATAGCTCGAAAAGAGCGATCTAGATGATTCTGCATACATCTGACAGAAGACTCACCAAGATTATCGCAGAAAGTGCATATCTCAGCTGGAAACCCTACGAAAACCAAGATATCGCCGGTTCTCCATAACAGACGCACTGTGGAGTGGTGAAAACACCAGAAAACGTGTTTCTCGGATTAACTAGCTCGAAAAGAGCGTTCTCGATGATTCTGCATACTTCTCATAGATGAAACACCAAGATTATCGCAGAAAATGCATATTTCAGCTGGAAACCCCACGAAAACCGAGTTATCGGCGGCTCTACATATCAAACGCACTGTGGAGTGGTCAAAACACCAGATAACGTGTTTCTCGCACTAAATAGCTCGAAAAGAGCGATATCGATGATTCTGCATACTTCTGACAGAAGACTCACCAAGATTATCGCAGAAAATGCATATCTCAGATGGAAACACCACGAAAATCAAGATGTCGCCGGTTCTGCATATCAAACTCACTGTGGGGTGGTCAAAACACCAGAAAACGTGTTACTCGCATTAAATAGCTCAAAACGAGCGATCTAGATGGTTCTGCATACTTCTGACTGAAGTCTCACCAAGATTATCGCAGAAAATGCATATCTCAGCTTGAAACCCGACGAAAACCAAGATGTCGCTGGTTCTGCATATCAAACGCACTGTGGGGTGGTGAAAACACCATAAAACGTGTTTCTCGCATTAAATAGCTCAAAACGAGCGATCTAGATGGTTCTGCATACTTCTGACTGAAGTCTCACCAATATTATCGCAGAAAATGCATATCTCAGCTAGAAACCTCACGAAAATCAAGATCTCGCCGGTTCTGCATATCAAACGCACTATGGAGTGGTGAAAACAACCAGATAACATGTTTCTCGCATTAAATAGCTCGAAACGATCGATCTAGATGATTGTGCATACTTCTGACTGAAGTCTCACCAAGATTATCGCAGAAAATGCATATCTCAGCTTGAAACCCGACGAAAACCAAGATGTCGCCGGTTCTGCATATCAAACGCACTGTGGGGTGGTGAAAACACCATAAAACGTGTTACTCGCATTAAATAGCTCGAAAAGAGCGATCTAGATGATTCTGCATACTTCTGACAGAAGACTCACCAAGTTTATCGCACAAAGTGCATATCTCAGCTTGAAACCTCACGAAAACCAAGATATCGCCGGTTCTCCATATCAAACGCACTGTGGAGTGGTTAAAACACCAGAAAACGTGTTTCTCGCGTTAACTAGCTCGAAAAGAGCGTTCTCGATGATTCTGCATACTTCTGACAGAAGACTCACCAAGATTATCGCAGAAAATGCATATCTCAGCTTGAAACCCCACGAAAACCAAGATTGCGCTGGTTCTGCATATCAAACGCACTGTGGAGTGGTGAAAACACCAGAAAACGTGTTTCTCGCATTAAATAGCTCGAAAAGAGCGCTCTCGACGTTTCTGCATACTTCGGACAGATGTTTCACCAATATTATCGCAGAAAATGCATATCTCAGCTCGAAACCTCACGAAAATCAAGATGTTGCCGGTTCTGCATATCAAACGCACTGTGGAGTGGTGAAAACAACCAGAGAACGTGTTTCTCGCATTAAGTAGCTCGAAAAGAGCGTTCTCGAAGATCCTGCATACTTCTGACAGAGGTCTCACCAAAATTATCTTAGAAAATGCATATCTCAGCTTGAAACCCGACGGAAACCGAGTTATCTCCGGTTCTGCACATCAAACGTACCGTGGAGTTGTGAAAACACCAGAAAACGTGTTTCTCGCATTAAATAGCTCGGAACGAGCGATCTCGATGATTCTGCATACTTCGGACAGAAGTCTCACGAAAATTATATTAAAAAATGCATATCTCAGCTTGAAACCCCACGAAAACCAAGATATCGCTGTGTTCAGCATATCAAACGAACTGTGGAGTGGTGAAAACTCCAGAAAACGTGTTTCTCGCATTAAATAGCTCGAATAGAGCGATCTGGATGATTCGTCATACTTCGGACAGAAGTCTCACCAAGATTATGGTAGAAAATGCATATCTCAGCTTGAAACCCGACGAAAACCGAGTTATCTCCGGTTCTGCACATCAAACGTACCGTGGAGTGGCCAAAACACCAGAAAACGTGTTTCGCGCATTAAGTAGCTCGAAAAGAGCGTTCTCGAAGATTCTGCATACTTCTGACAGAAGTCCACCAGGATTATCGTAGAAAATGCATATCTCAGCTTGAAACCCGACCGAAACCAAGATATCTCCGGTTCTGCATGTCAAACGTACTGTGGAGTCGTGAAAACACCAGAAAACGTGTTTCGTGCATTAAGTAGCTCGAAAAGAGCGATCTAGATGATTCTGCATACTTCTGACTGAAGTCTCACCAATATTATCGCAGAAAATGCATATCTCATCTTGAAACCCCACGAAAACCAAGATATCGCTGGTTCTGCATATCAAACGCACTGTGGAGTGGTGAAAACACCAGAAAACGTGTTTCTCGCATTAAGTAGCTCGAAAAGAGCGTTCTCGAAGCTCCTGCATACTTCTGACAGAATTCTCACCAAGATTATCGTAGAAACTGCATATCTCAGCTTGAAACCCGACGAAAACCGATATATCTCCGGTTCTGCACATCAAACGTACCGTCGAGTGGTGAAAACACCAGAAAACGTGTTTCGCGCATTAAGTAGCTCGAAAAGAGCGTTCTCGAAGATTCTGCATAATTCTGACAGAAGTCTCACCAGGATTATCGTAGAGAATGCATATCTCAGCTTGAAACCCGACCGAAACCAAGATATCTCCGGTTCTTCATGTCAAACGTACTGTGGAGTGGTGAAAACACAAGAAAACGTGTTTCGTGCATTATGTAGCTCGAAAAGAACGATCTAGATGATTCTGCATACTTCTGACTGAAGTCTCACCAATATTATCGCAGAAAATGCATATCTCTGCTTGAAACCCCACGAAAACCAAGATATCTACTGTTCTGCATATCCAAGGAACTGTGGAGTGGTGAAAACCCCAGAAAACGTGTTTCTCGCATTAAATAGCTCGAAAAGAGAGCTCTCGACGTATCTGCATACTTCGGACAGATGTTTCACCAAGCTTATCGTAGAAAATGCATATCTCAGCTTGAAACCCGACGAAAACCAAAATATCGCCGGTTGTGCATATCAAACCAACTGTGGAGTGGTGAAAACACCAGATAACGTGTTTCTCGCATTAAATAGCTCGAAAAGTGCGATCTCGATGATTCTGCATACTTCTAACAGAAGTCTCACCAAGATTATCGCAGAAAATGCATATCTCTGCTTGAAACCCCACGAAAACCAAGATATCTACTGTTCTGCATATCAAACGCACTGTGGAGTCATGAAAACACCACATAACGTGTTTCTCGCACTAACTAGCTCGAAAAGAGCGATCTCGATGATACAGCATACTTCGGACAGAAGACTCACCAAGATTATCGCAGAAAATGCATATCTCAGCTTGAAACCCCACGAAAACCAAGATATCGCCTGTTCTGCATATCAAACGCACTGTGGAGTGGTGAAAACACCAGATAACGTGTTTCTCGCATTAAATAGCTCGAAACGAGCGATCTCGATGATTCTGCATACTTCGGACAGAAGTCTCACCAAAATTATCGTTAAAAATTCATATCTCAGCTTGAAACCCCACGAAAACCAAGATATCGCTGTGTGCAGCATATCAAACGAACTGTGGAGTGGTGACAACCCCAGAAAACGTGTTTCTCGCATTAAATAGCTCGAATAGAGCGATCTCGATGATTCTTCATACTTCGGACAGAAGTCTCACCAAGATTATCGTAAAAAATGCATATCTCAGCTTGAAACCCCACGAAAGCCAAGATATCGCTGGTTCCGCATATCAAGCGCACTGTGGAGTGGTGAAAACAGCGGATAAGTTTTTTCTCGCATTAACTAGCTCGAAAAGAGCGGTCTCGATGTTTCAGCATACTTCGGACAGAAGTCTCAACAAGATTATCGCAGAAAATGCATATCTCAGCTTGAAACCCCACGAAAACCAAGATATCGCCGGTTCTGCATATCATACTCACTGTGGAGTGGTGAAAACACCAGATAACGTGTTTCTCGCTTTAAATAGCTCGAAACGAGCATTCTCGATGACTAAGCATACTTCGGACAGAAGTCTCACCAAAATTATAGTAAAAAATGCATATCTCAGCTTGAAACCCCACGAAAACCAAGATATCGCTGTGGTCAGCATATCAAACGAACTGTGGAGTGGTGAAAACCCCAGAAAATGTGTTTCTCGCATTAAATAGCTCGAATAGAGCGATCTCGATGATTCTTCATACTTCGGACAGAAGTCTCACCAAGATTATCGTAGAAAATGCATATCTCAGCTTGAAACCCGAAGAACACCGAGTTATCTCCTGTTCTGCACATCAAAGGTACCGTGGAGTGGCCAAAACCCCAGAAAACGTGTTTCGCGCATTAAGTAGCTCGAAAAGAGCGTTCTCGAAGATTCTGCATACTTCTGACAGAAGTCCACCAGGATTATCGTAGAAAATGCATATCTCAGCTTGAAACCCGACCGAAACCAAGATATCTCCGGTTCTGCATGTCAAACGTACTGTAGAGTGGTGAAAACACCAGAAAACGTGTTTCGTGCATTAGGTAGCTCCAAAAGAGCGATCTAGATGATTCTGCATACTTCTGACTGAAGTCTCACCAATATTATCGCAGAAAATGCATATCTCAGCTGGAAACACCACGAAAATCAAGATATCGCCGGTTCTGCATATCAAACGCACTGTGGAGTGGTGAAAACAACTAGAGAACGTGTTTCTCGCATTAAATAGCTCGAAAAGAGCGATCTCGATGATTCTGCATACTTCGGACAGAAGTCTCAACAAGATTATCGCAGAAAATGCATATCTCAGCTTGAAACCCCACGAAAGCAAGATATCTACTGTTCTGCATATCAAACGCACTGTGGAGTGGTGAAAACACCAGAAAACGTGTTTCGCGCATTAAGTAGCTCGAAGAGAGCGTTCTCGAAGATTCTGCATAATTCTGACAGAAGTCTCACCAAGATTATCGCAGAAAATGCATATCTCTGCTTGAAACCCCACGAAAACCAAGATATCTACTGTTCTGCATATCCAACGAACTGTGGAGTGGTGAAACCCCCAGAAAACGTGTTTCTCGCATTAAATAGCTCGAAAAGAGCGCTCTCGATGTTTCTGCATACTTCGGACGGATGTTTTACCAAGCTTATCGTAGAAAATGCATATCTCAGCTTGAAACCCGACGAAAACCAAAATATCTCCGGTTCTGCATATCCAACGCACTGTGGAGTGGTGAAAACACCAGATAACGTGTTTCTCGCATTCAGTAGCTCGAAACGAGCGATGTCGATGATTCTGCATACTTCGGACAGAAGTCTCCACAAGATTATCGCAGTAACTGCATATCTCAGCTTGAAACCCCACGAAAACCAAGGTATCTACTGTTCTGCATATCAAACGCACTGTGGAGTGGTGAAAACACCAGATAACGTGTTTCTCGCACTAGCTCGCTCGAAAAGAGCGATCTCGATGATTCAGCATACTTCGGACAGAAGTCTCACCAAGATTATCGCAGAAAATGCATATCTCAGCTTGAAACCGCACGAAAACCAAGATATCGCTGGTACTGCATATCAAACGCACTGTGGAGTGGTGAAAACACCAGATAACGTGTTTCTCGCATTAAATAGCTCGAGAAGAGCGATCTCGATGATTCTGCATACTTCGGACAGAAGTCTCACCAAGATTATCGCAGAAAATGCATATCTCAGCTTGAAACCCCACGAAAACCAAGATGTCGCCGGTTCTGCATATCAAACGCACTGTGGAGAGGTGACAACCCCAGAAAACGTGTTTCTCGCATTAAATAGCTCGAATAGAGCGATCTCGATGATTCTTCATACTTCGGACAGAAGTCTCACCAAGATTATCGTAGAAAATGCATATCTCAGCTTGAAACCCGAAGAACACCGAGTTATCTCCTGTTCTGCACATCAAAGGTACCGTGGAGTGGCCAAAACCCCAGAAAACGTGTTTCGCGCATTAAGTAGCTCGAAAAGAGCGTTCTCGAAGATTCTGCATACTTCTGACAGAAGTCCACCAGGATTATCGTAGAAAATGCATATCTCAGCTTGAAACCCGACCGAAACCAAGATATCTCCGGTTCTGCATGTCAAACGTACTGTAGAGTGGTGAAAACACCAGAAAACGTGTTTCGTGCATTAGGTAGCTCCAAAAGAGCGATCTAGATGATTCTGCATACTTCTGACTGAAGTCTCACCAATATTATCGCAGAAAATGCATATCTCAGCTGGAAACACCACGAAAATCAAGATATCGCCGGTTCTGCATATCAAACGCACTGTGGAGTGGTGAAAACAACTAGAGAACGTGTTTCTCGCATTAAATAGCTCGAAAAGAGCGATCTCGATGATTCTGCATACTTCGGACAGAAGTCTCAACAAGATTATCGCAGAAAATGCATATCTCAGCTTGAAACCCCACGAAAGCAAGATATCTACTGTTCTGCATATCAAACGCACTGTGGAGTGGTGAAAACACCAGAAAACGTGTTTCGCGCATTAAGTAGCTCGAAGAGAGCGTTCTCGAAGATTCTGCATAATTCTGACAGAAGTCTCACCAAGATTATCGCAGAAAATGCATATCTCTGCTTGAAACCCCACGAAAACCAAGATATCTACTGTTCTGCATATCCAACGAACTGTGGAGTGGTGAAACCCCCAGAAAACGTGTTTCTCGCATTAAATAGCTCGAAAAGAGCGCTCTCGATGTTTCTGCATACTTCGGACGGATGTTTTACCAAGCTTATCGTAGAAAATGCATATCTCAGCTTGAAACCCGACGAAAACCAAAATATCTCCGGTTCTGCATATCCAACGCACTGTGGAGTGGTGAAAACACCAGATAACGTGTTTCTCGCATTCAGTAGCTCGAAACGAGCGATGTCGATGATTCTGCATACTTCGGACAGAAGTCTCCACAAGATTATCGCAGTAACTGCATATCTCAGCTTGAAACCCCACGAAAACCAAGGTATCTACTGTTCTGCATATCAAACGCACTGTGGAGTGGTGAAAACACCAGATAACGTGTTTCTCGCACTAGCTCGCTCGAAAAGAGCGATCTCGATGATTCAGCATACTTCGGACAGAAGTCTCACCAAGATTATCGCAGAAAATGCATATCTCAGCTTGAAACCGCACGAAAACCAAGATATCGCTGGTACTGCATATCAAACGCACTGTGGAGTGGTGAAAACACCAGATAACGTGTTTCTCGCATTAAATAGCTCGAGAAGAGCGATCTCGATGATTCTGCATACTTCGGACAGAAGTCTCACCAAGATTATCGCAGAAAATGCATATCTCAGCTTGAAACCCCACGAAAACCAAGATGTCGCCGGTTCTGCATATCAAACGCACTGTGGAGAGGTGACAACCCCAGAAAACGTGTTTCTCGCATTAAATAGCTCGAATAGAGCGATCTCGATGATTCTTCATACTTCGGACAGAAGTCTCACCAAGATTATCGTAGAAAATGCATATCTCAGCTTGAAACCCGAAGAACACCGAGTTATCTCCTGTTCTGCACATCAAAGGTACCGTGGAGTGGCCAAAACCCCAGAAAACGTGTTTCGCGCATTAAGTAGCTCGAAAAGAGCGTTCTCGAAGATTCTGCATACTTCTGACAGAAGTCCACCAGGATTATCGTAGAAAATGCATATCTCAGCTTGAAACCCGACCGAAACCAAGATATCTCCGGTTCTGCATGTCAAACGTACTGTAGAGTGGTGAAAACACCAGAAAACGTGTTTCGTGCATTAGGTAGCTCCAAAAGAGCGATCTAGATGATTCTGCATACTTCTGACTGAAGTCTCACCAATATTATCGCAGAAAATGCATATCTCAGCTGGAAACACCACGAAAATCAAGATATCGCTGTGTTCTGCATATCAAACGCACTGTGGAGTGGTGAAAACCCCAGAAAACGTGTTTCTCGCATTAAATAGCTCGAGTAGAGCGATCTCGATGATTCTTCATACTTCGGACAGAAGTCTCACCAAGATTATCGTAAAAAATGCATATCTCAGCTTAAAACCCCACGAAAGCCAAGATATCGCTGGTTCTGCATATCAAACGCACTGTGGAGTGGTGAAAACACCAGATAACGTGTTTCTCGCATTAAATAGCTCGAGAAGAGCGATCTCGATGATTCTGCATACTTCGGACAGAAGTCTCACCATGATTATCGCAGAAAATGCATATCTCAGCTTGAAACCCCACGAAAACCAAGATGTCGCCGGTTCTGCATATCAAACGCACTGTGGAGAGGTGAAAACACCAGAAAACGTGTTTCTCGCTTTAAGTAGCTCGAAAAGAGCGTTCTCGAAGATCCTGCATACTTCTGACAGAAGTCTCACCAAGTTTATCTTAGAAAATGCATATCTCAGCTTGAAACCCGACGAAAACCGAGTTATCTCCGGTTCTGCACATCAAACGTACCGTGGAGTGGTGAAAACACCAGAAAACGTGTTTCGCGCATTAAGTAGCTCGAAAAGAGCGTTCTCGAAGATTCTGCATACTTCTGACAGAAGTCCACCAGGATTATCGTAGAAAATGCATATCTCAGCTTGAAATCCGACCGAAACCAAGATATCTCCGGTTCAGCATTCCAAACGTACTGTGGAGTGGTGAAAACACCGGAAAACGTGTTTCGTGCATTAAGTAGCTCGAAAAGAGCGATCTAGATGATTCTGCATACTTCTGACAAAAGACCCACCAAGATTATCGTAGAAAATGCATATCTCAACTTGAACCCCGACGAAATCAAAGATGTCGCCGGTTCTGCATATCAAACGCACTGTGGAGTGGTGAAAACAACCAGAGAACGTGTTTCTCGCATTAAATAGCTCGAAGATAGTGCATACTTCTGACAGAAGTCTCACCAAGATTATCGTAGAAAATGCATATCTCAGCTTGAAACCCGACGAAAACCGAGTTAACTCCGGTTCTGCACATCAAAAGTACCGTGGAGTGGTGAAAACACCAGATAAAGTGTTTCTCGCATTAAATAGCTCGAGAAGAGCGATCTCGATGATTCTGCATACTTCGGACAGAAGTCTCACCAAGATTATGGCAGAAAATGCATATCTCAGCTTGAAACCCCACGAAAACCAAGATGTCGCCGGTTCTGCATATCAAACGCACTGTGAAGTGGTGAAAACACCAGAAAACGTGTTTCTCGCATTAAATAGCTCGAAAAGAGCGTTCTCGAAGATCCTGCATACTTCTGACAGAAGTCTCACCAAGTTTATCTTAGAAAATGCATATCTCAGCTTGAAACCCGACGAAAACCGAGTTATCTCCGGTTCTGCACATCAAACGTACCGTGGAGTGGTGAAAACACCAGAAAACGTGTTTCGCGCATTAAGTAGCTCGAAAAGAGCGTTCTCGAAGATTCTGCATACTTCTGACAGAAGTCTCACCAGGATTATCGTAAAAAATGCATATCTCAGCTTGAAACCCCACGAAAACCAAGATATCGCTGTGTTCTGCATATCAAACGCACTGTGGAGTGGTGAAAACACCAGAAAATGTGTTTCTCGCATTAAATAGCTCGAATAGAGCGATCTCGATGATTCTTCATACTTCGGACAGAAGTCTCACCAAGATTATCGTAGAAAATGCATATCTCAGCTTGAAACCCGAAGAACACCGAGTTATCTCCTGTTCTGCACATCAAAGGTACCGTGGAGTGGCCAAAACCCCAGAAAACGTGTTTCGCGCATTAAGTAGCTCGAAAAGAGCGTTCTCGAAGATTCTGCATACTTCTGACAGAAGTCCACCAGGATTATCGTAGAAAATGCATATCTCAGCTTGAAACCCGACCGAAACCAAGATATCTCCGGTTCTGCATGTCAAACGTACTGTAGAGTGGTGAAAACACCAGAAAACGTGTTTCGTGCATTAGGTAGCTCCAAAAGAGCGATCTAGATGATTCTGCATACTTCTGACTGACGTCTCACCAATATTATCGCAGAAAATGCATATCTCAGCTGGAAACACCACGAAAATCAAGATCTCGCCGGTTCTGCATATCAAACGCACTGTGGAGTGGTGAAAACAACTAGAGAACGTGTTTCTCGCATTAAATAGCTCGAAAAGAGCGATCTCGATGATTCTGCATACTTCGGACAGAAGTCTCAACAAGATTATCGCAGAAGATGCATATCTCAGCTTGAAACCCCACGAAAGCAAGATATCTACTGTTCTGCATATCAAACGCACTGTGGAGTGGTGAAAACACCAGAAAACGTGTTTCGCGCATTAAGTAGCTCCAAGAGAGCGTTCTCGATGTTTCTGCATACTTCGGACGGATGTTTTACCAAGCTTATCGTAGAAAATGCATATCTCAGCTTGAAACCCGACGAAAACCAAAATATCTCCGGTTCTGCATATCCAACGCACTGTGGAGTGGTGAAAACACCAGATAACGTGTTTCTCGCATTCAGTAGCTCGAAACGAGCGATGTCGATGATTCTGCATACTTCGGACAGAAGTCTCCACAAGATTATCGCAGTAACTGCATATCTCAGCTTGAAACCCCACGAAAACCAAGGTATCTACTGTTCTGCATATCAAACGCACTGTGGAGTGGTGAAAACACCAGATAACGTGTTTCTCGCACTAGCTCGCTCGAAAAGAGCGATCTCGATGATTCAGCATACTTCGGACAGAAGTCTCACCAAGATTATCGCAGAAAATGCATATCTCAGCTTGAAACCGCACGAAAACCAAGATATCGCTGGTACTGCATATCAAACGCACTGTGGAGTGGTGAAAACACCAGATAACGTGTTTCTCGCATTAAATAGCTGGAGAAGAGCGATCTCGATGATTCTGCATACTTCGGACAGAAGTCTCACCAAGATTATCGCAGAAAATGCATATCTCAGCTTGAAACCCCACGAAAACGGAGTTATCTCCGGTTCTGCACATCAAACGTACCGTGGAGTGGTGAAAACACCAGAAAGCGTGTTTCGCGCATTAAGTAGCTCGAAAAGAACGTTCTCGAAGATTCTGCATACTTCTGACAGAAGTCCACCAGGATTATCGTAGAAAATGCATATCTCAGCTTGAAATCCGACCGAAACCAAGATATCTCCGGTTCAGCATTCCAAACGTACTGTGGAGTGGTGAAAACACCGGAAAACGTGTTTCGTGCATTAAGTAGCTCGAAAAGAGCGATCTAGATGATTCTGCATACTTCTGACAAAAGACCCACCAAGATTATCGTAGAAAATGCATATCTCAACTTGAACCCCGACGAAATCAAAGATGTCGCCGGTTCTGCATATCAAACGCACTGTGGAGTGGTGAAAACAACCAGAGAACGTGTTTCTCGCATTAAATAGCTCGAAGATAGTGCATACTTCTGACAGAAGTCTCACCAAGATTATCGTAGAAAATGCATATCTCAGCTTGAAACCCGACGAAAACCGAGTTAACTCCGGTTCTGCACATCAAAAGTACCGTGGAGTGGTGAAAACACCAGAAAACGTGTTTCTCGCATTTAATAGCTCGAGTAGAGCGATCTCGATGATTCTTCATACTTCGGACAGAAGTCTCACCAAGATTATCGTAAAAAATGCATATCTCAGCTTGAAACCCCACGAAAACCAAGATATCGCTGTGTTCTGCATATCAAACGCACTGTGGAGTGGTGAAAACCCCAGAAAACGTGTTTCTCGCATTAAATAGCTCGAGTAGAGCGATCTCGATGATTCTTCATACTTCGGACAGAAGTCTCACCAAGATTATCGTAAAAAATGCATATCTCAGCTTGAAACCCCACGAAAGCCAAGATATCGCTGGTTCTGCATATCAATCGCACTGTGGAGTTGTGAAAACACCAGATAACGTGTTTCTCGCATTAAATAGCTCGAGAAGAGCGATCTCGATGATTCTGCATACTTCGGACAGAAGTCTCACCAAGATTATCGCAGAAAATGCATATCTCAGCTTGAAACCCCACGAAAACCAAGATGTCGCCGGTTCTGCATATCAAACGCACTGTGGAGTGGTGAAAACACCAGAAAACGTGTTTCTCGCATTAAATAGCTCGAAAAGAGCGTTCTCGAAGATCCTGCATACTTCTGACAGAAGTCTCACCAAGTTTATCTTAGAAAATGCATATCTCAGCTTGAAACCCGACGAAAACCGAGTTATCTCCGGTTCTGCACATCAAACGTACCGTGGAGTGGTGAAAACACCAGAAAACGTGTTTCGCGCATTAAGTAGCTCGAAAAGAGCGTTCTCGAAGATTCTGCATACTTCTGACAGAAGTCTCACCAGGATTATCGTAATAAATGCATATCTCAGCTTGAAACCCCACGAAAACCAAGATATCGCTTTGTTCTGCATATCAAACGCACTGTGGAGTGGTGAAAACACCAGAAAACGTGTTTCTCGCATTAAATAGCTCGAGTAGAGCGATCTCGATGATTCTTCATACTTCGGACAGAAGTCTCACCAAGATTATCGTAGAAAATGCATATCTCATATTGAAACCCCACGAAAACCAAGATATCGCTGTGTTCTGCATATCAAACGCACTGTGGAGTGGTGGAAACCCCAGAAAACGTGTTTCTCGCATTAAATAGCTCGAGTAGAGCGATCTCGATGATTCTTCATACTTCGGACAGAAGTCTCACCAAGATTATCGTAAAAAATGCATATCTCAGCTTGAAACCCCACGAAAGTCAAGATATCTCTGGTTCTGCATATCAAACGCACTTGTGGAGTGGTGAAAACACCAGATAACGTGTTTCTCGCATTAAATAGCTCGAAAAGAGCGATCTCGATGATTCTGCATACTTCGGACAGAAGTCTCACCAAGATTATCGCAGAAAATGCATCTCTCAGCTTGAAACCCCACGAAAACCAAAATGTCGCCGGTACTGCATATCAAACGCACTGTGGAGTGGTGAAAACACCAGAAAACGTGTTTCTCGCATTAAGTAGCTCGAAAAGAGCGTTCTCGAAGATCCTGCATACTTCTGACAGAAGTCTCACCAAGATTATCTTAGAAAATGCATATCTCATCTTGAAACCCGACGAAAACCGAGTTATCTCCGGTTCTGCACATCAAACGTACCGTAGAGTGGTGAAAACACCAGAAAACGTGTTTCGCGCATTAAGTAGCTCGAAAAGAGCGTTCTCGAAGATCCTGCATACTTCTGACAGAAGTCTCACCAAGATTATCTTAGAAAATGCATATCTCAGCTTGAAACCCGACGAAAACCGAGTTATCTCCGGTTCTGCACATCAAACGTACCGTGGAGTGGTGAAAACACCAGAAAACGTGTTTCTCGCATTAAATAGCTCGGAACGAGCGATCTCGATGATTCTGCATACTTCGGACAGAAGTCTCACCAAAATTATAGTAAAAAATGCATATCTCAGCTTGAAACCCCACGAAAACCAAGATATCGCTGTGTTCAGCATATCAAACGAACTGTGGAGTGGTGAAAACCCCAGAAAATGTGTTTCTCGCATTAAATAGCTCGAATAGAGCGATATCGATGATTCTTCATACTTCGGACAGAAGTCTCACCAAGATTATCGTAGAAAATGCATATCTCAGCTTGAAACCCGAAGAACACCGAGTTATCTCCTGTTCTGCACATCAAAGGTACCGTGGAGTGGCCAAAACCCCAGAAAACGTGTTTCGCGCATTAAGTAGCTCGAAAAGAGCGTTCTCGAAGATTCTGCATACTTCTGACAGAAGTCCACCAGGATTATCGTAGAAAATGCATATCTCAGCTTGAAACCCGACCGAAACCAAGATATCTCCGGTTCTGCATGTCAAACGTACTGTAGAGTGGTGAAAACACCAGAAAACGTGTTTCGTGCATTAGGTAGCTCCAAAAGAGCGATCTAGATGATTCTGCATACTTCTGACTGAAGTCTCACCAATATTATCGCAGAAAATGCATATCTCAGCTGGAAACACCACGAAAATCAAGATATCGCCGGTTCTGCATATCAAACGCACTGTGGAGTGGTGAAAACAACCAGAGAACGTGTTTCTCGCATTAAATAGCTCGAAAAGAGCGATCTCGATGATTCTGCATACTTCGGACAGAAGTCTCAACAAGATTATCGCAGAAAATGCATATCTCTGCTGGAAACCCCACGAAAACCAAGATATCTACAGTTCTGCATATCCAACGAACTGTGGAGTGGTGAAACCCCCAGAAAACGTGTTTCTCGCATTAAATAGCTCGAAAAGAGCGCTCTCGATGTTTCTGCATACTTCGGACAGATGTTTTACCAAGCTTATCGTAGAAAATGCATATCTCAGCTTGAAACCCGACGAAAACCAAAATATCTCCGGTTCTGCATATCCAACGCACTGTGGAGTGGTGAAAACACCATATAACGTGTTTCTCGCATTCAGTAGCTCGAAACGAGCGATGTCGATGATTCTGCTTACTTCGGACAGAAGTCTCCACAAGATTATCGCAGAAACTGCATATCTCAGCTTGAAACCCCACGAAAACCAAGGTATCTACTGTTCTGCATATCAAACGCACTGTGGAGTGGTGAAAACACCAGATAACGTGTTTCTCGCACTAGCTCGCTCGAAAAGAGCGATCTCGATGATTCAGCATACTTCGGACAGAAGTCTCACCAAGCTTATCGCAGAAAATGCATATCTCAGCTTGAAACCGCACGAAAACCAAGATATCGCTGCTACTGCATATCAAACGCACTGTGGAGTGGTGAAAACACCAGATAACGTGTTTCTCGCATTAAATAGCTCGAGAAGAGCGATCTCGATGATTCTGCATACTTCTGACAGAAGTCCACCAGGATTATCGTAGAAAATGCATATCTCAGCTTGAAATCCGACCGAAACCAAGATATCTCCGGTTCAGCATTCCAAACGTACTGTGGAGTGGTGAAAACACCGGAAAACGTGTTGCGTGCATTAAGTAGCTCGAAAAGCGCGATCTAGATGATTCTGCATACTTCTGACAAAAGACCCACCAAGATTATCGTAGAAAATGCATATCTCAACTTGAACCCCGACGAAATCAAAGATGTCGCCGGTTCTGCATATCAAACGCACTGTGGAGTGGTGAAAACAACCAGAGAACGTGTTTCTCGCATTAAATAGCTCGAAAAGGTCGTTCTCGAAGATAGTGCATACTTCTGACAGAAGTCTTACCAAGATTATCGTAGAAAATGCATATCTCAGCTTGAAACCCGACGAAAACCGAGTTATCTCCGTTTCTGCACATCAAACGTACCGTGGAGTGGTGAAAACACCAGAAAACGTGTTTCTCGCATTAAATAGCTCGAGTAGAGCGATCTCGATGATTCTTCATACTTCGGACAGAAGTCTCACCAAGATTATCGTAAAAAATGCATATCTCAGCTTGAAACCCCACGAAAGCCAAGATATCGCTGGTTCTGCATATCAAACGCACTGTGGAGTGGTGAAAACACCAGATAACGTGTTTCTCGCATTAAATAGCTCGAGAAGAGCGATCTCGATGATTCTGCATACTTCGGACAGAAGTCTCACCAAGATTATCGCAAAAAATGCATATCTCAGCTTGAAACCCCACGAAAACCAAGATGTCGCCGGTTCTGCATATCAAACGCACTGTGCAGTGGTGAAAACACCAGAAAACGTGTTTCTCGCATTAAATAGCTCGAAACGAGCGATCTCGATGATTCTGCATACTTCAGACAGAAGTCTCACCAAGATTATCGCAGGAAATGCATATCTCAGCTTGAAACCACCCGAAAACCAAGATATCTCCGGTTCTGCATATCCAACGCACTGTGGAGTGGTGAAAACACCAGATAACGTGTTTCTCGCATTAAATAGCTCGAGAAGAGCGATCTCGATGATTCTGCATACTTCGGACAGAAGTCTCACCAAGATTATCGCAGAAAATGCATATCTCAGCTGGAAACACCACGAAAATGAAGATATCTACTGTTCTGCATATCAAACGAACTGTGGATTGCTGAAAACAACCAGAGAACGTGTTTCTCGCAATAAATAGCTCAAAAAGAGCGCTCTCGATGTTTCTGCATACTTCGGACAGATGTTTCACCAAGCTTATCGTAGAAAATGCATATCTCAGCTTGAAACCCGACGAAAACCAAAATATCGCCGGTTCTGCATATCCAACACACTGTGGAGTGGTGAAAACACCAGATAACGTGTTTCTCGCATTAAGAAGCTCGAAACGAGCGATCTCGATAATTCTGCATACTTCGGACAGAAGTCTCACCAATATTATCGCAGAAAATGCAAATCGCAGCTTGAAACCCCACGAAAACCAAGATATCGCTGGTTCTGCATATCAAACGCACTGTGGAGTGGTGAAAACACCAGATAACGTGTTTCTCGCATTAAATAGCTCGAAAAGCGCGAATCCCTGATGTTTCAGCATACTTCGGACAGAAGTCTCACCAAGATTATCGCAGAAAATGCATATCTCAGCTTGAAACCACACGGAAAGCAAGATATCTCCGGTTCTGCATATCCAACGAACTGTGGAGTGGTGAAAACCCCAGAAAACGAGTTTCTCGCATTAAATAGCTCGAAAATGGCGCTCTCGATGTTTCTGCATACTTCGGACAGATGTTTCACCAAGATTATCGTAGAAAATGCATATCTCAGCTTGACACCCGACGAAAACCAAAATATCGCCGGTTCTGCATATCAAACGCACTGTGGAGTGGTGAAAACACCGGATAAGGTTTTTCTCGCATTAACTAGCTCGAATAGAGCGATCACGATGATTCTGCATCCTTCTGACAGAAGTCTCACCAAGATTATCGTAGAAAATGCATATCTCAGCTTGAAACCCGACCGAAACCAATATATCTCCGGTTCTGCATGTCAAACGTACTGTGGAGTGGTAAAAACACCAGAAAACGTGTTTCGTGCATTAAGTAGCTCGAAAAGAGCGATCTAGATGATTCTGCATCCTTCTGACTGAAGTCTCACCAATATTATCGCAGAAAATGCATATCTCAGCTTGAAACCCGAAGAAATCCGAGTTATCTCCGGTTCTGCACATCAAACGTACCGTGGAGTGGTGAAAACACCAGAAAACGTATTTCGCGCATTAAGTAGCTCGAAAAGAGCGTTCTCGAAGATTCTGCATACTTCTGACAGAAGTCTCACCAGGATTATCGTAGAAAATGCATATCTCAGCTTGAAACCCGACCGAAACCAAAATATCGCCGGTTCTGCATATCATACGCACTGTGGAGTGGTGAAAACACCAGATTACGTGTTTCTCGCATCTAATAGCTCGAAAAGAGCGTTCTCGAAGATCCTGCATACTTCTGATAGAAGTCACACCAAGATTATCGTAGAAAATGCATATCTCATCTGGAACCCCGACGAAAACCGAGTTATCTCCGGTTCTGCACATCAAACGTACCGTGGAGTGGTGAAAACACCAGAAAACGAGTTTCGCGCATTAAGTAGCTCGAAAAGAGCGTTCTCGAAGATTCTGCATACTTCTGACAGAAGTCTCACCAGGATTATCGTAGAAAATGAATATCTCAGCTTGAAACCCGACCGAAACCAAGATATCTCCGGTTCTGCATGACAAACGTACTGTAGAGTGGTGAAAACACCAGAAAACGTGTTTCGTGCACTAAATAGCTCGAAAAGAGCGCTCTCGATGTTTCTGCATACTTTGGACAGATGTTTCACCAAGCTTATCGTAGAAAATGCATATCTCAGCTTGAAACCCGAAGAAAACCAAAATATCGCCGGTTCTTCATATCCAACGCACTGTGGAGTGGTGAAAACTCCAGATAACGTGTTTCTCGCATTAAGTAGCTCGAAACGAGCGATCTCGATGATTCTGCATACTTCGGACAGAAGTCTCAACAAGATTATCGCAGAAAATGCATATCTCAGCTTGAAACCCCACGAAAACCAAGATATCGCCGCTTCTGCATATCAAACGCACTGTGGAGTGGTGAAAACACCGGATAAGGTTTTCCTCGCATTAAATAGCTCGAAAAGAGCGTTCTCGAAAATCCTGCATACTTCTGACAGAAGTCTCACCAAGATTATCGTAGAAAATGCATATCTCAGCTTGAATCCCGACGAAAACCGAGTTATCTCCGGTTCTGCACATCAAACGTACCGTGGAGTGGTGAAAACACCAGAAAACGTGTTTCGCGCATTAAGTAGCACGAAAAGAGCGTTCTCGAAGATTCTGCATACTTCTGACAGAAGGCTCACCAGGATTATCGAAGAAAATACATATCTCAGCTGGAAACACCACGAAAATCAAGATATCGCCTGTTCTGCATATCAAACGCACTGTGGAGTGGTAAAAACAACCAGAGAACGTGTTTCCCCCATTATATAGCTCGCGAAGAGCGATCTCGATGATTCAGCATACTTCGGACAGAAGTCTCACCAAGATTATCGCAGGAAATGCATATCTCATCTTGAAACCCCACGAAAACCCAGATATCTCCGGTTCTGCATATCCAACGAACTGTGGAGTGGTGAAAACCCCAGAAAACGTGTTTGTCGCATTAAATAGCTCGAAAAGAGCGCTCTCGATGTTTCCGCATACTTCGGACAGATGTTTCACCAAGATTATCGTAGAAAATGCATATCTCGGCTTGAAACCCGACCGAAACAAGATATCTCCGGTTCTGCATGTCAAACGTACTGTGGAGTGGTGAAAACACCAGAAAACGTGTTTCGTGCATTAAGTAGCTCGAAAAGAGCGATCTAGTTGATTCTGCATCCTTCTGACAAAAGACCCACCAAGATTATCGCAGTAAATGCATATCTCAGCTGGAAACACCACGAAAATCAAGATATCGCCTGTTCTGCATTTCAAACGCACTGTGGAGTGGTGAATACAACCAGAGAACGTGTTTCTCGTATTAAATAGCTCGAAAAGAGCGATCTCGATGATTCTGCACACTTCTGACTGAAGTCTCACCAATATTATCGCAGAAAATGCATATCTCAGCTTGAAACCCGACGAAAACCGAGTTATCCCCGGTTCTGCACATCAAACGTACCGTGGAGTGGTGAAAACACCAGAAAACGTATTTCGCGCAGTAAGTAACTCGAAAAGAGCGTTCTCGAAGATTCTGCATACTTCTGACAGAAGTCTCACCAGGATTATCGTAGAAAATGCATATCTCAGCTTGAAACCCGACCGAAACCAATATATCTCCGGTTCTGCATGTCAAACGTACTGTGGAGTGGTAAAAACACCAGAAAACGTTGTTTCGTGCATTAAGTAGCTCGAAAAGAGCGATCTAGATGATTCTGCATACTTCTGACTGAAGTCTCACCAATATTATCGCAGAAAATGCATATCTCAGCTTGAAACCCGACGAAAACCGAGTTATCTCCGGTTCTGCACATCAAACGTACCGTGGAGTGGTGAAAACACCAGAAAACGTATTTCGCGCATTAAGTAGCTCGAAAAGAGCGTTCTCGAAGATTCTGCATACTTCTGACAGAAGTCTCACCAGGATTATCGTAGAAAATGCATATCTCAGCTTGAAACCCGACCGAAACCAAAATATCGCCGGTTCTGCATATCATACGCACTGTGGAGTGGTGAAAACACCAGATTACGTGTTTCTCGCATCTAATAGCTCGAAAAGAGCGTTCTCGAAGATCCTGCATACTTCTGATAGAAGTCTCACCAAGATTATCGTAGAAAATGCATATCTCATCTTGAACCCCGACGAAAACCGAGTTATCTCCGGTTCTGCACATCAAACGTACCGTGGAGTGGTGAAAACACCAGAAAACGAGTTTCGCGCATTAAGTAGCTCGAAAAGAGCGTTCTCGAAGATTCTGCATACTTCTGACAGAAGTCTCACCAGGATTATCGTAGAAAATGAATATCTCAGCTTGAAACCCGACCGAAACCAAGATATCTCCGGTTCTGCATGACAAACGTACTGTAGAGTGGTGAAAACACCAGAAAACGTGTTTCGTGCACTAAATAGATCGAAAAGAGCGCTCTCGATGTTTCTGCATACTTTGGACAGATGTTTCACCAAGCTTATCGTAGAAAATGCATATCTCAGCTTGAAACCCGAAGAAAACCAAAATATCGCCGGTTCTTCATATCCAACGCACTGTGGAGTGGTGAAAACTCCAGATAACGTGTTTCTCGCATTAAGTAGCTCGAAACGAGCGATCTCGATGATTCTGCATACTTCGGACAGAAGTCTCACCAAGATTATCGTAGAAAATGCATATCTCAGCTTGAATCCCGACGAAAACCGAGTTATCTCCGGTTCTGCACATCAAACGTACCGTGGAGTGGTGAAAACACCAGAAAACGTGTTTCGCGCATTAAGTAGCACGAAAAGAGCGTTCTCGAAGATTCTGCATACTTCTGACAGAAGGCTCACCAGGATTATCGTAGAAAATACATATCTCAGCTGGAAACACAACGAAAACCCAGATATCTCCGGTTCTGCATATCCAACGAACTGTGGAGTGGTGAAAACCCCAGAAAACGTGTTTGTCGCATTAAATAGCTCGAAAAGAGCGCTCTCGATGTTTCCGCATACTTCGGACAGATGTTTCACCAAGATTATCGTAGAAAATGCATATCTCGGCTTGAAACCCGACCGAAACAAGATATCTCCGGTTCTGCATGTCAAACGTACTGTGGAGTGGTGAAAACACCAGAAAACGTGTTTCGTGCATTAAGTAGCTCGAAAAGAGCGATCTAGTTGATTCTGCATCCTTCTGACAAAAGACCCACCAAGATTATCGCAGTGAATGCATATCTCAGCTGGAAACACCACGAAAATCAAGATATCGCCTGTTCTGCATATCAAACGCACTGTGGAGTGGTGAATACAACCAGAGAACGTGTTTCTCGTATTAAATAGCTCGAAAAGAGCGATCTCGATGATTCTGCACACTTCTGACTGAAGTCTCACCAATATTATCGCAGAAAATGCATATCTCAGCTTGAAACCCGACGAAAACCGAGTTATCTCCGGTTCTGCACATCAAACGTACCGTGGAGTGGTGAAAACACCAGAAAACGAGTTTCGCGCATTAAGTAGCTCGAAAAGAGCGTTCTCGAAGATTCTGCATACTTCTGACAGAAGTCTCACCAGGATTATCGTAGAAAATGAATATCTCAGCTTGAAACCCGACCGAAACCAAGATATCTCCGGTTCTGCATGACAAACGTACTGTAGAGTGGTGAAAACACCAGAAAACGTGTTTCGTGCACTAAATAGCTCGAAAAGAGCGCTCTCGATGTTTCTGCATACTTTGGACAGATGTTTCACCAAGCTTATCGTAGAAAATGCATATCTCAGCTTGAAACCCGAAGAAAACCAAAATATCGCCGGTTCTTCATATCCAACGCACTGTGGAGTGGTGAAAACTCCAGATAACGTGTTTCTCGCATTAAGTAGCTCGAAACGAGCGATCTCGATGATTCTGCATACTTCGGACAGAAGTCTCAACAAGATTATCGCAGAAAATGCATATCTCAGCTTGAAACCCCACGAAAACCAAGATATCGCCGGTTCTGCATATCAAACGCACTGTGGAGTGGTGAAAACTCCAGATAACGTGTTTCTCGCATTAAGTAGCTAGAAAAGAGCGATCTAGATGATTCTGCACACTTCTGACTGAAGTCTCACCAATATTATCGCAGAAAATGCATATCTCAGCTTGAAACCGGACGAAAACCGAGTTATCCCCGGTTCTGCACATCAAACGTACCGTGGAGTTGTGAAAACACCAGAAAACGTATTTCGCGCAGTAAGTAACTCGAAAAGAGCGTTCTCGAAGATTCTGCATACTTCTGACAGAAGTCTCACCAGGATTATCGTAGAAAATGCATATCTCAGCTTGAAACCCGACCGAAACCAAGATATCTCCGGTTCTGCATGTCAAACGTACTGTGGAGTGGTAAAAACACCAGAAAACGTGTTTCTCGCTTCTAATAGCTCGAAAAGAGCGTTCTCGAAGATCCTGCATACTTCTGATAGAAGTCTCACCAAGATTATCGTAGAAAATGCATATCTCATCTTGAACCCCGACGAAAACCGAGTTATCTCCGGTTCTGCACATCAAACGTACCGTGGAGTGGTGAAAACACCAGAAAACGAGTTTCGCGCATTAAGTAGCTCGAAAAGAGCGTTCTCGAAGATTCTGCATACTTCTGACTGAAGTCTCACCAGGATTATCGTAGAAAATGCATATCTCAGCTTGAAACCCGTTCGAAACCAAGATATCTCCGGTTCTGCATGACAAACGTACCGTGGAGTGGTGAAAACACCAGAAAACGAGTTTCGCGCAATAAGTAGCTCGAAAAGAGCGTTCTCGAAGATTCTGCATACTTCTGACAGAAGTCTCACCAGGATTATCGTAGAAAATGCATATCTCAGCTTGAAACCCGACCGAAACCAAAATATCGCCGGTTCTGCATATCATACGCACTGTGGAGTGGTGAAAACTCCAGATAACGTGTTTCTCGCATTAAGTAGCTCGAAACGAGCGATCTCGATGATTCTGCATACTTCGGACAGAAGTCTCAACAAGATTATCGCAGAAAATGCATATCTCAGCTTGAAACCCCACGAAAACCAAGATATCGCCGGTTCTGCATATCAAACGCACTGTGGAGTGGTGAAAACACCGGATAAGGTTTTCCTCGCATTAAATAGCTCGAAAAGAGCGTTCTCGAAAATCCTGCATACTTCTGACAGAAGTCTCACCAAGATTATCGTAGAAAATGCATATCTCAGCTTGAATCCCGACGAAAACCGAGTTATCTCCGGTTCTGCACATCAAACGTACCGTGGAGTGGTGAAAACTCCAGATAACGTGTTTCTCGCATTAAGTAGCACGAAAAGAGCGTTCTCGAAGATTCTGCATACTTCTGACAGAAGGCTCACCAGGATTATCGTAGAAAATACATATCTCAGCTGGAAACACCACGAAAATCAAGATATCGCCTGTTCTGCATATCAAACGCACTGTGGAGTGGTAAAAACAACCAGAGAACGTGTTTCCCCCATTATATAGCTCGCGAAGAGCGATCTCGATGATTCAGCATACTTCGGACAGAAGTCTCACCAAGATTATCGCAGGAAATGCATATCTCATCTTGAAACCCCACGAAAACCCATATATCTCCGGTTCTGCATATCCAACGAACTGTGGAGTAGTGAAAACCCCAGAAAACGTGTTTCTCGCATTAAATAGCTCGAAAAGAGCGCTCTCGATGTTTCCGCATACTTCGGACAGATGTTTCACCAAGATTATCATAGAAAATGCATATCTCGGCTTGAAACCCGACCGAAACAAGATATCTCCGGTTCTGCATGTCAAACGTACTGTGGAGTGGTGAAAACACCAGAAAACGTGTTTCGTGCATTAAGTAGCTCGAAAAGAGCGATCTAGTTGATTCTGCATCCTTCTGACAAAAGACCCACCAAGATTATCGCAGTAAATGCATATCTCAGCTGGAAACACCACGAAAATCAAGATATCGCCTGTTCTGCATATCAAACGCACTGTGGAGTGGTGAATACTACCAGAGAACGTGTTTCTCGTATTAAATAGCTCGAAAAGAGCGATCTCGATGATTCAGCATATTTCGGACAGGAGTCTCACCAAGATTATCGCAGGAAATGCATATCTCAGCTTGAAACCCCACGAAAACCAAGATATCTCCGGTTCTGCATATCCAACGAACTGTGGAGTGGTGAAATCCCCAGAAAACGAGTTTCTCGCATTAAATAGCTCGAAAAGAGCGCTCTCGATGTTTCTGCATACTTCGGACAGATGTTTCACCAAGATTATCGTAGAAAATGCATATCTCAGCTTGAAACCCGACGAAAACCAAGATATCTCCGGTTCTGCATATCCAACGAACTGTGGAGTGGTGAAAACCCCAGAAAACGAGTTTCTCGCATTAAATAGCTCGAAAAGGGCGCTCTCGATGTTTCTGCATACTTCGGACAGATGTTTCACCAAGATTATCGTAGAAAATGCATATCTCAGCTTGAAACCCGACCGAAACCAAGATATCTCCGGTTCTGCATGTCAAACGTACTGTGGAGTGGTGAGAACACCAGAAAACGTGTTTCGTGCATTAAGTAGCTCGAAAAGAGCGATCTAGATGATTCTGCATACTTCTGACTGAAGTCTCACCAATCTAATCGCAGAAAATGCATATCTCAGCTTGAAACCCGACGAAAACCGAGTTATCTCCGGTTCTGCACATCAAACGTACCGTGGAGTGGTGAAAACACCAGAAAACGTGTTTCGCGCATTAAGTAGCTCGAATAGAGCGTTCTCGAAGATTCTGCATACTTCTGACAGAAGTCTCACCAGGATTATCGTAGAAAATGCATATCTCAGCTTGAAACCCGACCGAAACCAAGATATCTCCGGTTCTGCATGTCAAACGTACTGTGGATTGGTGAGAACACCAGAAAACGTGTTTCGTGCATTAAGTAGCTCGAAAAGAGCGATCTAGATGATTCTGCATACTTCTGTCTGAAGTCTCACCAATCTAATCGCAGAAAATGCATATCTCAGCTTGAAACCCGACGAAAACCGAGTTATCTCCGGTTCTGCACATCAAACGTACCGTGGAGTGGTGAAAACACCAGAAAACGTGTTTCGCGCATTAAGTAGCTCGAATAGAGCGTTCTCGAAGATTCTGCATACTTCTGACAGAAGTCTCACCAGGATTATCGTAGAAAATGCATATCTCAGCTTGAAACCCGACCGAAACCAAGATATCTCCGGTTCTGCATGTCAAACGTACTGTGGAGTGGTGAGAACACCAGAAAACGTGTTTCGTGCATTAAGTAGCTCGAAAAGAGCGATCTAGATGATTCTGCATACTTCTGACAGAAGTCTCACCAATATTAATGCAGAAAATGCATATCTCAGCTGGAAACCCCACGAAAACCAAGATATCGCCGGTTCTGCAAATCAGTCGCACTGTGGAGTGCTGAAAACACCAGAAAACGTGTTACTCGCATTAACTAGCTCGAAAAGAGCGTTCTGGATGATTCTGCATACTTCTCATAGATGAAACACAAAGATTATCGCAGAAAATGCATATTTCAGCTGGAAATCCCACGAAAACCAAGTTATCGGCGGCTCTACATATCAAACGCACTGTGGAGTGGTCAAAACACCAGAAAACTTGTTTTTTCGCATTAAATAGCGCAAACGAGCGATCTAGATGATTCTGCATACTTCTGACTAAAGTCTCACCAAGATTATCGCAGAAAATGCATATCTCCGCTGGAAACCCCACGAAAACCAAGATATCGCCGGTTCTGCATATCAAACGCCCTGTGGAGTGATGAAAACACCAGATAACGTGTTTCTCGCATTAAATAGCTCGAATAGAGCGATCTCGATGATTCTGCATACTTCTGACAGAAGACTCACCAAGATTATCGCAGAAAATGCATATTTCAGCTGGAAACACCACGAAAATCAAGATACCGCCTGTTCTGCATATCAAACGCACTGTGGAGTGGTAAAAACAACCAGAGAACGTGTTTCCCCCATTATATAGCTCGCGAAGAGCGATCTCGATGATTCAGCATACTTCGGACAGAAGTCTCACCAAGATTATCGCAGGAAATGCATATCTCATCTTGAAACCCCACGAAAACCCATATATCTCCGGTTCTGCATATCCAACGAACTGTGGAGTGGTGAAAACCCCAGAAAACGTGTTTCTCGCATTAAATAGCTCGAAAAGAGCGCTCTCGATGTTTCCGCATTCTTCGGACAGATGTTTCACCAAGATTATCGTAGAAAATGCATATCTCGGCTTGAAACCCGACCGAAACAAGATATCTCCGGTTCTGCATGTCAAACGTACTGTGGAGTGGTGAAAACACCAGAAAACGTGTTTCGTGTATTAAGTAGCTCGAAAAGAGCGATCTAGTTGATTCTGCATACTTCGGACAGATGTTTCACCAAGATTATCGTAGAAAATGCATGTCTCAGCTTGAAACCCGACCGAAACCAAGATATCTCCGGTTCTGCATGTCAAACGTACTGTGGAGTGGTGAGAACACCAGAAAACGTGTTTCGTGCATTAAGTAGCTCGAAAAGAGCGATCTAGATGATTCTGCATACTTCTGACTGAAGTCTCACCAATCTAATCGCAGAAAATGCATATCTCAGCTTGAAACCCGACGAAAACCGAGTTATCTCCGGTTCTGCACATCAAACGTACCGTGGAGTGGTGAAAACACCAGAAAACGTGTTTCGCGCATTAAGTAGCTCGAATAGGGCGTTCTCGAAGATTCTGCATACTTCTGACAGAAGTCTCACCAGGATTATCGTAGAAAATGCATATCTCAGCTTGAAACCCGACCGAAACCAAGATATCTCCGGTTCTGCATGTCAAACGTACTGTGGAGTGGTGAGAACACCAGAAAACGTGTTTCGTGCATTAAGTAGCTCGAAAAGAGCGATCTAGATGATTTTGCATACTTCTGACAGAAGTCTCACCAATATTAATGCAGAAAATGCATATCTCAGCTGGAAACCCCACGAAAACCAAGATATCGCCGGTTCTGCATATCAGTCGCACTGTGGAGTGCTGAAAACACCAGAAAACGTGTTACTCGCATTAACTAGCTCGAAAAGAGCGTTCTGGATGATCCTGCATACTTCTCATAGATGAAACACAAAGATTATCGCAGAAAATGCATATTTCAGCTGGAAATCCCACGAAAACCAAGTTATCGGCGGCTCTACATATCAAACGCACTGTGGAGTGGTCAAAACACCAGAAAACTTGTTTTTTCGCATTAAATAGCGCAAACGAGCGATCTAGATGATTCTGCATACTTCTGACTAAAGTCTCACCAAGATTATCGCAGAAAATGCATATCTCCGCTGGAAACCCCACGAAAACCAAGATATCGCCGGTTCTGCATATCAAACGCCCTGTGGAGTGATGAAAACACCAGATAACGTGTTTCTCGCATTAAATAGCTCGAATAGAGCGATCTCGATGATTCTGCATACTTCTGACAGAAGACTCACCAAGATTATCGCAGAAAATGCATATTTCAGCTGGAAACCCCACGAAAACCAAGTTATCGGCGGCTCTACATATCAAACGCACTGTGGAGTGGTCAAAACACCAGAAAGCTTGTCTTTTCGCATTAAATAGCTCGAAACGAGCGATCTAGATGATTCTGCATACTGCTGTCTGAAGTCTCACCAATATTATCGCAGAAAATGCATATCTCAGCTGGAAACACCACGCAAATCAAGATATCGCCGGTTCTGCATATCAAACGCACTGTGGAGTGGTCAATACACCAGATAACGTGTTTCTCGCATTAAATAGCTCGAAAAGAGCGATCTCGATGATTCTGCATACTTCTGACAGAAGTCGCAGCAAGATTATCGCAGAAAATGCATACCTCAGCATGAAAACCAACAAAAACAAGATTTCGCCATTTCTGCATATCAAACGCACTGTGCTGTGGTCAAATCACCAGAAAACTGTTTTTTTCGCATTAAATAGCGCGAAACGAGCGATCTAGATGATTCTGCATACTTCTGATAGATGACTCACCAAGATTATCGCTGTAAATGCATATCTCAGTTGGAAACCCTACGAAAAACAAGATATCGCCGTTTCTCCATATCAGACGCACTGTGGAGTGGTGAAATCACCAGAAAACGTGTTTCTCGCATTAACTAGCTCGAAAAGAGCGTTCTTGATGATTCTGCATACTTCTCATAGATGAAACACCAATATTATCGCAGAGAATGCATATCTCAGCTAGAAACATCACGAAAATCAAGATGTCGCCGGTTCTGCATATCAAACGCACTGTGGGGTGGTGAAAACACCAGAAAACGTGTTTCTCGCATTAAATAGCTCGAAAAGAGCGATCTAGATGATTCTGCATACTTCTGACAGAGGACTCACCAAGATTATGGCAGAAAATGCATATCTCAGCTGGAAACCCTACGAAAACCAAGATATCGCCGGTTCTCCATGTCAGACGCACTGTGGAGTGGTAAAAACACCAGAAAACGTGTTTCTCGCATTACCTAGCTCGGTAAGTGCGTGCTCGATGATTCTGCATACTTCTCATAGATGAAACACCAAGATTATCGCAGAAAATGCATATTTCTGCTGGAAACCCCACGAAAACCAAGTTATCGTCGGTTCTGCATATCAGACGCACTGTGGAATGTTGAAAACACCAGAAAACGTGTTTCTCGCATTAACTAACTCGAAAAGAGCGTTCTCGATGATTCTGCATACTTCTCATAGATGAAACACCAAGATTATCGCAGAAAATGCATATTTCAGCTGGAAACCCCACGAAAACCAAGTTATCGGCGGCTCTACATATCAAACGCACTGTGGAGTGGTCAAAACACCAGAAAACGTGTTTCTCGCATTAAGTAGCTCGAAAAGAGCGTTCTCGAAGATTCTGCATACTTCTGACAGTGGTCTCACCAATATTATCGTAGAAAATGCATATCTCAGCTTGAAACATGACCGAAACCAAGATATCTCCGGTTCTGCATGTCAAACGTACAGTGGAGTGGTGAAAACATCAGAAAGCGTGATTCGTGCATTAAGTAGCGCGAAAAGAGCGATCTAGATGATTCTGCATACTTCTGACTGAAGTCTCACCAATATTATCGCAGAAAATGCATATTTCAGCTGGAAACCCCACGAAAACCAAGTTATCGGCGGCTCTACATATCAAACGCACTGTGGAGTGGTCAAAACACCGGAAAACTTGTTTTTTCGCATTAAATAGCTCGAAACGAGCGATCTAGATGATTCTGCATACTTCTGACTGAAGTCTCACCAAGATTATCGCAGAAAATGCATGTCTCAGGTGGAAACCCCACGAAAACGAAGATATCGCAGTTTCCGCATATCAAACGCACTGTGAAGTGCTGAAAACACCAGAAAACTTGTTCTTCGCATTAAATAGCACGAAAACAGCGATTTCGGTGATTCTGCATACTTATCACAGAAGAATATCCAAGATTATCGCAGAAAATGCATATCTCAGCTTGAAACCCGACGAAAAACGAGTTATCTCCGGTTCTGCACATCAAACGTACCGTGGAGTGGTCAAAACACCAGAAAACGTGTTTCTCGCATTAAGTAGCTCGAAAAGAGCGTTCTCGAAGATTCTGCATACTTCTGACAGTGGTCTCACCAATATTATCGTAGAAAATGCATATCTCAGCTTGAAACACGACCGAAACCAAGATATCTCCGGTTCTGCATGTCAAACGTACAGTGGAGTGGTGAAAACATCAGAAAGCGTGATTCGTGCATTAAGTAGCTCGAAAAGAGCGATCTAGATGATTCTGCATACTTCTGACTGAAGTCTCACCAATATTATCGCAGAAAATGCATATTTCAGCTGGAAACCCCACGAAAACCAAGTTATCGGCGGCTCTACATATCAAACGCACTGTGGAGTGGTCAAAACACCGGAAAACTTGTTTTTTCGCATTAAATAGCTCGAAACGAGCGATCTAGATGATTCTGCATACTTCTGACAGAAGTCGCAGCAAGATTATCGCAGAAAATGCATACCTCAGCATGAAAACCAACAAAAACAAGATTTCGCCATTTCTGCATATCAAACGCACTGTGCTGTGGTCAAATCACCAGAAAACTGGTTTTTTCGCATTAAATAGCGCGAAACGAGCGATCTAGATGATTCTGCATACTTCTGATAGATGACTCACCAAGATTATCGCTGTAAATGCATATCTCAGTTGGAAACCCTACGAAAAACAAGATATCGCCGTTTCTCCATATCAGACGCACTGTGGAGTGGTGAAATCACCAGAAAACGTGTTTCTCGCATTAACTAGCTCGAAAAGAGCGTTCTTGATGATTCTGCATACTTCTCATAGATGAAACACCAATATTATCGCAGAGAATGCATATCTCAGCTAGAAACATCACGAAAATCAAGATGTCGCCGGTTCTGCATATCAAACGCACTGTGGGGTGGTGAAAACACCAGAAAACGTGTTTCTCGCATTAAATAGCTCGAAAAGAGCGATCTAGATGATTCTGCATACTTCTGACAGAGGACTCACCAAGATTATCGCAGAAAATGCATATCTCAGCTGGAAACCCTACGAAAACCAAGATATCGCCGGTTCTCCATGTCAGACGCACTGTGGAGTGGTAAAAACACCAGAAAACGTGTTTCTCGCATTACCTAGCTCGGTAAGTGCGTTCTCGATGATTCTGCATACTTCTCATAGATGAAACACCAAGATTATCGCAGAAAATGCATATTTCTGCTGGAAACCCCACGAAAACCAAGTTATCGTCGGTTCTGCATATCAGACGCACTGTGGAATGTTGAAAACACCAGAAAACGTGTTTCTCGCATTAACTAACTCGAAAAGAGCGATCTAGATGATTCTGCATACTTCTGACAGAGGACTCACCAAGATTATCGCAGAAAATGCATATCTCAGCTGGAAACCCTACGAAAACCAAGATATCGCCGGTTCTCCATGTCAGACGCACTGTGGAGTGGTAAAAACACCAGAAAACGTGTTTCTCGCATTACCTAGCTCGGTAAGTGCGTTCTCGATGATTCTGCATACTTCTCATAGATGAAACACCAAGATTATCGCAGAAAATGCATATTTCTGCTGGAAACCCCACGAAAACCAAGTTATCGTCGGTTCTGCATATCAGACGCACTGTGGAATGTTGAAAACACCAGAAAACGTGTTTCTCGCATTAACTAACTCGAAAAGAGCGTTCTCGATGATTCTGCATACTTCTCATAGATGAAACACCAAGATTATCGCAGAAAATGCATATTTCAGCTGGAAACCCCACGAAAACCAAGTTATCGGCGGCTCTACATATCAAACGCACTGTGGAGTGGTCAAAACACCAGAAAACGTGTTTCTCGCATTAAGTAGCTCGAAAAGAGCGTTCTCGAAGATTCTGCATACTTCTGACAGTGGTCTCACCAATATTATCGTAGAAAATGCATATCTCAGCTTGAAACATGACAGAAACCAAGATATCTCCGGTTCTGCATGTCAAACGTACAGTGGAGTGGTGAAAACATCAGAAAGCGTGATTCGTGCATTAAGTAGCGCGAAAAGAGCGATCTAGATGATTCTGCATACTTCTGACTGAAGTCTCACCAAGATTATCGCAGAAAATGCATGTCTCAGGTGGAAACCCCACGAAAACGAAGATATCGCAGTTTCCGCATATCAAACGCACTGTGAAGTGCTGAAAACACCAGAAAACTTGTTCTTCGCATTAAATAGCACGAAAACAGCGATTTCGGTGATTCTGCATACTTATCACAGAAGAATATCCAAGATTATCGCAGAAAATGCATATCTCAGCTTGAAACCCGACGAAAACCGAGTTATCTCCGGTTCTGCACATCAAACGTACCGTGGAGTGGTCAAAACACCAGAAAACGTGTTTCTCGCATTAAGTAGCTCGAAAAGAGCGTTCTCGAAGATTCTGCATACTTCTGACAGTGGTCTCACCAATATTATCGTAGAAAATGCATATCTCAGCTTGAAACACGACCGAAACCAAGATATCTCCGGTTCTGCATGTCAAACGTACAGTGGAGTGGTGAAAACATCAGAAAGCGTGATTCGTGCATTAAGTAGCTCGAAAAGAGCGATCTAGATGATTCTGCATACTTCTGACTGAAGTCTCACCAAGATTATCGCAGGAAATGCATATCTCAGCTTGAAACCCCACGAAAACCAAGATATCGCTGGTTCTGCATATCAAACTCACTGTGGAGTGGTGAAAACACCAGATACGTGTTTCTCGCATTAAATAGCTCGAAAGGAGCGATCTAGATGATTCAGCATACTTCGGACTGAAGTCTCACCAAGATTATCGCAGGAAATGCATATCTCAGCTTGAAACCCCACGAAAACCAAGATATCTCCGGTTCTGCATATCCAACGAACTGTGGAGTGGTCAAAACACCAGAAAACTTGTTTTTTCGCATTAAATAGCTCGAAACGAGCGATCTAGATGATTCTGCATACTTCTGACAGAAGACTCGCCAAGATTATCGCAGAAAGTGCATATCTCAGCTTGAAACCTCACGACAACCAAGATATCTCCGGTTCTGCACATCAAACGTACTGTGGAGTGGTGAAAACACCAGAAAACGTGTTTCTCGCATTAAGAAGCTCGAAAAGAGCATTCTCGAAGATTCTGCATACTTCTGACAGAGGTCTCACCAATATTATCGTAGAAAATGCATATCTCAGCTTGAAACACGACCGAAACCAAGATATCTCCGGTTCTGCATGTCAAACGTACAGTGGAGTGGTGAAAACACCAGAAAACGTGTTTCGTGCATTAAATAGCTCGAAAAGAGCGATCTAGATGATTCTGCATACTTCTGACTGAAGTCTCACCAATATTATCGCAGAAAATGCATATCTCAGCTTGAAACCCCACGAAAACCAAGATATCTCCGGTTCTGCATATCCAACGAACTGTGGAGTGGTCAAAACACCAGAAAACTTGTTTTTTCGCATTAAATAGCTCGAAACGAGCGATCTAGATGATTCTGCATACTTCTGACAGAAGACTCGCCAAGATTATCGCAGAAAGTGCATATCTCAGCTTGAAACCTCACGAAATCCAAGATATCTCCGGTTCTGCACATCAAACGTACTGTGGAGTGGTGAAAACACCAGAAAACGTGTTTCTCGCATTAAGAAGCTCGAAAAGAGCATTCTCGAAGATTCTGCATACTTCTGACAGAGGTCTCACCAATATTATCGTAGAAAATGCATATCTCAGCTTGAAACACGACCGAAACCAAGATATCTCCGGTTCTGCACATCAAACGTACTGTGGAGTGGTGAAAACACCAGAAAACGCGTTTCTCGCATTAAGAAGCTCGAAAAGAGCATTCTCGAAGATTCTGCATACTTCTGACAGAGGTCTCACCAATATTATCGTAGAAAATGCATATCTCAGCTTGAAACACGACCGAAACCAAGATATCTCCGGTTCTGCATGTCAAACGTACAGTGGAGTGGTGAAAACACCAGAAAACGTGTTTCGTGCACTAAATAGCTCGAAAAGAGCGATCTAGATGATTCTGCATACTTCTGACTGAAGTCTCTCCAATATTATCGCAGAAAATGCATATCTCAGCTTGAAACCCCACGAAAACCAAGATATCTCCGGTTCTGCATATCCAACGAACTGTGGAGTGGTCAAAACACCAGAAAACTTGTTTTTTCGCATTAAATAGCTCGAAACGAGCGATCTAGATGATTCTGCATACTTCTGACAGAAGACTCGCCAAGATTATCGCAGAAAGTGCATATCTCAGCTTGAAACCTCACGAAATCCAAGATATCTCCGGTTCTGCACATCAAACGTACTGTGGAGTGGTGAAAACACCAGAAAACGTGTTACTCGCATTAAATAGCTCGAAAAGAGCGATCTAGATGATTCTGCATACTTCTGACAGAAGACTCACCAAGATTATCGCAGAAAGTGCATATCTCAGCTTGAAACCTCACGAAAACCAAGATATCTCCGGTTCTGCACATCAAACGTACTGTGGAGTGGTGAAAACACCAGAAAACGTGTTTCTCGCATTAAGAAGCTCGAAAAGAGCATTCTCGAAGATTCTGCATACTTCTGACAGAGGTCTCACCAATATTATCGTAGAAAATGCATATCTCAGCTTGAAACACGACCGAAACCAAGATATCTCCGGTTCTGCACATCAAACGTACTGTGGAGTGGTGAAAACACCAGAAAACGCGTTTCTCGCATTAAGAAGCTCGAAAAGAGCATTCTCGAAGATTCTGCATACTTCTGACAGAGGTCTCACCAATATTATCGTAGAAAATGCATATCTCAGCTTGAAACACGACCGAAACCAAGATATCTCCGGTTCTGCATGTCAAACGTACAGTGGAGTGGTGAAAACACCAGAAAACGTGTTTCGTGCACTAAATAGCTCGAAAAGAGCGATCTAGATGATTCTGCATACTTCTGACTGAAGTCTCTCCAATATTATCGCAGAAAATGCATATCTCAGCTTGAAACCCCACAAAAACCAAGATATCTCCGGTTCTGCATATCCAACGAACTGTGGAGTGTTCAAAACACCAGAAAACTTGTTTTTTCGCATTAAATAGCTCGAAACGAGCGATCTAGATGATTCTGCATACTTCTGACAGAAGACTCGCCAAGATTATCGCAGAAAGTGCATATCTCAGCTTGAAACCTCACGAAAACCAAGATATCTCCGGTTCTGCACATCAAACGTACTGTGGAGTGGTGAAAACACCAGAAAACGTGTTACTCGCATTAAATAGCTCGAAAAGAGCGATCTAGATGATTCTGCATACTTCTGACAGAAGACTCACCAAGATTATCGCAGAAAGTGCATATCTCAGCTTGAAACCTCACGAAAACCAAGATATCTCCGGTTCTGCATATCCAACGAACTGTGGAGTGTTCAAAACACCAGAAAACTTGTTTTTTCGCATTAAATAGCTCGAAACGAGCGATCTAGATGATTCTGCATACTTCTGACAGAAGACTCGCCAAGATTATCGCAGAAAGTGCATATCTCAGCTTGAAACCTCACGAAAACCAAGATATCTCCGGTTCTGCACATCAAACGTGCTGTGGAGCGGTGAAAACACCAGAAAAAGTGTTACTCGCATTAAATAGCTCGAAAAGAGCGATCTAGATGATTCTGCATACTTCTGACAGAAGACTCACCAAGATTATCGCAGAAAGTGCATATCTCAGCTTGAAACCTCACGAAAACCAAGATATCTCCGGTTCTGCATATCCAACGAACTGTGGAGTGTTCAAAACACCAGAAAACTTGTTTTTTCGCATTAAATAGCTCGAAACGAGCGATCTAGATGATTCTGCATACTTCTGACAGAAGACTCGCCAAGATTATCGCAGAAAGGGTATATCTCAGCTTGAAACCTCACGAAAACCAAGATATCTCCGGTTCTGCACATCAAACGTACTGTGGAGTGGTGAAAACACCAGAAAACGTGTTACTCGCATTAAATAGCTCGAAAAGAGCATTCTCGAAGATTCTGCATACTTCTGACAGAGGTCTCACCAATATTATCGTAGAAAATGCATATCTCAGCTTGAAACACGACCGAAACCAAGATATCTCCGGTTCTGCACATCAAACGTACTGTGGAGTGGTGAAAACACCAGAAAACGCGTTTCTCGCATTAAGAAGCTCGAAAAGAGCATTCTCGAATATTCTGCATACTTCTGACAGAGGTCTCACCAATATTATCGTAGAAAATGCATATCTCAGCTTGAAACACGACCGAAACCAAGATATCTCCGGTTCTGCATGTCAAACGTACAGTGGAGTGGTGAAAACACCAGAAAACGTGTTTCGTGCACTAAATAGCTCGAAAAGAGCGATCTAGATGATTCTGCATACTTCTGACTGAAGTCTCTGCAATATTATCGCAGAAAATGCATATCTCAGCTTGAAACCCCACAAAAACCAAGATATCTCCGGTTCTGCATATCCAACGAACTGTGGAGTGTTCAAAACACCAGAAAACTTGTTTTTACGCATTAAATAGCTCGAAACGAGCGATCTAGATGATTCTGCATACTTCTGACAGAAGACTCGCCAAGATTATCGCAGAAAGTGCATATCTCAGCTTGCAACCTCACGAAAACCAAGATATCTCCGGTTCTGCACATCAAACGTACTGTGGAGTGGTGAAAACACCAGAAAACGTGTTTCTCGCATTAAGATGCTCGAAAAGAGCATTCTCGAAGATTCTGCATACTTCTGTCAGAGGTCTCACCAATATTATCGTAGAAAATGCATATCTCAGCTTGAAACCCGACCGAAACCTAGATATCTCCGGTTCTGCATGTCAAACGTACTGTGGTGTGGTGAAAACATCAGAAAACGTGTTTCGTGCATTAAGTAGCTCGAAAAGAGCGAACTAGCTGATTCTGCATACTTCTGACTGAAGTCTCACCAATATTATCGCAGAAAATGCACATCTCAGCTTGAAACCCGACGAAAACCGAGTTATCTGCGGTTCTGCACATCAAACGTACCGTGGAGTGGTGAAAACATCAGAAAACGTGATTCGTCCATTAAGTAGCTCCAAAAGAGCGATCTAGATGATTCTGCATACTTCTGACTGAAGTCTCACCAATATTATCGCAGAAAATGCACATCTCAGCTCGAAACCTCACGAAAATCAAGATGTTGCCGGTTCTGCATATCAAACGCACTGTGGAGTGGTGAAAACAACCAGAGAACGTGTTTCTCGCATTTAATAGCTCGAATAGAGCGATCTCGATGATTCTGCATACTTCGGACAAATGTTTCACCAAGATAATCGTAGAAAATGCATATCTCAGCTTGAAACCCGACGAAAACCAACATATCGCCGGTTCTGCATATCAAACCAACTGTGGAGTGGTGAAAACACCAGATAACGTGTTACTCGCATTAAATAGCTCGAAAAGCGCGATCTAGATGATTCTGCATACTTCTGACAAAAGACCCACCAAGATTATTGCAGAAAATGCATATCTCATCTGGAAACACCACGAAAATCAAGATATCGCCTGTTCTGCATATCAAACGCACTGTGGAGTCGTGAAAACAACCAAAGAACGTGTTTCTCGCATTAAATAGCTCGAAAAGAGCGATCCCGATGATTCAGCAAACTTCGGACAGAAGTCTCACCAAGATTATCGCAGGAAATGCATATCACAGCATGAAACCCCACGAAAACCAAGATATCTCCTGTTCTGCATATCCACCGAACTGTGGAGTGGTGAAAACCCCAGAAAACGAGTTTCTCGCATTAAATAGCTCGAAAAGAGCGATCTAGATGATTCAGCATACTTCTAACAGAAGTCTCACCAAGATTATCGCAGGAAATTCATATCTCAGCTTGAAACCCGACCGAAACCAAGATATCTCCGGTTCTGCAGGTCAAACGTACTGTGGAGTGATGAAAACACCAGAAAACGTGTTTCGTGCATTAAGTAGCTCGAAAAGAGCGAACTAGATGATTCTGTATACTTCTGACTGAAGTCTCACCAATATTATCGCAGAAAATGCATATCTCAGCTTGAAACCCCACGAAAACGAAGATATCGCAGTTTCCGCATATCAAACGCACTGTGAAGTGCTGAAAACACCAGAAAACTTGTTCTTCGCATTAAATAGCACGAAAACAGCGATTTCGGTGATTCTGCATACTTCTCACAGAAGAATATCCAAGATTATCGCAGAAAATGCATATCTCAGCGGGAAACACCACGAAAATCAAGATATCGCCGGCTCTGCATATCAAACGCACTGTGGAGTGGTGAAAACAACCAAAGAACGTGTTTCTCGCATTAAATAGCTCGAAAAGAGCGATCCCGATGATTCAGCAAACTTCGGACAGAAGTCTCACCAAGATTATCGCAGGAAATGCATATCACAGCATGAAACCCGACGAAAACCAAAATATCGCCGGTTCTGCATATCAAACCAACTGTGGAGTGGTGAAAACAACCAAAGAACGTGTTTCTCGCATTAAATAGCTCGAAAAGAGCGATCCCGATGATTCAGCAAACTTCGGACAGAAGTCTCACCAAGATTATCGCAGGAAATGCATATCACAGCATGAAACCCCACGAAAACCAAGATATCTCCTGTTCTGCATATCCACCGAACTGTGGAGTGGTGAAAACCCCAGAAAACGAGTTTCTCGCATTAAATAGCTCGAAAAGAGCGATCTAGATGATTCAGCATACTTCTAACAGAAGTCTCACCAAGATTATCGCAGGAAATTCATATCTCAGCTTGAAACCCGACCGAAACCAAGATATCTCCGGTTCTGCAGGTCAAACGTACTGTGGAGTGATGAAAACACCAGAAAACGTGTTTCGTGCATTAAGTAGCTCGAAAAGAGCGAACTAGATGATTCTGTATACTTCTGACTGAAGTCTCACCAATATTATCGCAGAAAATGCATATCTCAGCTCGAAACCTCACGAAAATCAAGATGTTGCCGGTTCTGCATATCAAACGCACTGTGGAGTGGTGAAAACAACCAGAGAACGTGTTTCGCGCATTAAATAGCTCGAATAGAGCGATCTCGATGATTCTGCATACTTCGGACAGATGTTTCACCAAGATTATCGTAGAAAATATATATCTCAGCTTGAAACCCGACGAAAACTAAAATATCGCCGGTTCTGCATATCAAACCAACTGTGGAGTGGTGAAAACACCAGATAACGTGTTTCTCGCATTAAATAGCTCGAAAAGCGCGATCTAGATGATTCGGCATACTTCTGACAAAAGACCCACCAAGATTATCGCAGCAAATGCATATCTCATCTGGAAACACCACGAAAATCAAGATATCGCCTGTTCTGCATATCAAACGCACTGTGGAGTGGTGAAAACAACCAGAGAACGTGTTTCTCGCATTAAATAGCTCGAAAAGAGCGATCCCGATGATTCAGCAAACTTCGGACAGAAGTCTCACCAAGATTATCGCAGGAAATGCATATCTCAGCTTGGACCCCACGAAAACCAAGATATCTCCGGTTCTGAATATCCAACGAACTGTGGAGTGGTGAACACCCCAGAAAACGAGTTTCTCGCATTAAATAGCTCGAAAAGAGCGCTCTTGATGTTTCTGCATACTTCGGACACATGTTTCACCAAGATTGTCGTAGAAAATGCATATCTAAGCTTGAAACCCGACGAAAACCAAAATATCGGCGGTTCTGCATATCAAACCAACTGTGGAGTGGTGAAAACACCAGATAACGTGTTTCTCGCATTAAATAGCTCGAAAAGTGCGATCTCGATGATTCTGCATACTTCTAACAGAAGTCTCACCAAGATTATCGCAGAAAATGCATATCTCAGCTTGAAATGCCACGATAACCAAGATATCGCTGGTTCTGCATATCAAACGCACTGTGGAGTGGTGAAATCACCAGATAACGTGTTTCTCGCATTAAATAGCTCGAAAAGAGCGATCCCGATGATTCAGCAAACTTCGGACAGAAGTCTCACCAAGATTATCGCAGGAAATGCATATCTCAGCTTGGACCCCACGAAAACCAAGATATCTCCGGTTCTGCATATCCAACGAACTGTGGAGTGGTGAACACCCCAGAAAACGAGTTTCTCGCATTAAGAAGCTCGAAAAGAGCATTCTCGAAGATTCTGCATACTTCTGACAGAGGTCTCTCCAATATTATCGTAGAAAATGCATATCTCAGCTTGATACACGACCGAAACCAAGATATCTCCGGTTCTGCATGTCGAACGAACTGTGGAGTGGTCAAAACACCAGAAAACTTGTTTTTTCGCATTAAATAGCTCGAAACGTGCGATCTAGATGATTCTGCATACTTCTGACAGAAGACTCGCCAAGATTATCGCACAAAGTGCATATCTCTGCTTGAAACCTCACGAAAACCAATATATCTCCGGTTCTGCACATCAAACGTACTGTGGAGTGGTGAAAACACCAGAAAACGTGTTACTCGCATTAAATAGCTCGAAAAGAGCGATCTAGATGATTCTGCATACTGCTGTCTGAAGTCTCACCAATATTATCGCAGAAAATGCATATCTCAGCTGGAAACACCACGCAAATCAAGATATCGCCGGTTCTGCATATCAAACGCACTGTGGAGTGGTCAATACACCAGATAACGTGTTTCTCGCATTAAATAGCTCGAAAAGAGCGATCTCGATGATTCTGCATACTTCTGACAGAAGTCGCAGCAAGATTATCGCAGAAAATGCATACCTCAGCATGAAAACCAACAAAAACAAGATTTCGCCATTTCTGCATATCAAACGCACTGTGGTGTGGTCAAATCACCAGAAAACTGGTTTTTTCGCATTAAATAGCGCGAAACGAGCGATCTAGATGATTCTGCATACTTCTGATAGATGACTCACCAAGATTATCGCTGTAAATGCATATCTCAGTTGGAAACCCTACGAAAACCAAGATATCGCCGTTTCTCCATATCAGACGCACTGTGGAGTGGTGAAATCACCAGAAATCGTGTTTCTCGCATTAACTAGCTCGAAAAGAGCGTTCTTGATGATTCTGCATACTTCTCATAGATGAAACACCAATATTATCGCAGAGAATGCATATCTCAGCTAGAAACATCACGAAAATCAAGATGTCGCCGGTTCTGCATATCAAACGCACTGTGGGGTGGTGAAAACACCAGAAAACGTGTTTCTCGCATTAAATAGCTCGAAAAGAGCGATCTAGATGATTCTGCATACTTCTGACAGAAGACTCACCAAGATTATCGCAGAAAATGCATATCTCAGCTGGAAACCCTACGAAAACCAAGATATCGCCGGTTCTCCATGTCAGACGCACTGTGGAGTGGTAAAAACACCAGAAAACGTGTTTCTCGCATTACCTAGCTCGGTAAGAGCGTTCTCGATGATTCTGCATACTTCTCATAGATGAAACACCAAGATTATCGCAGAAAATGCATATTTCTGCTGGAAACCCCACGAAAACCAAGTTATAGTCGGTTCTGCATATCAGACGCACTGTGGAATGTTGAAAACACCAGAAAACGTGTTTCGCGCATTAACTAACTCGAAAAGAGCGTTCTCGATGATTCTGCACACTTCTCATAGATGAAACACCAAGATTATCGCAGAAAATGCATATTTCAGCTGGAAACCCCACGAAAACCAAGTTATCGGCGGCTCTACATATCAAACGCACTGTGGAGTGGTCAAAACACCAGAAAACTTGTTTTTTCGCATTAAATAGCTCGAAACGAGCGATCTAGATGATTCTGCATACTTCTGACTGAAGTCTCACCAAGATTATCGCAGAAAATGCATGTCTCAGGTGGAAACCCCACGAAAACGAAGATATCGCAGTTTCCGCATATCAAACGCACTGTGAAGTGCTGAAAACACCAGAAAACTTGTTCTTCGCATTAAATAGCACGAAAACAGCGATTTCGGTGATTCTGCATACTTATCACAGAAGAATATCCAAGATTATCGCAGAAAATGCATATCTCAGCTTGAAACCCGACGAAAACCGAGTTATCTCCGGTTCTGCACATCAAACGTACTGTGGAGTGGTCAAAACACCAGAAAACGTGTTTCTCGCATTAAGTAGCTCGAAAAGAGCGTTCTCGAAGATTCTGCATACTTCTGACAGTGGTCTCACCAATATTATCGTAGAAAATGCATATCTCAGCTTGAAACACGACCGAAACCAAGATATCTCCGGTTCTGCATGTCAAACGTACAGTGGAGTGGTGAAAACATCAGAAAGCGTGATTCGTGCATTAAGTAGCTCGAAAAGAGCGATCTAGATGATTCTGCATACTTCTGACTGAAGTCTCACCAAGATTATCGCAGGAAATGCATATCTCAGCTTGAAACCCCACGAAAACCAAGATATCTCCGGTTCTGCATATCCAACGAACTGGGGAGTGGTCAAAACACCAGAAAACTCGTTTTTTCGCATTAAATAGCTCGAAACGAGCGATCTAGATGATTCTGCATACTTCTGACAGAAGACTCGCCAAGATTACCGCAGAAAGTGCATATCTCAGCTTGAAACCTCACGAAAACCAAGATATCTCCGGTTCTGCACATCAAACGTACTGTGGAGTGGTGAAAACACCACAAAACGTGTTTCTCGCATTAAGAAGCTCGAAAAGAGCATTCTCGAAGATTCTGCATACTTCTGACAGAGGTCTCACCAATATTATCGTAGAAAATGCATATCTCAGCTTGAAACACGACCGAAACCAAGATATCTCCGGTTCTGCATGTCAAACGTACAGTGGAGTGGTGAAAGCACCAGAAAACGTGTTTCGTGCACTAAATAGCTCGAAAAGAGTGATCTAGATGATTCTGCATACTTCTGACTGAAGTCTCACCAATATTATCGCAGAAAATGCATATCTCAGCTTGAAACCCCACGAAAACCAAGATATCGCTGGTTCTGCATATCAAACGCACTGTGGAGTGGTGAAAACACCAGATACGTGTTTCTCGCATTAAATAGCTCGAAAAGAGCGATCTAGTTGATTCTGCATACTTCTGACTGAAGTCTCACCAATATTATCGCAGAAAATGCATATCTCAGCTTGAAACCCCACGAAAACCAAGATATCGCTGGTTCTGCATATCAAACGCACTGTGGAGTGGTGAAAACACCAGATACGTGTTTCTCGCATTAAATAGCTCGAAAGGAGCGATCTAGATGATTCAGCATACTACGGACTGAAGTCTCACCAAGATTATCGCAGGAAATGCATATCTCAGCTTGAAACCCCACGAAAACCAAGATATCTCCGATTCTGCATATCCAACGAACTGTGGAGTGGTCAAAACACCAGAAAACTTGTTTTTTCGCATTAAATAGCTCGAAACGAGCGATCTAGATGATTCTGCATACTTCTGACAGAAGACTCGCCAAGATTATCGCAGAAAGTGCATATCTCAGCTTGAAACCTCACGAAAACCAAGATATCTCCGGTTCTGCACATCAAACGTACTGTGGAGTGGTGAAAACACCAGAAAACGTGTTTCTCGCATTAAGAAGCTCGAAAAGAGCATTCTCGAAGATTCTGCATACTTCTGACAGAGGTCTCACCAATATTATCGTAGAAAATGCATATCTCTGCTTGAAACACGACCGAAACCAAGATATCTCCGGTTCTGCATATCAAACGTACAGTGGAGTGGTGAAAACACCAGAAAACGTGTTTCGTGCATTAAATAGCTCGTAAAGAGCGATCTAGATGATTCTGCATACTTCTGACTGAAGTCTCACCAATATTATCGCAGAAAATGCATATCTCAGCTTGAAACCCCACGAAAACCAAGATATCTCCGGTTCTGCATATCCAACGAACTGTGGAGTGGTCAAAACACCAGAAAACTTGTTTTTTCGCATTAAATAGCTCGAAACGAGCGATCTAGATGATTCTGCATACTTCTGACAGAAGACTCACCAAGATTATCGCAGAAAGTGCATATCTCAGCTTGAAACCTCACGAAAACCAAGATATCTCCGGTTCTGCACATCAAACGTACTGTGGAGTGGTGAAAACACCAGAAAACGTGTTACTCGCATTAAGTAGCTCGAAAAGAGCGATCTAGATGATTCTGCATACTTCTGACAGAAGACTCACCAAGATTATCGCAGAAAGTGCATATCTCAGCTTGAAACCTCACGAAAACCAAGATATCTCCGGTTCTGCACATCAAACGTACTGTGGAGTGGTGAAAACACCAGAAAACGTGTTTCTCGCATTAAGAAGCTCGAAAAGAGCATTCTCGAAGATTCTGCATACTTCTGACAGAGGTCTCACCAATATTATCGTAGAAAATGCATATCTCAGCTTGAAACACGACCGAAACCAAGATATCTCCGGTTCTGCATGTCAAACGTACAGTGGAGTGGTGAAAACATCAGAAAGCGTGATTCGTGCATTAAGTATCTCGAAAAGAGCGATCTAGATGATTCTGCATACTTCTGACAGAAGTCTCACCAATATTATCGCAGAAAATGCATATTTCAGCTGGAAATCCCACGAAAACCAAGTTATCGGCGGCTCTACATATCAAACGCACTGTGGAGTGGTCAAAACACCAGAAAACTTGTTTTTTCGCATTAAATAGCTCGAAACGAGCGATCTAGATGATTCTGCATACTTCTGACTGAAGTCTCACCAAGATTATCGCAGAAAATGCATGTCTCAGCTGGAAACCCCACGAAAACGAAGATATCGCAGTTTCCGCATATCAAACGCACTGTGAAGTGCTGAAAACACCAGAAAACTTGTTCTTCGCATTAAATAGCACGAAAACAGCGATTTCGGTGATTCTGCATACTTATCACAGAAGAATATCCAAGATTATCGCAGAAAATGCATATCTCAGCTTGAAACCCGACGAAAACCGAGTTATCTGCGGTTCTGCAGATCAAACGTACCGTGGAGTGGTGAAAACATCAGAAAACGTGATTCGTCCATTAAGTAGCTCGAAAAGAGCGATCTAGATGATTCTGCATACTTCTGACTGAAGTCTCACCAATATTATCGCAGAAAATGCACATCTCAGCTCGAAACCTCACGAAAATCAAGATGTTGCCGGTTCTGCATATCAAACGCACTGTGGAGTGGTGAAAACAACCAGAGAACGTGTTTCTCGCATTTAATAGATCGAATAGAGCGATCTCGATGATTCTGCATACTTCGGACAAATGTTTCACCAAGATAATCGTAGAAAATGCATATCTCAGCTTGAAACCCGACGAAAACCAACATATCGCCGGTTCTGCATATCAAACCAACTGTGGAGTGGTGAAAACACCAGATAACGTGTTACTCGCATTAAATAGCTCGAAAAGCGCGATCTAGATGATTCTGCATACTTCTGACTGAAGTCTCACCAATATTATCGCAGAAAATGCATATCTCAGCTCGAAACCTCACGAAAATCAAGATGTTGCCGGTTCTGCATATCAAACGCACTGTGGAGTGGTGAAAACAACCAGAGAACGTGTTTCTCGCATTAAATAGCTCGAATAGAGCGATCTCGATGATTCTGCATACTTCGGACAGATGTTTCACCAAGATTATCGTAGAAAATGCATATCTCAGCTTGAAACCCGACGAAAACCAAAATATCGCCGGTTCTGCATATCAAACCAACTGTGGGGTGGTGAAAACACCAGATAACGTGTTTCTCGCATTAAATAGCTCGAAAAGCGCGATCTAGATGATTCTGCATACTTCTGACAAAAGACCCACCAAGATTATAGCAGAAAATGCATATCTCATCTGGAAACACCACGAAAATAAAGATATCGCCTGTTCTGCATATCAAACGCACTGTGGAGTGGTGAAAACAACCAGAGAACGTGTTTCTCGCATTAAATAGCTCGAAAAGTGCGATCTCGATGATTCTGCATACTTCTAACAGAAGTCTCAAAAAGATTATCGCAGAAAATGCATATCTCATCTTGAAACCCCACGAAAACCAAGATATCTACTGTTCTGCATATCAAACGCACTGTGGAGTGGTGAAAACACCAGAAAACGTGTTTCTCGCATTAGCTAGCTCGAAAAGAGCGTTCTCGATGATTCTGCATACTTCTCATAAATGAAACACCAAGATTATCGCAGAAAATGCATTTTTCAGCTGGAAACCCCACCAAAACCAAGTTATCGGCGGCTCTACATATCAAACGCACTGTGGAGTGGTCAAAACACCAGGTAACGTGTTTCTCGCTTTAAATAGCTCGAAAAGAGCGATCTAGATGATTCTGCATACTTCTGACAGAGGACTCACCAAGATTATCGCAGAAAATGCATATCTCAGCTGGAAACCCTACGAAAACCAAGATATCGCCGGTTCTCCATATCAGACGCACTGTGGAGTGGTTAAAACACCAGAAAACGTGTTTCTCGCATTAACTAGCTCGACAAGAGCGTTCTCTATGATTCTGGATACTTCTCATAAATGAAACACCAAGATTATCGCAGAAAATGCATATTTCAGCTGGAAACCCCACCAAAACCAAGTTATCGGCGGCTCTACATATCAAACGCCCTGTGGAGTGGTGAAAACAACCAGATAACGTGTTTCTCGCATTAAATAGCTCGAAACGAGCGATCTAGGTGATTCTGCATACATCGGACAGAAGTCTCACCAAGATTATCGCAGAAAATGCATATCTCAGCTTGAAACCCCACGAAAACGAAGATATCGCAGTTTCCGCATATCAAACGCACTGTGAAGTGCTGAAAACACCAGAAAACTTGTTCTTCGCATTAAATAGCACGAAAACAGCGATTTCGGTGATTCTGCATACTTCTCACAGAAGAATATCCAAGATTATCGCAGAAAATGCATATCTCAGCGGGAAACACCACGAAAATCAAGATATCGCCGGCTCTGCATATCAAACGCACTGTGGAGTGGTGAAAACACCAGATAACGTGTTTCTCGCATTAAATAGCTCGAAAAGAGCGTTCTCGAAGATCCTGCATACTTCTGACAGAAGTCTCACCAAGATTATCGTAGAAAATGCATATCTCAGCTTGAAACCCGACGAAAACCAAAATATCGCCGGTTCTGCATATCAAACCAACTGTGGAGTGGTGAAAACACCAGATAACGTGTTTCTCGCATTAAATAGCTCGTAGAGCGCGATCTAGATGATTCTGCATACTTCTGACAAAAGACCCACCAAGATTATTGCAGAAAATGCATATCTCATCTGGAAACACCACGAAAATCAAGATATCGCCTGTTCTGCATATCAAACGCACTGTCGAGTCGTGAAAACAACCAGAGAACGTGTTTCTCGCAATAAATAGCTCGAAAAGAGCGATCCCGATGATTCAGCAAACTTCGGACAGAAGTCTCACCAAGATTATCGCAGGAAATTCATATCTCAGCTTGAAACCCGACCGAAACCAAGATATCTCCGGTTCTGCAGGTCAAACGTACTGTGGAGTGGTGAAAACACCAGAAAACGTGTTTCGTGCATTAAGTAGCTCGAAAAGAGCGAACTAGATGATTCTGTATACTTCTGACTGAAGTCTCACCAATATTATCGCAGAAAATGCATATCTCAGCTCGAAACCTCACGAAAATCAAGATGTTGCCGGTTCTGCATATCAAACGCACTGTGGAGTGGTGAAAACAACCAGGGAACGTGTTTCGCGCATTAAATAGCTCGAATAGAGCGATCTCGATGATTCTGCATACTTCGGACAGATGTTTCACCAAGATTATCGTAGAAAATATATATCTCAGCTTGAAACCCGACGAAAACTAAAATATCGCCGGTTCAGCATATCAAACCAACTGTGGAGTGGTGAAAACACCAGATAACGTGTTTCTCGCATTAAATAGCTCGAAAAGCGCGATCTAGATGATTCTGCATACTTCTGACAAAAGACCCACCAAGATTATCGCAGAAAATGCATATCTCATCTGGAAACACCACGAAAATCAAGATATCGCCTGTTCTGCATATCAAACGCACTGTGGAGTGGTGAAAACAACCAGAGAACGTGTTTCTCGCATTTAATAGCTCGAATAGAGCGATCTCGATGATTCTGCATACTTCGGACAAATGTTTCACCAAGATAATCGTAGAAAATGCATATCTCAGCTTGAAACCCGACGAAAACCAACATATCGCCGGTTCTGCATATCAAACCAACTGTGGAGTGGTGAAAACACCAGATAACGTGTTACTCGCATTAAATAGCTCGAAAAGCGCGATCTAGATGATTCTGCATACTTCTGACTGAAGTCTCACCAATATTATCGCAGAAAATGCATATCTCAGCTCGAAACCTCACGAAAATCAAGATGTTGCCGGTTCTGCATATCAAACGCACTGTGGAGTGGTGAAAACAACCAGAGAACGTGTTTCTCGCATTAAATAGCTCGAATAGAGCGATCTCGATGATTCTGCATACTTCGGACAGATGTTTCACCAAGATTATCGTAGAAAATGCATATCTCAGCTTGAAACCCGACGAAAACCAAAATATCGCCGGTTCTGCATATCAAACCAACTGTGGGGTGGTGAAAACACCAGATAACGTGTTTCTCGCATTAAATAGCTCGAAAAGCGCGATCTAGATGATTCTGCATACTTCTGACAAAAGACCCACCAAGATTATAGCAGAAAATGCATATCTCATCTGGAAACACCACGAAAATAAAGATATCGCCTGTTCTGCATATCAAACGCACTGTGGAGTGGTGAAAACAACCAGAGAACGTGTTTCTCGCATTAAATAGCTCGAAAAGTGCGATCTCGATGATTCTGCATACTTCTAACAGAAGTCTCAAAAAGATTATCGCAGAAAATGCATATCTCAGCTTGAAACCCCACGAAAACGAAGATATCGCAGTTTCCGCATATCAAACGCACTGTGAAGTGCTGAAAACACCAGAAAACTTGTTCTTCGCATTAAATAGCACGAAAACAGCGATTTCGGTGATTCTGCATACTTCTCACAGAAGAATATCCAAGATTATCGCAGAAAATGCATATCTCAGCGGGAAACACCACGAAAATCAAGATATCGCCGGCTCTGCATATCAAACGCACTGTGGAGTGGTGAAAACACAAGATAACGTGTTTCTCGCATTAAATAGCTCGAAAAGAGCGTTCTCGAAGATCCTGCATACTTCTGACAGAAGTCTCACCAAGATTATCGTAGAAAATGCATATCTCAGCTTGAAACCCGACGAAAACCAAAATATCGCCGGTTCTGCATATCAAACCAACTGTGGAGTGGTGAAAACACCAGATAACGTGTTTCTCGCATTAAATAGCTCGTAGAGCGCGATCTAGATGATTCTGCATACTTCTGACAAAAGACCCACCAAGATTTTTGCAGAAAATGCATATCTCATCTGGAAACACCACGAAAATCAAGATATCGCCTGTTCTGCATATCAAACGCACTGTGGAGTCGTGAAAACAACCAGAGAACGTGTTTCTCGCATTAAATAGCACGAAAAGAGCGATCCCGATGATTCAGCAAACTTCGGACAGAAGTCTCACCAAGATTATCGCAGGAAATTCATATCTCAGCTTGAAACCCGACCGAAACCAAGATATCTCCGGTTCTGCAGGTCAAACGTACTGTGGAGTGGTGAAAACACCAGAAAACGTGTTTCGTGCATTAAGTAGCTCGAAAAGAGCGAACTAGATGATTCTGTATACTTCTGACTGAAGTCTCACCAATATTATCGCAGAAAATGCATATCTCAGCTCGAAACCTCACGAAAATCAAGATGTTGCCGGTTCTGCATATCAAACGCACTGTGGAGTGGTGAAAACAACCAGAGAACGTGTTTCGCGCATTAAATAGCTCGAATAGAGCGATCTCGATGATTCTGCATACTTCGGACAGATGTTTCACCAAGATTATCGTAGAAAATATATATCTCAGCTTGAAACCCGACGAAAACTAAAATATCGCCGGTTCTGCATATCAAACCAACTGTGGAGTGGTGAAAACACCAGATAACGTGTTTCTCGCATTAAATAGCTCGAAAAGCGCGATCTAGATGATTCTGCATACTTCTGACAAAAGACCCACCAAGATTATCGCAGAAAATGCATTTCTCATCTGGAAACACCACGAAAATCAAGATATCGCCTGTTCTGCATATCAAACGCACTGTGGAGTGGTGAAAACAACCAGAGAACGTGTTTCTCGCATTAAATAGCTCGAAAAGAGCGATCCCGATGATTCAGCAAACTTCGGACAGAAGTCTCACCAAGATTATCGCAGGAAATGCATATCTCAGCTTGGACCCCACGAAAACCAAGATATCTCCGGTTCTGCATATCCAACGAACTGTGGAGTGGTGAACACCCCAGAAAACGAGTTTCTCGCATTAAATAGCTCGAAAAGAGCGCTCTTGATGTTTCTGCATACTTCGGACACATGTTTCACCAAGATTGTCGTAGAAAATGCATATCTAAGCTTGAAACCCGGCGAAAACCAAAATATCGCCGGTTCTGCATATCAAACCAACTGTGGAGTGGTGAAAACACCAGATAACGTGTTTCTCGCATTAAATAGCTCGAAAAGTGCGATCTCGATGATTCTGCATACTTCTAACAGAAGTCTCACCAAGATTATCGCAGAAAATGCATATCTCAGCTTGAAATGCCACGATAACCAAGATATCGCTGGTTCTGCATATCAAACGCACTGTGGAGTGGTGAAATCACCAGATAACGTGTTTCTCGCATTAAATAGCTCGAAAAGAGCGATCTAGATGATTCAGCATACTTCGACAGAAGTCTCACCAAGATTATCGCAGGAAATGCATATCGCAGCTTGAAATCCCTCGAAAACCAAGATATCTCCGGTTCTGCATATCCAACGAACTGTGGAGTGTTGAATACCCCAGAAAACGAGTTTCTCCCATTAAATAGCTCGAAAAGAGCGATCTAGATGATTCTGCATACTTCTGACTGAAGTCTCACCAATATTATCGCAGAAAATGCATATCTCAGCTTGACACCCCACGAAAACCAAGATATCTCCGGTTCTGCATATCCAACGAACTGTGGAGTGGTCAAAACACCAGAAAACTTGTTTTTTCGCATTAAATAGCTCGAAACGAGCGATCTAGATGATTCTGCATACTTCTGACAGAAGACTCGCCAAGATTATCGCACAAAGTGCATATCTCAGCTTGAAACCTCACGAAAACCAAGATATCTCCGGTTCTGCACATCAAACGTACTGTGGAGTGGTGAAAACACCAGAAAACGTGTTACTCGCATTAAATAGCTCGAAAAGAGCGATCTAGATGATTCTGCATACTTCTGACAGAAGACTCACCAAGATTATCGCAGAAAATGCACATCTCAGCTCGAAACCTCACGAAAATCAAGATGTTGCCGGTTCTGCATATCAAACGCACTGTGGAGTGGTGAAAACAACCAGAGAACGTGTTTCTCGCATTAAATAGCTCGAATAGAGCGATCTCGATGATTCTGCATACTTCGGACAAATGTTTCACCAAGACTATCGCAGAAAATGCATATCTCATCTGGAAACACCACGAAAATCAAGATATCTACTGTTCTGCATATCCAACGAACTGTGGAGTGGTGAAAACCCCAGAAAACGTGTTTCTCGCATTAGCTAGCTCGAAAAGAGCGTTCTCGATGATTCTGCATACTTCTCATAAATGAAACACCAAAATTATCGCAGAAAATGCATATTTCAGCTGGAAACCCCACCAAAACCAAGTTATCGGCGGCTCTACATATCAAACGCACTGTGGAGTGGTCAAAACACCAGGTAACGTGTTTCTCGCATTAAATAGCCCGAAAAGAGCGCTCTCGACGTTTCTGCATACTTCGGACAGATGTTTCACCAAGCTTATCGTAGAAAATGCATATCTCAGCTCGAAACCCGACGAAAACCAAAATATCTCCGGCTCTGCATATCCAACGAACTGTGGAGTGGTGAAAACCCTAGAAAACGAGTTTCTCGCATTAAATAGCTCGGAAAGAGCGCTCTCGATGTTTCTGCATACTTCGGACAGATGTTTCACCAAGATTATCATAGAAAATGCATATCTCAGCTTGAAACCCGACCGAAACCAAGATATCTCCGGTTCTGCATGTCAAACGTACTGTGGAGTGGTGAAAACACCTGAAAACGTGTTTCGTGCATTAAGTAGCTCGAACAGAGCGATCTAGATGATTCTGCATACTTCTGACAAAAGACCCACCAAGATTATCGCAGAAAATGCATATCTCAGCTGGAAACACCACGAAAATCAAGATATCGCCTGTTCTGCACATCAAACGCACTGTGGAGTGGTGAAAACACCCAGAGAACGTGTTTCTCGCATTAAATAGCTCGAAAAGAGCGATCCCGATGATTCAGCATACTTGGGACAGAAGTCTCACCAAGATTATCGCAGGAAATGCATATCTCAGCTTGAAACCCGACCGAAACCAAGATATCTCCGGTTCTGCATGTCAAACGTACTGTGGTGTGGTGAAAACAACAGAAAACGTGTTTCGTGCATTAAGTAGCTCGAAAAGAGCGAACTAGCTGATTCTGCATACTTCTGACTGAAGTCTCAACAATATTATCGCAGAAAATGCATATCTCAGCTCTAAACCTCACGAAAATCAAGATGTTGCCGGTTCTGCATATCAAACGCACTGTGGAGTGGTGAAAACAACCAGAGAACGTGTTTCTCGCATTAAATAGCTCGAATAGAGCGATCTCGATGATTCTGCATACTTCGGAGAGATGTTTCACCAAGATTATCGTAGAAAATGCATATCTCAGCTTGAAACCCGACGAAAACCAAAATATCGCCGGTTCTGCATATCAAACCAACTGTGGGGTGGTGAAAACACCAGATAACGTGTTTCTCGCATTAAATAGCTCGAAAAGCGCGATCTAGATGATTCTGCATACTTCTGACAAAAGACCCACCAAGATTATAGCAGAAAATGCATATCTCATCTGAAAACACCACGAAAATAAAGATATCGCCTGTTCTGCATATCAAACGCACTGTGGAGTGGTGAAAACAACCGGAGAACGTGTTTCTCGCATTAAATAGCTCGAAAAGAGCGATCCCGATGATTCAGCAAACTTCGGACAGAAGTCTCACCAAGATTATCGCAGGAAATGCATATCTCAGCATGAAACCCCACGAAAACCAAGATATCTCCGGTTCTGCATATCCACCGAACTGTGGAGTGGTGAAAACCCCAGAAAACGAGTTTCTCGCATTAAATAGCTCGAAAAGAGCGCTCTGGATGTTTCTGCATACTTCGGACACATGTTTCACCAAGATTATCGTAGAAAATGCATATGTCATCTGAAAACACCACGAAAATAAAGATATCGCCTGGTCTGCATATCAAACGCACTGTGGAGTGGTGAAAACACCAGAAAACGTGTTTCTCGCATTAGCTAGCTCGAAAAGGGCGTTCTCGATGATTCTGCATACTTCTCATAAATGAAACACCAAGATTATCGCAGAAAATGCATATTTCAGCTTGAAACCCCACCAAAACCAAGTTATCGGCGGCTCTACATATCAAACGCACTGTGGAGTGGTCAAAACACCAGGTAACGTGTTTCTCGCATTAAATAGCTCGAAAAGAGCGATCTAGATGATTCTGCATACTTCTGACAGAGGACTCACCAAGATTATCGCAGAAAATGCATATCTCAGCTGGAAACCCTACGAAAACCAAGATATAGCCGGTTCTCCATATCAGACGCACTGTGGAGTGGTTAAAACACCAGAAAACGTGTTTCTCGCATTAACTAGATCGACACGAGCGTTCTCGATGATTCTGGATACTTCTCATAAATGAAACATCAAGATTATCGCAGAAAATGCATATTTCAGCTGGAAACCCCACCAAAACCAAGTTATCGGCGGCTCTACATATCAAACGCCCTGTGGAGTGGTGAAAACAACCAGATAACGTGTTTCTCGCATTAAATAGCTCGAAACGAGCGATCTAGGTGATTCTGCATACATCGGACAGAAGTCTCACCAAGATTATCGCAGAAAATGCATATCTCAGCTTGAAACCCCACGAAAACGAAGATATCGCAGTTTCCGCATATCAAACGCACTGTGAAGTGCTGAAAACACCAGAAAACTTGTTCTTCGCATTAAATAGCACGAAAACAGCGATTTCGGTGATTCTGCATACTTCTCACAGAAGAATATCCAAGATTATCGCAAAAAATGCATATCTCAGCGGGAAACACCACGAAAATCAAGATATCGCCGGCTCTGCATATCAAACGCACTGTGGAGTGGTGAAAACACCAGATAACGTGTTTCTCGCATTAAATAGCTCGAAAAGAGCGTTCTCGAAGATCCTGCATACTTCTGACAGAAGTCTCACCAAGATTATCGTAGAAAATGCATATCTCAGCTTGAAACCCGACGAAAATCAAAATATCGCCGGTTCTGCATATCAAACCAACTGTGGAGTGGTGAAAACACCAGATAACGTGTTTCTCGCATTAAATAGCTCGAAGAGCGCGATCTAGAAGATTCTGTATACTTCTGACTGAAGTCTCACCAATATTATCGCAGAAAATCCATATCTCAGCTCGAAACCTCACGAAAATCAAGATGTTGCCGGTTCTGCATATCAAACGCACTGTGGAGTGGTGAAAACAACCAGAGAACGTGTTTCGCGCATTAAATAGCTCGAATAGAGCGATCTCGATGATTCTGCATACTTCGGACAGATGATTCACCAAGATTATCGTAGAAAATATATATCTCAGCTTGAAACCCGACGAAAACTAAAATATCGCCGGTTCTGCATATCAAACCAACTGTGGAGTGGTGAAAACACCAGATAACGTGTTTCTCGCATTAAATAGCTCGAAAAGCGCGATCTAGATGATTCTGCATACTTCTGACAAAAGACCCACCAAGATTATCGCAGAAAATGCATATCTCATCTGGAAACACCACGAAAATCAAGATATCGCCTGTTCTGCATATCAAACGCTCTGTGGAGTGGTGAAAACAACCAGAGAACGTGTTTCGCGCATTAAATAGCTCGAATAGAGCGATCTCGATGATTCTGCATACTTCGGACAGATGATTCACCAAGATTATCGTAGAAAATATATATCTCAGCTTGAAACCCGACGAAAACTAAAATATCGCCGGTTCTGCATATCAAACCAACTGTGGAGTGGTGAAAACACCACACACCGTGTTTCTCGCATTAAATAGCTCGAAACGAGCGATCTCGATGATTGAGCATACTTCGGACAGAAGTCTCACCAAGATTATCGTAAAAAATGCATATCTCAGCTTGAAACTCCACGAAAACCAAGATATCGCTGGTTCTGCATATCAAACGCACTCTGGAGTGGTGATTGCACCAGATAACGTGTTTCTCGCATTAGATAGCTCGAAAAGAGCGATCTAGATGATTAAGCATACTTCGGACAGAAGTCTCACCAAGCTTATCGTAAAAAATGCATATCTCAGCTTGAAACTCCACGAAAACCAAGACATCGCTGGTTCTGCATATCAAACGAACTGTGATGTGGTGAAAACCCCAGAAAACGTGTTTCTCGCATTAAATAGCTCGAAAAGAGCGCTCTTGATGTTTCTGCATGCTTTGGACAGATGTTTCACCAAGATTAGCGTAGAAAATGCATATCTCAACTTGAAACCCGACGAAAACAAAACATCGCCGGTTCTGCATATCAAACCAACTGTGGAGTGGTGAAAACACCAGACAACGTGTTTCTCGCATTAAATAGCTCGAAACGAGCGATCTCGATGATTAAGCATACTTCGGACAGAAGTCTCACCAAGATTATCGTAAAAAATGCATATCTCAGCTTGAAACCCGACGAAAACAAAACATCGCCGGTTCTGCATATCAAACCAACTGTGGAGTGGTGAAAACACCAGACACCGTGTTTCTCGCATTAAATAGCTCGAAACGAGCGATCTCGATGATTAAGCATACTTCGGACAGAAGTCTCACCAAGATTATCGTAAAAAATGCATATCTCAGCTTGAAACTCCACGAAAACCAAGATATCGCTGGTTCTGCATATCAAACGCACTCTGGAGTGGTGATTGCACCAGATAACGTGTTTCTCGCATTAGATAGCTCGAAAAGAGCGATCTAGATGATTCTGCATACTTCTAACAGAAGTCTCACCATGATTATCATAGAAAATGCATATCTCTGCTAGAAACCCCACGAAAACCAAGATATCTCCTGTTCTGCTTATCCAACGAACTGTCGAGTGGTGAAAACCCCAGAAAAAGTGTTTCTCGGATTAAATAGATAGAAAAGAGCGCTCTCGATGTTTCTGCATACTTCGGACAGAGGTTTCACCAAGATTATCGCAGAAAATGCATATCTGAGCTTGAAACCCCACGAAAACCAAGATATCGCTGGTTCTGCATATCAAACGCACTGTGGAGTGGTGAAAACAATAGATAACATGTTTCTCGCATTAAATAGCTCGAAACGATCGATCTCGATGATTAAGCATACTTCGGACAGAAGTCTCACCAAGCTTATCGTAAAAAATGCATATCTCAGCTTGAAACTCCACGAAAACCAAGATATCGCTGGTTCTGCATATCAAACCAACTGTGGAGTGGTGAAAACACCAGATAACGTGTTTCTCGCATTAAATAGCTCGAAGAGCGCGATCTAGAATATTCTGTATACTTCTGACTGAAGTCTCACCAAGATTATCGCAGGAAATGCATATCTCAGCTTGAAACCCCACGAAAACCAAGATATCTCCGGTTCTGCATATCCAACGAACAGTGGAGTGGTGAACACCCCAGAAAACGAGTTTCTCGCATTAAATAGCTCGAAAAGAGCGCTCTTGATGTTTCTGCATACTTCGGACACATGTTTCACCAAGATTGTCGTAGAAAATGCATATCTAAGCTTGAAACCCGACGAAAACCAAAATATCGCCGGTTCTGCATATCAAACCAACTGTGGAGTGGTGAAAACACCAGATAACGTGTTTCTCGCATTAAATAGCTCGAAAAGTGCGATCTCGATGATTCTGCATACTTCTAACAGAAGTCTCACCAAGATTATTGCAGAAAATGCATATCTCAGCTTGAAATGCCACGAAAACCAAGATATCGCTGGTTCTGCATTTCAAACGCACTGTGGAGTGGTGAAATCACCAGATAACGTGTTTCTCGCATTAAATAGCTCGAAAAGAGCGATCTAGATGATTCAGCATACTTCGGACAGAAGTCTCACCAAGGTTATCGCAGGAAATGCATATCGCAGCTTGAAACCCCACGAAAACCAAGATATCTCCGGTTCTGCATTTCCAACGAACTGTGGAGTGTTGAATACCCCAGAAAACGAGTTTCTCGCATTAAATAGCTCGAAAAGTGCGCTCTCGATGTTTCTGCATACTTCGGACAGATGTTTCACCAAGATTATCGTAGAAAATGCATATCTCAGCTTGAAACCCGACCGAAACCAAGATATCTCCGGTTCTGCATATCAAACCAACTGTGGAGTGGTGAAAACACCAGATAACGTGTTTCTCGCATTAAATAGCTCGAAAAGCGCGATCTAGATCATTCGGCATACTTCTGACAAAAGATCCACCAAGATTATCGCAGAAAATGCATATCTCAGCTTGAAATGCCACGAAAACCAAGATATCGCTGGTTCTGCATATCAAACGCACTGTGGAGTGGTGAAAACAACCAGAGAACGTGTTTCTCGCATTAAATAGCTCGAAAAGAGCGATGCCGATGATTCAGCAAACTTCGGACAGAAGTCTCACCAAGATTATCGCAGGAAGTGCATATCTCAGCTCGAAACCCCACGAAAACCAAGATATCTCCGGTTCTGCATATCCAACGAACTGTGGAGTGGTGAAAACCCCAGAAAACGAGTTTCTCGCATTAAATTGCTCGAAAAGAGCGCTGTTGATGTTTCTGCATACTTCGGACATATGTTTCACCAAGATTATCGTAGAAAATGCATATCTCAGCTTGAAACCCGACGAAAATCAAAATATCGCCGGTTCTGCATATCAAACCAACTGTGGAGTGGTGAAAACACCACACACCGTGTTTCTCGCATTAAATAGCTCGAAACGAGCGATCTCGATGATTAAGCATACTTCGGACAGAAGTCTCACCAAGATTATCGTAAAAAATGCATATCTCAGCTTGAAACCCGACGAAAACAAAACATCGCCGGTTCTGCATATCAAACCAACTGTGGAGTGGTGAAAACACCAGACACCGTGTTTCTCGCATTAAATAGCTCGAAACGAGCGATCTCGATGATTAAGCATACTTCGGACAGAAGTCTCACCAAGATTATCGTAAAAAATGCATATCTCAGCTTGAAACTCCACGAAAACCAAGATATCGCTGGTTCTGCATATCAAACGCACTCTGGAGTGGTGATTGCACCAGATAACGTGTTTCTCGCATTAGATAGCTCGAAAAGAGCGATCTAGATGATTCTGCATACTTCTAACAGAAGTCTCACCATGATTATCGCAGAAAATGCATATCTCTGCTAGAAACCCCACGAAAACCAAGATATCTCCTGTTCTGCTTATCCAACGAACTGTCGAGTGGTGAAAACCCCAGAAAAAGTGTTTCTCGGATTAAATAGATAGAAAAGAGCGCTCTCGATGTTTCTGCATACTTCGGACAGAGGTTTCACCAAGATTATCGCAGAAAATGCATATCTGAGCTTGAAACCCCACGAAAACCAAGATATCGCTGGTTCTGCATATCAAACGCACTGTGGAGTGGTGAAAACAATAGATAACATGTTTCTCGCATTAAATAGCTCGAAACGAGCGATCTCGATGATTAAGCATACTTCGGACAGAAGTCTCACCAAGCTTATCGTAAAAAATGCATATCTCAGCTTGAAACTCCACGAAAACCAAGATATCGCTGGTTCTGCATATCAAACGCACTCTGGAGTGGTGATTGCACCAGATAACGTGTTTCTCGCATTAGATAGCTCGAAAAGAGCGATCTAGATGATTAAGCATACTTCGGACAGAAGTCTCACCAAGCTTATCGTAAAAAATGCATATCTCAGCTTGAAACTCCACGAAAACCAAGACATCGCTGGTTCTGCATATCAAACGAACTGTGGTGTGGTGAAAACCCCAGAAAACGTGTTTCTCGCATTAAATAGCTCGAAAAGAGCGCTCTTGATGTTTCTGCATGCTTTGGACAGATGTTTCACCAAGATTATCGTAGAAAATGCATATCTCAACTTGAAACCCGACGAAAACAAAACATCGCCGGTTCTGCATATCAAACCAACTGTGGAGTGGTGAAAACACCAGACAACGTGTTTCTCGCATTAAATAGCTCGAAACGAGCGATCTCGATGATTAAGCATACTTCGGACAGAAGTCTCACCAAGATTATCGTAAAAAATGCATATCTCAGCTTGAAACCCGACGAATACAAAACATCGCCGGTTCTGCATATCAAACCAACTGTGGAGTGGTGAAAACACCAGACACCGTGTTTCTCGCATTAAATAGCTCGAAACGAGCGATCTCGATGATTAAGCATACTTCGGACAGAAGTCTCACCAAGAATATCGTAAAAAATGCATATCTCAGCTTGAAACTCCACGAAAACCAAGATATCGCTGGTTCTGCATATCAAACGCACTCTGGAGTGGTGATTGCACCAGATAACGTGTTTCTCGCATTAGATAGCTCGAAAAGAGCGATCTAGATGATTCTGCATACTTCTAACAGAAGTCTCACCATGATTATCGCAGAAAATGCATATCTCTGCTAGAAACCCCACGAAAACCAAGATATCTCCTGTTCTGCTTATCCAACGAACTGTCGAGTGGTGAAAACCCCAGAAAAAGTGTTTCTCGGATTAAATAGATAGAAAAGAGCGCTCTCGATGTTTCTGCATACTTCGGACAGAGGTTTCACCAAGATTATCGCAGAAAATGCATATCTGAGCTTGAAACCCCACGAAAACCAAGATATCGCTGGTTCTGCATATCAAACGCACTGTGGAGTGGTGAAAACAATAGATAACATGTTTCTCGCATTAAATAGCTCGAAACGAGCGATCTCGATGATTAAGCATACTTCGGACAGAAGTCTCACCAAGCTTATCGTAAAAAATGCATATCTCAGCTTGAAACTCCACGAAAACCAAGATATCGCTGGTTCTGCATATCAAACGCACTCTGGAGTGGTGATTGCACCAGATAACGTGTTTCTCGCATTAGATAGCTCGAAAAGAGCGATCTAGATGATTAAGCATACTTCGGACAGAAGTCTCACCATGATTATCGCAGAAAATGCATATCTCTGCTAGAAACCCCACGAAAACCAAGATATCTCCTGTTCTGCTTATCCAACGAACTGTCGAGTGGTGAAAACCCCAGAAAAAGTGTTTCTCGGATTAAATAGATAGAAAAGAGCGCTCTCGATGTTTCTGCATACTTCGGACAGAGGTTTCACCAAGATTATCGCAGAAAATGCATATCTGAGCTTGAAACCCCACGAAAACCAAGATATCGCTGGTTCTGCATATCAAACGCACTGTGGAGTGGTGAAAACAATAGATAACATGTTTCTCGCATTAAATAGCTCGAAACGAGCGATCTCGATGATTAAGCATACTTCGGACAGAAGTCTCACCAAGCTTATCGTAAAAAATGCATATCTCAGCTTGAAACTCCACGAAAACCAAGATATCGCTGGTTCTGCATATCAAACGCACTCTGGAGTGGTGAATGCACCAGATAACGTGTTTCTCGCATTAGATAGCTCGAAATGAGCGATCTAGATGATTCTGCATACTTCGGACAGAGGTTTCACCAAGATTATCGCAGAAAATGCATATCTGAGCTTGAAACCCCATGAAAACCAAGATATCGCTGGTTCTGCATATCAAACGAACTGTGGTGTGGTGAAAACCCCAGAAAACGTGCTTCTCGCATTAAATAGCTCGAAAAGAGCGCTCTTGATGTTTCTGCATGCTTTGGACAGATGTTTCACCAAGATTATCGTAGAAAATGCATATCTCAACTTGAAACCCGACGAAAACAAAACTTCGCCGGTTCTGCATATCAAACCAACTGTGGAGTGGTGAAAACACCAGACAACGTGTTTCTCGCATTAAATAGCTCGAAACGAGCGATCTCGATGATTAAGCATACTTCGGACAGAAGTCTCACTAAGATTATCGTAAAAAATGCATATCTCAGCTTGAAACCCGACGAAAACAAAACATCGCCGGTTCTGCATATCAAACCAACTGTGGAGTGGTGAAAACACCAGACACCGTGTTTCTCGCATTAAATAGCTCGAAACGAGCGATCTCGATGATTAAGCATACTTCGGACAGAAGTCTCACCAAGATTATCGTAAAAAATTCATATCTCAGCTTGAAACTCCACGAAAACCAAGATATCGCTGGTTTTGCATATCAAACGCACTCTGGAGTGGTGAATGCACCAGATAACGTGTTTCTCGCATTAAATAGCTCGAGAAGAGCGCTCTCGATGTTTCTGCATACTTCGGCCACAAGTCTCACCAAGATTATCGCAGAAAATGCATATCTCAGCTTGAAACCCCACGAAAACCCAGATATCGCTGGTGCTGCATATTAAACGCACTACGGAATGCTGAAAACACCAGAGAACGTGTTTCTCGCATTAAATAGCTCGAAAAGAGGGATCTCGATGATTCTGCATACTTCTGACGGAAGACTCACCAAGATTATCGCTGAAAATGCATATCTCAGCTGGAAACACCCTGAAAAACAAGATATCGCCCGTTCTGCATATCAAACGCACTGTGGAATGTTGAAAACACCAGAAAACTTGTTTTTTCGCATTAAATAGCTCGAAAAGAGCGATCTAGATGATTCTGCATACTTCTAACAGAAGTCTCACCATGATTATCATAGAAAATGCATATCTCTGCTAGAAACCCCACGAAAACCAAGATATCTCCTGTTCTGCTTATCCAACGAACTGTCGAGTGGTGAAAACCCCAGAAAAAGTGTTTCTCGGATTAAATAGATAGAAAAGAGCGCTCTCGATGTTTCTGCATACTTCGGACAGAGGTTTCACCAAGATTATCGCAGAAAATGCATATCTGAGCTTGAAACCCCACGAAAACCAAGATATCGCTGGTTCTGCATATCAAACGCACTGTGGAGTGGTGAAAACAATAGATAACATGTTTCTCGCATTAAATAGCTCGAAACGAGCGATCTCGATGATTAAGCATACTTCGGACAGAAGTCTCACCAAGCTTATCGTAAAAAATGCATATCTCAGCTTGAAACTCCACGAAAACCAAGATATCGCTGGTTCTGCATATCAAACCAACTGTGGAGTGGTGAAAACACCAGATAACGTGTTTCTCGCATTAAATAGCTCGAAGAGCGCGATCTAGAAGATTCTGTATACTTCTGACTGAAGTCTCACCAAGATTATCGCAGGAAATGCATATCTCAGCTTGAAACCCCACGAAAACCAAGATATCTCCGGTTCTGCATATCCAACGAACAGTGGAGTGGTGAACACCCCAGAAAACGAGTTTCTCGCATTAAATAGCTCGAAAAGAGCGCTCTTGATGTTTCTGCATACTTCGGACACATGTTTCACCAAGATTGTCGTAGAAAATGCATATCTAAGCTTGAAACCCGACGAAAACCAAAATATCGCCGGTTCTGCATATCAAACCAACTGTGGAGTGGTGAAAACACCAGATAACGTGTTTCTCGCATTAAATAGCTCGAAAAGTGCGATCTCGATGATTCTGCATACTTCTAACAGAAGTCTCACCAAGATTATTGCAGAAAATGCATATCTCAGCTTGAAATGCCACGAAAACCAAGATATCGCTGGTTCTGCATTTCAAACGCACTGTGGAGTGGTGAAATCACCAGATAACGTGTTTCTCGCATTAAATAGCTCGAAAAGAGCGATCTAGATGATTCAGCATACTTCGGACAGAAGTCTCACCAAGGTTATCGCAGGAAATGCATATCGCAGCTTGAAACCCCACGAAAACCAAGATATATCCGGTTCTGCATTTCCAACGAACTGTGGAGTGTTGAATACCCCAGAAAACGAGTTTCTCGCATTAAATAGCTCGAAAAGTGCGCTCTCGATGTTTCTGCATACTTCGGACAGATGTTTCACCAAGATTATCGTAGAAAATGCATATCTCAGCTTGAAACCCGACCGAAACCAAGATATCTCCGGTTCTGCATATCAAACCAACTGTGGAGTGGTGAAAACACCAGATAACGTGTTTCTCGCATTAAATAGCTCGAAAAGCGCGATCTAGATGATTCGGCATACTTCTGACAAAAGATCCACCAAGATTATCGCAGAAAATGCATATCTCAGCTTGAAATGCCACGAAAACCAAGATATCGCTGGTTCTGCATATCAAACGCACTGTGGAGTGGTGAAAACAACCAGAGAACGTGTTTCTCGCATTAAATAGCTCGAAAAGAGCGATGCCGATGATTCAGCAAACTTCGGACAGAAGTCTCACCAAGATTATCGCAGGAAGTGCATATCTCAGCTCGAAACCCCACGAAAACCAAGATATCTCCGGTTCTGCATATCCAACGAACTGTGGAGTGGTGAAAACCCCAGAAAACGAGTTTCTCGCATTAAATTGCTCGAAAAGAGCGCTGTTGATGTTTCTGCATACTTCGGACATATGTTTCACCAAGATTATCGTAGAAAATGCATATCTCAGCTTGAAACCCGACGAAAACCAAAATATCGCCGGTTCTGCATATCAAACCAACTGTGGAGTGGTGAAAACACCACACACCGTGTTTCTCGCATTAAATAGCTCGAAACGAGCGATCTCGATGATTAAGCATACTTCGGACAGAAGTCTCACCAAGATTATCGTAAAAAATGCATATCTCAGCTTGAAACCCGACGAAAACAAAACATCGCCGGTTCTGCATATCAAACCAACTGTGGAGTGGTGAAAACACCAGACACCGTGTTTCTCGCATTAAATAGCTCGAAACGAGCGATCTCGATGATTAAGCATACTTCGGACAGAAGTCTCACCAAGATTATCGTAAAAAATGCATATCTCAGCTTGAAACTCCACGAAAACCAAGATATCGCTGGTTCTGCATATCAAACGCACTCTGGAGTGGTGATTGCACCAGATAACGTGTTTCTCGCATTAGATAGCTCGAAAAGAGCGATCTAGATGATTCTGCATACTTCTAACAGAAGTCTCACCATGATTATCGCAGAAAATGCATATCTCTGCTAGAAACCCCACGAAAACCAAGATATCTCCTGTTCTGCTTATCCAACGAACTGTCGAGTGGTGAAAACCCCAGAAAAAGTGTTTCTCGGATTAAATAGATAGAAAAGAGCGCTCTCGATGTTTCTGCATACTTCGGACAGAGGTTTCACCAAGATTATCGCAGAAAATGCATATCTGAGCTTGAAACCCCACGAAAACCAAGATATCGCTGGTTCTGCATATCAAACGCACTGTGGAGTGGTGAAAACAATAGATAACATGTTTCTCGCATTAAATAGCTCGAAACGAGCGATCTCGATGATTAAGCATACTTCGGACAGAAGTCTCACCAAGCTTATCGTAAAAAATGCATATCTCAGCTTGAAACCCGACCGAAACCAAGATATCTCCGGTTCTGCATATCAAACCAACTGTGGAGTGGTGAAAACACCAGATAACGTGTTTCTCGCATTAAATAGCTCGAAAAGCGCGATCTAGATGATTCGGCATACTTCTGACAAAAGATCCACCAAGATTATCGCAGAAAATGCATATCTCAGCTTGAAATGCCACGAAAACCAAGATATCGCTGGTTCTGCATATCAAACGCACTGTGGAGTGGTGAAAACAACCAGAGAACGTGTTTCTCGCATTAAATAGCTCGAAAAGAGCGATGCCGATGATTCAGCAAACTTCGGACAGAAGTCTCACCAAGATTATCGCAGGAAGTGCATATCTCAGCTCGAAACCCCACGAAAACCAAGATATCTCCGGTTCTGCATATCCAACGAACTGTGGAGTGGTGAAAACCCCAGAAAACGAGTTTCTCGCATTAAATTGCTCGAAAAGAGCGCTGTTGATGTTTCTGCATACTTCGGACATATGTTTCACCAAGATTATCGTAGAAAATGCATATCTCAGCTTGAAACCCGACGAAAACCAAAATATCGCCGGTTCTGCATATCAAACCAACTGTGGAGTGGTGAAAACACCACACACCGTGTTTCTCGCATTAAATAGCTCGAAACGAGCGATCTCGATGATTAAACATACTTCGGACAGAAGTCTCACCAAGATTATCGTAAAAAATGCATATCTCAGCTTGAAACCCGACGAAAACAAAACATCGCCGGTTCTGCATATCAAACCAACTGTGGAGTGGTGAAAACACCAGACACCGTGTTTCTCGCATTAAATAGCTCGAAACGAGCGATCTCGATGATTAAGCATACTTCGGACAGAAGTCTCACCAAGATTATCGTAAAAAATGCATATCTCAGCTTGAAACTCCACGAAAACCAAGATATCGCTGGTTCTGCATATCAAACGCACTCTGGAGTGGTGATTGCACCAGATAACGTGTTTCTCGCATTAGATAGCTCGAAAAGAGCGATCTAGATGATTCTGCATACTTCTAACAGAAGTCTCACCATGATTATCGCAGAAAATGCATATCTCTGCTAGAAACCCCACGAAAACCAAGATATCTCCTGTTCTGCTTATCCAACGAACTGTCGAGTGGTGAAAACCCCAGAAAAAGTGTTTCTCGGATTAAATAGATAGAAAAGAGCGCTCTCGATGTTTCTGCATACTTCGGACAGAGGTTTCACCAAGATTATCGCAGAAAATGCATATCTGAGCTTGAAACCCCACGAAAACCAAGATATCGCTGGTTCTGCATATCAAACGCACTGTGGAGTGGTGAAAACAATAGATAACATGTTTCTCGCATTAAATAGCTCGAAACGAGCGATCTCGATGATTAAGCATACTTCGGACAGAAGTCTCACCAAGCTTATCGTAAAAAATGCATATCTCAGCTTGAAACTCCACGAAAACCAAGATATCGCTGGTTCTGCATATCAAACGCACTCTGGAGTGGTGATTGCACCAGATAACGTGTTTCTCGCATTAGATAGCTCGAAAAGAGCGATCTAGATGATTAAGCATACTTCGGACAGAAGTCTCACCAAGCTTATCGTAAAAAATGCATATCTCAGCTTGAAACTCCACGAAAACCAAGACATCGCTGGTTCTGCATATCAAACGAACTGTGGTGTGGTGAAAACCCCAGAAAACGTGTTTCTCGCATTAAATAGCTCGAAAAGAGCGCTCTTGATGTTTCTGCATGCTTTGGACAGATGTTTCACCAAGATTATCGTAGAAAATGCATATCTCAACTTGAAACCCGACGAAAACAAAACATCGCCGGTTCTGCATATCAAACGCACTCTGGAGTGGTGAATACACCAGACAACGTGTTTCTCGCATTAAATAGCTCGAAACGAGCGATCTCGATGATTAAGCATACTTCGGACAGAAGTCTCACCAAGATTATCGTAAAAAATGCATATCTCAGCTTGAAACCCGACGAATACAAAACATCGCCGGTTCTGCATATCAAACCAACTGTGGAGTGGTGAAAACACCAGACACCGTGTTTCTCGCATTAAATAGCTCGAAACGAGCGATCTCGATGATTAAGCATACTTCGGACAGAAGTCTCACCAAGAATATCGTAAAAAATGCATATCTCAGCTTGAAACTCCACGAAAACCAAGATATCGCTGGTTCTGCATATCAAACGCACTCTGGAGTGGTGATTGCACCAGATAACGTGTTTCTCGCATTAGATAGCTCGAAAAGAGCGATCTAGATGATTCTGCATACTTCTAACAGAAGTCTCACCATGATTATCGCAGAAAATGCATATCTCTGCTAGAAACCCCACGAAAACCAAGATATCTCCTGTTCTGCTTATCCAACGAACTGTCGAGTGGTGAAAACCCCAGAAAAAGTGTTTCTCGGATTAAATAGATAGAAAAGAGCGCTCTCGATGTTTCTGCATACTTCGGACAGAGGTTTCACCAAGATTATCGCAGAAAATGCATATCTGAGCTTGAAACCCCACGAAAACCAAGATATCGCTGGTTCTGCATATCAAACGCACTGTGGAGTGGTGAAAACAATAGATAACATGTTTCTCGCATTAAATAGCTCGAAACGAGCGATCTCGATGATTAAGCATACTTCGGACAGAAGTCTCACCAAGCTTATCGTAAAAAATGCATATCTCAGCTTGAAACTCCACGAAAACCAAGATATCGCTGGTTCTGCATATCAAACGCACTCTGGAGTGGTGATTGCACCAGATAACGTGTTTCTCGCATTAGATAGCTCGAAAAGAGCGATCTAGATGATTAAGCATACTTCGGACAGAAGTCTCACCATGATTATCGCAGAAAATGCATATCTCTGCTAGAAACCCCACGAAAACCAAGATATCTCCTGTTCTGCTTATCCAACGAACTGTCGAGTGGTGAAAACCCCAGAAAAAGTGTTTCTCGGATTAAATAGATAGAAAAGAGCGCTCTCGATGTTTCTGCATACTTCGGACAGAGGTTTCACCAAGATTATCGCAGAAAATGCATATCTGAGCTTGAAACCCCACGAAAACCAAGATATCGCTGGTTCTGCATATCAAACGCACTGTGGAGTGGTGAAAACAATAGATAACATGTTTCTCGCATTAAATAGCTCGAAACGAGCGATCTCGATGATTAAGCATACTTCGGACAGAAGTCTCACTAAGATTATCGTAAAAAATGCATATCTCAGCTTGAAACCCGACGAAAACAAAACATCGCCGGTTCTGCATATCAAACCAACTGTGGAGTGGTGAAAACACCAGACACCGTGTTTCTCGCATTAAATAGCTCGAAACGAGCGATCTCGATGATTAAGCATACTTCGGACAGAAGTCTCACCAAGATTATCGTAAAAAATTCATATCTCAGCTTGAAACTCCACGAAAACCAAGATATCGCTGGTTTTGCATATCAAACGCACTCTGGAGTGGTGAATGCACCAGATAACGTGTTTCTCGCATTAAATAGCTCGAGAAGAGCGCTCTCGATGTTTCTGCATACTTCGGCCACAAGTCTCACCAAGATTATCGCAGAAAATGCATATCTCAGCTTGAAACCCCACGAAAACCCAGATATCGCTGGTGCTGCATATTAAACGCACTACGGAGTGCTGAAAACACCAGAGAACGTGTTTCTCGCATTAAATAGCTCGAAAAGAGGGATCTCGATGATTCTGCATACTTCTGACGGAAGACTCACCAAGATTATCGCTGAAAATGCATATCTCAGCTGGAAACACCCTGAAAAACAAGATATCGCCCGTTCTGCATATCAAACGCACTGTGGAATGTTGAAAACACCAGAAAACTTGTTTTTTCGCATTAAATAGCTCGAAAAGAGCGATCTAGATGTTTCTGCATACTTCTGACTGAAGTCTCACCAAGATTATCGCAGAACATGCAGATCTCAGCTTGAAACCTCACGAAAATCAAGATGTCGCCGGTTCTGCATATCAAACGCACTGTAGAGTGGTGAAAACAACCAGGTAACGTGTTTCTCGCATTAAATAGCTCGAAAAGAGCGATCTAGATGATTCTGCATACTTCTGGCAGAAGACTCACCTAGATTATCGCAGAACATGCAGATCTCAGCTTGAAACCTCACGAAAATCAAGATGTCGCCGGTTCTGCATATCAAACGCACTGTGGAGTGGTGAAAACACCAGATAACGTTTTTCTCGCATTAAATAGCTCGAAAAGAGCGATCCTGATGATTCTGCATACTTCTGACAGAAGTCTCACCAAGATTATCGTAGAAAATGCATATCACAGCTTGAACCCCGACGAAATCCAAGATGTCGACGGTTCTGCATATCAAACGCACTGTGGAGTGGTGAAAACAACCAGAGAACGTGTTTCTCGCATTAAATAGCTCGAAAAGAGCGTTCTCGAAGATTCTGCATACTTCGGACAGATGTCTCACCAAGATTATCGCAGAAAATGCATATCTGAGCTTGAAACCCCACGAAAACCAAGATATCGCAGGTTCTGCATATCAAACGCACTGTGGAGTGGTGAAAACACCAGATAACTTGTTTCTCCCATTAAATAGCTGGAGAAGAACGCACTCGATGTTTCTGCATACTTCGGACAGAAGTCTCACCAAGATTATCGTAGAAAATGCATATCTCAGCTTGAAACTCCACGAAAACCAAGATATCGCTGGTTCTGCATATCGAACGCACTCTGGAGTGGTGAATGCACCAGATAACGTGTTTCTCGCATTAGATAACTCGAAAAGAGCGATCTAGATGACTCTGCATACTTCGGACAGAGGTTTCACCAAGATTATCGCAGAAAATGCATATCTGAGCTTGAAACCCCATGAAAACCAAGATATCGCTGGTTCTGCATATCAAACGCACTGTGGAGTGGTGAAAACACCAGTTAACATGTTTCTCGCATTAAAAAGCTCGAAAAGAGCGATCTCGATGTTTCTGCATACTTCGGACAGAGGTTTCACCAAGATTATCGCGGAAAATGCATATCTGAGCTTGAAACCCCACGAAAACCAAGATATCGCTGGTTCTGCATATCAAACGCACTGTGGAGTGGTGAAAACAATAGATAACGTGTTTCTCGCATTAAATAGCTCGAAACGAGCGATCTCGATGATTAAGCATACTTCGGACAGAAGTATCACCAAGATTATCGCAGAAAATGCATATCTCTGCTAGAAACCCCACGAAAACCAAGATATCTCCTGTTCTGCTTATCCAACGAACTGTGGAGTGGTGAAAACCCCAGAAAACGTGTTTCTCGGATTAAATAGATAGAAAAGAGCGCTCTCGATGTTTCTGCATACTTCGGACAGAGGTTTCACCAAGATTATCGCGGAAAATGCATATCTCAGCTTGAAACTCCACGAAAACCAAGATATCGCTGGTTCTGCATATCAAACGCACTCTGGAGTGGTGAATACACCAGATAACGTGTTTCTCGCATTAGATAGCTCGAAAAGAGCGATCTAGATGATTCTGCATACTTCGGACAGAAGTCTCACCAAGATTATCGTAAAAAATGCATATCTCAGCTTGAAACTCCACGAAAACCAAGATATCGCTGGTTCTGCATATCAAACGCACTCTGGAGTGGTGATTGCACCAGATAACGTGTTTCTCGCATTAGATAGCTCGAAAAGAGCGATCTAGATGATTCTGCTTACTTCGGACAGAGGTCTCACCAAGATTATCGCAGAAAATGCATATCTCAGCTTGAAACCCCACGAAAACCAAGATATCTCCGGTTCTGCACATCCAACGAACTGTGGTGTGGTGAAAACCCCAGAAAACGTGTTTCTCGCATTAAATAGATAGAAAAGAGCGCTCTCGATGTTTCTGCATACTTCGGACAGAGGTTTCACCAAGATTATCGCAGAAAATGCATATCTGAGCTTGAAACCCCACGAAAACCAAGATATCGCTGGTTCTGCATATCAAACGCACTGTGGAGTGGTGAAAACAATAGATAACATGTTTCTCGCATTAAATAGCTCGAAACGAGCGATCTCGATGATTAAGCATACTTCGGACAGAAGTCTCACCAAGCTTATCGTAAAAAATGCATATCTCAGATTGAAACTCCACGAAAACCAAGATATCGCTGGTTCTGCATATCAAACGCACTCTGGAGTGGTGAATACACCAGATAACGTGTTTCTCGCATTAGATAGCTCGAAAAGAGCGATCTAGATGATTCTGCATACTTCGGACAGAGGTTTCACCAAGATTATCGCAGAAAATGCATATCTGAGCTTGAAACCCCATGAAAACCAAGATATCGCTGGTTCTGCATATCAAACGAACTGTGGTGTGGTGAAAACCCCAGAAAACGTGTTTCTCGCATTAAATAGCTTGAAAAGAGCGCTCTTGATGTTTCTGCATGCTTTGGACAGATGTTTCACCAAGATTAGCGTAGAAAATGCATATCTCAACTTGAAACCCGACGAAAACAAAACATCGCCGGTTCTGCATATCAAACCAACTGTGGAGTGGTGAAAACACCAGACAACGTGTTTCTCGCATTAAATAGCTCGAAACGAGCGATCTCGATGATTAAGCATACTTCGGACAGAAGTCTCACCAAGATTATCGTAAAAAATGCATATCTCAGCTTGAAACCCGACGAAAACAAAACATCGCCGGTTCTGCATATCAAACCAACTGTGGAGTGGTGAAAACACCAGACACCGTGTTTCTCGCATTAAATAGCTCGAAACGAGCGATCTCGATGATTAAGCATACTTCGGACAGAAGTCTCACCAAGATTATCGTAAAAAATGCATATCTCAGCTTGAAACTCCACGAAAACCAAGATATCGCTGGTTCTGCATATCAAACGCACTCTGGAGTGGTGATTGCACCAGATAACGTGTTTCTCGCATTAGATAGCTCGAAAAGAGCGATCTAGATGATTCTGCTTACTTCGGACAGAGGTCTCACCAAGATTATCGCAGAAAATGCATATCTCAGCTTGAAACCCGACGAAAACCAAGATATCTCCGGTTCTGCACATCCAACGAACTGTGGTGTGGTGAAAACCCCAGAAAACGTGTTTCTCGCATTAAATAGATAGAAAAGAGCGCTCTCGATGTTTCTGCATACTTCGGACAGAGGTTTCAACAAGATTATCGCAGAAAATGCATATCTGAGCTTGAAACCCCACGAAAACCAAGATATCGCTGGTTCTGCATATCAAACGCACTGTGGAGTGGTGAAAACAATAGATAACATGTTTCTCGCATTAAATAGCTCGAAACGAGCGATCTCGATGATTAAGCATACTTCGGACAGAAGTCTCACCAAGCTTATCGTAAAAAATGCATATCTCAGCTCGAAACCCGACGAAAACAAAACATCGCTGGTTCTGCATATCAAACGCACTCTGGAGTGGTGAATGCACCAGATAACGTGTTTCTCGCATTAGATAGCTCGAAAAGAGCGATCTAGATGATTCTGCATACTTCGGACAGAGGTTTCACCAAGATGATCGCAGAAAATGCATATCTGAGCTTGAAACCCCATGAAAACCAAGATATCGCTGGTTCTGCATATCAAACGAACTGTGGTGTGGTGAAAACCCCAGAAAACGTGTTTCTCTCATTAAATAGCTCGAAAAGAGCGCTCTTGATGTTTCTGCATGCTTTGGACAGATGTTTCACCAAGATTATCGTAGAAAATGCATATCTCAACTTGAAACCCGACGAAAACAAAACATCGCCGGTTCTGCATATCAAACCAACTGTGGAGTGGTGAAAACACGAGACAACGTGTTTCTCGCATTAAATAGCTCGAAACGAGCGATCTCGATGATTAAGCATACTTCGGACAGAAGTTTCACCAAGATTATCGTAAAAAATGCATATCTCAGCTTGAAAGCCGACGAAAACAAAACATCGCCGGTTCTGCATATCAAACCAACTGTGGAGTGGTGAAAACACCAGACACCGTGTTTCTCGCATTAAATAGCTCGAAACGAGCGATCTCGATGATTAAGCATACTTCGGACAGAGGTCTCACCAAGATTATCGTAAAAAATGCATATCTCAGCTTGAAACTCCACGAAAACCAAGATATCGCTGGTTCTGCATATCAAACGCACTCTGGAGTGGTGATTGCACCAGATAACGTGTTTCTCGCATTAGATAGCTCGAAAAGAGCGATCTAGATGATTCTGCATACTTCGGACAGAGGTTTCACCAAGATTATAGCAGAAAATGCATATCTGAGCTTGAAACCCCATGAAAACCAAGATATCGCTGGTTCTGCATATCAAACGCACTGTGGAGTGCTGAAAACACCAGATAACGTGTTTCTCGCATTAAATAGCTCGAAAAGTGCGATCTCGATGATTCTGCATACTTCGGACAGAAGTCTCACCATGATAATCGTAAAAAATGCATATCTCAACTTGAAACCCCACGAAAACCAAGATTTTGCTGGTTCTGCATATCAAACGCACAGTGGAGTGGTGAAAACACCAGATAACGTGTTTCTCCCATTAAATAGGTCGAAAAGAGCGATCTCGATGATTCTGCATACTTCTAACAGAAGTCTCACCATGATTATCGCAGAAAATGCATATCTCTGCTAGAAACCCCACGAAAACCAAGATATCTCCTGTTCTGCTTATCCAACGAACTGTCGAGTGGTGAAAACCCCAGAAAACGTGTTTCTCGCATTAAATAGATAGAAAAGAGCGCTCTCGATGTTTCTGCATACTTCGGAGAGAGGTTTCACCAAGATTATCGCAGAAAATGCATATCTGAGCATGAAACCCCACGAAAACCAAGATATCGCTGGTTCTGCATATCAAACGCACTCTGGAGTGGTGATTGCACCAGATAACGTGTTTCTCGCATTAGATAGCTCGAAAAGAGCGATCTAGATGATTCTGCGTACTTCGGACAGAGGTTTCACCAAGATTATAGCAGAAAATGCATATCTGAGCTTGAAACCCCATGAAAACCAAGATATCGCTGGTTCTGCATATCAAACGCACTGTGGAGTGCTGAAAACACCAGATAACGTGATTCTCGCATTAAAAAGCTCGAAAAGAGCGATCTCGATGATTGTGCATACTTCGGACGGAAGTCTCACCAAGATTATCGCAGACAATGCGTATCTCAGCTTGAAACCCCACGAAAACCAAGATATCGCCGGTTCTGCATATCAAACGCACTGTGGAGTGGTGAAAACACCAGACACCGTGTTTCTCGCATTAAATAGCTCGAAAAGTGCGATCTCGATGATTCTGCATACTTTGGACAGAAGTGTCACCAAGACTATCGCAGAAAATGCATATCTGTCTTTGAAACCCCACGAAAACCAAGATGTCGCTTGTTCTGCATATCAAACGCACTGTGGAGTGGTGAAAACACCAGATAACGTGTTTCTCGCATTAAATAGCTCGAAAAGAGCGATCTCGATGATTCTGCATACTTCGGACAGAGGTTTCACCAAGATTATCGCAGAAAATGCATATCTGAGCATGAAACCCCACGAAAACCAAGATATCGCTGGTTCTGCATATCAGACGCACTGTGGAATGTTCAAAACACCAGAAAACGTGTTTCTCGCATTAACTAGCTCGAAAAGAGAGTTCTCGATGATTCTGCATACTTATCATAGATGAAACACAAATATTATCGCAGAAAATGCATATCTCAGCTAGAAACCTCACGAAAATCAAGATGTCGCCGGTTATGCATATCAAACGCACTGTGGAGTGGTGAAAACAACCAGATAACGAGTTTCTCGCATTAAATAGCTCGAAACGAGCGATATTGATGATTCTGCATACTTCGGACAGAAGTCTCACCAAGATTGCCGCAGAAAATGCATATCTCAGCTTGAAACCTCACGAAAACCAAGATATCTACGGTTCTGCACATTAAACGTACTGTGGAGTGGCGAACACACCAGAAAACGTGTTTCTCGTATTAAGTTGCTCGAAAAGAGCGATCTCGATGATTCTGCATACTTCTGACAGATCTCTCACCAAGATTATAGCAGAAAATGCATATATCAGCTGGAAACCTCACGAAAATCAAGATGTCGCCGGTTCTGCATATCAAACGCACCATGGAGTGGTGAAAACAACCAGATAACGTGTTTCTCGCGTTAAATAGCTCGAAACGATCGATCTAGATGATTCTGCATACTTCTGACAGAACACTCACCAAGATTATCGCAGAAAATGCATATCTCACCTGGAAACACCACGAAAATCAGGATATCGCCGGTTCTGCATATCAAACGCACTGTGGAATGTTGAAAACACTAGAAAACTGGTTTTTTCGCATTAAATAGCTCAAAAAGAGCGATCTAGATGTTCCTGCATACTTCTGACAGAGGTCTCATCAATATTATCGTAGAAAATGCATATCTCAGCTTGAAACCCGACCGAAACGAAGATATCTCCGGTTCTGCATATCTAACGTACTGTGGAGTGGTGAATTCACCAGAAAACGGGTTTCTCGCATTAAATAGCTCGAAAAGAGCGATCTAGATGATTCTGCATACTTCTGGCAGAAGACTCAGAAAGCTTATCGCAGAAAATGCATATCTCAGCTGGAAACACCACGAAAATCAAGATATAGCCGGTTCTGCATGTCAAAAGCACTGTGGAATGTTGAAAATACCAGAAAACTTGTTTTTTCGCATTAAATAGCTCTAAACGAGCGATCTAGATGATTCTGCAAACTTCTGACTGAAGACTCACCAAGATTATCGTAGAAAATACATATCTCAGCTTGAAACCCGACGAAATCCAAGATGTCGCCGGTTCTGCATATCAAACGCACTATGGAGTTTTGAAAACAACCAGATAACGTGTTTCTCGCATTAAATAGCTCGAAACGAGCTATCTAGATGATTCTGCATACTTCTGACAGAACACTCACCAAGATGATCGCAGAAAATGCATATCTCAGCTGGAAACACCGCGAAAATCAAGATATAGCCGGTTCTGCATATCAAACGCACTGTGGAATGTTGAAAACACCAGAAAACTTGTTTTTTCGCATTAAATAGCTCGAAACGAGCGATCTAGATGATTCTGCATACTGTTGACTGAAGTCTCACCAAGATTGACGCAGAAAATGCATATCTCAGCTTGAAACCTCACGAAAACCAAGATATCTACGGTTCTGCACATCAAACGTACTGTGGAGTGGCGAAAACACCAGAAAACGTGTTTCTCGTATTAAGTTGCTCGAAAAGAGCGATCTCGATGATTCTGCATACTTCTGACAGAACTCTCACCAAGATTATCGCAGAAAATGCATATATCAGCTGGAAACCTCTCGAAAATCAAGATGTCGCCGGTTCTGCATATCAAACGCACTATGGAGTTTTGAAAACAACCAGATAACGTGTTTCTCGCATTAAATAGCTCGAAACGAGCGATCTAGATGATTCTGCATACTTCTGACAGAACACTCACCAAGATGATCGCAGAAAATGCATATCTCAGCTGGAAACACCGCGAAAATCAAGATATAGCCGGTTCTGCATATCAAACGCACTGTGGAATGTTGAAAACACCAGAAAACTTGTTTTTTCGCATTAAATAGCTCGAAACGAGCGATCTAGATGATTCTGCATACTGTTGACTGAAGTCTCACCAATATTATCGCAGAAAATGCATATCTCAGCTAGAAACCTCACGAAAATCAAGATGTCGCCGGTTCTGCATATCAAACGCACTATGGGGTGGTGAAGACAACCAGATAACGTGTTTCTCGTATTAAGTTGCTCGAAAAGAGCGATCTCGATGATTCTGCATACTTTTGACAGAACTCTCACCAAGATTATCGCAGAAAATGCATATCTGAGCTTGAAACCCCACGAAAACCAAGATATCGCTGGTTCTGCATATCAAACGCACTGTCGAGTGGTGAAAAAACCAGATAACATGTTTCTCGCATTATAAAGCTCGAAAAGAGCGATCTCGATGATTGTGCATACTTCGGACGGAAGTCTCACCAAGATTATCGCAGACAATGCATATCTCAGCTTGAAACCCCACGAAAACAAAGATATCGCCGGTTCTGCATATCAAACGCACTGTGGAGTGGTGAAAACACCAAATAACATGTTTCTCGCATAAAATAGCTCGAAAAGTGCGATCTCGATGATTCTGCATACTTTGGACAGAAGTGTCACCAAGACTATCGCAGAAAATGCATATCTGAGCATGAAACCCCACGAAAACCAAGATATCGCTGGTTCTGCATATCAGACGCACTGTGGAATGTTCAAAACACCAGAAAACGTGTTTCTCGCATTAAATAGCTCGAAACGAGCGATCTCGATGATTAAGCATACTTCGGACAGAAGTCTCACCAAGATTATCGTAAAAAATGCATATCTCAGCTTGAAACCCGACGAAAACAAAACATCGCCGGTTCTGCATATCAAACCAACTGTGGAGTGGTGAAAACACCAGACACCGTGTTCCTCGCATTAAATAGCTCGAAACGAGCGATCTCGATGATTAAGCATACTTCGGACAGAAGTCTCACCAAGATTATCGTAAAAAATGCACATCTCAGCTTGAAACTCCACGAAAACCAAGATATCGCTGGTTCTGCATATCAAACGCACTCTGGAGTGGTGATTGCACCAGATAACGTGTTTCTCGCATTAGATAGCTCGAAAAGAGCGATCTAGATGATTCTGCTTACTTCGGACAGAGGTCTCACCAAGATTATCGCAGAAAATGCATATCTCAGCTTGAAACCCGACGAAAACCAAGATATCTCCGGTTCTGCACATCCAACGAACTGTGGTGTGGTGAAAACCCCAAAAAACGTGTTTCTCGCATTAAATAGATAGAAAAGAGCGCTCTCGATGTTTCTGCATACTTCGGACAGAGGTTTCAACAAGATTATCGCAGAAAATGCATATCTGAGCTTGAAACCCCACGAAAACCAAGATATCGCTGGTTCTGCATATCAAACGCACTGTGGAGTGGTGAAAACAATAGATAACATGTTTCTCGCATTAAATAGCTCGAAACGAGCGATCTCGATGATTAAGCATACTTCGGACAGAAGTCTCACCAAGCTTATCGTAAAAAATGCATATCTCAGCTCGAAACCCGACGAAAACAAAACATCGCTGGTTCTGCATATCAAACGCACTCTGGAGTGGTGAATGCACCAGATAACGTGTTTCTCGCATTAGATAGCTCGAAAAGAGCGATCTAGAGGATTCTGCATACTTCGGACAGAGGTTTCACCAAGATGATCGCAGAAAATGCATATCTGAGCTTGAAACCCCATGAAAACCAAGATATCGCTGGTTCTGCATATCAAACGAACTGTGGTGTGGTGAAAACCCCAGAAAACGTGTTTCTCTCATTAAATAGCTCGAAAAGAGCGCTCTTGATGTTTCTGCATGCTTTGGACAGATGTTTCACCAAGATTATCGTAGAAAATGCATATCTCAACTTGAAACCCGACGAAAACAAAACATCGCCGGTTCTGCATATCAAACCAACTGTGGAGTGGTGAAAACACCAGACAACGTGTTTCTCGCATTAAATAGCTCGAAACGAGCGATCTCGATGATTAAGCATACTTCGGACAGAAGTTTCACCAAGATTATCGTAAAAAATGCATATCTCAGCTTGAAAGCCGACGAAAACAAAACATCGCCGGTTCTGCATATCAAACCAACTGTGGAGTGGTGAAAACACCAGACACCGTGTTTCTCGCATTAAATAGCTCGAAACGAGCGATCTCGATGATTAAGCATACTTCGGACAGAGGTCTCACCAAGATTATCGTAAAAAATGCATATCTCAGCTTGAAACTCCACGAAAACCAAGATATCGCTGGTTCTGCATATCAAACGCACTCTGGAGTGGTGATTGCACCAGATAACGTGTTTCTCGCATTAGATAGCTCGAGAAGAGCGATCTAGATGATTCTGCATACTTCGGACAGAGGTTTCACCAAGATTATAGCAGAAAATGCATATCTGAGCTTGAAACCCCATGAAAACCAAGATATCGCTGGTTCTGCATATCAAACGCACTGTGGAGTGCTGAAAACACCAGATAACGTGTTTCTCGCATTAAATAGCTCGAAAAGTGCGATCTCGATGATTCTGCATACTTCGGACAGAAGTCTCACCATGATAATCGTAAAAAATGCATATCTCAACTTGAAACCCCACGAAAACCAAGATTTTGCTGGTTCTGCATATCAAACGCACAGTGGAGTGGTGAAAACACCAGATAACGTGTTTCTCGCATTAAATAGGTCGAAAAGAGCGATCTCGATGATTCTGCATACTTCTAACAGAAGTCTCACCATGATTATCGCAGAAAATGCATATCTCTGCTAGAAACCCCACGAAAACCAAGATATCTCCTGTTCTGCTTATCCAACGAACTGTCGAGTGGTGAAAACCCCAGAAAACGTGTTTCTCGCATTAAATAGATAGAAAAGAGCGCTCTCGATGTTTCTGCATACTTCGGAGAGAGGTTTCACCAAGATTATCGCAGAAAATGCATATCTGAGCATGAAACCCCACGAAAACCAAGATATCGCTGGTTCTGCATATCAAACGCACTCTGGAGTGGTGATTGCACCAGATAACGTGTTTCTCGCATTAGATAGCTCGAAAAGAGCGATCTAGATGATTCTGCATACTTCGGACAGAGGTTTCACCAAGATTATAGCAGAAAATGCATATCTGAGCTTGAAACCCCATGAAAACCAAGATATCGCTGGTTCTGCATATCAAACGCACTGTGGAGTGCTGAAAACACCAGATAACGTGATTCTCGCATTAAAAAGCTCGAAAAGAGCGATCTCGATGATTGTGCATACTTCGGACGGAAGTCTCACCAAGATTATCGCAGACAATGCGTATCTCAGCTTGAAACCCCACGAAAACCAAGATATCGCCGGTTCTGCATATCAAACGCACTGTGGAGTGGTGAAAACACCAGACACCGTGTTTCTCGCATTAAATAGCTCGAAAAGTGCGATCTCGATGATTCTGCATACTTTGGACAGAAGTGTCACCAAGACTATCGCAGAAAATGCATATCTGTCTTTGAAACCCCACGAAAACCAAGATGTCGCTTGTTCTGCATATCAAACGCACTGTGGAGTGGTGAAAACACCAGATAACGTGTTTCTCGCATTAAATAGCTCGAAAAGAGCGATCTCGATGATTCTGCATACTTCGGACAGAGGTTTCACCAAGATTATCGCAGAAAATGCATATCTGAGCATGAAACCCCACGAAAACCAAGATATCGCTGGTTCTGCATATCAGACGCACTGTGGAATGTTCAAAACACCAGAAAACGTGTTTCTCGCATTAACTAGCTCGAAAAGAGAGTTCTCGATGATTCTGCATACTTATCATAGATGAAACACAAATATTATCGCAGAAAATGCATATCTCAGCTAGAAACCTCACGAAAATCAAGATGTCGCCGGTTATGCATATCAAACGCACTGTGGAGTGGTGAAAACAACCAGATAACGAGTTTCTCGCATTAAATAGCTCGAAACGAGCGATATTGATGATTCTGCATACTTCGGACAGAAGTCTCACCAAGATTGCCGCAGAAAATGCATATCTCAGCTTAAAACCTCACGAAAACCAAGATATCTACGGTTCTGCACATTAAACGTACTGTGGAGTGGCGAACACACCAGAAAACGTGTTTCTCGTATTAAGTTGCTCGAAAAGAGCGATCTCGATGATTCTGCATACTTCTGACAGATCTCTCACCAAGATTATAGCAGAAAATGCATATATCAGCTGGAAACCTCACGAAAATCAAGATGTCGCCGGTTCTGCATATCAAACGCACCATGGAGTGGTGAAAACAACCAGATAACGTGTTTCTCGCGTTAAATAGCTCGAAACGATCGATCTAGATGATTCTGCATACTTCTGACAGAACACTCACCAAGATTATCGCAGAAAATGCATATCTCACCTGGAAACACCACGAAAATCAGGATATCGCCGGTTCTGCATATCAAACGCACTGTGGAATGTTGAAAACACTAGAAAACTGGTTTTTTCGCATTAAATAGCTCAAAAAGAGCGATCTAGATGTTCCTGCATACTTCTGACAGAGGTCTCATCAATATTATCGTAGAAAATGCATATCTCAGCTTGAAACCCGACCGAAACGAAGATATCTCCGGTTCTGCATGTCTAACGTACTGTGGAGTGGTGAATTCACCAGAAAACGGGTTTCTCACATTAAATAGCTCGAAAAGAGCGATCTAGATGATTCTGCATACTTCTGGCAGAAGACTCAGAAAGCTTATCGCAGAAAATGCATATCTCAGCTGGAAACACCACGAAAATCAAGATATAGCCGGTTCTGCATGTCAAAAGCACTGTGGAATGTTGAAAATACCAGAAAACTTGTTTTTTCGCATTAAATAGCTCTAAACGAGCGATCTAGATGATTCTGCAAACTTCTGACTGAAGACTCACCAAGATTATCGTAGAAAATACATATCTCAGCTTGAAACCCGACGAAATCCAAGATGTCGCCGGTTCTGCATATCAAACGTACTGTGGAGTGGCGAAAACACCAGAAAACGTGTTTCTCGTATTAAGTTGCTCGAAAAGAGCGATCTCGATGATTCTGCATACTTCTGACAGAACTCTCACCAAGATTATCGCAGAAAATGCATATATCAGCTGGAAACCTCACGAAAATCAAGATGTCGCCGGTTCTGCATATCAAACGCACTATGGAGTTTTGAAAACAACCAGATAACATGTTTCTCGCATTAAATAGCTCGAAACGAGCGATCTAGATGATTCTGCATACTTCTGACAGAACACTCACCAAGATGATAGCAGAAAATGCATATCTCAGCTGGAAACACCGCGAAAATCAAGATATAGCCGGTTCTGCATATCAAACGCACTGTGGAATGTTGAAAACACCAGAAAACTTGTTTTTTCGCATTAAATAGCTCGAAACGAGCGATCTAGATGATTCTGCATACTGTTGACTGAAGTCTCACCAATATTATCGCAGAAAATGCATATCTCAGCTAGAAACCTCACGAAAATCAAGATGTCGCCGGTTCTGCATATCAAACGCACTATGGGGTGGTGAAGACAACCAGATAACGTGTTTCTCGTATTAAGTTGCTCGAAAAGAGCGATCTCGATGATTCTGCATACTTTTGACAGAACTCTCACCAAGATTATCGCAGAAAATGCATATCTGAGCTTGAAACCCCACGAAAACCAAGATATCGCTGGTTCTGCATATCAAACGCACTGTCGAGTGGTGAAAAAACCAGATAACATGTTTCTCGCATTATAAAGCTCCAAAAGAGCGATCTCGATGATTGTGCATACTTCGGACGGAAGTCTCACCAAGATTATCGCAGACAATGCATATCTCAGCTTGAAACCCCACGAAAACAAAGATATCGCCGGTTCTGCATATCAAACGCACTGTGGAGTGGTGAAAACACCAAATAACATGTTTCTCGCATAAAATAGCTCGAAAAGTGCGATCTCGATGATTCTGCATACTTTGGACAGAAGTGTCACCAAGACTATCGCAGAAAATGCATATCTGAGCATGAAACCCCACGAAAACCAAGATATCGCTGGTTCTGCATATCAGACGCACTGTGGAATGTTCAAAACACCAGAAAACGTGTTTCTCGCATTAACTAGCTCGAAAAGAGAGTTCTCGATGATTCTGCATACTTCGGACAGAAGTCTCACCATGATAATCGTAAAAAATGCATATCTCAACTTGAAACCCCACGAAAACCAAGATTTTGCTGGTTCTGCATATCAAACGCACAGTGGAGTGGTGAAAACACCAGATAACGTGTTTCTCGCATTAAATAGGTCGAAACGAGCGATCTAGATGATTCTGCATACTTCGGACAGAAGTCTCACCAAGATTGCCGCAGAAAATGCATATCTCAGCTTGAAACCTCACGAAAACCAAGATATCTACGGTTCTGCACATTAAACGTACTGTGGAGTGGCGAACACACCAGAAAACGTGTTTCTCGTATTAAGTTGCTCGAAAAGAGCGATCTCGATGATTCTGCATACTTCTGACAGATCTCTCACCAAGATTATAGCAGAAAATGCATATATCAGCTGGAAACCTCACGAAAATCAAGATGTCGCCGGTTCTGCATATCAAACGCACCATGGAGTGGTGAAAACAACCAGATAACGTGTTTCTCGCGTTAAATAGCTCGAAACGATCGATCTAGATGATTCTGCATACTTCTGACAGAACACTCACCAAGATTATCGCAGAAAATGCATATCTCACCTGGAAACACCACGAAAATCAGGATATCGCCGGTTCTGCATATCAAACGCACTGTGGAATGTTGAAAACACTAGAAAACTGGTTTTTTCGCATTAAATAGCTCAAAAAGAGCGATCTAGATGTTCCTGCATACTTCTGACAGAGGTCTCATCAATATTATCGTAGAAAATGCATATCTCAGCTTGAAACCCGACCGAAACGAAGATATCTCCGGTTCTGCATGTCTAACGTACTGTGGAGTGGTGAATTCACCAGAAAACGGGTTTCTCGCATTAAATAGCTCGAAAAGAGCGATCTAGATGATTCTGCATACTTCTGGCAGAAGACTGACCAAGCTTATCGCAGAAAATGCATATCTCAGCTGGAAACACCACGAAAATCAAGATGTAGACGGTTCTGCATATCAAACGCACTGTGGAATTTTGAAAATACCAGAAAACTTGTTTTTTCGCATTAAATAGCTCGAAACGAGCGATCTAGATGATTCTGCAAACTTCTGACTGAAGACTCACCAAGATTATCGTAGAAAATACATATCTCAGCTTGAAACCCGACGAAATCCAAGATGTCGCCGGTTCTGCATATCAAACGCACTGTGGAGTGGTGAAAACACCAGATAACGTGTTTCTCGCATTAGATAGCTCGAAAAGAGCGATCTAGATGATTCTGCATACTTCGGACAGAGGTTTCACCAAGATTATAGCAGAAAATGCATATCTGAGCTTGAAACCCCATGAAAACCAAGATATCGCTGGTTCTGCATATCAAACGCACTGTGGAGTGCTGAAAACACCAGATAACGTGTTTCTCGCATTAAATAGCTCGAAAAGTGCGATCTCGATGATTCTGCATACTTCGGACAGAAGTCTCACCATGATAATCGTAAAAAATGCATATCTCAACTTGAAACCCCACGAAAACCAAGATTTTGCTGGTTCTGCATATCAAACGCACAGTGGAGTGGTGAAAACACCAGATAACGTGTTTCTCGCATTAAATAGGTCGAAAAGAGCGATCTAGATGATTCTGCATACTTCTAACAGAAGTCTCACCATGATTATCGCAGAAAATGCATATCTCTGCTACAAACCCCACGAAAACCAAGATATCTCCTGTTCTGCTTATCCAACGAACTGTCGAGTGGTGAAAACCCCAGAAAACGTGTTTCTCGCATTAAATAGATTGAAAAGAGCGCTCTCGATGTTTCTGCATACTTCGGAGAGAGGTTTCACCAAGATTATCGCAGAAAATGCATATCTGAGCTTGAAACCCCACGAAAACCAAGATATCGCTGGTTCTGCATATCAAACGCACTGTCGAGTGGTGAAAAAACCAGATAACATGTTTCTCGCATTAAAAAGCTCGAAAAGAGCGATCTCGATGATTGTGCATACTTCGGACGGAAGTCTCACCAAGATTATCGCAGACAATGCATATCTCAGCTTGAAACCCCACGAAAACCAAGATATCGCCGGTTCTGCATATCAAACGCACTGTGGAGTGGTGAAAACACCAAATAACATGTTTCTCACATAAAATAGCTCGAAAAGTGCGATCTCGATGATTCTGCATACTTTGGACAGAAGTGTCACCAAGACTATCGCAGAAAATGCATATCTGTCTTTGAAACCCCACGAAAACCAAGATGTCGCTTGTTCTGCATATCAAACGCACTGTGGAGTGGTGAAAACACCAGAAAACGTGTTTCTCGCATTAACTAGCTCGAAAAGAGAGTTCTCGATGATTCTGCATACTTATCATAGATGAAACACAAATATTATCGCAGAAAATGCATATCTCAGTTAGAAACCTCACGAAAATCAAGATGTCGCCGGTTATGCATATCAAACGCACTGTGGAGTGGTGAAAACAACCAGATAACGAGTTTCTCGCATTAAATAGCTCGAAACGAGCGATATTGATGATTCTGCATACTTCGGACAGAAGTCTCACCAAGATTGCCGCAGAAAATGCATATCTCAGCTTGAAACCTCACGAAAACCAAGATATCTACGGTTCTGCACATTAAACGTACTGTGGAGTGGCGAACACACCAGAAAACGTGTTTCTCGTATTAAGTTGCTCGAAAAGAGCGATCTCGATGATTCTGCATACTTCTGACAGATCTCTCACCAAGATTATAGCAGAAAATGCATATATCAGCTGGAAACCTCACGAAAATCAAGATGTCGCCGGTTCTGCATATCAAACGCACCATGGAGTGGTGAAAACAACCAGATAACGTGTTTCTCGCGTTAAATAGCTCGAAACGATCGATCTAGATGATTCTGCATACTTCTGACAGAACACTCACCAAGATTATCGCAGAAAATGCATATCTCACCTGGAAACACCACGAAAATCAGGATATCGCCGGTTCTGCATATCAAACGCACTGTGGAATGTTGAAAACACTAGAAAACTGGTTTTTTCGCATTAAATAGCTCAAAAAGAGCGATCTAGATGTTCCTGCATACTTCTGACAGAGGTCTCATCAATATTATCGTAGAAAATGCATATCTCAGCTTGAAACCCGACCGAAACGAAGATATCTCCGGTTCTGCATATCTAACGTACTGTGGAGTGGTGAATTCACCAGAAAACGGGTTTCTCGCATTAAATAGCTCGAAAAGAGCGATCTAGATGATTCTGCATACTTCTGGCAGAAGACTCAGAAAGCTTATCGCAGAAAATGCATATCTCAGCTGGAAACACCACGAAAATCAAGATATAGCCGGTTCTGCATGTCAAAAGCACTGTGGAATGTTGAAAATACCAGAAAACTTGTTTTTTCGCATTAAATAGCTCTAAACGAGCGATCTAGATGATTCTGCAAACTTCTGACTGAAGACTCACCAAGATTATCGTAGAAAATACATATCTCAGCTTGAAACCCGACGAAATCCAAGATGTCGCCGGTTCTGCATATCAAACGCACTATGGAGTTTTGAAAACAACCAGATAACGTGTTTCTCGCATTAAATAGCTCGAAACGAGCTATCTAGATGATTCTGCATACTTCTGACAGAACACTCACCAAGATGATCGCAGAAAATGCATATCTCAGCTGGAAACACCGCGAAAATCAAGATATAGCCGGTTCTGCATATCAAACGCACTGTGGAATGTTGAAAACACCAGAAAACTTGTTTTTTCGCATTAAATAGCTCGAAACGAGCGATCTAGATGATTCTGCATACTGTTGACTGAAGTCTCACCAAGATTGACGCAGAAAATGCATATCTCAGCTTGAAACCTCACGAAAACCAAGATATCTACGGTTCTGCACATCAAACGTACTGTGGAGTGGCGAAAACACCAGAAAACGTGTTTCTCGTATTAAGTTGCTCGAAAAGAGCGATCTCGATGATTCTGCATACTTCTGACAGAACTCTCACCAAGATTATCGCAGAAAATGCATATATCAGCTGGAAACCTCTCGAAAATCAAGATGTCGCCGGTTCTGCATATCAAACGCACTATGGAGTTTTGAAAACAACCAGATAACGTGTTTCTCGCATTAAATAGCTCGAAACGAGCGATCTAGATGATTCTGCATACTTCTGACAGAACACTCACCAAGATGATCGCAGAAAATGCATATCTCAGCTGGAAACACCGCGAAAATCAAGATATAGCCGGTTCTGCATATCAAACGCACTGTGGAATGTTGAAAACACCAGAAAACTTGTTTTTTCGCATTAAATAGCTCGAAACGAGCGATCTAGATGATTCTGCATACTGTTGACTGAAGTCTCACCAATATTATCGCAGAAAATGCATATCTCAGCTAGAAACCTCACGAAAATCAAGATGTCGCCGGTTCTGCATATCAAACGCACTATGGGGTGGTGAAGACAACCAGATAACGTGTTTCTCGTATTAAGTTGCTCGAAAAGAGCGATCTCGATGATTCTGCATACTTTTGACAGAACTCTCACCAAGATTATCGCAGAAAATGCATATCTGAGCTTGAAACCCCACGAAAACCAAGATATCGCTGGTTCTGCATATCAAACGCACTGTCGAGTGGTGAAAAAACCAGATAACATGTTTCTCGCATTATAAAGCTCGAAAAGAGCGATCTCGATGATTGTGCATACTTCGGACGGAAGTCTCACCAAGATTATCGCAGACAATGCATATCTCAGCTTGAAACCCCACGAAAACAAAGATATCGCCGGTTCTGCATATCAAACGCACTGTGGAGTGGTGAAAACACCAAATAACATGTTTCTCGCATAAAATAGCTCGAAAAGTGCGATCTCGATGATTCTGCATACTTTGGACAGAAGTGTCACCAAGACTATCGCAGAAAATGCATATCTGAGCATGAAACCCCACGAAAACCAAGATATCGCTGGTTCTGCATATCAGACGCACTGTGGAATGTTCAAAACACCAGAAAACGTGTTTCTCGCATTAAATAGCTCGAAACGAGCGATCTCGATGATTAAGCATACTTCGGACAGAAGTCTCACCAAGATTATCGTAAAAAATGCATATCTCAGCTTGAAACCCGACGAAAACAAAACATCGCCGGTTCTGCATATCAAACCAACTGTGGAGTGGTGAAAACACCAGACACCGTGTTCCTCGCATTAAATAGCTCGAAACGAGCGATCTCGATGATTAAGCATACTTCGGACAGAAGTCTCACCAAGATTATCGTAAAAAATGCACATCTCAGCTTGAAACTCCACGAAAACCAAGATATCGCTGGTTCTGCATATCAAACGCACTCTGGAGTGGTGATTGCACCAGATAACGTGTTTCTCGCATTAGATAGCTCGAAAAGAGCGATCTAGATGATTCTGCTTACTTCGGACAGAGGTCTCACCAAGATTATCGCAGAAAATGCATATCTCAGCTTGAAACCCGACGAAAACCAAGATATCTCCGGTTCTGCACATCCAACGAACTGTGGTGTGGTGAAAACCCCAAAAAACGTGTTTCTCGCATTAAATAGATAGAAAAGAGCGCTCTCGATGTTTCTGCATACTTCGGACAGAGGTTTCAACAAGATTATCGCAGAAAATGCATATCTGAGCTTGAAACCCCACGAAAACCAAGATATCGCTGGTTCTGCATATCAAACGCACTGTGGAGTGGTGAAAACAATAGATAACATGTTTCTCGCATTAAATAGCTCGAAACGAGCGATCTCGATGATTAAGCATACTTCGGACAGAAGTCTCACCAAGCTTATCGTAAAAAATGCATATCTCAGCTCGAAACCCGACGAAAACAAAACATCGCTGGTTCTGCATATCAAACGCACTCTGGAGTGGTGAATGCACCAGATAACGTGTTTCTCGCATTAGATAGCTCGAAAAGAGCGATCTAGAGGATTCTGCATACTTCGGACAGAGGTTTCACCAAGATGATCGCAGAAAATGCATATCTGAGCTTGAAACCCCATGAAAACCAAGATATCGCTGGTTCTGCATATCAAACGAACTGTGGTGTGGTGAAAACCCCAGAAAACGTGTTTCTCTCATTAAATAGCTCGAAAAGAGCGCTCTTGATGTTTCTGCATGCTTTGGACAGATGTTTCACCAAGATTATCGTAGAAAATGCATATCTCAACTTGAAACCCGACGAAAACAAAACATCGCCGGTTCTGCATATCAAACCAACTGTGGAGTGGTGAAAACACCAGACAACGTGTTTCTCGCATTAAATAGCTCGAAACGAGCGATCTCGATGATTAAGCATACTTCGGACAGAAGTTTCACCAAGATTATCGTAAAAAATGCATATCTCAGCTTGAAAGCCGACGAAAACAAAACATCGCCGGTTCTGCATATCAAACCAACTGTGGAGTGGTGAAAACACCAGACACCGTGTTTCTCGCATTAAATAGCTCGAAACGAGCGATCTCGATGATTAAGCATACTTCGGACAGAGGTCTCACCAAGATTATCGTAAAAAATGCATATCTCAGCTTGAAACTCCACGAAAACCAAGATATCGCTGGTTCTGCATATCAAACGCACTCTGGAGTGGTGATTGCACCAGATAACGTGTTTCTCGCATTAGATAGCTCGAGAAGAGCGATCTAGATGATTCTGCATACTTCGGACAGAGGTTTCACCAAGATTATAGCAGAAAATGCATATCTGAGCTTGAAACCCCATGAAAACCAAGATATCGCTGGTTCTGCATATCAAACGCACTGTGGAGTGCTGAAAACACCAGATAACGTGTTTCTCGCATTAAATAGCTCGAAAAGTGCGATCTCGATGATTCTGCATACTTCGGACAGAAGTCTCACCATGATAATCGTAAAAAATGCATATCTCAACTTGAAACCCCACGAAAACCAAGATTTTGCTGGTTCTGCATATCAAACGCACAGTGGAGTGGTGAAAACACCAGATAACGTGTTTCTCGCATTAAATAGGTCGAAAAGAGCGATCTCGATGATTCTGCATACTTCTAACAGAAGTCTCACCATGATTATCGCAGAAAATGCATATCTCTGCTAGAAACCCCACGAAAACCAAGATATCTCCTGTTCTGCTTATCCAACGAACTGTCGAGTGGTGAAAACCCCAGAAAACGTGTTTCTCGCATTAAATAGATAGAAAAGAGCGCTCTCGATGTTTCTGCATACTTCGGAGAGAGGTTTCACCAAGATTATCGCAGAAAATGCATATCTGAGCATGAAACCCCACGAAAACCAAGATATCGCTGGTTCTGCATATCAAACGCACTCTGGAGTGGTGATTGCACCAGATAACGTGTTTCTCGCATTAGATAGCTCGAAAAGAGCGATCTAGATGATTCTGCATACTTCGGACAGAGGTTTCACCAAGATTATAGCAGAAAATGCATATCTGAGCTTGAAACCCCATGAAAACCAAGATATCGCTGGTTCTGCATATCAAACGCACTGTGGAGTGCTGAAAACACCAGATAACGTGATTCTCGCATTAAAAAGCTCGAAAAGAGCGATCTCGATGATTGTGCATACTTCGGACGGAAGTCTCACCAAGATTATCGCAGACAATGCGTATCTCAGCTTGAAACCCCACGAAAACCAAGATATCGCCGGTTCTGCATATCAAACGCACTGTGGAGTGGTGAAAACACCAGACACCGTGTTTCTCGCATTAAATAGCTCGAAAAGTGCGATCTCGATGATTCTGCATACTTTGGACAGAAGTGTCACCAAGACTATCGCAGAAAATGCATATCTGTCTTTGAAACCCCACGAAAACCAAGATGTCGCTTGTTCTGCATATCAAACGCACTGTGGAGTGGTGAAAACACCAGATAACGTGTTTCTCGCATTAAATAGCTCGAAAAGAGCGATCTCGATGATTCTGCATACTTCGGACAGAGGTTTCACCAAGATTATCGCAGAAAATGCATATCTGAGCATGAAACCCCACGAAAACCAAGATATCGCTGGTTCTGCATATCAGACGCACTGTGGAATGTTCAAAACACCAGAAAACGTGTTTCTCGCATTAACTAGCTCGAAAAGAGAGTTCTCGATGATTCTGCATACTTATCATAGATGAAACACAAATATTATCGCAGAAAATGCATATCTCAGCTAGAAACCTCACGAAAATCAAGATGTCGCCGGTTATGCATATCAAACGCACTGTGGAGTGGTGAAAACAACCAGATAACGAGTTTCTCGCATTAAATAGCTCGAAACGAGCGATATTGATGATTCTGCATACTTCGGACAGAAGTCTCACCAAGATTGCCGCAGAAAATGCATATCTCAGCTTAAAACCTCACGAAAACCAAGATATCTACGGTTCTGCACATTAAACGTACTGTGGAGTGGCGAACACACCAGAAAACGTGTTTCTCGTATTAAGTTGCTCGAAAAGAGCGATCTCGATGATTCTGCATACTTCTGACAGATCTCTCACCAAGATTATAGCAGAAAATGCATATATCAGCTGGAAACCTCACGAAAATCAAGATGTCGCCGGTTCTGCATATCAAACGCACCATGGAGTGGTGAAAACAACCAGATAACGTGTTTCTCGCGTTAAATAGCTCGAAACGATCGATCTAGATGATTCTGCATACTTCTGACAGAACACTCACCAAGATTATCGCAGAAAATGCATATCTCACCTGGAAACACCACGAAAATCAGGATATCGCCGGTTCTGCATATCAAACGCACTGTGGAATGTTGAAAACACTAGAAAACTGGTTTTTTCGCATTAAATAGCTCAAAAAGAGCGATCTAGATGTTCCTGCATACTTCTGACAGAGGTCTCATCAATATTATCGTAGAAAATGCATATCTCAGCTTGAAACCCGACCGAAACGAAGATATCTCCGGTTCTGCATGTCTAACGTACTGTGGAGTGGTGAATTCACCAGAAAACGGGTTTCTCACATTAAATAGCTCGAAAAGAGCGATCTAGATGATTCTGCATACTTCTGGCAGAAGACTCAGAAAGCTTATCGCAGAAAATGCATATCTCAGCTGGAAACACCACGAAAATCAAGATATAGCCGGTTCTGCATGTCAAAAGCACTGTGGAATGTTGAAAATACCAGAAAACTTGTTTTTTCGCATTAAATAGCTCTAAACGAGCGATCTAGATGATTCTGCAAACTTCTGACTGAAGACTCACCAAGATTATCGTAGAAAATACATATCTCAGCTTGAAACCCGACGAAATCCAAGATGTCGCCGGTTCTGCATATCAAACGTACTGTGGAGTGGCGAAAACACCAGAAAACGTGTTTCTCGTATTAAGTTGCTCGAAAAGAGCGATCTCGATGATTCTGCATACTTCTGACAGAACTCTCACCAAGATTATCGCAGAAAATGCATATATCAGCTGGAAACCTCACGAAAATCAAGATGTCGCCGGTTCTGCATATCAAACGCACTATGGAGTTTTGAAAACAACCAGATAACATGTTTCTCGCATTAAATAGCTCGAAACGAGCGATCTAGATGATTCTGCATACTTCTGACAGAACACTCACCAAGATGATAGCAGAAAATGCATATCTCAGCTGGAAACACCGCGAAAATCAAGATATAGCCGGTTCTGCATATCAAACGCACTGTGGAATGTTGAAAACACCAGAAAACTTGTTTTTTCGCATTAAATAGCTCGAAACGAGCGATCTAGATGATTCTGCATACTGTTGACTGAAGTCTCACCAATATTATCGCAGAAAATGCATATCTCAGCTAGAAACCTCACGAAAATCAAGATGTCGCCGGTTCTGCATATCAAACGCACTATGGGGTGGTGAAGACAACCAGATAACGTGTTTCTCGTATTAAGTTGCTCGAAAAGAGCGATCTCGATGATTCTGCATACTTTTGACAGAACTCTCACCAAGATTATCGCAGAAAATGCATATCTGAGCTTGAAACCCCACGAAAACCAAGATATCGCTGGTTCTGCATATCAAACGCACTGTCGAGTGGTGAAAAAACCAGATAACATGTTTCTCGCATTATAAAGCTCCAAAAGAGCGATCTCGATGATTGTGCATACTTCGGACGGAAGTCTCACCAAGATTATCGCAGACAATGCATATCTCAGCTTGAAACCCCACGAAAACAAAGATATCGCCGGTTCTGCATATCAAACGCACTGTGGAGTGGTGAAAACACCAAATAACATGTTTCTCGCATAAAATAGCTCGAAAAGTGCGATCTCGATGATTCTGCATACTTTGGACAGAAGTGTCACCAAGACTATCGCAGAAAATGCATATCTGAGCATGAAACCCCACGAAAACCAAGATATCGCTGGTTCTGCATATCAGACGCACTGTGGAATGTTCAAAACACCAGAAAACGTGTTTCTCGCATTAACTAGCTCGAAAAGAGAGTTCTCGATGATTCTGCATACTTCGGACAGAAGTCTCACCATGATAATCGTAAAAAATGCATATCTCAACTTGAAACCCCACGAAAACCAAGATTTTGCTGGTTCTGCATATCAAACGCACAGTGGAGTGGTGAAAACACCAGATAACGTGTTTCTCGCATTAAATAGGTCGAAACGAGCGATCTAGATGATTCTGCATACTTCGGACAGAAGTCTCACCAAGATTGCCGCAGAAAATGCATATCTCAGCTTGAAACCTCACGAAAACCAAGATATCTACGGTTCTGCACATTAAACGTACTGTGGAGTGGCGAACACACCAGAAAACGTGTTTCTCGTATTAAGTTGCTCGAAAAGAGCGATCTCGATGATTCTGCATACTTCTGACAGATCTCTCACCAAGATTATAGCAGAAAATGCATATATCAGCTGGAAACCTCACGAAAATCAAGATGTCGCCGGTTCTGCATATCAAACGCACCATGGAGTGGTGAAAACAACCAGATAACGTGTTTCTCGCGTTAAATAGCTCGAAACGATCGATCTAGATGATTCTGCATACTTCTGACAGAACACTCACCAAGATTATCGCAGAAAATGCATATCTCACCTGGAAACACCACGAAAATCAGGATATCGCCGGTTCTGCATATCAAACGCACTGTGGAATGTTGAAAACACTAGAAAACTGGTTTTTTCGCATTAAATAGCTCAAAAAGAGCGATCTAGATGTTCCTGCATACTTCTGACAGAGGTCTCATCAATATTATCGTAGAAAATGCATATCTCAGCTTGAAACCCGACCGAAACGAAGATATCTCCGGTTCTGCATGTCTAACGTACTGTGGAGTGGTGAATTCACCAGAAAACGGGTTTCTCGCATTAAATAGCTCGAAAAGAGCGATCTAGATGATTCTGCATACTTCTGGCAGAAGACTGACCAAGCTTATCGCAGAAAATGCATATCTCAGCTGGAAACACCACGAAAATCAAGATGTAGACGGTTCTGCATATCAAACGCACTGTGGAATTTTGAAAATACCAGAAAACTTGTTTTTTCGCATTAAATAGCTCGAAACGAGCGATCTAGATGATTCTGCAAACTTCTGACTGAAGACTCACCAAGATTATCGTAGAAAATACATATCTCAGCTTGAAACCCGACGAAATCCAAGATGTCGCCGGTTCTGCATATCAAACGCACTGTGGAGTGGTGAAAACACCAGATAACGTGTTTCTCGCATTAGATAGCTCGAAAAGAGCGATCTAGATGATTCTGCATACTTCGGACAGAGGTTTCACCAAGATTATAGCAGAAAATGCATATCTGAGCTTGAAACCCCATGAAAACCAAGATATCGCTGGTTCTGCATATCAAACGCACTGTGGAGTGCTGAAAACACCAGATAACGTGTTTCTCGCATTAAATAGCTCGAAAAGTGCGATCTCGATGATTCTGCATACTTCGGACAGAAGTCTCACCATGATAATCGTAAAAAATGCATATCTCAACTTGAAACCCCACGAAAACCAAGATTTTGCTGGTTCTGCATATCAAACGCACAGTGGAGTGGTGAAAACACCAGATAACGTGTTTCTCGCATTAAATAGGTCGAAAAGAGCGATCTAGATGATTCTGCATACTTCTAACAGAAGTCTCACCATGATTATCGCAGAAAATGCATATCTCTGCTACAAACCCCACGAAAACCAAGATATCTCCTGTTCTGCTTATCCAACGAACTGTCGAGTGGTGAAAACCCCAGAAAACGTGTTTCTCGCATTAAATAGATTGAAAAGAGCGCTCTCGATGTTTCTGCATACTTCGGAGAGAGGTTTCACCAAGATTATCGCAGAAAATGCATATCTGAGCTTGAAACCCCACGAAAACCAAGATATCGCTGGTTCTGCATATCAAACGCACTGTCGAGTGGTGAAAAAACCAGATAACATGTTTCTCGCATTAAAAAGCTCGAAAAGAGCGATCTCGATGATTGTGCATACTTCGGACGGAAGTCTCACCAAGATTATCGCAGACAATGCATATCTCAGCTTGAAACCCCACGAAAACCAAGATATCGCCGGTTCTGCATATCAAACGCACTGTGGAGTGGTGAAAACACCAAATAACATGTTTCTCACATAAAATAGCTCGAAAAGTGCGATCTCGATGATTCTGCATACTTTGGACAGAAGTGTCACCAAGACTATCGCAGAAAATGCATATCTGTCTTTGAAACCCCACGAAAACCAAGATGTCGCTTGTTCTGCATATCAAACGCACTGTGGAGTGGTGAAAACACCAGAAAACGTGTTTCTCGCATTAACTAGCTCGAAAAGAGAGTTCTCGATGATTCTGCATACTTATCATAGATGAAACACCAATATTATCGCAGAAACTGCATATCTCAGCTAGAAACCTCACGAAAATCAAGATGTTGCCGGTTATGCATATCAAACGCACTGTGGAGTGGTGAAAACAACCAGATAACGAGTTTCTCGCATTAAATAGCTCGAAACGAGCGATATAGATGATTCTGCATACTTCGGACAGAAGTCTCACCAAGATTGCCGCAGAAAATGCATATCTCAGCTTGAAACCTCACGAAAACCAAGATATCTACGGTTCTGCACATTAAACGTACTGTGGAGTGGCGAACACACCAGAAAACGTGTTTCTCGTATTAAGCTGCTCGAAAAGAGCGATCTCGATGATTCTGCATACTTCTGACAGATCTCTCACCAAGATTATAGCAGAAAATGCATATATCAGCTGGAAACCTCACGAAAATCAAGATGGCGCCGGTTCTGCATATCAAACGCACCATGGAGTGGTGAAAACAACCAGATAACGTGTTTCTCGCGTTAAATAGCTCGAAACGATCGATCTAGATGATTCTGCATACTTCTGACAGAACACTCACCAAGATTATCGCAGAAAATGCATATCTCACCTGGAAACACCACGAAAATCAGGATATCGCCGGTTCTGCATATCAAACGCACTGTGGAATGTTGAAAACACTAGAAAACTGGTTTTTTCGCAATAAATAGCTCAAAATGAGCGATCTAGATGTTCCTGCATACTTCTGACAGAGGTCTCATCAATATTATCGTAGAAAATGCATATCTGAGCTTGAAACCCGACCGAAACGAAGATATCTCCGGTTCTGCATGTCTAACGTGCTGTGGAGTGGTGAATTCACCAGAAAACGGGTTTCTCGCATTAAATAGCTCGAAAAGAGCGATCTCGATGATTCTGCATACTTCTGACAGATCTCTCACCAAGATTATAGCAGAAAATGCATATATCAGCTGGAAACCTCACGAAAATCAAGATGTCGCCGGTTCTGCATATCAAACGCACCATGGAGTGGTGAAAACAACCAGATAACGTGTTTCTCGCGTTAAATAGCTCGAAACGATCGATCTAGATGATTCTGCATACTTCTGACAGAACACTCACCAAGATTATCGCAGAAAATGCATATCTCAGCTTGAAACCTCACGAAAACCAAGATATCTCCGGTTCTGCACATCAAACGTACTGTGGAGTGGTGAAAACACCAGATAACGTGTTTCTCGCATTAAGTAGCTCGAAAAGAGCGATCTAGATGATCCTGCATACTTCTGACAGAGGTCTCACCAATATTATCGTAGAAAATGCATATCTCAGCTTGAAACCCGACCGAAACGAAGATATCTCCGGTTCTGCATGTCTAACGTACTGTGGAGTGGTGAATTCACCAGAAAACGTGTTTCTCGCATTAAATAGCTCGAAAAGAGCGATCTTGATGATTCTGCATACTTCTGGCAGAACACTCACCAAGTGTTGCGTACGTCTTGTCTATTGCCTTTACTGAATAGCGCAATTCGTACTTCGCACGCCGACTTATCTTTGTGCGTTCGAAAATTCGTTAGTGGACTGTATAAAATGTTTTATTCGATTTACTATGCTATCTATGCTAAGTTTCCCATGAAACTGTTTACTATGTTTACGTGTTAATGATTCCAAATCTAGCTAGTCACTGATGATAACCTCCTTTCGAGAGGATCCCGCGATGCCTCGGAGCAAAGACGCATCGCGGGGGTGAGACATTCGGATAGGTGGAAATCTAATTGTCGATTATGGTGGGGAAGGGTGGCTGACACTACCTATTGGTTAAAATAAAAAGAGGGGAAACTAGACAAATTGCCACCCCGCAGACCATTCGTCACTCTCAGGTACCGAGCGTACCCTTGAGTGACGCACGCGGAATATCCGAATATCTCGAACAATGAACGTAGCAGACAATAACCTTAAGAAGCGCTTCGGCTCTGGTAACCGTATGGTCACGAAAAAGATACCGGTAAAAAAGGACGAAGCTTCTATCTGGAAAAGAAACAAAAGGCAAAGCGAAAAGCTACGATTGCCGTGGTATCATAAAGTTATTGTCGCTAAGGCTTAAAATGTACAAATGAATTGAATACGAGGGTTAGACGGCAGTTATACCTCGAAAACGAACGATTACATCTAAATAATATAATATAAAGTAATGTAAAAATTGCTCATCCTTGGACGTATAATGCGTGGCTACCTGGTCCGCGACGCAACACCAAGATTATCGCAGAAAATGCATATCTCAGCTGGAAACACCACGAAAATCAAGATATCGCCGGTTCTGCATATCAAACGCACTGTGGAATGTTGAAAACACCAGAAAACTGGTTTTTTCGCATTAAATAGCTCAAAAAGAGCGATCTAGATGATCCTGCATACTTCTGACAGAGGTCTCACCAATATTATCGTAGAAAATGCATATCTCAGCTTGAAACCCGACCGAAACGAAGATAGCTCCGGTTCTGCATGTCTAACGTACTGTGGAGTGGTGAATTCACCAGAAAACGGGTTTCTCGCATTAAATAGCTCGAAAAGAGCGATCTAGATGATTCTGCATACTTCTGGCAGAAGACTCACCAAGCTTATCGCAGAAAATGCATATCTCAGCTGGAAACACCACGAAAATCAAGATATAGCCGGTTCTGCATATCAAACGCACTGTGGAATGTTGAAAATACCAGAAAACTTGTTTTTTCGCATTAAATAGCTCGAAACGATCGATCTAGATGATTCTGCATACTTCGGACAGAAGTCTCACCAAGATTGCCGCAGAAAATGCATATCTCAGCTTGAAACCTCACGATAACCAAGATATCTACGGTTCTGCACATTAAACGTACTGTGGAGTGGCGAACACACCAGAAAACGTGTTTCTCGTATTAAGTTGCTCGAAAAGAGCGATCTCGATGATTCTGCATACTTCTGACAGATCTCTCACCAAGATTATAGCAGAAAATGCATATATCAGCTGGAAACCTCACGAAAATCAAGATGTCGCCGGTTCTGCATATCAAACGCACCATGGAGTGGTGAAAACAACCAGATAACGTGTTTCTCGCGTTAAATAGCTCGAAACGATCGATCTAGATGATTCTGCATACTTCTGACAGAACACTCACCAAGATTATCGCAGAAAATGCATATCTCACCTGGAAACACCACGAAAATCTGGATATCGCCGGTTCTGCATATCAAACGCACTGTGGAATGTTGAAAACACTAGAAAACTGGTTTTTTCGCATTAAATAGCTCAAAAAGAGCGATCTAGATGTTCCTGCATACTTCTGACAGAGGTCTCATCAATATTATCGTAGAAAATGCATATCTCAGCTTGAAACCCGACCGAAACGAAGATATCTCCGGTTCTGCATGTCTAACGTACTGTGGAGTGGTGAATTCACCAGAAAACGGGTTTCTCGCATTAAATAGCTCGAAAAGAGCGATCTAGATGATTCTGCATACTTCTGGCAGAAGACTCACCAAGCTTATCGCAGAAAATGCATATCTCAGCTGGAAACACCACGAAAATCATGATATAGCCGGTTCTGCATATCAAACGCACTGTGGAATGTTGAAAATACCAGAAAACTTGTTTTTTCGCATTAAATAGCTCGAAAAGCGCGATCTCGATGATTCTGCATACTTCGGACAGAAGTCTCACCAAGATTGCCGCAGAAAATGCATATCTCAGCTTGAAACCTCACGAAAACCAAGATATCTACGGTTCTGCACATCAAACGTACTGTGGAGTGGCGAAAACACCAGAAAACGTGTTTCTCGTATTAAGTTGCTCGAAAAGAGCGATCTCGATGATTCTGCATACTTCTGACAGAACTCTCACCAAGATTATCGCAGAAAATGCATATATCAGCTTGAAACCTCACGAAAACCAAGATATCTACGGTTCTGCACATTAAACGTACTGTGGAGTGGCGAACACACCAGAAAACGTGTTTCTCGTATTAAGTTGCTCGAAAAGAGCGATCTCGATGATTCTGCATACTTCTGACAGATCTCTCACCAAGATTATAGCAGAAAATGCATATATCAGCTGGAAACCTCAAGAAAATCAAGATGTAGCCGGTTCTGCATATCAAACGCACCATGGAGTGGTGAAAACAACCAGATAACGTGTTTCTCGCGTTAAATAGCTCGAAACGATCGATCTAGATGATTCTGCATACTTCTGACAGAACACTCACCAAGATTATCGCAGAAAATGCATATCTCACCTGGAAACACCACGAAAATCTGGATATCGCCGGTTCTGCATATCAAACGCACTGTGGAATGTTGAAAACACTAGAAAACTGGTTTTTTCGCATTAAATAGCTCAAAAAGAGCGATCTAGATGTTCCTGCATACTTCTGACAGAGGTCTCATCAATATTATCGTAGAAAATGCATATCTCAGCTAGAAACCTCACGAAAATCAAGATGTCGCCGGTTCTGCATATCAAACGCACTATGGGGTGGTGAAGACAACCAGATAACGTGTTTCTCGTATTAAGTTGCTCGAAAAGAGCGATCTCGATGATTCTGCATACTTCTGGCAGAAGACTCACCAAGCTTATCGCAGAAAATGCATATCTCAGCTGGAAACACCACGAAAATCATGATATAGCCGGTTCTGCATATCAAACGCACTGTGGAATGTTGAAAATACCAGAAAACTTGTTTTTTCGCATTAAATAGCTCGAAAAGCGCGATCTCGATGATTCTGCATACTTCGGACAGAAGTCTCACCAAGATTGCCGCAGAAAATGCATATCTCAGCTTGAAACCTCACGAAAACCAAGATATCTACGGTTCTGCACATCAAACGTACTGTGGAGTGGCGAAAACACCAGAAAACGTGTTTCTCGTATTAAGTTGCTCGAAAAGAGCGATCTCGATGATTCTGCATACTTCTGACAGAACTCTCACCAAGATTATCGCAGAAAATGCATATATCAGCTTGAAACCTCACGAAAACCAAGATATCTACGGTTCTGCACATTAAACGTACTGTGGAGTGGCGAACACACCAGAAAACGTGTTTCTCGTATTAAGTTGCTCGAAAAGAGCGATCTCGATGATTCTGCATACTTCTGACAGATCTCTCACCAAGATTATAGCAGAAAATGCATATATCAGCTGGAAACCTCAAGAAAATCAAGATGTAGCCGGTTCTGCATATCAAACGCACCATGGAGTGGTGAAAACAACCAGATAACGTGTTTCTCGCGTTAAATAGCTCGAAACGATCGATCTAGATGATTCTGCATACTTCTGACAGAACACTCACCAAGATTATCGCAGAAAATGCATATCTCACCTGGAAACACCACGAAAATCTGGATATCGCCGGTTCTGCATATCAAACGCACTGTGGAATGTTGAAAACACTAGAAAACTGGTTTTTTCGCATTAAATAGCTCAAAAAGAGCGATCTAGATGTTCCTGCATACTTCTGACAGAGGTCTCATCAATATTATCGTAGAAAATGCATATCTCAGCTAGAAACCTCAAGAAAATCAAGATGTCGCCGGTTCTGCATATCAAACGCACCATGGAGTGGTGAAGACAACCAGATAACGTGTTTCTCGTATTAAGTTGCTCGAAAAGAGCGATCTCGATGATTCTGCATACTTCTGACAGAACTCTCACCAAGATTATCGCAGAAAATGCATATATCAGCTTGAAACCTCACGAAAACCAAGATATCTACGGTTCTGCACATTAAACGTACTGTGGAGTGGCGAACACACCAGAAAACGTGTTTCTCGTATTAAGTTGCTCGAAAAGAGCGATCTCGATGATTCTGCATACTTCTGACAGATCTCTCACCAAGATTATAGCAGAAAATGCATATATCAGCTGGAAACCTCAAGAAAATCAAGATGTCGCCGGTTCTGCATATCAAACGCACCATGGAGTGGTGAAAACAAGCAGATAACGTGTTTCTCGCGTTAAATAGCTCGAAACGATCGATCTAGATGATTCTGCATACTTCTGACAGAACACTCACCAAGATTATCGCAGAAAATGCATATCTCACCTGGAAACACCACGAAAATCTGGATATCGCCGGTTCTGCATATCAAACGCACTGTGGAATGTTGAAAACACTAGAAAACTGGTTTTTTCGCATTAAATAGCTCAAAAAGAGCGATCTAGATGTTCCTGCATACTTCTGACAGAGGTCTCATCAATATTATCGTAGAAAATGCATATCTCAGCTTGAAACCCGACCGAAACGAAGATATCTCCGGTTCTGCATGTCTAACGTACTGTGGAGTGGTGAATTCACCAGAAAACGGGTTTCTCGCATTAAATAGCTCGAAAAGAGCGATCTAGATGATTCTGCATACTTCTGGCAGAAGACTCACCAAGCTTATCGCAGAAAATGCATATCTCAGCTGGAAACACCACGAAAATCATGATATAGCCGGTTCTGCATATCAAACGCACTGTGGAATGTTGAAAATACCAGAAAACTTGTTTTTTCGCATTAAATAGCTCGAAACGAGCGATCTAGATGATTCTGCAAACTTCTGACTGAAGACTCACCTAGATTATCGTAGAAAATACATATCTCAGCTTGAAACCCGACGAAATCCAAGATGTTGCCGGTTCTGCATATCAAACGCACTGTGGAGTGGTGAAAACACCAGATAACGTGTTTCTCGCATTAAATAGCTCGAAAAGCGCGATCTCGATGATTCTGCATACTTCGGACAGAAGTCTCACCAAGATTGCCGCAGAAAATGCATATCTCAGCTTGAAACCTCACGAAAACCAAGATATCTACGGTTCTGCACATCAAACGTACTGTGGAGTGGCGAAAACACCAGAAAACGTGTTTCTCGTATTAAGTTGCTCGAAAAGAGCGATCTCGATGATTCTGCATACATCTGACAGAACTCTCACCAAGATTATCGCAGAAAATGCATATATCAGCTGGAAACCTCACGAAAATCAAGATGTCGCCGGTTCTGCATATCAAACGCACTATGGAGTTTTGAAAACAACCAGATAACGTGTTTCTCGCATTAAATAGCTCGAAAAGTGCGATCTCGATGATTCTGCATACTTCTGACAGAACACTCACCAAGATTATCGCAGAAAATGCATATCTCAGCTGGATACACCACGAAAATCAAGATATCGCCGGTTCTGCATATCAAACGCACTGTGGAATGTTGAAAACACCAGAAAACTGGTTTATTCGCATTAAATAGCTCAAAAAGAGCGATCTAGATGATCCTGCATACTTCTGACAGAGGTCTCACCAAGATTATCGCAGAAAATGCATATCTCAGCTTGAAACCTCACGAAAACCAAGATATCTCCGGTTCTGCACATCAAACGTACTGTGGAGTGGTGAAAACACCAAAAAACGTGTTTCTCGCATTAAGTAGCTCGAAAAGAGCGATCTAGATGATTCTGCATACTTCTGGCAGAACACTCACCAAGTGTTGCGTACGTCTTGTCTATTGCCTTTACTGAATAGCGCAATTCGTACTTCGCACGCCGACTTATCTTTGTGCGTTCGAAAATTCGTTAGTGGACTGTATAAAATGTTTTATTCGATTTACTATGCTATCTATGCTAAGTTTCCCATGAAACTGTTTACTATGTTTACGTGTTAATGATTCCAAATCTAGCTAGTCACTGATGATAACCTCCTTTCGAGAGGATCCCGCGATGCCTCGGAGCAAAGACGCATCGCGGGGGTGAGACATTCGGATAGGTGGAAATCTTATTGTCGATTATGGTGGGGAAGGGTGGCTGACACTACCTATTGGTTAAAATAAAAAGAGGGGAAACTAGACAAATTGCCACCCCGCAGACCATTCGTCACTCTCAGGTACCGAGCGTACCCTTGAGTGACGCACGCGGAATTTCCGAATATCTCGAACAATGAACGTAGCAGACAATAACCTTAAGAAGCGCTTCGGCTCTCGTAACCGTATGGTCACGAAAAAGATACCGGTAAAAAAGGACGAAGCTTCTATCTGGAAAAGAAACAAAAGGCAAAGCGAAAAACTACGATCGCCGTGGTATCATAAAGTTATTGTCGCTAAGGCTTAAAATGTACAAATGAATTGAATACGAGGGTTAGACGGCAGTTATACCTCGAAAACGAACGATTACTTCTAAATAATATAATATAAAGTAATGTAAAAAATGCTCATCCTTGGACGTATAATGCGTGGCTACCTGGTCCGCGACGCAACACCAAGATTATCGCAGAAAATGCATATCTCAGCTGGAAACACCACGAAAATCAAGATATCGCCGGTTCTGCATATCAAACGCACTGTGGAATGTTGAAAACACCAGAAAACTGGTTTTTTCGCATTAAATAGCTCAAAAAGAGCGATCTAGATGATCCTGCATACTTCTGACAGAGGTCTCACCAATATTATCGTAGAAAATGCATATCTCAGCTTGAAACCCGACCGAAACGAAGATATCTCCGGTTCTGCATGTCTAACGTACTGTGGAGTGGTGAATTCACCAGAAAACGTGTTTCTCGCATTAAATAGCTCAAAAAGAGCGATCTAGATGATCCTGCATACTTCTGACAGAGGTCTCACCGATATTATCGTAGAAAATGCATTTCTGAGCTTGAAACCCGACCGAAACGAAGATATCTCCGGTTCTGCATGTCTAACGTACTGTGGAGTGGTGAATTCACCAGAAAACGTGTTTCTCGCATTAAATCGCTCGAAAAGAGCGATCTAGATGATTCTGCATACTTCTGGCAGAAGACTCACCAAGCTTATCGCAGAAAATGCATATCTCAGCTGGAAACACCACGAAAATCAAGATATAGCCGGTTCTGCATATCAAACGCACTGTGGAATGTTGAAAACACCAGAAAACTTGTTTTTTCGCATTAAATAGCTCGAAACGAGCGATCAAGATGATTATGCATACTTCTGACTGAAGTCTCACCAATATTATCGCAGAAAATGCATATCTCAGCTAGAAACCTCACGAAAATCAAGATGTCGCCGGTTCTGCATATCAAACGCACTTTGCAATGTTGAAAACACCAGAAAACTTGTTTTTCCGCATTAAATAGCTCGAAAAGAGCGATCTCGATGATTCTGCATACTTCGGACAGAAGTCTCACCAAGATTATCGCAGAAAATGCATATCTCAGCTTGAAACCCCACGAAAACCAAGATGTCTCCGGTTCTGCATATCAAACCAACTGTGGTGTGGTGAAAACCGCAGAAAACGTGTTTCTCGCATTAAATAGCTCGAAAAGAGCGCTCTCGATGTTTCTGCATACTTCGGACAGAAGTCTCACCAATATTATCGCAGAAAATGCATATCTGAGCTTGAAACCCCACGAAAACCAGGATATCGTCGGTTCTGCACATCATACGCACTGTGGAGTGGAGAAAACACCAAATAACGTGTTTCTCGCATAAAATAGCTCGAAAAGTGCGATCTCGATGATTCTGCATGCTTCGGACAGGAGTCTCACCTAGATTATTGCACAAAATGCATATCTGAGCTTGAAACCCCACGAAAACCAGGATATCGTCGCTTCTGCACATCATACGCTCTGTGGAGTGGGGAAAACACCAGATAACGTGTTTCTCGCATTAAATAGCTCGAAATGTGCGAACTGGATGATTCTGCATACTTCGGACAGAAGTCTCACCAAGACTATCGCAGAAAACGCATATCTCTGCTTGAAACCCCACGAAAACCAAGATATCTCCGGTTCTGCATATCCAACGAACTGTGGTGTGGTGAAAACCCCAGAAAACGTGTATCTCGCATTAAATAGCTCGAAAAGTGCGAACTGGATGATTCTGCATACTTCGGACAGAAGTCTCACCAAGATTATCGTAGAAAATGCATACCTCAGCTTGAACCCCGACGAAATCCAAGATGTCGCCGGTTCTGCATATCAAACGCACTGTGGAGTGGTGTAAACACCAGTTAACGTGTTTCTCGCATTAAATAGCTCGAAAAGAGGGATCCCGATGATTCTGCATACTTCTGACAGAAGTCTCACCTAGATTATCGTAGAAAATGCATACCTCAGTTTGAACCGCGACGAAATCCAAGATGTCACCGGTTCTTCATATCAAACGCACTGTGGAGTGGTGAAAACACCAGTTAACGTGTTTCTCGCATTAAATAGCTCGAAAAGAGGGATCCCGATGATTCTGCAATCTTCTGTCTGAAGTCTCACCAATATTATCGCAGAAAATGCATATCTGAGCTTGAAACCCCACGAAATCCAGGACATCGCTGGTTCTGCATATCAAACGCACTGTGGAATGTTGAAAACACCAGAAAACTTGTTTTTTCGCATTAAATAGCTCGAAAAGAGCGATCTAGATGATTCTGCATACTTCGGACAGAAGTCTCACCAAGATTATCGCAGAAAATGAATATCTCAGCTTGAAAGCCCACGAAATCCAAGATATCTGCGGTTCTGCATATCCAACGCACTGTGGAGTGCTGAAAACACAAGATAACGTGTTTCTCGCATTAAATAGCTCGAAAAGAGCGATCTCGATGATTCTGCATACTTCGGACAGAAGTCTCACCAATATTATCGCAGAAAATGCATATCTGAGCTTGAAACCCCACGAAAACCAGGATATCGTCGGTTCTGCACATCATACGCACTGTGGAGTGGAGAAAACACCAGATAACGTGTTTCTCGCATTAAATAGCTCGAAACGAGCGATCTCGATGATTAAGCATACTTCGGACAGAAGTCTCACCAAGATTATCGCAGGAATTGCATATCTCAGCTTGAAACCCCACGAAAACACAGATATCGCTGGTTCTGCATATCAAACGCACTGTGGAGTGGTGAAAACACCAGATAACGTGTTTCTCGCATTAAATAGCTCGAAAAGAGCGATCTCGATGATTCTGCATACTTCGGACAGTAGTCTCACCAAGATTATCGCAGAAAATGCATATCTCAGCTTGAAACCCCACGAAAACCAAGATATCTCCGGTTCTGCATATCAAACCAACTGTGGAGTGACGAAAACACCAGATAACGTGCTTCTCGGATTAAATAGCTCGAAAAGTGTGATCTCGATGATTCTGCATACTTCGGACAGAAGTCTCACCAAGATTATCGCAGAAAATGCATATCTCAGCTGGAAACACCACGAAAAACAAGATATCGCCCGTTCTGCATATCAAACCAACTGTGGAGTGACGAAAACACCAGATAACGTGCTTCTCGGATTAAATAGCTCGAAAAGTGTGATCTCGATGATTCTGCATACTTCGGACAGAAGTCTCACCAAGATTATCGCAGAAAATGCATATCTCAGCTTGAAACCCCACGAAAACCAAGATGTCTCCGGTTCTGCATATCAAACCAACTGTGGTGTGGTGAAAACCGCAGAAAACGTGTTTCTCGCATTAAATAGCTCGAAAAGAGCGCTCTCGATGTTTCTGCATACTTCGGACAGAAGTCTCACCAATATTATCGCAGAAAATGCATATCTGAGCTTGAAACCCCACGAAAACCAGGATATCGTCGGTTCTGCACATCATACGCACTGTGGAGGGGAGAAAACACCAAATAACGTGTTTCTCGCATAAAATAGCTCGAAAAGTGCGATCTCGATGATTCTGCATGCTTCGGACAGGAGTCTCACCAAGATTATTGCACAAAATGCATATCTGAGCTTGAAACCCCACGAAAACCAGGATATCGTCGCTTCTGCACATCATACGCTCTGTGGAGTGGGGAAAACACCAGATAACGTGTTTCTCGCATTAAATAGCTCGAAATGTGCGAACTGGATGATTCTGCATACTTCGGACAGAAGTCTCACCAAGACTATCGCAGAAAACGCATATCTCTGCTTGAAACCCCACGAAAACCAAGATATCTCCGGTTCTGCATATCCAACGAACTGTGGTGTGGTGAAAACCCCAGAAAACGTGTTTCTCGCATTAAATAGCTCGAAAAGTGCGAACTGGATGATTCTGCATACTTCGGACAGAAGTCTCACCAAGATTATCGTAGAAAATGCATACCTCAGCTTGAACCCCGACGAAATCCAAGATGTCGCCGGTTCTGCATATCAAACGCACTGTGGAGTGGTGAAAACACCAGTTAACGTGTTTCTCGCATTAAATAGCTCGAAAAGAGGGATCCCGATGATTCTGCATACTTCTGACAGAAGTCTCACATAGATTATCGTAGAAAATGCATACCTCAGTTTGAACCGCGACGAAATCCAAGATGTCACCGGTTCTTCATATCAAACGCACTGTGGAGTGGTGAAAACACCAGTTAACGTGTTTCTCGCATTAAATAGCTCGAAAAGAGGGATCCCGATGATTCTGCAATCTTCTGTCTGAAGTCTCACCAATATTATCGCAGAAAATGCATATCTGAGCTTGAAACCCCACGAAATCCAGGACATCGCTGGTTCTGCATATCAAACGCACTGTGGAATGTTGAAAACACCAGATAACGTGTTTCTCGCATTAAATAGCTCGAAAAGAGCGATCTCGATGATTCTGCATACTTCGGACAGAAGTCTCACCAATATTATCGCAGAAAATGCATATCTGAGCTTGAAACCCCACGAAAACCAGGATATCGTCGGTTCTGCACATCATACGCACTGTGGAGTGGAGAAAACACCAGATAACGTGTTTCTCGCATTAAATAGCTCGAAACGAGCGATCTCGATGATTAAGCATACTTCGGACAGAAGTCTCACCAAGATTATCGCAGGAATTGCATATCTCAGCTTGAAACCCCACGAAAACACAGATATCGCTGGTTCTGCATATCAAACGCACTGTGGAGTGGTGAAAACACCAGATAACGTGTTTCTCGCATTAAATAAATCGAAAAGAGCGATCTCGATGATTCTGCATACTTCGGACAGAAGTCTCACCAAGATTATCGCAGAAAATGCATATCTCAGCTTGAAACCCCACGAAAACCAAGATATCTCCGGTTCTGCATATCAAACCAACTGTGGAGTGACGAAAACACCAGATAACGTGCTTCTCGGATTAAATAGCTCGAAAAGTGTGATCTCGATGATTCTGCATACTTCGGACAGAAGTCTCACCAAGATTATCGCAGAAAATGCATATCTCAGCTTGATACCCCACGAAAACCAAGATATCTCCGGTTCTGCATATCAAACGCACTGTGGAATGTTGAAAACACCAGAAAACTTGTTTTTTCGCATTAAATAGCTCGAAAAGAGCGATCTTGATGATTCTGCATACTTCTGTCTGACGTCTCACCAATATTATCGCAGAAAATGCATATCTGAATTTGAAACCCCACGAAAACCAGGATATCGTCGGTTCTGCACATCATACGCACTGTGGAGTGGTGAAAACACCAGATAACGTGTTTCTCGCATTAAGTAGCTCGAAACGAGCGATCTCGATGATTCTGCATACTTCGGCCAGGAGTCTCACCAAGATTATCGCAGAAAATGCATATCTCAGCTTGAAACCCCACGAAAACCAAGATATCTACGGTTCTGCATATCAAACCAACTGTGGAGTGGTGAAAACACCAGATAACTTGTTTCTCGCATTAAATAGCTCGAGAAGAGCGCTCTCGATGTTTCTGCATACTTCGGACAGAAGTCTCACCAAGATTATCGCAGAAAATGCATATCTCAGCTTGAAACCCCACGAAAACCCAGATATCGCTGGTTCTGCATATTAAACGCACTGTGGAGTGCTGAAAACACCAGAGAACGTGTTTCTCGCATTAAATAGCTCGAAAAGAGGGATCTCGATGATTCTGCATAGTTCTGACAGAAGACTCACCAAGATTATCGCAGAAAATGCATATCTCAGCTGGAAACACCACGAAAAACAAGATATCGCCCGTTCTGCATATCAAACGCACTGTGGAATGTTGAAAACACCAGAAAACTTGTTTTGTCGCATTAAATAGCTCGAAAAGAGCGATCTAGATGATTCTGCATACTTCTGGCAGAAGACTCACCTAGATTATTGCCGAAAATGCATATCTCAGCTGGAAACACCACGAAAATCAAGATATCGCCGGTTCTGCATATCAAACGCACTGTGGAGTGGTGAAAACAACCAGATATCGTGTTTCTCGCATTAAGTTGCTCGAAAAGAGCGATCTCGAAGATTCTGCATACTTCTGACAGACATCTCTCCAAGATTATAGTAGACAATGCATATCTCAGCTTGAAACCCGACGAAATCCAAGATGTCGCCGGTTCTGCATATCAAACGCACTGTGGAGTGGTGAAAACACCGGATAACGTGTTTCTCGCATTAAATAACTCGAAAAGAGCGATCCCGATGATTCTGCATACTTCTGACAGAAGTCTCACCAAGATTATCGATGAAAATGCATATCTCAGCTTGAACCCCGACGAAATCTAAGATGTCGCCGGTTCTGCATATCAAACGCACTCTGGAGTGGTGAATGCACCAGATAACGTGTTTCTCGCATTAGATAGCTCGAAAAGAGCGCTCTCGATGTTTCTGCATACTTCGGACAGAAGTCTCACCAAGATTATCGTAAAAAATGCATATCTCAGCTTGAAACTCCACGAAAACCAAGATATCGCTGGTTCTGCATATCAAACGCACTCTGGAGTGGTGAATGCACCAGATAACGTGTTTCTCGCATTAGATAGCTCGAAAAGAGCGCTCTCGATGTTTCTGCATACTTCGGACAGAAGTCTCACCAATATTATCGTAAAAAATGCATATCTCAGCTTGAAACTCCACGAAAACCAAGATATCGCTGGTTCTGCATATCAAACGCACTCTGGAGTGGTGAATGCACCAGATAACGTGTTTCTCGCATTAGATAGCTCGAAAAGAGCGATCTAGATGACTCTGCATACTTCGGACAGAGGTTTCACCAAGATTATCGCAGAAAATGCATATCTGAGCTTGAAACCCCATGAAAACCAAGATATCGCTGGTTCTGCATATCAAACGCACTGTGGAGTGGTGAAAACACCAGTTAACATGTTTCTCGCATTAAAAAGCTCGAAAAGAGCGATCTCGATGATTGTGCATACTTCGGACAGAAGTCTCACCAAGATTATCGCAGAAAATGCATATCTCAGCTTGAAACCCCACGAAAACCAAGATATCTCCTGTTCTGCTTATCCAACGAACTGTGGAGTGGTGAAAACCCCAGAAAACGTGTTTGTCGCATTAAATAGATAGAAAAGAGCGCTCTCGATGTTTCTGCATACTTCGGACAGAGGTTTCACCAAGATTATCGCAGAAAATGCATATCTGAGCTTGAAACCCCACGAAAACCAAGATATCGCTGGTTCTGCATATCAAACGCACTGTGGAGTGGTGAAAACACCAGATAACGTGTTTCTCGCAATAGATAGCTCGAAAAGAGCGATCTAGATGATTCTGCATACTTCGGACAGAAGTCTCACCAAGCTTATCGTAAAAAATGCATATCTCAGCTTGAAACTCCACGAAAACCAAGATATCGCTGGTTCTGCACATCAAACGCACTCTGGAGTGGTGATTGCACCAGATAACGTGTTTCTCGCATTAGATAGCTCGAAAAGAGCGATCTAGATGATTCTGCTTACTTCGGACAGAGGTCTCACCAAGATTATCGCAGAAAATGCATATCTCAGCTTGAAAAACGACGAAAACCAAGATATCTCCGGTTCTGCACATCCAACGAACTGTGGTGTGGTGAAAACCCCAGAAAACGTGTTTCTCGCATTAAATTGCTCGAAAAGAGCGCTCTTGATGTTTCTGCATGCTTTCGACAGATGTTTCACCAAGAATATCGTAGAAAATGCATATCTCAACTTGAAACCCGACGAAAACAAAACATCGCCGGTTCTGCATATCAAACCAACTGTGGAGTGGTGATAACACCAGACAACGTGTTTCTCGCATTAAACAGCTCGAAACGAGCGATCTCGATGATTAAGCATACTTCGGACAGAAGTCTCACCAAGATTATCGTAAAAAATGCATATCTCAGCTTGAAACCCGACGAAAACAAAACATCGCCGGTTCTGCATATCAAACCAACTGTGGAGTGGTGAAAACACCAGACAACGTGTTTCTCGCATTAAATAGCTCGATACGAGCGATCTCGATGATTAAGCATACTTCGGACAGAAGTCTCACCAAGATTATCGTAAAAAATGCATATCTCAGCTTGAAACTCCACGAAAACCAAGATATCGCTGGTTCTGCATATCAAACGCACTCTGGAGTGGTGAATGCACCAAATAACGTGTTTCTCGCATTAGATAGCTCGAAAAGAGCGATCTAGATGATTCTGCATACTTCGGACAGAGGTTTCACCAAGATTATAGCAGAAAATGCATATCTGAGCTTGAAAACCCATGAAAACCAAGATATCGCTGGTTCTGCATATCAAACGCACTGTGGAGTGCTGAAAACACCAGATAACGTGTTTCTCGCATTAAATAGGTCGAAAAGAGCGATCTCGATGATTCTGCATACTTCGGACAGAAGTCTCACCAAGATTATCGCAGAAAATGCATATCTCAGCTTGAAACCCCACGAAAACCAAGATATCGCTGGTTCTGCATATCAAACGCACTGTGGAGTGGTGAAAACACCAGATAACGTGTTTCTCGCATTAAAAAGCTCGAAAAGAGCGATCTCGATGATTGTGCATACTTCGGACGGAAGTCTCACGAAGATTATCGCAGACAAGGCATATCTCAGCTTGAAACCCCACGAAAACCAAGATATCGCCGGTTCTGCATATCAAACGCACTGTGGAGTGGTGAAAACACCAAATAACATGTTTCTCGCATAAAATAGCTCGAAAAATGCGATCTCGATGATTCTGCATACTTCGGACAGAAGTGTCACCAAGACTATCGCAGAAAATGCATATCTGACTTTGAAACCCCACGAAAACCAAGATGTCGCTTGTTCTGCATATCAAACGCACTGTGGAGTGGTGAAAACACCAGATAACGTGTTTCTCGCATTAAATAGCTCGAAAAGAGCGATCTCGATGATTCTGCATACTTCGGACAGAAGTCTCACCAAGATTATCGCAGAAAATGCATATATCATCTTGAAACCCCACGAAAACCAAGATATCTCCGGTTCTGCTTATCAAACCAACTGTGGAGTGGTGAAAACACCAGATAACGTGTTTCTCGCATCAAATAGCTCGAGAAGAGCGCTCTCGATGTTTCTGCATACTTCGGACAGAAGTCTCACCAAGATTATCGCAGAAAATGCATATCTGAGCATGAAACCCCACGAAAACCAAGATATCGCTGGTTCTGCATATCAGACGCACTGTGGAATGTTGAAAACACCAGAAAACGTGTTTCTCGCATTAAATAGCTCAAAAAGAGCGATCTAGATGATTCTGCATACTTCGGACAGACATCTCTCCAAGATTATAGTAGACAATGGATATCTCAGCTTGAAACCCGACGAAATCCAAGATGTCGCCGGTTCTGCATATCAAACGCACTGTGGAGTGGTGAAAACACCGGATAACGTGTTTCTCGCATTAAATAACTCGAAAAGAGCGATCCCGATGATTCTGCATACTTCTGACAGAAGTCTCACCAAGATTATCGTTGAAAATGCATATCTCAGCTTGAACCCCGACGAAATCTAAGATGTCGCCGGTTCTGCATATCAAACGCACTCTGGAGTGGTGAATGCACCAGATAACGTGTTTCTCGCATTAGATAGCTCGAAAAGAGCGCTCTCGATGTTTCTGCATACTTCGGACAGAAGTCTCACCAAGATTATCGTAAAAAATGCATATCTCAGCTTGAAACTCCACGAAAACCAAGATATCGCTGGTTCTGCATATCAAACGCACTCTGGAGTGGTGAATGCACCAGATAACGTGTTTCTCGCATTAGATAGCTCGAAAAGAGCGCTCTCGATGTTTCTGCATACTTCGGACAGAAGTCTCACCAATATTATCGTAAAAAATGCATATCTCAGCTTGAAACTCCACGAAAACCAAGATATCGCTGGTTCTGCATATCAAACGCACTCTGGAGTGGTGAATGCACCAGATAACGTGTTTCTCGCATTAGATAGCTCGAAAAGAGCGATCTAGATGACTCTGCATACTTCGGACAGAGGTTTCACCAAGATTATCGCAGAAAATGCATATCTGAGCTTGAAACCCCATGAAAACCAAGATATCGCTGGTTCTGCATATCAAACGCACTGTGGAGTGGTGAAAACACCAGTTAACATGTTTCTCGCATTAAAAAGCTCGAAAAGAGCGATCTCGATGATTGTGCATACTTCGGACAGAAGTCTCACCAAGATTATCGCAGAAAATGCATATCTCAGCTTGAAACCCCACGAAAACCAAGATATCTCCTGTTCTGCTTATCCAACGAACTGTGGAGTGGTGAAAACCCCAGAAAACGTGTTTGTCGCATTAAATAGATAGAAAAGAGCGCTCTCGATGTTTCTGCATACTTCGGACAGAGGTTTCACCAAGATTATCGCAGAAAATGCATATCTGAGCTTGAAACCCCACGAAAACCAAGATATCGCTGGTTCTGCATATCAAACGCACTGTGGAGTGGTGAAAACTCCAGATAACGTGTTTCTCGCAATAGATAGCTCGAAAAGAGCGATCTAGATGATTCTGCATACTTCGGACAGAAGTCTCACCAAGCTTATCGTAAAAAATGCATATCTCAGCTTGAAACTCCACGAAAACCAAGATATCGCTGGTTCTGCACATCAAACGCACTCTGGAGTGGTGATTGCACCAGATAACGTGTTTCTCGCATTAGATAGCTCGAAAAGAGCGATCTAGATGATTCTGCTTACTTCGGACAGAGGTCTCACCAAGATTATCGCAGAAAATGCATATCTCAGCTTGAAAAACGACGAAAACCAAGATATCTCCGGTTCTGCACATCCAACGAACTGTGGTGTGGTGAAAACCCCAGAAAACGTGTTTCTCGCATTAAATTGCTCGAAAAGAGCGCTCTTGATGTTTCTGCATGCTTTCGACAGATGTTTCACCAAGAATATCGTAGAAAATGCATATCTCAACTTGAAACCCGACGAAAACAAAACATCGCCGGTTCTGCATATCAAACCAACTGTGGAGTGGTGATAACACCAGACAACGTGTTTCTCGCATTAAACAGCTCGAAACGAGCGATCTCGATGATTAAGCATACTTCGGACAGAAGTCTCACCAAGATTATCGTAAAAAATGCATATCTCAGCTTGAAACCCGACGAAAACAAAACATCGCCGGTTCTGCATATCAAACCAACTGTGGAGTGGTGAAAACACCAGACAACGTGTTTCTCGCATTAAATAGCTCGAAACGAGGGATCTCGATGATTAAGCATACTTCGGACAGAAGTCTCACCAAGATTATCGTAAAAAATGCATATCTCAGCTTGAAACTCCACGAAAACCAAGATATCGCTGGTTCTGCATATCAAACGCACTCTGGAGTGGTGAATGCACCAAATAACGTGTTTCTCGCATTAGATAGCTCGAAAAGAGCGATCTAGATGATTCTGCATACTTCGGACAGAGGTTTCACCAAGATTATAGCAGAAAATGCATATCTGAGCTTGAAAACCCGACGAAAACCAAAATATCGCCGGTTCTGCATATCAAACCAACTGTGGAGTGCTGAAAACACCAGATAACGTGTTTCTCGCATTAAATAGGTCGAAAAGAGCGATCTCGATGATTCTGCATACTTCGGACAGAAGTCTCACCAAGATTATCGCAGAAAATGCATATCTCAGCTTGAAACCCCACGAAAACCAAGATATCGCTGGTTCTGCATATCAAACGCACTGTGGAGTGGTGAAAACACCAGATAACGTGTTTCTCGCATTAAAAAGCTCGAAAAGAGCGATCTCGATGATTGTGCATACTTCGGACGGAAGTCTCACGAAGATTATCGCAGACAAGGCATATCTCAGCTTGAAACCCCACGAAAACCAAGATATCGCCGGTTCTGCATATCAAACGCACTGTGGAGTGGTGAAAACACCAAATAACATGTTTCTCGCATAAAATAGCTCGAAAAATGCGATCTCGATGATTCTGCATACTTCGGACAGAAGTGTCACCAAGACTATCGCAGAAAATGCATATCTGACTTTGAAACCCCACGAAAACCAAGATGTCGCTTGTTCTGCATATCAAACGCACTGTGGAGTGGTGAAAACACCAGATAACGTGTTTCTCGCATTAAATAGCTCGAAAAGAGCGATCTCGATGATTCTGCATACTTCGGACAGAAGTCTCACCAAGATTATCGCAGAAAATGCATATATCATCTTGAAACCCCACGAAAACCAAGATATCTCCGGTTCTGCTTATCAAACCAACTGTGGAGTGGTGAAAACACCAGATAACGTGTTTCTCGCATCAAATAGCTCGAGAAGAGCGCTCTCGATGTTTCTGCATACTTCGGACAGAAGTCTCACCAAGATTATCGCAGAAAATGCATATCTGAGCATGAAACCCCACGAAAACCAAGATATCGCTGGTTCTGCATATCAGACGCACTGTGGAATGTTGAAAACACCAGAAAACGTGTTTCTCGCATTAAATAGCTCAAAAAGAGCGATCTAGATGATTCTGCATACTTCGGACAGAAGTCTCACCAAGATTGCCGCAGAAAATGCATATCTCAGCTGGAAACACCACGAAAATCAAGATATCGCCGGTTCTGCATATCAAACGCACTGTGGAATGTTGAAAACACCAGAAAACTGGTTTTTCGCATTAAATAGCTCAAAAAGAGCGATCTAGATGTTCCTGCATACTTCTGACAGAGGTCTCACCAATATTATCGTCGAAAATGCATATCTCAGCTTGAAACCCGACCGAAACGAAGATATCTCCGGTTCTGCATGTCTAACGTACTGTGGAGTGGTGAATTCACCAGAAAACGTGTTTCTCGCATTAAATAGCTCGAAAAGTGCGATCTCGATGATTCTGCATACTTCTAACAGAAGTCTCAAAAAGATTATCGCAGAAAATGCATATCTCATCTTGAAACCCCACGAAAACCAAGATATCTACTGTTCTGCATATCAAACGCACTGTGGAGTGGTGAAAACACCAGAAAACGTGTTTCTCGCATTAGCTAGCTCGAAAAGAGCGTTCTCGATGATTCTGCATACTTCTCATAAATGAAACACCAAGATTATCGCAGAAAATGCATATCTCAGCTGGAAACCCTACGAAAACCAAGATATCGACGGTTCTCCATATCAGACGCACTGTGGAGTGGTTAAAACACCAGAAAACGTGTTTCTCGCATTAAATAGCTCGAAAAGCGCGATCTAGATGATTCTGCATACTTCTGACAAAAGACCGACCAAGATTATTGCAGAAAATGCATATCTCATCTGGAAACACCACGAAAATCAAGATATCGCCTGTTCTGCATATCAAACGCACTGTGGAGTTGTGAAAACAACCAGAGAACGTGTTTCTCGCATTAAATAGCTAGAAAAGAGCGATCCCGATGATTCAGCAAACTTCGGACAGAAGTCTCACCAAGATTATCGCAGGAAATGCATATCACAGCATGAAACCCCACGAAAACCAAGATATCTCCGGTTCTGCATATCCACCGATCTGTGGAGTGGTGAAAATCCCAGAAAACGAGTTTCTCGCATTAAATAGCTCGAAAAGAGCGATCTAGATGATTCAGCATACTTCGGACAGAAGTCTCACCAAGATTATCGCAGGAAATGCATATCTCTGCTTGAAACCCGACGAAAACCAAAATATCGCCGGTTCTGCATATCAAACCAACTGTGGAGTGGTGAAAACACCAGATAACGTGTTTCTCGCATTAAATAGCTCGAAAAGAGCGCTCGCGATGTTTCTGCATACTTCGGACAGATGTTTCACCAAGATTTTCGCAGAAAATGCATATCTCTGCTTGAAACCCGACGAAAACCAAAATATCGCCGGTTCTGCATATCAAACCAACTGTGGAGTGGTGAAAACACCAGATAACGTGTTTCTCGCATTAAATAGCTCAAAAAGAGCGCTCTCGATGTTTCTGCATACTTCGGACAGATGTTTCACCAAGATTATCGTAGAAAATGCATATCTCAGCTTGAAACCCGACCGAAACCAAGATATCTCTGGTTCTGCATATCAAACCAACTGTGGAGTGGTGAAAACACCAGATAACGTGTTTCTCGCATTAAATAGCTCGAAAAGCGCGATCTAGATGATTCTGCATACTTCCGACAAAAGATCCACCAAGATTATCGCAGAAAATGCATATCTCAGCTTGAAATGCCACGAAAACCAAGATATCGCTGTTTCTGCATATCAAACGCTCTGTGGAGTGGTGAAATCACCAGATAACGTGTTTCTCGCATTAAATAGCTCGAAAAGTGCGATCTCGATGATTCTGCATACTTCTAACAGAAGTCTCACCAAGATTATCGCAGGAAATGCATATCTCAGCTTGAAACCCGACCGAAACCAAGATATCTCCGGTTCTGCATGTCAAACGTACTGTGGAGTGGTGAAAACACCAGAAAACGTGTTTCGTGCATTAAGTAGCTCGAAAAGAGCGAACTAGATGATTCTGTATACTTCTGACTGAAGTCTCACCAAGATTATCGCTGAAAATGCATATCTCAGCTGGAAACACCACGAAAATCAAGATATCGCCTGTTCTGCACATCAAACGCACTGTGGAGTGGTGAAAACACCCAGAGAACGTGTTTCTCGCATTAAATAGCTCGAAAAGAGCGATCCCGATGATTCAGCAAACTTCGGACAGAAGTCTCACCAAGATTATCGCAGGAAATGCATATCTCAGCATGAAACCCCACGAAAACCAAGATATCTCCGGTTCTGCATATCCACCGAACTGTGGAGTGGTGAAAACCCCAGAAAACTAGTTTCTCGCATTAAATAGCTCGAAAAGAGCGCTCTCGATGATTCTGCATACTTCTCATAAATGAAACACCAAGATTATCGCAGAAAATGCATATCTCAGCTGGAAACCCTACGAAAACCAAGATATCGCCGGTTCTCCATATCAGACGCACTGTGGAGTGGTTAAAACACCAGAAAACGTGTTTCTCGCATTAACTAGCTCGACAAGAGCGTTCTCGATGATTCTGGAACCTTCTCATAAATGAAACACCAAGATTATCGCAGAAAATGCATATTTCAGCTGGAAACCCCACCAAAACCAAGTTATCGGCGGCTCTACATATCAAACGCCCTGTGGAGTGGTGAAAACAACCAGATAACCTGTTTCTCGCATTAAATAGCTCGAAACGAGCGATCTAGGTGATTCTGCATACATCGGACAGAAGTCTCACCAAGATTATCGCAGAAAATGCATATCTCAGCTTGAAACCCCTCGAAAACGAAGATATCGCAGTTTCCGCATATCAAACGCACTGTGAAGTGCTGAAAACACCAGAAAACTTGTTCTTCGCATTAAATAGCACGAAAACAGCGATTTCGGTGATTCTGCATACTTCTCACAGAAGAATATCCAAGATTATCGCAGAAAATGCATATCTCAGCGGGAAACACCACGAAAATCAAGATATCGCCGGCTCTGCATATCAAACGCACTGTGGAGTGGTGAAACCACCAGATAACGTGTTTCTCGCATTAAATAGCTCGAAAAGAGAGTTCTCGAAGATCCTGCATACTTCTGACAGAAGTCTCACCAAGATTATCGTAGAAAATGCATATCTCAGCTTGAAACCCGACGAAAACCAAAATATCGCCGGTTCTGCATATCAAACCAACTGTGGAGTGGTGAAAACACCAGATAACGTGTTTCTCGCATTAAATAGCTCGAAAAGCGCGATCTAGATGATTCTGCATACTTCTGACAAAAGACCGACCAAGATTATTGCAGAAAATGCATATCTCATCTGGAAACACCACGAAAATCAAGATATCGCCTGTTCTGCATATCAAACGCACTGTGGAGTTGTGAAAACAACCGGAGAACGTGTTTCTCGCATTAAATAGCTCGAAAAGAGCGATCTAGATGATTCTGCATACTTCTGACAAAAGATCCACCAAGATTATCGCAGAAAATGCATATCTCAGCTTGAAATGCCACGAAAACCAAGATATCTCCGGTTCTGCATATCCACCGAACTGTGGAGTGGTGAAAACCCCAGAAAACTAGTTTCTCGCATTAAATAGCTCGAAAAGAGCGCTCTCGATGATTCTGCATACTTCTCATAAATGAAACACCAAGATTATCGCAGAAAATGCATATCTCAGCTGGAAACCCGACGAAAACCAAAATATCGCCGGTTCTGCATATCAAACCAACTGTGGAGTGGTTAAAACACCAGAAAACGTGTTTCTCGCATTAACTAGCTCGACAAGAGCGTTCTCGATGATTCTGGAACCTTCTCATAAATGAAACACCAAGATTATCGCAGAAAATGCATATTTCAGCTGGAAACCCCACCAAAACCAAGTTATCGGCGGCTCTACATATCAGACGCACTGTGGAGTGGTTAAAACACCAGAAAACGTGTTTCTCGCATTAACTAGCTCGACAAGAGCGTTCTCGATGATTCTGGAACCTTCTCATAAATGAAACACCAAGATTATCGCAGAAAATGCATATTTCAGCTGGAAACCCCACCAAAACCAAGTTATCGGCGGCTCTACATATCAAACGCCCTGTGGAGTGGTGAAAACAACCAGATAACCTGTTTCTCGCATTAAATAGCTCGAAACGAGCGATCTAGGTGATTCTGTATACTTCTGACTGAAGTCTCACCAAGATTATCGCTGAAAATGCATATCTCAGCTGGAAACACCACGAAAATCAAGATATCGCCTGTTCTGCACATCAAACGCACTGTGGAGTGGTGAAAACACCCAGAGAACGTGTTTCTCGCATTAAATAGCTCGAAAAGAGCGATCCCGATGATTCAGCAAACTTCGGACAGAAGTCTCACCAAGATTATCGCAGGAAATGCATATCTCAGCATGAAACCCCACGAAAACCAAGATATCTCCGGTTCTGCATATCCACCGAACTGTGGAGTGGTGAAAACCCCAGAAAACTAGTTTCTCGCATTAAATAGCTCGAAAAGAGCGCTCTCGATGATTCTGCATACTTCTCATAAATGAAACACCAAGATTATCGCAGAAAATGCATATCTCAGCTGGAAACCCTACGAAAACCAAGATATCGCCGGTTCTCCATATCAGACGCACTGTGGAGTGGTTAAAACACCAGAAAACGTGTTTCTCGCATTAACTAGCTCGACAAGAGCGTTCTCGATGATTCTGGAACCTTCTCATAAATGAAACACCAAGATTATCGCAGAAAATGCATATTTCAGCTGGAAACCCCACCAAAACCAAGTTATCGGCGGCTCTACATATCAAACGCCCTGTGGAGTGGTGAAAACAACCAGATAACCTGTTTCTCGCATTAAATAGCTCGAAACGAGCGATCTAGGTGATTCTGCATACATCGGACAGAAGTCTCACCAAGATTATCGCAGAAAATGCATATCTCAGCTTGAAACCCCTCGAAAACGAAGATATCGCAGTTTCCGCATATCAAACGCACTGTGAAGTGCTGAAAACACCAGAAAACTTGTTCTTCGCATTAAATAGCACGAAAACAGCGATTTCGGTGATTCTGCATACTTCTCACAGAAGAATATCCAAGATTATCGCAGAAAATGCATATCTCAGCGGGAAACACCACGAAAATCAAGATATCGCCGGCTCTGCATATCAAACGCACTGTGGAGTGGTGAAACCACCAGATAACGTGTTTCTCGCATTAAATAGCTCGAAAAGAGAGTTCTCGAAGATCCTGCATACTTCTGACAGAAGTCTCACCAAGATTATCGCAGGAAATGCATATCACAGCATGAAACCCCACGAAAACCAAGATATCTCCGGTTCTGCATATCCACCGAACTGTGGAGTGGTGAAAATCCCAGAAAACGAGTTTCTCGCATTAAATAGCTCGAAAAGAGCGATCTAGATGATTCAGCATACTTCGGACAGAAGTCTCACCCAGATTTCGCAGGAAATGCATATCTCTGCTTGAAACCCGACGAAAACCAAAATATCGCCGGTTCTGCATATCAAACCAACTGTGGAGTGGTGAAAACACCAGATAACGTGTTTCTCGCATTAAATAGCTCGAAAAGAGCGCTCGCGATGTTTCTGCATACTTCGGACAGATGTTTCACCAAGATTTTCGCAGAAAATGCATATCTCTGCTTGAAACCCGACGAAAACCAAAATATCGCCGGTTCTGCATATCAAACCAACTGTGGAGTGGTGAAAACACCAGATAACGTGTTTCTCGCATTAAATAGCTCAAAAAGAGCGCTCTCGATGTTTCTGCATACTTCGGACAGATGTTTCACCAAGATTATCGTAGAAAATGCATATCTCAGCTTGAAACCCGACCGAAACCAAGATATCTCTGGTTCTGCATATCAAACCAACTGTGGAGTGGTGAAAACACCAGATAACGTGTTTCTCGCATTAAAAAGCTCGAAAAGCGCGATCTAGATGATTCTGCATACTTCTGACAAAAGATCCACCAAGATTATCGCAGAAAATGCATATCTCAGCTTGAAATGCCACGAAAACCAAGATATCGCTGTTTCTGCATATCAAACGCTCTGTGGAGTGGTGAAATCACCAGATAACGTGTTTCTCGCATTAAATAGCTCGAAAAGTGCGATCTCGATGATTCTGCATACTTCTAACAGAAGTCTCACCAAGATTATCGCAGGAAATGCATATCTCAGCTTGAAACCCGACCGAAACCAAGATATCTCCGGTTCTGCATGTCAAACGTACTGTGGAGTGGTGAAAACACCAGAAAACGTGTTTCGTGCATTAAGTAGCTCGAAAAGATCGAACTAGATGATTCTGTATACTTCTGACTGAAGTCTCACCAATATTATCGCAGAAAATGCATATCTCAGCTCGAAACCTCACGAAAATCAAGATGTTGCCGGTGCTGCATATCAAACGCACTGTGGAGTGGTGAAAACAACCAGAGAACGTGTTTCGCGCATTAAATAGCTCGAATAGAGCGATCTCGATGATTCTGCATACTTCAGACAGATGTTTCACCAAGATTATCGTAGAAAATATATATCTCAGCTTGAAACCCGACGAAAACTAAAATATCGCCGGTTCTGCATATCAAACCAACTGTGGAGTGGTGAAAACACCAGATAATGTGTTTCTCGCATTAAATAGCTCGAAAAGCGCGATCTAGATGATTCTGCATACTTCTGACAAAAGACCCACCAAGATTATCGCAGAAAATGCATATCTCATCTGGAAACACCACGAAAATCAAGATATCGCCTGTTCTGCATATCAAACGCACTGTGGAGTGGTGAAAACAACCAGAGAACGTGTTTCTCGCATTAAATAGCTCGAAAAGAGCGATCCCGATGATTGAGCAAACTTCGGACAGAAGTCTCACCAAGATTATCGCAGGAAATGTATATCTCAGCTTGAAACCCCACGAAAACCAAGATATCTCCGGTTCTGCATATCCAACGAACTGTGGAGTGGTGAACACCCCAGAAAACGAGTTTCTCGCATTAAATAGCTCGAAAAGAGCGCTCTCGATGTTTCTGCATACTTCGGACAGATGTTTCTCCAAGATTATCGTAGAAAATGCATATCTCAGCTTGAAACCCGACCGAAACCAAGATAGCTCCGGTTCTGCATATCAAACCAACTGTGGAGTGGTGAAAACACCAGATAACGTGTTTCTCGCATTAAATAGCTCGAAAAGCGCGATCTAGATGATTCTGCATACTTCTGACAAAAGATCCACCAAGATTATCGCAGAAAATGCATATCTCAGCTTGAAATGCCACGAAAACCAAGATATCGCTGGTTCTGCATATCAAACGCACTGTGGAGTGGTGAAATCACCAGATAACGTGTTTCTCGCATTAAATAGCTCGAAAAGAGCGATCTAGATGATTCAGCATACTTCGGACAGAAGTCTCACCAAGATTATCGCAGGAAATGCATATCTCAGCTTGAAACCCCACGAAAACGAAGATATCTCCGGTTCTGCATATCCAACGAACTGTGGAGTGTTGAATACCCCAGAAAACGAGTTTCTCGCATTAAATAGCTCGAAAAGTGCGCTCTCGATGTTTCTGCATACTTCGGACACATGTTTCACCAAGATTGTCGTAGAAAATGCATATCTCAGCTTGAAACCCCACGAAAACCAAGATATCTCCGGTTCTGCATATCCAACGAACTGTGGAGTGGTGAAAACCCCAGAAAACGTGTTTCTCGCATTAAATAGCTCGAAAAGTGCGATCTCGGTGATTCTGCATACTTCTAACAGAAGTCTCACCAAGATTATCGCAGGAAATGCATATCTCAGCTTGAAACCCGACCGAAACCAAGATATCTCCGGTTCTGCATGTCAAACGTACTGTGGAGTGGTGAAAACACCAGAAAACGTGTTTCGTGCAATCAGTAGCTCGAAAAGAGCGAACTAGATGATTCTGCATACTTCTGACTGAAGTCTCACCAATATTATCGCAGAAAATGCATATCTCAGCTGGAAACACCACGAAAATCAAGATGTCGCCGGTTCTGCATATCAAACGCACTGTGGAGTGGTCAAAACACCAGATAACGTGTTTCTCGCATTAAATAGCTCGAAAAGAGCGATCTAGATGATTCAGCATACTTCGGACAGAAGTCTCACCAATATTATCGCAGAAAATGCATATCACAGCTTGAAACCCGACGAAAACCAAGATATCGTCGGTGCTGCATATCAGACGCACTGTGGAATGTTGAAAACACGAGAAAACGTGTTTCTCGCAATTAACTATCTCGAAAAGGGCGTTCTCGATGATTCTGCATACTTCTGACAGAAGACTCACCAAGATTATCGCAGAAAATGCATATCTCAGCTGGAAACACCACGAAAATCAAGATGTCGCCGGTTCTGCATATCAAACGCACTGTGGAGTGGTCAAAACACCAGATAACGTGTTTCTCGCATTAAATAGCTCGAAAAGAGCGTTCTCGATGATTCTGCATACTTCTCATAGATGAAACACCAAGATTATCGCAGAAAATGCATATTTCAGCAGGAAACCCCACGAAAACCAAGATATCGCCGATTCTGCATATCATACGCACTGTGGAGTGGTGAAAACACCAGACAACGTGTTTCTCGCATTAAATAGCTCGAAAAGAGCGATCTCGATGATTAAGCATACTTCGGACAGAAGTCTAACCAAGATTATCGTAAAAAATGCATATCTCAGCATGAAACCCCACGAAAACCAAGATATCGCTGGTACTGCATATCAAACGCACAGTGGAGTGGTGAAAACACCAGATAACGTGTTTCGTGCATTAAGTAGCTCGAAAAGAGCGATCTAGATGATTCTGCATACTTATGACTGATGTCTCACCAAGATTATAGCAGGAAATGCATATCTCAGCTTGAAACCCCACAAAAACCAAGATATCTCCGGTTCTGCATATCCAACGAACTGTGGAGTGGTGAAAACCCCAGAAAACGAGTTTCTCGCATTAAATAGCTCGAAAAGAGTGCTCTCGATGTTTCTGCATACTTCGGACAGATGTTTCACCAAGCTTATCGTAGAAAATGCATATCTCAGCTTGAAACCCCACGAAAACCAAGATATCTCCGGTTCTGCATATCCAACAAACTGTGGAGTGGTGAAAACCCCAGAAAACGAGTTTCTCGCATTAAATAGCACGAAAAGATCGCTCTCTATGTTTATGCATACTTCGGACAGATGTTTCACCAAGATTATCGTAGAAAATGCATATCTCAGCTTGAAACCCGACGAAAACCAAAATATCGCCGGTTCTGCATATCAAACCAACTGTGGAGTGGTGAAAACACCAGATAACGTGTTTCTCGCATTAAATAGCTCGAAAAGTGTGATCTCGATGATTCTGCATACTTCTAACAGAAGTCTCACCAAGATTATCGCAGAAAATGCATATCTCAGCTGGAAACCCTACGAAAACCAAGATATCGCCGGTTCTCCATATCAGACGCACTGTGGAGTGGTTAAAACACCAGAAAACGTGTTTCTCGCGTTAACTAGCTCGAAAAGAGCGATCTAGATGATTCTGCATACTTCTGACAGAAGACTCACCAAGATTATCGCAGAAAGTGCATATCTCAGCTTGAAACCTCACGAAAACCAAGATATCTCCGGTTCTGCATATCAGACGCACTGTAGAATGTTGAAAACACCAGAAAACGTGTTTCTCGCATTAACTATCTCGAAAAGAGCGTTCTCGATGATTCTGCATACTTCTGACAGAAGTCTCACCAAGATTATCGCAGAAAATGCATATCTCAGCTGGAAACACCACGATAATCAAGATGTCGCCGGTTCTGCATATCAAACGCACTGTGGAGTGGTCAAAACACCAGATAACGTGTTTCTCGCATTAAATAGCTCGAAAAGAGCGTTCTCGATGATTCTGCATACTGCTCATAGATGAAACACCAAGATTATCGCCGAAAATGCATATTTCAGCTGGAAACCCCACGAAAACCAAGTTACCGGCGGCTGTACATATCAAACGCACTGTGGAGTGGTGAAAACACCAGAAAACGTGTTTCTCGCATCAACTATCTCGAAAAGAGCGTTCTCGATGATTCTGCATACTTCTCATAGATAAAACACCAAGAGTATCGCATAAAATGCATATTTCAGCTGGAAACCCCACGAAAACCAAGATATCGCCGATTCTGCATATCATACGCACTATGGAGTGGTGAAAACACCAGACAACGTGTTTCTCGCATTAAATATCTAGAAAAGAGCGATCTCGATGATTAAGCATACTTCGGACAGAAGTCTAACCAAGATTATCGTAAAAAATGCATATCTCAGCATGAAACCCCACGAAAACCAAGATATCGCTGGTACTGCATATCAAACGCACAGTGGAGTAGTGAAAACACCAGATAACGTGTTTCTCGCATTAAATAGCTCGAAAAGAGCGATATCGATGATTCTCCATACTTCTGACTGAAGTCCTACCAATATTATCGCAGAAAATGCATATCTCAGCTTGAAACCCGACCGAAACCGAGTTATCTCCGGTTCTGCACATCAAACGTACCGTGGAGTGGTGAAAACACCAGAAAACGTGTTTCGTGCATTAAGTAGCTCGAAAAGAGCGATCTAGATGATTCTGCATACTTATGACTGATGTCTCACCAATATTATCGCAGAAAATGCATATCGCAGCTTGAAACCCCACGAAAACCAAGATATCGCTGGTTCTGCATATCAAACGCACTGTGGAGTGGTGAAAACACCGGATAAGGTTTTTCTCGCATTATCTAGCTCGAAAAGGGCGATCTCGATGTTTCAGCATACTTCGTACAGAAGTCTCACCAAGATTAGCGCAGGAAATGCATATCTCAGCTTGAAACCCCACGAAAACCAAGATGTCGCCGGTTCTGCATATCAAACCAACTGTGGAGTGGTGAAAACACCAGATAACGCGTTTCTCGCATTAAATAGCTCGAAAAGTGTGATCTCGATTATTCTGCATACTTCTAACAGAAGTCTCACCAAGATTATCGCAGAAAATGCTTATCTCTGCTTGAATCCCCACGAAAACCAAGATTTCTACTGTTCTGCATATCAGACGCACTGTAGAATGTTGAAAACACCAGAAAACGTGTTTCTCGCATTAACTATCTCTAAAAGAGCGTTCTCGATGATTCTGCATACTTCTGACAGAAGACTCACCAAGATTATCGCAGAAAATGCATATCTCAGCTGGAAACACCACGAAAATCAAGATGTCGCCGGTTCTGCATATCAAACGCACTGTGGAGTGGTCAAAACACCAGATAACGTGCTTCTCGCATTAAATAGCTCGAAAAGAGCGTTCTCGATGATTCTGCATACTTCTCATAGATGAAACACCAAGATTATCGCAGAAAATGCATATTTCAGCTGGAAACCCCACGAAAACCAAGTAATCGGCGGCTCTACATATCAAACGCACTGTGGAGTGGTGAAAACACCAGAAAACGTGTTTCTCGCATCAACTATCTCGAAAAGAGCGTTCTCGATGATTCTGCATACTTCTCATAGATAAAACACCAAGAGTATCGCATAAAATGCATATTTCAGCTGGAAACCCCACGAAAACCAAGATATCGCCGATTCTGCATATCATACGCACTGTGGAGTGGTGAAAACACCAGACAACGTGTTTCTCGCATCAAATAACTAGAAAAGAGCGATCTCGATGATTAAGCATACTTCGGACAGAAGTCTAACCAAGATTATCGTAAAAAATGCATATCTCAGCATGAAACCCCACGAAAACCAAGATATCGCTGGTACTGCATATCCAACGAACTGTGGAGTGGTGAAAACCCCAGAAAAAGTGTTTCTCGCATTAAATAGCTCGTAAAGAGCGCTCTTGATGTTTCTGCATACTTCGGACACATGTTTCACCAAGATTATCGTAGAAAATGCATATCTCAGCTTGAAACCCGACGAAAACCAAAATATCGCCGGTTCTGCATATCAAACCAACTGTGGAGTGGTGAAAACACCAGATAACGTGTTTCTCGCATTAAATAGCTCGCAAAGAGCGCTCTTGATGTTTCTGCATACTTCGGACACATGTTTCAGCAAGATTATCGTAGAAAATGCATATCTCAGCTTGAAACCCGACGAAAACCAAAATATCGCCGGTTCTGCATATCAAACCAACTGTGGAGTGGTGAAAACACCAGATAACGTGTTTCTCGCATTAAATAGCTCGAAAAGTGCGATCTCGATGATTCTGCATACTTCTAACAGAAGTCTCACCAAGATTATCGCAGAAAATGCATATCTCTGCTTGAAACCCCACGAAAACCAAGATATCTACTGTTCTGCATATCCAAGGAACTGTGGAGTGGTGAAAACCCCAGAAAACGTGTTTCTCGCATGAAATAGCTCGAAAAGAGCGCTCTCGACGTTTCTGCATACTTCGGACAGATGTTTCACCAAGCTTATCGTAGAAAATGCATATCTCAGCTTGAAACCCGACGAAAACCAAAATATCGCCGGTTCTGCATATCAAACCAACTGTGGAGTGGTGAAAACACCAGATAACGTGTTTCTCGCATTAAATAGCTCGAAAAGTGCGATCTCGATGATTCTGCATACTTCTAACAGAAGTCTCACCAAGATTATCGCAGAAAATGCATAACTCTGCTTGAAACCCCACGAAAACCAAGATATCTACTGTTCTGCACATCAAACGCACTGTGGAGTGGTGAAAACACCCAGAGAACGTGTTTCTCGCATTAAATAGCTCGAAAAGAGCGATCCCGATGATTCAGCATACTTGGGACAGAAGTCTCACCACGATTATCGCAGGAAATGCATATCTCAGCTTGAAACCCGACCGAAACCAAGATATCTCCGGTTCTGCATGTCAAACGTACTGTGGTGTGGTGAAAACACCATAAAACGTGTTTCGTGCATTGAGTAGCTCGAACAGAGCGATCTAGATGATTCTGCATACTTCGGACAAAAGACCCACCAAGATTATCGCAGAAAATGCATATCTCAGCTGGAAACACCACGAAAATCAAGATATCGCCTGTTCTGCACATCAAACGCACTGTGGAGTGGTGAAAACACCCAGAGAACGTGTTTCTCGCATTAAATAGCTCGAAAAGAGCGATCCCGATGATTCAGCATACTTGGGACAGAAGTCTCACCAAGATTATCGGAGGAAATGCATATCTCAGCTTGAAACCCGACCGAAACCAAGATATCTCCGGTTCTGCATGTCAAACGTACTGTGGTGTGGTGAAAACACCTGAAAACGTGTTTCGTGCATTAAGTAGCTCGAACAGAGCGATCTAGATGATTCTGCATACTTCTGACAAAAGACCCACAAAGATTATAGCAGAAAATGCATATCTCATCTGGAAACACCACGAAAATAAAGATATCGCCTGTTCTGCATATCAAACGCACTGTCGAGTGGTGAAAACAAACAGAGAACGTGTTTCTCGCATTAAATAGCTCGAAAAGAGCGATCCCGATGATTCAGCAAACTTCGGACAGAAGTCTCACCAAGATTATCGCAGGAAATGCATATCTCAGCTTGAAACCCGACGAAAACCAAAATATCGCCGGTTCTGCATATCAAACCAACTGTGGAGTGGTGAAAACACCAGATAACGTGTTTCTCGCATTAAATAGCTCGAAAAGTGCGATCTCGATGATTCTGCATACTTCTAACAGAAGTCTCAAAAAGATTATCGCAGAAAATGCATATCTCATCTTGAAACCCCACGAAAACCAAGATATCTACTGTTCTGCATATCAAACGCACTGTGGAGTGGTGAAAACACCAGAAAACGTGTTTCTCGCATTAGCTAGCTCGAAAAGAGCGTTCTCGATGATTCTGCATACTTCTCATAAATGAAACACCAAGATTATCGCAGAAAATGCATATCTCAGCTGGAAACCCTACGAAAACCAAGATATCGCCGGTTCTCCATATCAGACGCACTGTGGAGTGGTTAAAACACCAGAAAACGTGTTTCTCGCATTAAATAGCTCGAAAAGCGCGATCTAGATGATTCTGCATACTTCTGTCAAAAGACCGACCAAGATTATTGCAGAAAATGCATATCTCATCTGGAAACACCACGAAAATCAAGATATCGCCTGTTCTGCATATCAAACGCACTGTGGAGTTGTGAAAACAACCAGAGAACGTGTTTCTCGCATTAAATAGCTCGAAAAGAGCGATCCCGATGATTCAGCAAACTTCGGACAGAAGTCTCACCAAGATTATCGCAGGAAATGCATATCACAGCATGAAACCCCACGAAAACCAAGATATCTCCGGTTCTGCATATCCACCGAACTGTGGATTGGTGAAAATCCCAGAAAACGAGTTTCTCGCATTAAATAGCTCAAAAAGAGCGCTCTCGATGTTTCTGCATACTTCGGACAGATGTTTCACCAAGATTATCGTAGAAAATGCATATCTCAGCTTGAAACCCGACCGAAACCAAGATATCTCTGGTTCTGCATATCAAACCAACTGTGGAGTGGTGAAAACACCAGATAACGTGTTTCTCGCATTAAATAGCTCGAAAAGCGCGATCTAGATGATTCTGCATACTTCTGACAAAAGATCCACCAAGATTATCGCAGAAAATGCATATCTCAGCTTGAAATGCCACGAAAACCAAGATATCGCTGTTTCTGCATATCAAACGCTCTGTGGAGTGGTGAAATCACCAGATAACGTGTTTCTCGCATTAAATAGCTCGAAAAGTGCGATCTCGATGATTCTGCATACTTCTAACAGAAGTCTCACCAAGATTATCGCAGGAAATGCATATCTCAGCTTGAAACCCGACCGAAACCAAGATATCTCCGGTTCTGCATGTCAAACGTACTGTGGAGTGGTGAAAACACCAGAAAACGTGTTTCGTGCATTAAGTAGCTCGAAAAGAGCGAACTAGATGATTCTGTATACTTCTGACTGAAGTCTCACCAAGATTATCGCAGAAAATGCATATCTCAGCTGGAAACACCACGAAAATCAAGATATCGCCTGTTCTGCACATCAAACGCACTGTGGAGTGGTGAAAACACCCAGAGAACGTGTTTCTCGCATTAAATAGCTCGAAAAGAGCGATCCCGATGATTCAGCATACTTGGGACAGAAGTCTCACCACGATTATCGCAGGAAATGCATATCTCAGCTTGAAACCCGACCGAAACCAAGATATCTCCGGTTCTGCATGTCAAACGTACTGTGGTGTGGTGAAAACACCATAAAACGTGTTTCGTGCATTGAGTAGCTCGAACAGAGCGATCTAGATGATTCTGCATACTTCGGACAAAAGACCCACCAAGATTATCGCAGAAAATGCATATCTCAGCTGGAAACACCACGAAAATCAAGATATCGCCTGTTCTGCACATCAAACGCACTGTGGAGTGGTGAAAACACCCAGAGAACGTGTTTCTCGCATTAAATAGCTCGAAAAGAGCGATCCCGATGATTCAGCATACTTGGGACAGAAGTCTCACCAAGATTATCGCAGGAAATGCATATCTCAGCTTGAAACCCGACCGAAACCAAGATATCTCCGGTTCTGCATGTCAAACGTACTGTGGTGTGGTGAAAACACCTGAAAACGTGTTTCGTGCATTAAGTAGCTCGAACAGAGCGATCTAGATGATTCTGCATACTTCTGACAAAAGACCCACAAAGATTATAGCAGAAAATGCATATCTCATCTGGAAACACCACGAAAATAAAGATATCGCCTGTTCTGCATATCAAACGCACTGTCGAGTGGTGAAAACAAACAGAGAACGTGTTTCTCGCATTAAATAGCTCGAAAAGAGCGATCCCGATGATTCAGCAAACTTCGGACAGAAGTCTCACCAAGATTATCGCAGGAAATGCATATCTCAGCTTGAAACCCGACGAAAACCAAAATATCGCCGGTTCTGCATATCAAACCAACTGTGGAGTGGTGAAAACACCAGATAACGTGTTTCTCGCATTAAATAGCTCGAAAAGTGCGATCTCGATGATTCTGCATACTTCTAACAGAAGTCTCAAAAAGATTATCGCAGAAAATGCATATCTCATCTTGAAACCCCACGAAAACCAAGATATATACTGTTCTGCATATCAAACGCACTGTGGAGTGGTGAAAACACCAGAAAACGTGTTTCTCGCATTAGCTAGCTCGAAAAGAGCGTTCTCGATGATTCTGCATACTTCTCATAAATGAAACACCAAGATTATCGCAGAAAATGCATATCTCAGCTGGAAACCCTACGAAAACCAAGATATCGCCGGTTCTCCATATCAGACGCACTGTGGAGTGGTTAAAACACCAGAAAACGTGTTTCTCGCATTAAATAGCTCGAAAAGCGCGATCTAGATGATTCTGCATACTTCTGACAAAAGACCGACCAAGATTATTGCAGAAAATGCATATCTCATCTGGAAACACCACGAAAATCAAGATATCGCCTGTTCTGCATATCAAACGCACTGTGGAGTTGTGAAAACAACCAGAGAACGTGTTTCTCGCATTAAATAGCTCGAAAAGAGCGATCCCGATGATTCAGCAAACTTCGGACAGAAGTCTCACCAAGATTATCGCAGGAAATGCATATCACAGCATGAAACCCCACGAAAACCAAGATATCTCCGGTTCTGCATATCCACCGAACTGTGGAGTGGTGAAAATCCCAGAAAACGAGTTTCTCGCATTAAATAGCTCAAAAAGAGCGCTCTCGATGTTTCTGCATACTTCGGACAGATGTTTCACCAAGATTATCGTAGAAAATGCATATCTCAGCTTGAAACCCGACCGAAACCAAGATATCTCTGGTTCTGCATATCAAACCAACTGTGGAGTGGTCAAAACACCAGATAACGTGTTTCTCGCATTAAATAGCTCGAAAAGCGCGATCTAGATGATTCTGCATACTTCTGACAAAAGATCCACCAAGATTATCGCAGAAAATGCATATCTCAGCTTGAAATGCCACGAAAACCAAGATATCGCTGTTTCTGCATATCAAACGCTCTGTGGAGTGGTGAAATCACCAGATAACGTGTTTCTCGCATTAAATAGCTCGAAAAGTGCGATCTCGATGATTCTGCATACTTCTAACAGAAGTCTCACCAAGATTATCGCAGGAAATGCATATCTCAGCTTGAAACCCGACCGAAACCAAGATATCTCCGGTTCTGCATGTCAAACGTACTGTGGAGTGGTGAAAACACCAGAAAACGTGTTTCGTGCATTAAGTAGCTCGAAAAGAGCGAACTAGATGATTCTGTATACTTCTGACTGAAGTCTCACCAAGATTATCGCAGAAAATGCATATCTCAGCTGGAAACACCACGAAAATCAAGATATCGCCTGTTCTGCACATCAAACGCACTGTGGAGTGGTGAAAACACCCAGAGAACGTGTTTCTCGCATTAAATAGCTCGAAAAGAGCGATCCCGATGATTCAGCATACTTGGGACAGAAGTCTCACCAAGATTATCGCAGGAAATGCATATCTCAGCTTGAAACCCGACCGAAACCAAGATATCTCCGGTTCTGCATGTCAAACGTACTGTGGTGTGGTGAAAACACCTGAAAACGTGTTTCGTGCATTAAGTAGCTCGAACAGAGCGATCTAGATGATTCTGCATACTTCTGACAAAAGACCCACCAAGATTATAGCAGAAAATGCATATCTCATCTGGAAACACCACGAAAATAAAGATATCGCCTGTTCTGTATATCAAACGCACTGTGGAGTGGTGAAAACAACCAGAGAACGTGTTTCTCGCATTAAATAGCTCGAAAAGAGCGATCCCGATGATTCAGCAAACTTCGGACAGAAGTCTCACCAAGATTATCGCAGGAAATGCATATCTCAGCATGAAACCCCACGAAAACCAAGATATCTCCGGTTCTGCATATCCACCGAACTGTGGAGTGGTGAAAAACCCAGAAAACGAGTTTCTCGCATTAAATAGCTCGAAAAGAGCGCTCTGGATGTTTCTGCATACTTCGGACACATGTTTCACCAAGATTATCGAAGAAAATGCATATCTCAGCTTGAAACCCGACGAAAACCAAAATATCGCCGGTTCTGCATATCAAACCAACTGTGGAGTGGTGAAAACACCAGATAACGTGTTTCTCGCATTAAATAGCTCGAAAAGTGCGATCTCGATGATTCTGCATACTTCTAACAGAAGTCTCAAAAAGATTATCGCAGAAAATGCATATCTCATCTTGAAACCCCACGAAAACCAAGATATCTACTGTTCTGCATATCAAACGCACTGTGGAGTGGTGAAAACACCAGAAAACGTGTTTCTCGCATTAGCTAGCTCGAAAAGAGCGTTCTCGATGATTCTGCATACTTCTCATAAATGAAACACCAAGATTATCGCAGAAAATGCATATCTCAGCTGGAAACCCTACGAAAACCAAGATATCGCCGGTTCTCCATATCAGACGCACTGTGGAGTGGTTAAAACACCAGAAAACGTGTTTCTCGCATTAACGAGCTCGACAAGAGCGTTCTCGATGATTCTGGAACCTTCTCATAAATGAAACACCAAGATTATCGCAGAAAATGCATATTTCAGCTGGAAACCCCACCAAAACCAAGTTATCGGCGGCTCTACATATCAAACGCCCTGTGGAGTGGTGAAAACAACCAGATAACGTGTTTCTCGCATTAAATAGCTCGAAACGAGCGAACTAGGTGATTCTGCATACATCGGACAGAAGTCTCACCAAGATTATCGCAGAAAATGCATATCTCAGCGGGAAACACCACGAAAATCAAGATATCGTCGGCTCTGCATATCAAACGCACTGTGGAGTGGTGAAAACACCAGATAACGTGTTTCTCGCATTAAATAGCTCGAAAAGAGAGTTCTCGAAGATCCTGCATACTTCTGACAGAAGTCTCACCAAGATTATCGCAGGAAATGCATATCACAGCATGAAACCCCACGAAAACCAAGATATCTCCGGTTCTGCATATCCACCGAACTGTGGAGTGGTGAAAATCCCAGAAAACGAGTTTCTCGCATTAAATAGCTCGAAAAGAGCGATCTAGATGATTCAGCATACTTCGGACAGAAGTCTCACCCAGATTATCGCAGGAAATGCATATCTCTGCTTGAAACCCGGCGAAAACCAAAATATCGCCGGTTCTGCATATCAAACCAACTGTGGAGTGGTGAAAACACCAGATAACGTGTTTCTCGCATTAAATAGCTCAATAAGAGCGCTCTCGATGTTTCTGCATACTTCGGACAGATGTTTCACCAAGATTATCGTAGAAAATGCATATCTCAGCTTGAAACCCGACCGAAACCAAGATATCTCTGGTTCTGCATATCAAACCAACTGTGGAGTGGTGAAAACACCAGATAACGTGTTTCTCTCATTAAATAGCTCGAAAAGCGCGATCTAGATGATTCTGCATACTTCTGACAAAAGATCCACCAAGATTATCGCAGAAAATGCATATCTCAGCTTGAAATGCCACGAAAACCAAGATATCGCTGTTTCTGCATATCAAACGCTCTGTGGAGTGGTGAAATCACCAGATAACGTGTTTCTCGCATTAAATAGCTCGAAAAGTGCGATCTCGATGATTCTGCATACTACTAACAGAAGTCTCACCAAGATTATCGCAGGAAATGCATATCTCAGCTTGAAACCCGACCGAAACCAAGATATCTCCGGTTCTGCATGTCAAACGTACTGTGGAGTGGTGAAAACACCAGAAAACGTGTTTCGTGCATTAAGTAGCTCGAAAAGAGCGATCTCGATGATTCTGCATACTTCGGACAGATGTTTCACCAAGATTATCGTAGAAAATATATATCTCAGCTTGAAACCCGACGAAAACTAAAATATCGCCGGTTCTGCATATCAAACCAACTGTGGAGTGGTGAAATCACCAGATAACGTGTTTCTCGCATTAAATAGCTCGAAAAGCGCGATCTAGATGATTCTGCATACTTCTGACAAAAGACCCACCAAGATTATCGCAGAAAATGCATATCTCATCTGGAAACACCACGAAAATCAAGATATCGCCTGTTCTGCATATCAAACGCACTGTGGAGTGGTGAAAACAACCAGAGAACGTGTTTCTCGCATTAAATAGCTCGAAAAGAGCGATCCCGATGATTCAGCAAACTTCGGACAGAAGTCTCACCAAGATTATCGCAGGAAATGTATATCTCAGCTTGAAACCCCACGAAAACCAAGATATCTCCGGTTCTGCATATCCAACGAACTGTGGAGTGGTGAACACCCCAGAAAACGAGTTTCTCGCATTAAATAGCTCGAAAAGAGCGCTCTCGATGTTTCTGCATACTTCGGACAGATGTTTCTCCAAGATTATCGTAGAAAATGCATATCTCAGCTTGAAACCCGACCGAAACCAAGATATCTCCGGTTCTGCATATCAAACCAACTGTGGAGTGGTGAAAACACCAGATAACGTGTTTCTCGCATTAAATAGCTCGAAAAGCGCGATCTAGATGATTCTGCATACTTCTGACAAAAGATCCACCAAGATTATCGCAGAAAATGCATATATCAGCTTGAAATGCCACGAAAACCAAGATATCGCTGGTTCTGCATATCAAACGCACTGTGGAGTGGTGAAATCACCAGATAACGTGTTTCTCGCATTAAATAGCTCGAAAAGAGCGATCTAGATGATTCAGCATACTTCGGACAGAAGTCTCACCAAGATTATCGCAGGAAATGCATATCTCAGCTTGAAACCCCACGAAAACCAAGATATCTCCGGTTCTGCATATCCAACGAACTGTGGAGTGGTGAAAACCCCAGAAAACGAGTTTCTCGCATTAAATATCTCGAAAAGAGCGCTCTTGATGTTTCTGCATACTTCGGACACATGTTTCACCAAGATTGTCGTAGAAAATGCATATCTAAGCTTGAAACCCGACGAAAACCAAAATATCGCCGGTTCTGCATATCAAACCAACTGTGGAGTGGTGAAAACACCAGATAACGTGTTTCTCGCATTCAATAGCTCGAAAAGTGCGATCTCGATGATTCTGCATACTTCTAACAGAAGTCTCACCAAGATTATCGTAGAAAATGCATATCTCAGCTTGAAACCCGACCGAACCAAGATATCTCCGGTTCTGCATGTCAATCGTACTGTGGAGTGGTGAAAACACCAGATAACGTGTTTCTTGCATTAAATAGCTCGAAACGAGCGATCTCGAAGATTCTGCATACTTCGGACAGAAGTCTCAACAAGATTATCGTAGAAAATGCATATCTCAGCTTGAAACCCGACCGAACCAAGATATCTCCGGTTCTGCATGTCAAACGTACTGTGGAGTGGTGAAAACACCAGATAACGTGTTTCTCGCATTAAATAGCTCGAAACGAGCGATCTCGATGATTCTGCATACTTCGGACAGAAGTCTCAACAAGATTATCGCAGAAAATGCATATCTCAGCTTGAAACCCCACGAAAACCAAGATATCTCCGGTTCTGCATATCCAACGAACTGTGGAGTGGTGAAAACCCCAGAAAACGTGTTTCTCGCATTAAAAAGCTCGAAAAGAGCGATCTCGATGATTCTGCATACTTCTAACAGAAGTCTCACCAAGATTATCGTAGAAAATGCATATCTCAGCTTGAAACCCGACCGAACCAAGATATCTCCGGTTCTGCATGTTAATCGTACTGTGGAGTGGTGAAAACACCAGATAACGTGTTTCTCGCATTAAATAGCTCGAAACGAGCGATCTCGATGATTCTGCATACTTCGGACAGAAGTCTCAACAAGATTATCGTAGAAACTGCATATCTCAGCTTGAAACCCGACCGAACCAAGATATCTCCGGTTCTGCATGTCAAACGTACTGTGGAGTGGTGAAAACACCAGATAACGTGTTTCTCGCATTAAATAGCACGAAAAGAGCGCTCTCGATGTTTATGCATACTTCGGACAGATGTTTCACCAAGATTATCGTAGAAAATGCATATCTCAGCTTGAAACCCGACGAAAACCAAAATATCGCCGGTTCTGCATATCAAACCAACTGTGGAGTGGTGAAAACACCAGATAACGTGTTTCTCGCATTAAATAGCTCGAAAAGTGCGATCTCGATGATTCTGCATACTTCTAACAGAAGTCTCACCAAGATTATCGCAGAAAATGCATATCTCTGCTTGAAACCCCACGAAAACCAAGATATCTACTGTTCTGCATATCAAACGAACTGTGGAGTGGTGACAACCCCAGAAAACGTGTTTCTCGCATTAAATAGCTCGAAAAGAGCGCTCTCGACGTTTCTGCATACTTCGGACAGATGTTTCACCAAGCTTATCGTAGAAAATGCATATCTCAGCTTGAAACCCGACGAAAACCAAGATATCGTCGGTTCTGCATATCAGACGCACTGTAGAATGTTGAAAACACCAGAAAACGTGTTTCTCGCATTAACTATCTCGAAAAGAGCGTTCTCGATGATTCTGCATACTTCTGACAGAAGACTCACCAAGATTATCGCAGGAAATGCATATCTCAGCTGGAAACACCACGAAAATCAAGATGTCGCCGGTTCTGCATATCAAACGCACTGTGGGGTGGTGAAAACACCAGAAAACGTGTTACTCGCATTAAATAGCTCGAAAAGAGCGATCTAGATGATTCTGCATACTTCTGACAGAAGACTCACCAAGATTATCGCAGAAAGTGCATATCTCAGCTGGAAACCCCACGAAAACCATGTTATCGGCGGCTCTACATATCAAACGCACTGTGGAGTGGTCAAAACACCAGATAACGTGTTTCTCGCATTAAATAGCTCGAAAAGAGCGTTCTCGATGATTCTGCATACTTCTCATAGATGAAACACTAAGATTATCGCAGAAAATGCATATTTCAGCTGGAAACCCGACCGAAACGAAGATATCTCCGGTTCTGCATGTCTAACGTACTGTGGAGTAGTGAATACACCAGAAAACGTGTTTCTCGCATTAAATAGCTCGAAACGAGCGATCTAGATGATTCTGCATACTTCTGACAGAAGACTCACCAAGATTATCGCAGAAAATGCATATCTCAGCTGGAAACCCTACGAATACCAAGATATCGCCTGTTCTCCATATCAGACGCACTGTGGAGTGGTTAAAACACCAGAAAACGTGTTTCTCGCGTTAACTAGCTCGAAAAGAGCGATCTAGATGATTCTGCATACTTCTGACAGAAGACTCACCAAGATTATCGCAGAAAGTGCATATCTCAGCTTGAAACCTTACGAAAACCAAGATATCTCCGGTTCTGCACATCAAACGTACTGTGGAGTGGTGAAAATACCAGAAAACGTGTTTCTCGCATTAACTAGCTCGAAAAGAGCGATCTAGATGATTCTGCATACTTCTGACTGAAGTCTCACCAATATTATCGCAGAAAATGCATATCACAGCTTGAAACCCGACGAAAACCAAGATATCGTCGGTGCTGCATATCAGACGCACTGTGGAATGTTGAAAACACGAGAAAACGTGTTTCTCGCAATTAACTATCTCGAAAAGAGCGTTCTCGATGATTCTGCATACTTCTGACAGAAGACTCACCAAGATTATCGCAGAAAATGCATATCTCAGCTGGAAACACCACGAAAATCAAGATGTCGCCGGTTCTGCATATCAAACGCACTGTGGAGTGGTCAAAACACCAGATAACGTGTTTCTCGCATTAAATAGCTCGAAAAGAGCGTTCTCGATGATTCTGCATACTTCTCATAGATGAAACACCAAGATTATCGCAGAAAATGCATATTTCAGCAGGAAACCCCACGAAAACCAAGATATCGCCGATTCTGCATATCATACGCACTGTGGAGTGGTGAAAACACCAGACAACGTGTTTCTCGCATTAAATAGCTCGAAAAGAGCGATCTCGATGATTAAGCATACTTCGGACAGAAGTCTAACCAAGATTATCGTAAAAAATGCATATCTCAGCATGAAACCCCACGAAAACCAAGATATCGCTGGTACTGCATATCAAACGCACAGTGGAGTGTTGAAAACACCAGATAACGTGTTTCGTGCATTAAGTAGCTCGAAAAGAGCGATCTAGATGATTCTGCATACTTATGACTGATGTCTCACCAAGATTATAGCAGGAAATGCATATCTCAGCTTGAAACCCCACAAAAACCAAGATATCTCCGGTTCTGCATATCCAACGAACTGTGGAGTGGTGAAAACCCCAGAAAACGAGTTTCTCGCATTAAATAGCTCGAAAAGAGTGCTCTCGATGTTTCTGCATACTTCGGACAGATGTTTCACCAAGCTTATCGTAGAAAATGCATATCTCAGCTTGAAACCCCACGAAAACCAAGATATCTCCGGTTCTGCATATCCAACGAACTGTGGAGTGGTGAAAACCCCAGAAAACGAGTTTCTCGCATTAAATAGCACGAAAAGATCGCTCTCTATGTTTATGCATACTTCGGACAGATGTTTCACCAAGATTATCGTAGAAAATGCATATCTCAGCTGGAAACCCCACGAAAACCAAGATATCGCCGGTTCTGCATATCAGACGCACTGTGGAGTGGTGAAAACACCAGAAAACGTGTTTCTCGCATTAACTAGCTCGAAAAGAGCGATGTAGATGAGTCTGCATACTTCTGACAAAAGACCCACCAAGATTATCGCAGAAAATGCATATCTCTGCTTGAAACCCCACGAAAACCAAGATATCTACTGTTCTGCATATCCAACGAACTGTGGAGTGGTGAAAACCCCAGAAAACGTGTTGCTCGCATTAAATAGCTCGAAAAGAGCGCTCTCGATGTTTCGGCATACTTCGGACAGATGTTTCACCAAGCTTATCGTAGAAAAAGCATATCTAAGCTTGAAACCCGACGAAAACCAAAATATCTCCGGTTCTGCATATCCAACGCACTGTGGAGTGGTGAAAACACCAGATAACGTGTTTCTCGCATTAAATAGCTCGAAACGAGCGATCTAGATAATTCTGCATACTTCTGACTAAAGTCTCACCAAGATTATCGCAGAAAATGCATATCTGAGCTGGAAACCCCACGAAAATCAAGATATCGCCGGTTCTGCATATCAAACGCCCTGTGGAGTGATGAAAACACCAGATAACGTGTTTCTCGCATTAAATAGCTCGAATAGAGCGGTCTCGATGATTCTGCATACTTCTGACAGAAGACTCACCAAGATTATCGCAGAGAATGCATATTTTAGCTGGAAACCCCACGAAACCCAAGTTATCGGCTGCTCTACATATCAGACGCACTGTGGAGTGGTCAAAACACCAGAAAACTTGTTTTTTCGCATTAAATAGTTCGAAACGAGCGACCTAGATGATTCTGCGTACTTCTCATTGATGAAACACCAAGATAATCGCAGAAAATGCATATCTCAGCTGGAAACCCCACGAAAATCAAGATATCGCCGGTTCTGCATATCAAACGCTCTGTGGAGTGATGAAATCACCAGATAACGTGTTTCTCGCATTAAATAGCTCGAATAGATCGATCTCGATGATTCTGCATACTTCTGACTAAAGTCTCACCAAGATTATCCCAGAAAAAGCATATTTCAGCTGGAAACCCCACGAAAACCAAGTTATCGGCGGCTCTACATATCAAACGCACTGTGGAGTGGTAAAAACACCAGAAAACTTGTTTTTTCGCATTAAATAGCTCAAAACGAGCGATCTAGATGATTCTGCATACTTCTGACTGAAGTCTCACCAAGATTATCGCAGAAAATGCATATCTCAGCTGGAAACCCCACGTAAATAAAGATATCGCCGGTTCTGCATATCAAACGCCCTGTGGAGTGATGAAAGCACCAGATAACGTGTTTCTCGCATTAAATAGCTCGAATAGAGCGATCTCGATGATTCTGCATTCCCTTGACAGAAGACTCACCAAGATTATCAAAGAAAATGCATATCTCATCTGGAAACCCCACGAAAATCAAGATGTCGCTGATTCTGCATATCAGACGCCCTGTGGAGTGATGAAAACACCAGATAACGTGTTTCTCGCATTAAATAGAACGAATAGAGCGATCTCGATGATTCTGCATACTTCTGACTAAAGTCTCACCAAGATTATCGCAGAAGATGCATATTTCAGCTGGAAACCCCACGAAAACCAAGTTATCGGCGGCTCTACATATCAAACGCACTGTGGAGTGGTAAAAACACCAGAAAACTTGTTTTTTCGCATTAAATAGCTCGAAACGAGCGTTCTGGATGATTCTGCATACTTCTCATAGATGAAACACAAAGATTATTGCAGAAAATCCATATTTCAGCTGGAACCCCACGAAAACCAAGTAATCGGCGGCTCTACATATGAAACGCACTGTGGAGTGGCCAAAACACCAGAAAACTTTTTTTTTCGCATTAAATAGCTCAAAACGAGCGATCTAGATGATTCTGCATACTTCTGACTGAAGTCTCACCAAGATTATCGCAGAAAATGCATATCTCAGCTGGAAACTCCACGAAAATAAAGATATCGCCGGTTCTGCATATCAAACGCCCTGTAGAGTGATGAAAACACCAGATAACGTGTTTCTCGCATTAAATAGCTCGAATAGAGCGATCTCGATGATTCTGCATTCCCTTGACAGAAGACTCACCAAGATTATCACAGAAAATGCATATCTCATCTGGAAACCCCACGAAAATCAAGATGTCGCTGATTCTGCATATCAGACGCCCTGTGGAGTGATGAAAACACCAGATAACGTGTTTCTCGCATTAAATAGATCGAATAGAGCGATCTCGATGATTCTGCATACTTCTGACTAAAGTCTCACCAAGATTATCGCAGAAGATGCATATTTCAGCTGGAAACCCCACGAAAACCAAGTTATCGGCGGCTCTACATATCAAACGCACCTTGGAGTGGTAAAAACACCAGAAAACTTCTTTTTCGGATTAAATAGCTCGAAACGAGCGTTCTGGATGATTCTGCATACTTCTCATAGATGAAACACAAAGATTATTGCAGAAAATGCATATTTCAGCTGGAAACCCCACGAAAACCAAGTAATCGGCGGCCCTACATATCAAACGCACTGTGGAGTGGCCAAAACACCAGAAAACTTGTTTTTTCGCATTAAATAGCTCGAAACGAGCGATCTAGATGATTCTGCATACTTCTGACAGAAGTCTCACCAAGATTATCGCAGAAAATGCATATCTCAGCTGGAAACCCCACGAAAAATAAGATATCGCCGGTTCAGCATATCAAACGTCCTGTGGACTGATGAAAACACCAGATAACGTGTTTCTCGCATTAAATAGCTCGAATAGAGCGATCTCGATGATTCTGCATACTTCTGACAGAAGACTCACCAAGATTATCGCAGAAAATGCATATCTCAGCTGGAAAAACCCACGAAAACCAAGATATCGCCGGTTCTGCATATCAGACGCACTGTGGAGTGGTGAAAACACTAGAAAACGCGTTTCTCGCATTAACTAGCTCGAAAAGAGCGATCTAGATGAGTCTGCATACTTCTGACAAAAGACCCACCAAGATTATCGCAGAAAATGCATATCTCAGCTTGAAACCCGACGAAAACAAAAATATCGCCGGTTCTGCATATCAAACCAACTGTGGAGTGGTGAAAACACCAGATAACGTGTTTCTCGCATTAAATAGCACGAAAAGTGCGATCTCGATGATTCTGCGTACTTCTAACAGAAGTCTCACCAAGATTATCGCAGAAAATGCATATCTCTGCTTGAAACCCCACGAAAACCAAGATATCTACTGTTCTGCATATCCAAAGAACTGTGGAGTGGTGAAAACCCCAGAAAACGTGTTGCTCGCATTAAATAGCTCGAAAAGAGCGCTCTCGATGTTTCGGCATACTTCGGACAGATGTTTCACCAAGCTTATCGTAGAAAAAGCATATCTAAGCTTGAAACCCGACGAAAACCAAAATATCTCCGGTTCTGCATATCCAACGCACTGTGGAGTGGTGAAAACACCAGATAACGTGTTTCTCGCATTAAGTAGCTCGACAAGTGCGATCTCGATGATTCTGCATACTTCTCATAGATGAAACACAAAGATTATCGCAGAAAATGCATATTACAGCTGGAAACCCCACGAAAACCAAGTTATCGGCTGCTCTACATATCAAACGCACTGTGGAGTGGTCAAAACACCAGAAAACTTGTTTTTTCGCATTAAATAGTTCGAAACGAGCGACCTAGATGATTCTGCGTACTTCTCATAGATGAAACACCAAGATTATCGCAGAAAATGCATATCTCAGCTGGAAACCCCACGAAAATCAAGATATCACCGGTTCTGCATATCAAACGCTCTGTGGAGTGATGAAATCACCAGATAACGTGTTTCTCGCATTAAATAGCTCGAATAGATCGATCTCGATGATTCTGCATACTTCTGACTAAAGTCTCACCAAGATTATCGCAGAAAAAGCATATTTCAGCTGGAAACCCCACGAAAACCAAGTTATCGGCGGCTCTACATATCAAACGCACTGTGGAGTGGTAAAAACACCAGAAAACTTGTTTTTTCGCATTAAATAGCTCAAAACGAGCGATCTAGATGATTCTGCATACTTCTGACTGAAGTCTCACCAAGATTATCGCAGAAAATGCATATCTCAGCTGGAAACCCCACGTAAATAAAGATATCGCCGGTTCTGCATATCAAACGCCCTGTGGAGTGATGAAAGCACCAGATAACGTGTTTCTCGCATTAAATAGCTCGAATAGAGCGATCTCGATGATTCTGCATTCCCTTGACAGAAGACTCACCAAGATTATCACAGAAAATGCATATCTAATCTGGAAACCCCACGAAAATCAAGATGTCGCTGATTCTGCATATCAGACGCCCTGTGGAGTGATGAAAACACCAGATAACGTGTTTCTCGCATTAAATAGATCGAATAGAGCGATCTCGATGATTCTGCATACTTCTGACTAAAGTCTCACCAAGATTATCGCAGAAGATGCATATTTCAGCTGGAAACCCCACGAAAACCAAGTTATCGGCGGCTCTACATATCAAACGCACTGTGGAGTGGTAAAAACACCAGAAAACTTGTTTTTTCGCATTAAATAGCTCGAAACGAGCGTTCTGGATGATTCTGCATACTTCTCATAGATGAAACACAAAGATTATTGCAGAAAATCCATATTTCAGCTGGAACCCCACGAAAACCAAGTAATCGGCGGCTCTACATATGAAACGCACTGTGGAGTGGCCAAAACACCAGAAAACTTTTTTTTTCGCATTAAATAGCTCAAAACGAGCGATCTAGATGATTCTGCATACTTCTGACTGAAGTCTCACCAAGATTATCGCAGAAAATGCATATCTCAGCTGGAAACTCCACGAAAATAAAGATATCGCCGGTTCTGCATATCAAACGCCCTGTAGAGTGATGAAAACACCAGATAACGTGTTTCTCGCATTAAATAGCTCGAATAGAGCGATCTCGATGATTCTGCATTCCCTTGACTGAAGACTCACCAAGATTATCACAGAAAATGCATATCTCATCTGGAAACCCCACGAAAATCAAGATGTCGCTGATTCTGCATATCAGACGCCCTGTGGAGTGATGAAAACACCAGATAACGTGTTTCTCGCATTAAATAGATCGAATAGAGCGATCTCGATGATTCTGCATACTTCTGACTAAAGTCTCACCAAGATTATCGCAGAAGATGCATATTTCAGCTGGAAACCCCACGAAAACCAAGTTATCGGCGGCTCTACATATCAAACGCACCTTGGAGTGGTAAAAACACCAGAAAACTTCTTTTTCGGATTAAATAGCTCGAAACGAGCGTTCTGGATGATTCTGCATACTTCTCATAGATGAAACACAAAGATTATTGCAGAAAATGCATATTTCAGCTGGAAACCCCACGAAAACCAAGTAATCGGCGGCCCTACATATCAAACGCACTGTGGAGTGGCCAAAACACCAGAAAACTTGTTTTTTCGCATTAAATAGCTCGAAACGAGCGATCTAGATGATTCTGCATACTTCTGACAGAAGTCTCACCAAGATTATCGCAGAAAATGCATATCTCAGCTGGAAACCCCACGAAAAATAAGATATCGCCGGTTCAGCATATCAAACGTCCTGTGGACTGATGAAAACACCAGATAACGTGTTTCTCGCATTAAATAGCTCGAATAGAGCGATCTCGATGATTCTGCATACTTCTGACAGAAGACTCACCAAGATTATCGCAGAAAATGCATATCTCAGCTGGAAAAACCCACGAAAACCAAGATATCGCCGGTTCTGCATATCAGACGCACTGTGGAGTGGTGAAAACACTAGAAAACGCGTTTCTCGCATTAACTAGCTCGAAAAGAGCGATCTAGATGAGTCTGCATACTTCTGACAAAAGACCCACCAAGATTATCGCACAAAATGCATATCTCAGCTTGAAACCCGACGAAAACAAAAATATCGCCGGTTCTGCATATCAAACCAACTGTGGAGTGGTGAAAACACCAGATAACGTGTTTCTCGCATTAAATAGCACGAAAAGTGCGATCTCGATGATTCTGCGTACTTCTAACAGAAGTCTCACCAAGATTATCGCAGAAAATGCATATCTCTGCTTGAAACCCCACGAAAACCAAGATATCTACTGTTCTGCATATCCAAAGAACTGTGGAGTGGTGAAAACCCCAGAAAACGTGTTGCTCGCATTAAATAGCTCGAAAAGAGCGCTCTCGATGTTTCGGCATACTTCGGACAGATGTTTCACCAAGCTTATCGTAGAAAAAGCATATCTAAGCTTGAAACCCGACGAAAACCAAAATATCTCCGGTTCTGCATATCCAACGCACTGTGGAGTGGTGAAAACACCAGATAACGTGTTTCTCGCATTAAGTAGCTCGACAAGTGCGATCTCGATGATTCTGCATACTTCTCATAGATGAAACACAAAGATTATCGCAGAAAATGCATATTACAGCTGGAAACCCCACGAAAACCAAGTTATCGGCTGCTCTACATATCAAACGCACTGTGGAGTGGTCAAAACACCAGAAAACTTGTTTTTTCGCATTAAATAGTTCGAAACGAGCGACCTAGATGATTCTGCGTACTTCTCATAGATGAAACACCAAGATTATCGCAGAAAATGCATATCTCAGCTGGAAACCCCACGAAAATCAAGATATCACCGGTTCTGCATATCAAACGCTCTGTGGAGTGATGAAATCACCAGATAACGTGTTTCTCGCATTAAATAGCTCGAATAGATCGATCTCGATGATTCTGCATACTTCTGACTAAAGTCTCACCAAGATTATCGCAGAAAAAGCATATTTCAGCTGGAAACCCCACGAAAACCAAGTTATCGGCGGCTCTACATATCAAACGCACTGTGGAGTGGTAAAAACACCAGAAAACTTGTTTTTTCGCATTAAATAGCTCAAAACGAGCGATCTAGATGATTCTGCATACTTCTGACTGAAGTCTCACCAAGATTATCGCAGAAAATGCATATCTCAGCTGGAAACCCCACGTAAATAAAGATATCGCCGGTTCTGCATATCAAACGCCCTGTGGAGTGATGAAAGCACCAGATAACGTGTTTCTCGCATTAAATAGCTCGAATAGAGCGATCTCGATGATTCTGCATTCCCTTGACAGAAGACTCACCAAGATTATCACAGAAAATGCATATCTAATCTGGAAACCCCACGAAAATCAAGATGTCGCTGATTCTGCATATCAGACGCCCTGTGGAGTGATGAAAACACCAGATAACGTGTTTCTCGCATTAAATAGATCGAATAGAGCGATCTCGATGATTCTGCATACTTCTGACTAAAGTCTCACCAAGATTATCGCAGAAGATGCATATTTCAGCTGGAAACCCCACGAAAACCAAGTTATCGGCGGCTCTACATATCAAACGCACTGTGGAGTGGTAAAAACACCAGAAAACTTGTTTTTTCGCATTAAATAGCTCGAAACGAGCGTTCTGGATGATTCTGCATACTTCTCATAGATGAAACACAAAGATTATTGCAGAAAATCCATATTTCAGCTGGAACCCCACGAAAACCAAGTAATCGGCGGCTCTACATATGAAACGCACTGTGGAGTGGCCAAAACACCAGAAAACTTTTTTTTTCGCATTAAATAGCTCAAAACGAGCGATCTAGATGATTCTGCATACTTCTGACTGAAGTCTCACCAAGATTATCGCAGAAAATGCATATCTCAGCTGGAAACTCCACGAAAATAAAGATATCGCCGGTTCTGCATATCAAACGCCCTGTAGAGTGATGAAAACACCAGATAACGTGTTTCTCGCATTAAATAGCTCGAATAGAGCGATCTCGATGATTCTGCATTCCCTTGACAGAAGACTCACCAAGATTATCACAGAAAATGCATATCTCATCTGGAAACCCCACGAAAATCAAGATGTCGCTGATTCTGCATATCAGACGCCCTGTGGAGTGATGAAAACACCAGATAACGTGTTTCTCGCATTAAATAGATCGAATAGAGCGATCTCGATGATTCTGCATACTTCTGACTAAAGTCTCACCAAGATTATCGCAGAAGATGCATATTTCAGCTGGAAACCCCACGAAAACCAAGTTATCGGCGGCTCTACATATCAAACGCACTGTGGAGTGGTAAAAACACCAGAAAACTTCTTTTTCGGATTAAATAACTCGAAACGAGCGTTCTGGATTATTCTGCATACTTCTCATAGATGAAACACAAAGATTATTGCAGAAAATGCATATTTCAGCTGGAAACCCCACGAAAACCAAGTAATCGGGGGCCCTACATATCAAACGCACTGTGGAGTGGCCAAAACACCAGAAAACTTGTTTTTTCGCATTAAATAGCTCGAAACGAGCGATCTAGATGATTCTGCATACTTCTGACAGAAGTCTCACCAAGATTATCGCAGAAAATGCATATCTCAGCTGGAAACCCCACGAAAAATAAGATATCGCCGGTTCAGCATATCAAACGTCCTGTGGACTGATGAAAACACCAGATAACGTGTTTCTCGCATTAAATAGCTCGAATAGAGCGATCTCGATGCTTCTGCATACTTCTGACAGAAGACTCACCAAGATTATCGCAGAAAATGCATATCTCAGCTGGAAAAACCCACGAAAACCAAGATATCGCCGGTTCTGCATATCAGACGCACTGTGGAGTGGTGAAAACACCAGAAAACGCGTTTCTCGCATTAACTAGCTCGAAAAGAGCGATCTAGATGAGTCTGCATACTTCTGACAAAAGACCCACCAAGATTATCGCAGAAAATGCATATCTCAGCTTGAAACCCGACGAAAACAAAAATATCGCCGGTTCTGCATATCAAACCAACTGTGGAGTGATGAAAGCACCAGATAACGTGTTTCTCGCATTAAATAGCACGAAAAGTGCGATCTCGATGATTCTGCGTACTTCTAACAGAAGTCTCACCAAGATTATCGCAGAAAATGCATATCTCTGCTTGAAACCCCACGAAAACCAAGATATCTACTGTTCTGCATATCCAAAGAACTGTGGAGTGGTGAAAACCCCAGAAAACGTGTTGCTCGCATTAAATAGCTCGAAAAGAGCGCTCTCGATGTTTCGGCATACTTCGGACAGATGTTTCACCAAGCTTTTCGTAGAAAAAGCATATCTAAGCTTGAAACCCGACGAAAACCAAAATATCTCCGGTTCTGCATATCCAACGCACTGTGGAGTGGTGAAAACACCAGATAACGTGTTTCTCGCATTAAGTAGCTCGACAAGTGCGATCTCGATGATTCTGCATACTTCTCATAGATGAAACACAAAGATTATCGCAGAAAATGCATATCTCAGCTGGAAACCCCACGAAAATCAAGATATCACCGGTTCTGCATATCAAACGCTCTGTGGAGTGATGAAATCACCAGATAACGTGTTTCTCGCATTAAATAGCTCGAATAGATCGATCTCGATGATTCTGCATACTTCTGACTAAAGTCTCACCAAGATTATCGCAGAAAAAGCATATTTCAGCTGGAAACCCCACGAAAACCAAGTTATCGGCGGCTCTACATATCAAACGCACTGTGGAGTGGTAAAAACACCAGAAAACTTGTTTTTTCGCATTAAATAGCTCAAAACGAGCGATCTAGATGATTCTGCATACTTCTGACTGAAGTCTCACCAAGATTATCGCAGAAAATGCATATCTCAGCTGGAAACCCCAAGTAAATAAAGATATCGCCGGTTCTGCATATCAAACGCCCTGTGGAGTGATGAAAGCACCAGATAACGTGTTTCTCGCATTAAATAGCTCGAATAGAGCGATCTCGATGATTCTGCATTCCCTTGACAGAAGACTCACCAAGATTATCACAGAAAATGCATATCTCATCTGGAAACCCCACGAAAATCAAGATGTCGCTGATTCTGCATATCAGACGCCCTGTGGAGTGATGAAAACACCAGAAAACGTGTTTCTCGCATTAAATAGATCGAATAGAGCGATCTCGATGATTCTGCATACTTCTGACTAAAGTCTCACCAAGATTATCGCAGAAGATGCATATTTCAGCTGGAAACCCCACGAAAACCAAGTTATCGGCGGCTCTACATATCAAACGCACTGTGGAGTGGTAAAAACACCAGAAAACATATTTTTCGCATTAAATAGCTCGAAACGAGCGTTCTGGATGATTCTGCATACTTCTCATAGATGAAACACAAAGATTATTGCAGAAAATCCATATTTCAGCTGGAACCCCACGAAAACCAAGTAATCGGCGGCTCTACATATGAAACACACTGTGGAGTGGCCAAAACACCAGAAAACTTTTTTTTTCGCATTAAATAGCTCAAAACGAGCGATCTAGATGATTCTGCATACTTCTGACTGAAGTCTCACCAAGATTATCGCAGAAAATGCATATCTCAGCTGGAAACTCCACGAAAATAAAGATATCGCCGGTTCTGCATATCAAACGCCCTGTAGAGTGATGAAAACACCAGATAACGTGTTTCTCGCATTAAATAGCTCGAATAGAGCGATCTCGATGATTCTGCATTCCCTTGACAGAAGACTCACCAAGATTATCACAGAAAATGCATATCTCATCTGGAAACCCCACGAAAATCAAGATGTCGCTGATTCTGCATATCAGACGCCCTGTGGAGTGATGAAAACACCAGATAACGTGTTTCTCGCATTAAATAGATCGAATAGAGCGATCTCGATGATTCTGCATACTTCTGACTAAAGTCTCACCAAGATTATCGCAGAAGATGCATATTTCAGCTGGAAACCCCACGAAAACCAAGTTATCGGCGGCTCTACATATCAAACGCACTGTGGAGTGGTAAAAACACCAGAAAACTTCTTTTTCGGATTAAATAACTCGAAACGAGCGTTCTGGATTATTCTGCATACTTCTCATAGATGAAACACAAAGATTATTGCAGAAAATGCATATTTCAGCTGGAAACCCCACGAAAACAAAAATATCGCCGGTTCTGCATATCAAACCAACTGTGGAGTGGTGAAAACACCAGATAACGTGTTTCTCGCATTAAATAGCTCGAAAAGTGCGATCTCGATGATTCTGCGTACTTCTAACAGAAGTCTCACCAAGATTATCGCAGAAAATGCATATCTCTGCTTGAAACCCCACGAAAACCAAGATATCTACTGTTCTGCATATCCAAAGAACTGTGGAGTGGTGAAAACCCCAGAAAACGTGTTGCTCGCATTAAATAGCTCGAAAAGAGCGCTCTCGATGTTTCGGCATACTTCGGACAGATGTTTCACCAAGCTTTTCGTAGAAAAAGCATATCTAAGCTTGAAACCCGACGAAAACCAAAATATCTCCGGTTCTGCATATCCAACGCACTGTGGAGTGGTGAAAACACCAGATAACGTGTTTCTCGCATTAAGTAGCTCGACAAGTGCGATCTCGATGATTCTGCATACTTCTCATAGATGAAACACAAAGATTATCGCAGAAAATGCATATTACAGCTGGAAACCCCACGAAAACCAAGTTATCGGCGGCTCTACATATCAAACGCACTGTGGAGTGGTAAAAACACCAGAAAACTTGTTTTTTCGCATTAAATAGTTCGAAACGAGCGACCTAGATGATTCTGCGTACTTCTCATAGATGAAACACCAAGATTATCGCAGAAAATGCATATCTCAGCTGGAAACCCCACGAAAATCAAGATATCACCGGTTCTGCATATCAAACGCCCTGTGGAGTGATGAAATCACCAGATAACGTGTTTCTCGCATTAAATAGCTCGAATAGATCGATCTCGATGATTCTGCATACTTCTGACTAAAGTCTCACCAAGATTATCGCAGAAAAAGCATATTTCAGCTGGAAACCCCACGAAAACCAAGTTATCGGCGGCTCTACATATCAAACGCACTGTGGAGTGGTAAAAACACCAGAAAACTTGTTTTTTCGCATTAAATAGCTCAAAACGAGCGATCTAGATGATTCTGCATACTTCTGACTGAAGTCTCACCAAGATTATCGCAGAAAATGCATATCTCAGCTGGAAACCCCACGTAAATAAAGATGTAGCTGATTCTGCATATCAGACGCCCTGTGGAGTGATGAAAACACCAGATAACGTGTTTCTCGCATTAAATAGATCGAATAGAGCGATCTCGATGATTCTGCATACTTCTGACTAAAGTCTCACCAAGATTATCGCAGAAGATGCATATTTCAGCTGGAAACCCCACGAAAACCAAGTTATCGGCGGCTCTACATATCAAACGCACTGTGGAGTGGTCCAAACACCAGAAAACTTGTGTTTTCGCATTAAATAGTTCGAAACGAGCGACCTAGATGATTCTGCGTACTTCTCATAGATGAAACACCAAGATTATCGCAGAAAATGCATATCTCAGCTGGAAACCCCACGAAAATCAAGATATCACCGTTTCTGCATATCAAACGCCCTGTGGAGTGATGAAATCACCAGATAACGTGTTTCTCGCATTAAATAGCTCGAATAGATCGATCTCGATGATTCTGCATACTTCTGACTACAGTATCACCAAGATTATCGCAGAAAAAGCATATTTCAGCTGGAAACCCCACGAAAACCAAGTTATCGGCGGCTCTACATATCAAACGCCCTGTGGAGTGATGAAAGCACCAGATAACGTGTTTCTCGCATTAAATAGCTCGAATAGAGCGATCTCGATGATTCTGCATTCCCTTGACAGAAGACTCACCAAGATTATCACAGAAAATGCATATCTCATCTGGAAACCCCACGAAAATCAAGATGTAGCTGATTCTGCATATCAGACGCCCTGTGGAGTGATGAAAACACCAGATAACGTGTTTCTCGCATTAAATAGATCGAATAGAGCGATCTAGATGATTCTGCATACTTCTGACTGAAGTCTCACCAAGATTATCGCAGAAAATGCATATCTCAGCTGGAAACCCCACGTAAATAAAGATATCGCCGGTTCTGCATATCAAACGCCCTGTGGAGTGATGAAAGCACCAGATAACGTGTTTCTCGCATTAAATAGCTCGAATAGAGCGATCTCGATGATTCTGCATTCCCTTGACAGAAGACTCACCAAGATTATCACAGAAAATGCATATCTCATCTGGAAACCCCACGAAAATCAAGATGTCGCTGATTCTGCATATCAGACGCCCTGTGGAGTGATGAAAACACCAGATAACGTGTTTCTCGCATTAAATAGATCGAGTAGAGCGATCTCGATGATTCTGCATACTTCTGACTAAAGTCTCACCAAGATTATCGCAGAAGATGCATATTTCAGCTGGAAACCCCACGAAAACCAAGTTATCGGCGGCTCTACATATCAAACGCACTGTGGAGTGGTCCAAACACCAGAAAACT